>CM037470.1:2338146-3060646 GCA_021014325.1 Plazaster borealis
GTATCGGTTGGGTGTAGCAGAGGCACGGGGTGCCAGTATCGGTTGGGCGTGGGGCACTAGAGTCTAGATTTTGCCGGGCAACCTGGACTTTCGGCAACCACGAAACAAGGTAGAAATATTTTTTTTTTGCCCAACTCGAGCAACAGATACGTAGTATCGTCGGCACCGACCACTAGGACGTGCAGCCAATAGATAGATAGATAGATACGTAGTATCGGTATCGGTATCGGTATCGGTATCGACTACACACCATCTGCACCCACTAGCAGATAGATACGCAGTATCGGTATCGCTCTGGACTACGAACCCAACACCGGTGGAACAAACCGCTGGGCACCGAGAGATAGATAGATAGATACGTAGTATCGGTATCGGGGTGTTCGAGAGAAACCTTTCTAGAGTATTTTGCACCCAGACAACACTAGCACCGATACCACGTATCTCTATCGATACCGATACTACACAATACCGCGTATCTACTGGGCGCAGTCGATACCGATACTGGCACCACGTGCCATCTGCCTGTGCGTGGCACAGATACTACGTATCTGCCGGGCATAGCGTAGGTTGGGTGCAGGGTTGGGCGCATCAGTGGCGATACCGATACTACGTATCTATCGAGGCACTGGCAGGCACGCTTGTGCCATAGCCACTGGCACCGATACTGGCTCCGTTACTGGCATGTTGTTTATACTGGCACGTAGTCGATACTGGCACCGATACTGGCACCGATACTGGCACCGATACTGGCACCGATACTGGCACGTGGTCGATACTGGCACGTAGACGATACTGGCACGTGGTCGATACTGGCACGTGGTCGATACTGGCACGTGGTCGATACTGGCACCGATACTGGCACGTAGTCGATACTGGCACGTGGCCGATACTGGCTCGTAGTCGATACTGGCACGTGGTCGATACTGGCACGTAGTCGATACTGGCACCGATACTGGCCCCGATACTGGCACGTAGTCGACACTGGCACGTGGTCGATACTGGCACGTAGTCGATACTGGCACCGATACTGGCACCGATACTCGCCACGATACTGGCACGTAGTCGATACTGGCACGTAGTCGATACTCGCAAGTAGACGATACTGGCACCGCTCCGGGCATGCAGTCGATACTGGCACGTAGTCGATACTGGCACGTAGTCGATACTGGCACCGATACTGGCATGTAGTCGCTACTGGCACCGATACTGGCACGTAGTCGATACTGGCACGTAGTCGATACTGGCACGTAGTCGATACTGGCACGTAGTCGATACTGGCACCGATACTGGCACCGATACTGGCACGTAGTCGATACTGGCACGTAGTCGATACTGGCACGTAGTCGATACTGGCACGTAGTCGATACTGGCACCGCTACTGGCACCGATACTGGTACGTAGTCGATACTGGCACCGATACTGGCACGTAGTCGATACTGGCAGCGATACTGGCACCGATACTGGTACGTAGTCGATACTGGCACCGATACTGGCACCGATACTGGCACGTAGTCGATACTGGCACGTAGTCGATACTGGCACGTAGTCGATACTGGCACGTAGTCGATACTGGCACCGATACTGGCACGTAGTCGATACTGGCACCGATACTGGCACCGATACTGGCACGTAGTCGATACTGGCACGTAGTCGATACTGGCACCGATACTGGCACGTAGTCGATACTGGCACGTAGTCGATACTGGCACGTAGTCGATACTGGCACGTAGTCGATACTGGCACCGATACTGGCACGTAGTCGATACTGGCACGTAGTCGATACTGGCACCGATACTGGCACGTAGTCGATACTGGCACGTAGTCGATACTGGCACGTAGTCGATACTGGCACCGATACTGGCACCGATACTGGCACCGATACTGGCACGTAGTCGATACTGGCACCGATACTGGCACGTAGTCGATACTGGCACGTAGTCGATACTGGCACGTAGTCGATACTGGCACGTAGTCGATACTGGCACGTAGTCGATACTGGCACGTAGTCGATACTGGCACGTAGTCGATACTGGCACCGATACTGGCACCGATACTGGCACCGATACTGGCAGGCACCACGTGCCAGTCGAGTAGGTGGCGTAGCGAGCGGCGTAGCAATACTTCGATAGCCGCGCGAGCACTGGCAGGCACTAGCAGATACTGGCACCACGTGCCTGCTGCGCATCTATCGGTGTTGGCCTACTACGTATCTGGGTGCAGGCCAAAAAAAATAAAATTTTTGGAGCCAAATAGGCACGTTGTGCCGGTAGATGGCACGTAGTCGATACCGATACCACGTATCTATCTATCGCTACAGTAGTGGTTGGAGACAACTTCGAGTAGGAGCTACCGCGAGCGTAGGAGCTACCACCGGCACTACGTGCCTATTGTGGTGTGCGGCAAAGTGTTTTCGCAACCTTCGAGATGCACGCCCCAAACACCTAGGGTTGCCGGGTGTGGCGAGAAGAACGTCGAGAATTGCTATTGCGTCTGCGCAAGTTTGCGTTTGGAGGCATTTTTCCAAATCTGCAACCATCGTCGCTATGGTAGGGTTTCGAGTATAGGTTTTTGCAAACATTTTGCGAGCTTCTAGGGGAATTCTTTCGCACTCGAGGATAGCGCCCGAGGTGGTTTTTGTTGTTGGCACACGGCAAGGTTCTATATGTGCTACGGTGGTTGGTTGTTCTTCCATTGTATCTATCTAGAGTTGGGCGTCTCCAATTGGTATACAACAAACACCCCTACTGGCTGGCACCAATGCTCCTACCACCGCCTGCCAACACTACATCGACTATAGATCTAGCAATACATCGATACCGATGCCGATAGAGGCAGAGACGTAGTATCGGTCGATACTATGTATCTATCTGTATCTATCTATCGGTGCAGACCCTGCGTGGGTTGGGTTCTATGGGGAAAACATGTGTTTTTTCCAAAATTTCCACCATTACGAATTTCTATCGCATGTTTTTTTTGGAAAATCGTGGGATAGAATTGGAAAACGCGTGTTTTTTGGAAAAAATGTGGGTTTTTGGAAAAACGTGGGATAGAATTGGAAATTCGTGACGCAAGATAGAAATTGGAAAACGCTCGACCAATAGATATGTAGTTGGCACAAGCATATACAGATACCGATAGAGGCAGATACGTAGTAGGCCAGCACCGATAGATGCGCAGCAGGCACGTGGTGCCAGTATCTGCTAGTGCCTGCCAGTATCTGTATCTATCGGTATCTGCCTCTATCTGTTTCTGCCTCTGGCACGTAGTGCCAATCTAGTGTTGCTGGCACTACGTGCCTTCGATGGCTCCGTTGCCGATACCGATACTGGCACTACGTACCAATCTATCTATTGGACACATACCGATACTACGTATACGTAGTATCTAGATACAATGGAAAAACAACCAACCACCGTAGCTGCTCTAGAGCCTTGGCGCCCAGCAGTGTTGCAAACCACAGCGGATGTAGTCCTTGGGTGCGAAAAAATCCCGCTAGAAGCACGCAAAAAGTTTGCGAAAACCTATGCTCGAAAACCTACAACAACATCGATGGTTGCGGATTTGGAAAAATGTTTGGAGACGCAAGAGTTGGAAACCGCCGTAGACATTCTTGGCGAACTCGCTGTAGATACCCACCCAAAGTGTTTGGCAAACGCAGCGCGCCGGCTACAAAAACATATCTCTACGGTTGGGCTACGCAGCACGCAAAGCAACATCCTCGCGGAAGCCGCGGAGTATGGGGCTAGAAATCTTGCTTTGGACGTACCCCCAACAGATACCACGCGCCACGTGGTATCTGGCACGTAGTCAATATCGGTGCCAACGACAACAACCATCCATACCACAAAATCCGATAGGCAGGTGGAGGCAGATACGTAGTATCGGTGGCAGGTGGAGGCAGATACGTAGTATCGGTTGGTAGAAACAAAAATTTTGTGTTGTAGGAGGTTCCAAGCGGCACTACGTGCCTGCCAAGCACGCGCCAAGCATGTTGCCAAGCACATGCCAAGCACGTACCAAGCACGTGCCAAGCACGCGCCAAGCATGTTGCCAAGCACGTTCCAAGCACGTGCCAAGCACGACACCGATAGAGGCAGATACTGATACTCCGCATCTATCTATCTATCTATCGGTGCCAGTATCGACTACGTGCCTGCCTCTACCACACCACGCGGGCAACCATAGATACTACGTATACGTAGTATCGGCATCGAGATGCCCACTCGCGTTGGCGGCAGATACGTAGTATCTCTCCACAATACCGATACCGATAGATACACAGACCAGTGGTGGAGTAGCCGTATGCTAGATAGATACGTGGTATCGGTGTCGCTACCAACTAGAGAGACGGCAAAAGTATGTAGACGATACTGCGTATCTATATATACAATGGCTAGCGTTGCAACCATGCCCACCTGCGCAGAATCCAAGCTAGAATTTGTGCGAGCTCGTGGTGTCTGCCCACACTTTTCGCCGGTCTGCGCGTTCGAAGAATGTGTAGCAGCGTACCAGGCACGAGGGCCAGACACACCCTGGTACGAAGAAAAAAATATGGGTGCCGCTGCAGCCAAATTTCCACAATCGTTCCATATTCTTGGACATCTCGAGCCCGCAGAAGCGAAAAAATTTTTTTCGTGGAACCTAGGAAAGTTGTATGTGGTTGCATACTGGGGGCGTGTGGCGTATTGCACACCCTGTGGTAGACTCGTTGTATAGCGCTACACCGCTATGGTTGTTTGTCTATCTTTCTTTTTGTTTGGTGTTGTGCGAACTTCTCCAAGGGTGCATAGAAGTGGAGAGCGAGCTTCGCGAAGTTTTTGGGGTCCACCCATTTGGTGCAAAGCTTTTTCTAGAAAGTGCCCATAGATAGGCACCTCGATGTCTGTTGTGGGCCTTCCATTTGCGTCTGCAGGTGCAAGGAATAGAATGGTTCTATTGGCACCTCGAAATGGTTGGATAGCGAATTTGTAGCACACATACTCTCCAGCGTCGAGCTCGAGGGTTTTGTGTGTTTCGCGGGGCTTTGGTGGTACAACTTCGCGCAAATATTCTTTTTCCTCGGCTGCTGCGTGCTCTGTTTCGATTTCGGCATACGCTTCGCACCGTTCTGCCAACGCTTGTAGAAACCCACTCCGGTTTGGGTGTGTAGCTGTTTCTATATGTATTGGATTCCAAGATATTTTTTTGCCACCGTTTTCGAATGTTTTTGGGGCTCCAATCGATATCGAAAGACCTCCAAACACTTTTGCCGGTTCTGTTGTGCGGGTTTGTGGAAGCCACGCTGTTGTTCGGTTGTGGCGTGTATCGCTACGCTTTTCGAATATATCTGCACATTCTACAAGAATTCTTTCCAACTTTTTCGTTGCCCAAACAACTTTTTTCTCGTTGTTTTGTTCTAGCACTACTCGAATGGAGGTGTGCGTGTGTTTCCCAAAGGTTTCTCTATACCCTACAACAGCCCATGTTCCAGACTCTGCTAGTTCTGCAACTTTTTGGGTTCCTGTGGTTGTCGAAAGCGCAAGAACAACTTCGTCTTCTATTTCCTCGGATAGTTGTTTGTAGTTTCGCATGCTTTCGGCTGCTCTACCAAGTCGAACAAGTTCGGCTAGTCGGTGTTCTTTTTGTCGAGCCAGGTGTTCGCGCTCTGCTTCGAGTTTGCTTCCTGCTTTGCGCAGCCAAATTTCTGCTTCTGCAGCTATGCGGAGCTCTGTTCGCCTGCGCTCTCTGGCTATTGTAGATAGTGTCGAGATTTGGCGGTTTGCCGCAATCTCTGCTATCTCTTCGAGTATATGCTCCGAATCGTGTTTGCCGACTTGTTGGGCTTTTGTTGTTCGCCAAACCCATTGCACATGTTTTGTGGTGGGTAGGAGGGTTGTGGGGTTGGGGGCGTCTGGATGTAGTTGCATGGGGCGTTTGCTCGCAGCAAGTATTGTTGGTGCATCGCTACTTTTTGTGTAGCACCGTAGTGGTCCAAGGTCTAGAGTATCGTTGTCTATACCAAGTATATCGACACGAAATATTGGAAAAGCGCGAAAACCAAAGTCTCCTGCGGCACACACCACCGCACGCTCCCAGGTGTCGTCGTTGTCTGCTATCGTTTGTGTGGGTTGGATGCGAACCCCCGAGACTCTCCCAGTTGTTGTGTGGGCATACCACGCTACAAAGATTGTTTTTTTGTGGTCTATCGGCTAGCACCAAACAATGGTCTAGAGCTGCTGCAAGGTTTTCCCATTGTTTGGCTGGTGGTTGTACAACAAACAGCCCTTCGGAATCGGGGGGCGACACAACCGCCAGCGCTTCGCCGACAACTTTTTCCGCTGTTGTTGCCGACAATGCGTCTCCACGGCACGCGTACAACGAAACTTCGATTCTAGTGCAACCTCTTGCTTGGACGTCGGGGTGTAGAAAGGTTTTCCGTAGGTGTTGGTTGGGGCAGTCAACATAGTCGGCTAGATGGCCTCCCACTGGTTCTCGGATTTCGCCAGCTTCGAAGTTCGACACAACTTTGTTGTATATTTTGGTTCGCACTGTGTACCCCGCTTCATTTGTTCGAACCCAGGTGCATACATGGGCACCAACACTGCCTGTGTTGGCTAGGATTGTTGGTGTGGGTTCTAGCATTGCGGCTGCTAGATCTCCTTGTTCGCGCCACCCCAATGCTAGGAGGTGTTCGACCAGGGTGGTGCGGTCTAGAACTCCCGAGAAGTCTTTCGTGTAGTCTATGCTATAGAGTCCGTAGCCATGGCACGCAATAGCTCGCTCGAATGCTGGCAGCTCTTCTTGCAACACTTCCATGGAGATTTCGGATACTCCAATCTTTGCTACAAAGAACCCAGCGGGGGTGTCTTCTGGATATTTCTTTTTCCACGCTTCTAGGGCATGGCGGTTTGTGTCTTGCTCGATACGTTCTATTGTGTTGCGAATTGCGCCCTGTCTTGCGATTCCTATGGTGTGTAGGATTGTGGTATGGATGTGTCCTGCGCCCTTTCCGAGGGTTTCGGAGACGTCCATACCGATCCTCCCCACAATTTTTTTTGCAGCACCTTCTCCCCCAATGGTGCAAGAGGTTTTGCCTCCAACAACAACACAATCGTCGGTTCGAAGATATCCAAACACATAGATATCGTCGACAAATGTTGGAAGCCCCAGGAGGGGGCGAGGGTGGGTGCGCCCTTGGTGCCCAAGTAGGTAGTCTACTTTGGCGATGTCCGCCACGAGGTTGTTTTCGTGTGTGTTTTCGAGCAGTAGGTGGGCACCCACCGATTTTTCGCTTCGAAGCCCCATAGCTTGGAGTGTTGCTTGCTTGGTTGTTGTAGTTTTGTTGGTTGCCATCGTTGCTTTGTTGTTTTGTTGCTTTGTATACTATGGTTGCTCTATTGTTCAATTGGTAATTTTTAGCAACTATGGTCTTTGCGGCGCACGAAAAAAGCCACCCAGCACAGACACGCAGCTCCTACTCGAAGTGGTCTCCAACCGCTACCGATACTACGTATCTGGCACTACGTATCTGCCAATCTATCGGTGCCAGTGCCTGGCGGTATCGGCATGGGTGCCAGTGCCCGGCAGATACGTAGTAGGCACGTAGTGCTAGTGCCTGCCAGTATTGGCCTGCACCCAGATACGTAGTAGGCCAGCACCGATAGATGCGCAGCAGGCACGTGGTGCCAGTATCTGCTAGTGCCTGCCAGTGCTCGCGCGGCTATCGAAGTATTGCTACGCCGCTCGCTATGCCACCTACTCGACTGGCACGTGGTGCCTGCCAGTATCGGTGCCAGTATCGGTGCCAGTATCGGTGCCAGTATCGACTACGTGCCAGTATCGACTACGTGCCATACCTCTGCTAGGGCAAAAAAATATTTCTACCTTGTTTCGTGGTTGCCGAAAGTCCAGGTTGCTCCGGCGAAATCTAGACTCTAGTGCCCCACGCCCAACCGATACTGGCACCCCGTGCCTCTGCTACACCCAACCGATACTGGCACCCCCCGTGCCTCTGCTACACCCAACCGATACTGGCACCCCATACCTCTGCTAGGGCAAAAAAATATTTCTACCTTGTTTCGTGGTTGCCGAAAGTCCAGGTTGCTCCGGCGAAATCTAGACTCTAGTAACGTTGATGACCGCCTTCTTGCTTTTCACCGCTGCGGGTAGTGGAATGTATGAGCTGCCTCTCAAGGGCTGGTACCGAGCAATGTCAAGCCACAGCATCTCTACGTGGTCAACCGTCCACCCCGAGCCTCTTTGAGTAAATTTTTCAAGCGTCTCCTGGATGCGGGGAAAGGCCCTGTCTAGTGCATCATTAATATCGTTAGCCTGCAAAACAGACTCTTGTTTGTGGCGGAGCACGGGATCTGTGTATTCTTCACTCTCATCAGGGTTGTCTTTCCGAAGTTGAAGCTTGAGAGCCAGCTGAAACTTAATACCGTTAAAAGCTTTAAGCTCTTCCTCAAGTTTTTGGTAAATCTGAGAGCGCACGTCGTCCAGAAAGGCTCTGGGGTCTGCGCTAAGGAGATGCCCTTTGGGCACAACCATCTGCCAACCCCGCAGATATTTCCCGATCACCCGTGGGGTCTGCCTAAAGACTAGCTCATCCGTCTCTTTATATTCAAACTGCTCTAGAATCTCATTTTGGTAGTCTTGTACCGTTCTAAACGTTTTTGAAGTACTCGTCATTTATATTGGTTACAGTATAAGCTACGACGTATTTCTCTAATAGAGAGTCATTAACACACAAAAAACCAACAGTAGAGGGCACGAGGTTTGCTGGTGATAGCATAACCTACAACACACATATCTCTAATTGAAGTGTTCATTTTACAAAACTTAGGGAATTTCCCATGCATATTGCACAATAAATTGGGGGTTCCCCTAATGATAAAAAACCATTTAGACATAAATGTATACCTGAGATATTCAATCTGCGAAATGAAAGGACACAATGTTTGTGCTTGGGTTAAAGTTGGTGAAGTTGATCTTTGTAATAGGAGCTGCTGCGGTAAATATTGTAAGTACCACTTAGTAAAGATCCGTAAAGGCAGAAAGATTTCAATACCCTGTAAATCCTGTGGTACTGGGGTTCAGAGTGAAATACAGCTATGCCGAAACTGTGGCCGAGATAAAATAAGACATAGGAACATATCTCAAGAAAAAAAAGCTAAACAACAGTTTTCGTTGGTGTTGTCACAGCTCTTAGCTCGTGTTCAACTTTTGTAGACGAAAACTTTTGCCTGCAAAAGTTTGTTATATCACAATTTTTGTTCTGCGGTGTGCCGGGCAAATCTTCTTGTGCCTCCACAAGGAGGAGCTACAGCTCAGCTCCCCACCACAATCCATACATATGTATTGCCGCGGTTCTTGTAAGCAAGGTGTCTTACGGTTCTCCAGGTGTCTCTTCAGGTTGTAGTACCTCTTAAAAAATTTGTGGCACTTATCACACTCCATCGTGTATACAGGTGCAGTGTATATGTCTAATTGTATATACAAATGAGGCGTTAAGGTTGAAAGTCACTGGCTGTGGGTCGTGCCCGCCAAGAGAGCGGGGCGAGCCCTATTAAAACCTAATTTTCGTATACGAAAATTTAGTAGAACCCCATGTGCTCTATTTGTATATATACCCCAACCCAAAAGTGGTCTAGAACCAGCAGCCCACCAAGAGAGCGGGGCGAGCCCTATCAATAAAGCTGGGAGCAAACCCCATGTGCTCTATTTGTATATACCCCCAAGCAAGGTGGTCCAGAACCCCCATTGTTCCTACTACTGCTTTGTAAATTAAAGGCATCGTACACGTTTGGTAATTGTCAAAGACCAGTGTTCTCACTTGGTGTATCCCAACATATGCATAAAATAACAAGCCTGTGAAAATTTGGGCTCAATTGGTCATCGAAGTTGCAAGGAAATGATGAAAGAAAAAACACCCTTGTTGTACAAATTTGTGTGCTTTCAGATAGGAATAAAAACTTTTTGCAAGAAGTTTTTATTAGTTTAGTGAGAAATTACATCTTTCTCAAAAACTACGTTACTTCAGAGTCGTTTTTCACAATGTTTTATACTATCAACAGCTCTCTGTTGCTCGTTACCAAGTCGGTTTTTATGCTAATATATATTTTGAGTAATTACCAAACGTGTACGATGCCTTAATGCACCATAAAAGAAGTACACTTAGAGAAGGGGTTTTCCCGGCGTTTTCTGGTATGGTTGGCTGCAGATTGCACCGCGTCACGTACCGGTACTAAACTCTTACATGGGTCTCATCATTAAAAACTTGACATATTTGTCGTTAACATAATAAGCGCTTTGGGACGAATGAAGATAAAGGGTGCACTCCCAAATAGGGAGAAAACAGAGCGTCGAGCTCATGAATATTTTGTAGGCCCTCAAAATATTCTATATTAGACAGATTTGAGAGTCCAAAAAAGGGTATCAGTGTAAAAATGTTGCCCAATTGTGACATGGGGGTTGTTGACTTCCAACTGGATGTATTTTGGATGACATAGGCCCTTAAAAAATGGTCCTATTTGCTGAGAGGTGTGTAGGGACAATTTTGAAGATTGATGCTCGGACGTTTGGAAAATTTCACTGCTGCAGGGGTGTTTTTATTTGGAGGGAGAATAACTCTCCGGGCCTTGGGACTCCCCATATTAAATTGAGAAGAGGATAAAAGTTCAAGAGTCACTGGATAATTTTCCCTTTACTACAAAAAGCTGTGAGACTTCTAAGTATTTTCTTTAGATTTTTGAATATTTAGCATTTTGCACTGTATGCTATATTATAAGAACCGAGTGGTATAATGGTGTCTAATTATTGCTACTGGACTACCTGACTGAACAAAAACTGAAACGCTACAACTACTATAGCCTTATCCTCTTCAAGGATCCAGCAGTCTAGTACCCTGTGGTTCTACAAAACGATAGTGGACCGTGTTCTCTCATAAAATTACTTAAAAAACCACAACAATTTTCAAGGGATATTTTGAATCATTATAGCACCCAACAATCCGAAAGGCAACGTACCATACCCCTTTAAACCCATTGGGACATTGACAGGCGCGGATCCAGGGGGGGCGTGGGGGGCGCACGCCCCCCATTTTCATATAAAAAAAAATAAAAAATGAGGGAGAAAAGAAAAAAAGAGGGAGAGAGAGAGAAGGGGGGGGGGAGAAATGGGGAAGGAAAGATTTTGCTGCTTGGTATATTTTCACGCCCCCCCCCCGTTTGGAAAATCCTGGATCCGCCCCATTTGACTCTAAAAATGGCGCAACTATAGTAAGATTATTGTGATGATGACGTCAGTTGAATTTGGTAAATATAGGGCATTATTTTGGTTGTTGCTGTAGCGGGAGCCGCCATGCAAAACCCTAACCCTAACCCTAACCCTAACCCTGCAAAAAGTCAGACACTCTTTAATTTAAGTTCAAACAGCAGCCCGGATATCTCAACCAAAATGTAATTAATAGTCCAGTGGTGTGCACTCTAACCGAAAATGTGCTTTTCTAGGCGTCATTTATAATGATTTGCAATGATACACGCCATTACCGACGGTAGACAAGTCTTCAATAATGACGCGTTGCACGTATAGTAAGATCTTTAATAACACCATCCAATGTGGGTATACACACTTTGAAGTAAATACTGATTAAGCCTAGGGTGATCATTTACATGCTAAAGTCTACATGATTAACTTTGTTACCTCAATGGCTTCAGTAATGAACACAGAGAAAGCTTTTAGTGTAAATTATCGCAAAAGTTTGTTTTCCCCGGGTCGTTATATAATGGCGTACTTAAACACAAAGGGCATGAAAGCTGGTATGATAGCAGATTAGTGGTGTATAATGGGTGATCACACTTTTCGACTCGTGTTAGTTTGGGTTTCGTAACTTGAGTGGACAAGTTTAACGATATTCAGAAGTGTAAAAATATCAAAATTACAATTAAATGATAAACAAACCTATATTATAAACAATATTATATTAATTTGGTTTTTACCCGTACACCGATGTGTGTAAAGCACTGTATAGGCCTGCTCAGAACTTTCCCGAGTCCTGTGAAAAAAAAACACAGACATATTACTCGGGTGGGATTCGAACCCACGAACTTTGCCATTCTAGAGCAGATGTCTTACCAACTAGACCACCGAGATTTAGCATCTATTAAATATTATAAACAAGTTTAAATAGCATTCCCGCTAACAAATATTTCGCTCAAGTACCGGTAGCTGTTAAATGAAGTCCGAACATGAGTTTGCGAGGGGGGGGGGGGTGGAAATGTCAGACAGGAATTTCAGAAATGACAAGTAAATCCAAAATAAGGTCCCCATGCGTCGACTCCACCGTAAGTATTTCAAGTAATATGATATCAGTGAATTGCAGCAAATTGATTTCGTCTGGGATTTAAAAAAAGGAAAAAAAAAGGAAGAAAGTGATTTACCCTCCGGGAGTTATTTAAAATAAAAATGAAATTCAGAGGTGAGACTCCGGAGTGAAGTTGAACCGGATAGAATGGAATTTGGCGTTGAGGATAAACCACGTGGATAATCTCACTTAATCTGAGTGTGATTTATCGGATATGGCTTTTAAAGCCAAGCCTGCTAGTGATTAAAAAACTATCCCTTATATAGCTGCAGACGAGGTTCAAGCCGTTATTCTGGTCGTCTTTAGTCAAGGCGTAATTTGGAACCGCAATTGTACATGACAAAAATAACGGGTCTTCGTCTCGTGCTAGTCTTCATCTCTGTGGGATCACTGATTGGTTTGCGTCCGCGTTGCCTTGAGTGGCTTGACTGAAGGCTAGAGATTCTGGGACTACAACTGTCTCTATGGAATGATTTTTTGACAGCTCAATCATGATCTTGAGACAAAAAGCTTCAAATAAAAATGTCTGATGAGAATGCAAAATATAATAAATGACAGACGGCACACCAGGGACCAATTTTCATAACACATTTGGAAGCAGACTTTTCTCGCTTGCGAAACGCATCTTCGGCAGGGCAGACTCTATTCATGGGGGAAATAATATATATCGTCAAAGAAACGGTACGGAGGGTTGGAATAAACTTTGCAAGTCTCGTGTGTGTATTCAAGGTTCTGGGCACAAGTTGGCTCAAATTATAGTTTTACGTGTGCGCGGTTCTGTTCCTTCAAACAATTTAGTTTAAAGGTATCGTACACATTTGGTAATGACTCAAAACAAATATTAGCATAAAAACTTACTTCGTAACGAGCAACGGAGAGCTGTTGATAGTATAAAACATTGCAGGAAACGACTCCCTCTGAAGTAACGTAGTTTTTGAGAAAGAGGTAATTTCTCACTTAAATAATAAAAACTTCTTGCAAGATGTTTTTATTCCTATCTGAAAGCACACAAATTTGTACTACAAGGGTGTGTTTTTCTTTCATCATTTTCTTGCAACTTCACAGGCTTGTTATTTTATGCATTATGTTGGGATACACCAAGTGAGAACACTGGTCTTTGACAATTACCAAACGTGTTCGGTGCCTTTAACAGATCCGATCCGTATAGGGGTGCTTTAAAGGCACTGGACACGTTTGATAATAGTCAAAGACCAGTGTTCTCACTTGGTGTATCCCAACATATACATAAAATAACAAACCTGTGAAAATTTGGGCTAAATTGTTCATCGATGTTGCAAAAAATAATGAAAGAAAAAACACCCTTGATGCACAAATTTGTGTGCTTTCAGACGCATGAAAAAGACTTCTGCCCAGAAGTCTTTTTCAGATTCAAATATTTCAGTGAGAAATTAACTTTCTTTCTCAAAAACTACGTAACTTCAGAAGTAGTCGTTTCTCAAAATGTTTTATATTACCAACAGCTCTCCGTTGCTCTTTACCAAGTACGTTTTTATGCTATTTTTATTTTCGAGTAATTACCAAACATGTACAGTGCCTTTAACGCTTCATACGAAGTGTGGACCCGATGAGAACAAAAGAGGTCCACATAATGTAGAGACTTGAAACACTATGTGGACTTACACAAGTCCACATAGTATTTTTGTTTTACAGTGAGTGACTGCAACAAGCTGTGCGGGTGTGTTTTGATGAGGGGTGTGCAAACCGATTACCATAGTCACAAAAACATAAAACACTTTTTTTCAAAGAACAGGCATAATTCTATATTTATGTCAATTCCACTGTCTGAAAGCAATTCTTTGTTAATTAACAAATTGCCAAACTTGAGACAGAATTCTTTCTGAAATGCTTTTACTTTCGAGACAGAATGGCGGGGTTTGAATTTGCTCTTAATAGTAATTAACTTGGCGAGCCAGGCAATGTTGAAGTGTGGGCACGAGGTTGATATTTGATAGGGGTATGGTATATGTGATGGGTTGGTGAGGTGAAGTTAAGGCAGGACAAAGCGGGGAAAGAGAACGCGTCGGGGGGGGGGGGGGAGAAGCTAGAATTGGGTGTAGTGTGTAATTGCTCCCCGAAGTAGGCCCCACACCCCCGGGCTTATGTGCTCAATATGTGCTCAATATGTGGCATGGTGTATACACCCCCCTCCTATGTGTCTTCATTGTGTTCTAATAATCTCAGGAATTATTTAGAGGAGTTTAGGGGAGGATACTTCTGTATGGGGGCTGGCGGAGCTGCGGCCCCAACCAAGTGGCGGTTCGTGACGGCCACACTACCTAGACTACGGGGAGAAGGAAGACAAATAATAGCCAGATGCTGAGGATCTTGGCTGAGGGTGAATCGTGCTGGTAACCTCTCCCCTCTTGTGATTTTATTGATTCTTACTAAATACCTATATTTTATTTTTAAGTATTTTATTGCTTGTCTGCTTATTGATAGTTTTTATGAGTGATTTTTATCTGTTATTAGGTAGTTGCTTTTTATGTATTTTGTGAAGCGCTTTGAGGCCTTGCATATTACGCTATATAAACGCTTTGTTATTATTATTATTATTAAAACATTTTTATTTTTTATTTTTTGGGGGACACCCTCTGCCACATACCGGGCATGTTATGGGGGCCGAAGAGGGGTGGGATGGTGGGAGTTTGGGGGTACGGGTAGGTTTTGTGGTCAGGGGGAGCAGTGACCGGTTAAACTTGTCTCAAGTTTCTGCACCCTCTGTTGCGACTTTCATTTTGCGAGACGTTTTATATGTCAGTGTCTATAGTATAAGCCATACCAATTTAAACAACCCATCGTCTTCCCGGAACGAGGAGAGATGTTTACTACATCTTAATTCCTTCCCTTATTTCCATCTTCAATTTCCATTCGCCTAATGGCTTGATAAATCTCCCCATCTCTCACGGTATCTCGTTTCTTACAATCAGAGGAAAGTATTTTGATTTTGATGACTAATAAGCGCCACGGCGGACTAAGTTCTTTTTAAAAATAGTTACAGCGGTACAATGGGGACTAATGTTAAATTCTCCTAGATTTACAACAACGCTTTCATGACGGGGGGGGGGGGGTCATGGGTCATAGTTCATGTTGATCACAAATTTCAACAATGAACGGCGATGTTTTTTTTTTTTAATTGGTTATTGCTGCTACACTGCACAAAATAATAACACTTTTCGGTGTTACTAGAGGACTACACCAACTTGGTGTCATTTTAACACTTTTGGTGTTATCATTTAACACCCATGGGTGTGTCAGTACACCATGGGTGTCTCTTTTTAGCACTTTTTTCCATTCTTAAATTTTTCTTCTGGAGTTAAGTTTCGGTGTAGGCCCTATGTCTTTTTTTACAATTATTTTATTAGTGGTCACAGCTGGTCTGTTTTTACATTTACTTACCTTTGCACTTTAAAATATTGCATATTTCTAAAAATTGCTTGTAATTTTTCGCTTGTAATTTTTTGCTGATTTTAAACTTGTTTTTATACCTTGTTGTTAATTCTGATAATGACTTTGTGTTTATCTTTTGGGTTTTTTTTTTTTTTTTAAATGTTACTCTGTAAAGCGCCATGGAGCATTGTTTTCGATGGATTAGGCGCTATATAAATTTGTACTATTATTATTATTATTATTATTTTATGGGTGTAAAGAATAACACCAATGTGTTATAATAACACCCAGAATTTTAACACCGGTGAAAAGTCTTTGTGATGTCCTCTAGTAACACCGGGGTGTTAAATTTAACACCCCAGTTTTTGCTGTGTAGGTATTATCATTTTGCTAGTTTGAATTTAATGGACTCTTCCAACGACCAATGACGCAGTAGCGTCCCCTTTGAAAAGGTAAAAGAAAAAGACAGACAGAGAAAAACAAAATGTCATTGAACAAAGTTGGTGCCCAATTTCAATTCTTATTGACATTGGTTTGGGAAAGGATAATCGAAATCATTCCAAAGTAAATAATTACTGGATGTATTTTTTTATGGACGAAGTATGGCAGTCAGATATCTGCCGTAACGGTGTCCCCAATCCCTCCCACCGCTGATTAGTTATTGTATAACCCAGACATGCAATCAAAAAGAGACCGTTTTTGGATGTGATTTATTACCCCTTCAACAACAAACCGGTATAAACCTATACCCCAACATTTGTTGTAATCGCCCCCTTCTTTTTTTTATGATCGCTTGGATATAAAGTTTCCCCATTTTTCCGTTCTGGTAACGTTTTTATGAATGTTGAACACTCAAGAGACTTCATCGACGGAAATAATAATAAAACATGTTTGTTTTTTTTCTCGCCGAAATTTTGGTTACAGAAAAGAGGAACCAGACCATGTAATTAAGATACTAATTTATAACAATTTATTGTTAGTTATACCTACGTGCGCCTCTGACACTTTTATCACTTAAAAGTAAATGAAGTACTGTAATAAATGTATACTTTTCTAATTAATTTCCCTTGATGGGGAGGGGGCGGGAGACTAATAAGAATTTTATATAAGCAACATGATAGTATACGATTTTCAATTGGTTTGTTATGAGAGATCGCCTAACATCACAAGGCCGGATGGCCACTTCAATATGAGGGCTACGAATCAACTGCCACCAGGGGCACGTTGCCACCTACTCCTGGGGCTGAAACAGGGTTACCCGCCCTACATGTAGACATGGGTATCATCCACTAAGAGCCTGGCTGGTAAAGCAGAATGCGCTACCTTCCCAACTTTTTACGAAGCAATTATGGTTAAGTACCTTGCTCAGGGGAACAAGTGTCGTGACCGAGATTCGAACCCACACTTTGCTGCTGACATCATCAGAGCTTGCGTCCGGTGAATTTTTCCCTTAGGGCGTGTCCGAATTAGCTGTTACGGCTATGGCTACGGCTGGATCACCACGTCATCATGCGTTGGAGTATAGGGCGTCCTTAGCAACACCCGTAGCAACAGCCGTAGCCGTAGCTGTTGCCGTCAATGTGGATACGGCCTAATGTAAAAATCCCAGGCTACAATTAAATCTAATGGCTAATTTTAAGGCGCTGCGTATAGACTCTAGTCCAAGGGGGATTCGAACCAGCGTCCACAGAGGTGAAAGGCAAATACAGCACTATTTTCACGGTAGCTACAAAAGCGTGCCATTAGTTTTCATACACGCTCTCTTTACTCGCTGCATACATTAGTGAAAAGTGATATCAGATAGTCTGACAGCATGTTCATCAGAAGGGCACGCTAACATAGCATTAGTACTCAAGTAACACAACAATAGCAGGCTAACTAATGAATACAGCAAATAATAATGGAGGCAAATGCAGTTATGATATTATATCCTACATTTTTATGATACAAAAAAGAAACTTTTCTATTTTAAAGGTATCGTACACGTTTGGTAATGACTCAAAACAAATATTAGCATAAAAAATTACTTGGTAACAAGCAACGGAGAGCTGTTGATAGTATAAAACATTGTAGGAAACGATTCCCTCTGAAGTTACGTAGTTTTTGAGAAAGAGGTAGTTTCTCACTAAAATAATAAAAACTTCTTGCAAGAAGTTTTTTATTCCTATCTGAAAGCACACAAATTTGTACAACAAGGGTGTGTTTTCTTTCATCATTTTCATGCAACTTCGATGACCAATTGAGCCCAAATTTTCACAGGCTTGTTATATGCATATGTTGGGATACACCAAGTGAGAACACTGGTCTTTGACAATTACCAAACGTGTTCAGTACCTTTAAGTTGTGAAAACACGCGTTAGTGACCTAATAATAGTAAAAATAAAACACTACTATCGACACTTGTCAATTAGCACGGTGCCAAAATATTCGACATCCCGAACAATACCGTAATTTGATTACCGGTTGGAGTAGGGCCTATACGGTGTGGGGTCGGGAAACCTTGAGTACGCGTTAACACCCAATACGGGACACAGCTGCCGGGGGTTGTGACGGATGATTTGTATCATTTCTAACGATCAAACAGTAATGGAACCCCGGGGACGAGGTGGGTGTCATCTTACGACATCTATATACGCCCGAGATTGTCATCGGGTGAAAAAGAAACCCCTTACATTTTCAGAGGTTCTCGGAAATTCCACTTCATAGTATTTTCAGTGAAGAAGTGAAGTAAACAAACAATAACATCTTTTGTCAATACGCCCACAGAAAAAACGGCAATCGTACAACGCAAATTGCCGCCCCCAAAGAAGATAGAAGAACATTCCTGGAATGATTTTAGTGGTTGATGACGCTATTTATGTTTACCGGTACTCGCTGATGTAAAAACGAAAATTAATTACAAAACTACGACTGTCAGGGCCGTGTCACATGAGACTTACAGGCAACCAGTTCCAGGCAATCTCCAAGAAGATAACACTTTCACAATGTACATTTCTGCATAATCATTTTCTTAGGACAGTAAAAGATACTGTTATAAAACAATTTGGCGCTTTGGGCGAATTTGGCACTTTGGGCTTTACAAGCGTTTGTTATGAAATGAATATGGTTGGAAAGATGTATTACAAGCAGAATTATGATCCACACAAATATCCCTGGAAATTGTGTGGTTTTCCTTTTACTTGTGAACTAACACGGTCCGCAATTTATTTGGAATCAAACCAGTCAAAAATGTGGTTTCAAAATGGCGGACCGTGTTAGTTCACACATACATGTAAATAAATAAATAATCATTTAATTAGAAATGATATATAGTCGTTATTCAAGACGTCAGAGTCAGCATCCATCAAGGCAGACTGTCTGGACAGCAGCCTCCGGATGAAGCCAGTGAGTTTGTACAAGGCTTTTAGTCTGTTTTCGTGCGAGTTATTCTTGACGGAAACCCTTCCATTGATTCTTCAGAGAAATTCTCACTGCGTGACGTCAGATTCGGGCAAGGTGTATACTCGTTTCGTCATAAGCGCCTTGACTGGAGACTATACGGAAAAAGCATTGAGTTTTTGACGTCATTTCATATTATTTCTAGAGTTTCGTGGGCGCCGCCTCTCTCACCCTTGAGTTAGCACCGCCTTCGTAGTCTGGTTCACGCCCACATAGTCTCTGAATAATCCATTTTCCACTCACGAAAATCAGCTTGTATGATTTAAATTATCAAAAACAGACCAATTCTGAAGGTATGATACATCAGTTAACATGGGGCCGTATGTAGTCACGAGAGTCGCGGGAGCACTCGCGAGAGTGGTTGTGAGAGAGCCGTTACGCTATCACCGCGGCAAATATTTAACGACTTGTCCACAAGTACAGCCATTTTCAAAATCTTGCTTAAAGGCACTGAACACGTTTGGTTATTGTCAAAGACCAGTGTTCTCACTTGGTGTATCCCAACATATGCATAAAATAACAAGCCTGTGAAAATTTGGGCTCAATTGGTAATCGAAGTTGCAAGAAAATGATGAAAGGAAAAACACCCTTGTTGTACAAATTTGTGTGCTTTCAGATAGGAATAAATGGCTTCTTGCAAGAAGTCTTTTATTATTTTAGTGAGAAATTACCTCTTTCTCAAAAACTACTTCAGAGGGAGTCGTTTCTCACAAAGTTTTATACTATCAACAGCTCTCTATTGCTCGTTACCAAGACAGTTTTTATGCTAATATATATTTTGAGTAATTACCAAACGTGTACACTGCCTTTAAAGGCTACTTTTACCCCGATGGCTTCTTGCACGGCCATATGAGTAACGACCGTTGGAAAGTGTAGGCGTCTTAAACATTGAACGATTGACATTAATACTGAAATTGATATTGAACCCAAGATTCACCACACCGAATGTGCTATATACGAAGACGATCAGTGTACTGTTCGAAACGTCGAGACCACACCGGCTCTTTTCAGAGCCAACACTTCTCCAAAAGAAATTTTACACATGGTTGTACCCAAAAGGGAACTATTTATAGTTACTTCTTATACTTTAGACGGTCCATTAGTTATACCTTCTAGTCCCAATATACACCTTTCTTACTGTTTATGCATGACGTCATCATTGTAATCCAAAACGAGGCTACCGGCGCAGTGCCACCAATACACCGATCCAGAAAAGCCCCGCCCATTTTCCGTTGACCACTCACAGCCGCGAAATTTGTGATCCCCATTTGGCGCTGCGCCTGTAGCCTCGTTTTGGACTGCAATGATGACGTCATGCGTACAAATACTAAGAAAGGAGTGTTTGCACATCATTTAACGCTTGTGTGACAGTTAGATGCAATCGGGCCCGTAGGCTGACTTTAAAACCATTGTTGCATAGAATTGTGTGCTTTCAGATGCCTGAGAAAGGCTTCATGCCTAAAGCCGTTCTCAGATTCAAATTTTGGGCTGAAAATAAACCTACATTGCTTCGAAGGGGGTCGTTTCCCACAGTGCTTTGTGATATCAACAGCTCTCCAGTGCTCTTTACCAAGTAATTTGTTATGGTATTTAAAACATGTGGAGTAATTAACAAAAGTACACCCTGCCTTTAAGCTCTCAGAAAACACGTAATTTGTTTGGTAAAATTAACGAGATGGGTGAAACGGGGGTGGTGATTGATCTCACAAATGGCTCCAATGTTGACTTTCTGTCCAGCAGACAACTTGTACACTTAAGTAGAAGTAATGTATCTTATTTCGAAGGAAATGTACACATTGCATCTCGCCCACACACGTGTGTTAGTAGGCCCTATACCCTCATAATGGGTGCGGGTTTTGGTTCGAGTCAAACGTGTAGATTGACATCTTAGTTTTTTCTGCAATGTTTTGGGTTTTTTTTTGGCTAGGTCTGGTGGGTTCAACTTTTGGCTGGGTTTGGCATTTTGGTGCTTGATAGTGTGGCATGGTGTACCACCCCAACCATTTGTGTCTTCATTGATCTCAGGAAATCTTTTAGAAGATTTTCGGGGGGTTGGTGGGGGGGGGGGGTCGGTGGTGGTGGCAGGGAGGGGGGGTACTTCTGTATAAGAGGGGAAGAGTGTGTGAGAGCACAGAACATTAATAGGGTGGGGGTACTCACTTTGTTACATATCTGGCCCCACTCAATTTCTAGAAATTATTTACCGGTTTTCCCTATACACAAAAATATTGGTGTCCAGCAGTAAAACAAAATTCTGGTTGAAACATCATACAAGCTGTGACATTGGCATCCCCAGTTGACTCAAATTCAAGAAAAAAAGCTTTCGCAAACTACTTTTTGTTAATATAATTTTTTTTGTATGTAGACTTTCAAAGCTTCGCATGGTGTATTTTAGATTATTTATAATCTTGTACAGACACACTATGACAAGGTCACGCATGCGGTTTCTGCGTGCAAAATATTTCGTCACATTTCACTTATTACTGATTTTTTTTCTCTCTCTACAACGCGCCACAGAAATGTATTGAGCTCTTGAGGTATGTTATTTCAACTGTTCAGTTCCCGGTTCGATTTTGATGTTTTCATCTTGTATTTTCACAAGGTTTAATAACGAGGAGGCGAAGTCCTTCCGAAAAAGAAAAAAATCAATTACAGTGATTAAGGAAACATTGTTGTTTTCTCTTGGGGGTTTTTATGGAGCAATTTCGTGTCCTCGGAAAGATTTGACGCACATCATTTTGTGACATACAAATATTTACGTCCAGACAAGCCTAGGGTTGAAACAAAGTCATAATGAAAACAACTTTTAAAAACCAAAGTCGTGATACTTTCACACAACCAGGCACTACAACAACTGAAAACAAAATGCTAATAACCCTGCAATGCCCACCCCTGTCAGATTTACACGACTGTCGTTGGTTACTGCAGCCAGTAGAATGTTTGGAAACGTGTAAAACTTCTTTGTAATGTTGATTTCATACCTTTTTTTTCAAAGCTAATAACATTTCCAGATGTTGTAGAGACAGTTTGTGTGTGTTAATTAGTATACGTGTTTACACTGTAAAACCGCATTTGTTGTGCACAAGCGTATGAAGAAAGTGTTTTATATAACTGGAGATTCCGAGTCCATGAGTCACACTGCCTATAGGGTCATAGACTATGTCAATCGGGCCTGTCTGAGGATAGAACTAAAAGGGTTTCACCTATTTTTGCTAAAAACTGAACGAGTAAATTAACTAAAATGTGTTTGTGGTCTACTGGCTTCAGACCGGTCGTTCATGATTGATGCATTCGAAACGACCTCTGAAAACTCCATAGAATCATGAACTTTACACAGCTCTGTCTAAGCACAGATGAGGGTTTTTTTTTTTTTTTTTGAGACGTACCCATTGTTTTGTTCACGAAAGCGAAACGAGAACGTCCTCGCTCGGTCGGAACACCCGGTTCCCTTTTATGTTAAAGTATCCTTACTAATTTATCTTTTTATGTAGTTTTTTGGGGGTTATCTTTTCTCCGGAAACTTGTACATATTTTTGTAATCACATTGAGATGCATTTTAATGGCTTGAGCAGATCAATTTGTTTGAGCTTGTCTCAACTTTAATTTTGTCCATCTATTTCCAAGTTTTACGGCTACTTCTTGTATATCCTTGTACTTTATATAGGCCTACATTGTTAAAGCCCCATTCATACATTTTTAATTTTGTTTATTACCCAATGTATTTTTGTTCACGTGTGATTTGTTGACCTCAAACCACAATTTGTTATTTTAATATTTCAAGAAACTAATTTAAAATTCCTTTATATTATTTATACCTTCTTTACGCACCATGACCCAAATAATATTTACCGATTGGCTGACCGCAATTAAGGACTTTAATTAAGGACACTGTTAAATACTGTAACACATTTTGATTGTCAAATACTGTCATTGATATACGATGTAAAGGGTGTTACTATTGAAGGTAGGGTGTACTTTTGGTAATTATACTCCACAAGTTAATGACCATAAAAACTTACATGGTTGTAATTATAAAACATTGTTTGAAACCACCCCCTTTGAAGTCATGTAGGTTTATAGAAAGAGGTAATTTTTCATCCCAAATTTTGAATCTGAGAAAGGCTTCAGGCATGAAGCTTTTCTCATGCATCTGCAAGCACACAATACGGGTATACAACGAGGGTGTTTTTTCCTTATTTCATTATTTTCTTGCAACTTCGATGACCGATTGAGCCCAATTTTTGACAGGTTTGTTATTTTATGCACATATGGTGAGGATACTGGTCTTAGACAATTACCAAACGTGTTCTGTGCCTTTAAAGCAATCCATGCACCTATTAGACTAACAATGGGATACCATCTTCCATCTAGTCTAACACCTGCCTTTAAAGACAGTGTACACTATTGGTAATTGTCAAAGACCAGTCTTCTCACTTGGTGTATCTCAACATATGCATAAAATAACAAACCTGTGAAAAGTTGAGCTCGATCGGTCGTCGGAGTTGCAAGATAACTATATGAAAAAAAACACCCTTGTCATACGAAGTTGTGTGCTTTCAGATGCTTGATTTCGAGACCTCAAGTTCTAAACTTGAGGTCTCGAAATCAAATTCGTGGAAAATTACTTCTTTCTCGAAAACTACTCCACTTCAGAGGGAGCCGTTTCTCACAATGTTTTATACTATCAACCTCTCCCATTACTCGATACCAAGTAAGGTTTTGTGCTAATAATTACTTTGAGTAATTACCAATAGTGTCCACTGCTGAGAAAATGTCTTAAAGCATATAAAGCAGCGGATGTTTAAACTGTTACTTATCATAATTTATTTATGTATTTCGTAACTTATCAACCCTCCCAATCAATAATTCGTTTATTAACATCATCTCAGTAGTTGGTAACAACTTATAAAAACTGCATCACTTTGAAAAAAATTAGAATAATGTTTAAGATTGGTATTTTAAAATTTTAAAATTATGAGACCTATTTATGTAGCACCTTACAGTACGAGGTGCTGCGGCGCGTTCAGCAGCCACTGCCTGAAACAACCGGGCAAACCCATTCTCTTTAATGGCGTTAAAGGCACTGAACACGTTTGGAAATTGTCAAAGACCAGTGTTCTCACTTGGTGTATCCCAACATATGCATAAAATAACCAGCCTGTGAAAATTTGGGCTCAATTGGTCATCGAAGTTGCAAGAAAATGATGAAAGAAAAAACACCCTTGTTGTACCAATTTGTGTGCTTTCAGATAGGAATAAAAGGCTTCTTGCAAGAAGTCTTTTATTATTTTAGTGAGAAATTACCTCTTTCTCAAAAACTACGTTACTTCAGAGGGAGTCGTTTCCTACAATGTTTTGTACTATCAACAGCTCTCTGTTGCTCGTTACCAAGTAAGTTTTTATGCTAATATATATTTTGAGTAATTACCAAACGTGTACAGTGCCTTTAATAGCGTTAAGTGTAATTTGATTATTTTACGTGCATTACGCAACAAATGGGACCTACGGCTTTGATAATGCTTAAGTGTCTTGCTTAAGGACACAAGTGGCAAGACTGGTGCTCGAACCCACACTCTGCTGACCATTAACACCAGAGCTTTGAGTTCGATGCGCTTGACCGCTCAGGCACGAAACGCCATAATGGTCTATGAATTTTCCTTCACGAAGGTGCAATACTGTTTCAACTCACGACTTTACATAACGTACTTTAAATTCTGGTGCGGAAACAGTCCATAAAATTTCACATTTTTGTACAAATATTCGAGCGGAAAACCTGTAAAGATTTCAAATCTTTCTGTTCCTAACCATCACACCAGACACAACAGTGACATCCATATACCATACATACACGTACTTCATTTGCCCCAAAAGGAGTCGTTTTCAAGGTCTCAAAGTTGTTGAATTCTTCAGATAATGACATGAAACGCATTAACAGTCGTCACTTAATAAAAGCAAAAATTGAAGTGTATTTTATGGGGGAAAATGAAAATGGCTGATTGTTTTTAATGAGAAATCGGCTAACATCACAAGGCCGGACTGCCACTTCAAGGTGAGGTCTACACTTAACTGATTTGGGATGTCGACCCAAATCAACTGTCACCAGGGGCACATTGCCACCACTCCCGGGGCTAAAACATGGGTTATCCCTTAACAAAATATGACCAATTACAAACATAGTTTATAAGTAGTCATTACACAATATTCTTACCTCTCGGTTGGTATAAGCCAGCAGTCGTTGCGAAGCGGCAACCAAGTCAAATCCAACTGTTGTGATCGCAAGTTGTATGTATACACGGGCCAGCTGTGATACCGAGTGCGATGGTTCATTAGATAGCAATATGCGTCAATGAACTACGTGGGTAGCCAGCGTTGAGCAAGTTCGATATGGCGTTTTCGTGGAACAATGTCGACAGTGTTGCTGCTCGGAAAGCTTGAACCACTTTATAAAGAAAATGTTACACCTGGAGTGATTTGAATAATTTCAGGGTTATGACATCATGCTTACGCCACATGGCATCTGATTATTAAAAGCGTGCGCGCGCACAAACACTGGTGGCGGACTGATATCAAGGGATACACCCGTAATTAAAAACACCCATGGGATCCGGTCGTCAGCGCAATACATCATTGGAACTATCTTTTTTTAAAGTAAAGCACTGTGACGGAATCGCTAATGTAAGATGTGAAAACATGCCTAATATTTAATAATGTTTTACTTCTGCTGTCGCGTGCTTTTGAGCCGGAGTGGGAGAATCTAATAATAGCCCAATGCCATAAGCCGCATGCCTGGTTTTCCAATTACTAAGTGACAAATATGTTAGTGGGATTTGTTTGTTCTGAAGACAACCTGTGTATACTGATCGAAAGAACTTGGACCCAAGGAAATTCTTTAGAAAAGGGAATAGGCCTAATAGAACAACAATAGCGGCACCCCACAAACCGGATCCGTTAGGTTGTGAGCATGTCTATCCGTTGAAACCGAGGACTTTTAAGAAACGGGATCTGGGTGTTTTGACAGAGTGCAGACGTCCTCGCTTCGCTTTCGTGTACAAAACCAATTGTGACGTCTCTAAAAAAAGTCCAAACAATGGGAGAACAAAGAGAAGTCCTCGATTTACGGGATCCACAAACATGTGTGTGAGCTTACGGGAGTGCCCTTGTGGGGTCTTTTACACAGTGGAACAATGGAGCCCACAAGGGAATTCTTTGTTCAACACGGACCCCACAAGGGAATTCTTAAGAAAAGGGAATAACAGAACAACAATAACAAAGTTATGTTTGTGAGTGTGTTTTGGGAGACCGTTTTGGTGTTTTTCCCTTTTTTCTCTCTCAATAAAAACGTGCTACACTGACTATAATGAATCACTGTAAAAACAGTGTTTAGAGTATAAACACTTTTCTAAACACTTTCTTGCTATCACTTTGTAAACACGTCCTAATGATTAACATGTTTAATAGCTAAACGTCTAATGCACTAGACGTTTAGCTATTAAACATTTTAATGTTTAATTTCTAAAATCTAATGTTTTAATCTAAACTTCTAATGTTCAATGTCTAAACATATAATGTTTAATATCTAAACACCAAGTGTCCTATACTGCTAAACACTAAACATGTCTAAACATGTTAATCATTAGGACGTGTTTACAAAGTGATAGCAAGAAAGTGTTTAGAAAAGTGTTTATACTCTAAACGCTGTTTTTACAGTGATGTTTTACAGATTGTTTGTGTTAATTGACAATCAGAGGATGAACATTAATTTACTCTTCCAAAAGACAATGGGGTATGTTCCCCTTTATAATTAGTTTTTTGAGATGCTACTTATAGTTTCTCTGTGGGCCCTGAGTGCTGTCTATAAATCACAAGTTAACCGCAGTTTCCCCATAAATTTCAAGAAACTGGTAACATCTTGGCTAGCCAATCTTCTCCATCCATGGCATTATGTCTGCCATTCCAAAAAAATTAAAGTTAAAAAGCATCCATGAAACTTGAGATTTCAATTCATTGAGGTTTTAGAAAAAAACTATACATATCTCAATTTGTTTCTTATAAGGCTTTGTCCAAATTTCCGGCTGTGGCTGTTGCTAAGAGTGTTTCTAAGGGGGGACAGCCTATGGTTATAGTGATCCAGCAACAGCCATAGCAGTAGTCGCTAATTCGGAAACAGCCTTGCAGTTTGATTTCATTAGAATTATGAGACTATACACCATAGGCTGTTGGCAGCTACAGCTACGGCTACGACTGTTGCTAAGGGTGTTGCTAAGGATAACCCATACTTCAACTCATGAAGATGCGGCGATCCAGCCTTAGCCTTAGCCGTAGCCGCTAATTCGGAAAGAGCCTTGCGGTCAGATTTCATTAGAATGATGAGACTATACACTATAGGCTGTTGGCAGTTACAGCTACGGCTACAACTGTTGCTAGTGGTGTTGCTATAAAGGATAACCCATACTTCAACTCATAATGATGCGGCGATCCAGCCATTAGCCGTAGCCGCTAATTCGGAAACAGCCTTGTAGTCAGATTTCATTAGAATGATGAGACTATACACCATAGGCTGTTGGCAACTACAGCTACGACTGTTGCTAAGGGTGTTGCTAAGGATGTCCCATACTTCAACGCGGCGATCCAGTCGTAGCCGTAGCCGCCAATTCGGGACACGGCCTTAATTATCTTCGAGTTTGTCAGAAACGCCTAAAAGCATCCGCCTCACATATCAAACTTTTGTTAATAGAAATACTCACAAATACAGAATGAAACTTCGTAAATTAATCATTCAACAAGTGTATGTGTCTCTGTGTGGGGTATACCTTCAAATAGCGTAAACACATCATCGAACAGTGTGGAAATAAATTACTAAGTCTTTTCGAAACATTATATGAAAACAAAATATAAAAAATGGACTCTGATGACACTTTCTGGAGCCTTGTACCATTAGCAGAATGTCTTGTTCGATGGACTGGGATGTTTTCACATATCAAGTTGCCTTTATACTTTTTAAGTCTTAGCGTTAATAACTGGTACTTTAAACTGTGTAACGGTCGCGCCGTTAACAGACACTTCGTAATGAACACAGGATACAAAACTAAGTGTGATGCATTTGACAACTGTAATAATGCGGGTTGATAAATCTTTAAAAATTGCCGCGTGGGTTTACAGCACCAGTGTATTGGTACACAAGTCGAGTAATTTTGTACAAAAATCGTCATGAAATCTAATGACCCGATTTCCCATTATAGATTTGCAGCAAACGTTACGGCCTCGCTCTTAAAAAGGAGGTAATTTAAAGGTTGATTTATAGTGAACGTTACGTTGTTAATGGCGTGTTCTTTCAAACAGCAACCTGTTGAAATTACCACTTGGGGAGAGCTTTGTGAAAAAAACGCTGGAAATTCTCTCATTTCGGTCAAAATGAATTATGAGGTAATACCAGACTCTACACTGTAAAAACAGTGTTTAGAGTATAAACACTTTTCTAAACACTTACTTGCTATCACTTTGTAAACACATCCTAGTGATTAACATGTTTAATAGCTAAACGTCTAATGCACTAGACGTTTAGCTATTAAACATTTTAATGTTTAATTTCTAAAATCTAATGTTTTAATCTAAACTTCTAATGTTCAATGTCTAAACATAGATAATGTTTTATATCTAAACACCAAGTGTCCTATACTGCTAAACACTAAACATGTCTAATCATTAGGACGTGTTTACAAAGTGATAGCAAGAAAGTGTTTAGAAAAGTGTTTATACTCTAAACCCTGTTCTTACAGTGTTGATTAATGATTGGTCTCATCTCGTCAACAGAGGGCAGAATGTCTACCCAAAGCAGGCAACAGCCAACTGCTGGTATAGTGAAGGTTTTCCCTTTACCATGCCCGCTATGGTGTCAATTTTAACACCCCTGTTTTTACAGTGCATTGAGTGACGTCATTCAGTTGGAGCCAAAAACACTGGTCACATGGTTTTCAAAATGGCCGATAACTTGGGCCCAATTTTATGGCTCTGCTTACCGCCGAATTCTGCGCTTACGATCACCATTATCTGCTTACTGTGCAAGCGCCGAATTTCTGCGCTAGCTGTGTAAGCGAAGAATGCCTATTAAAAGTATTAGTATTGTGGAGGACGCACGCGCACAAGCAAATTCCTGCGAATCCGTGAAATACGCTTGACGTAAGCGCGGAATTCCCTGCTTCCGTAAGCGCTGATTCTTTGCTTACGGTAAGCAGAGCCATGCAATTGGGCCCAGAGAGCATCGATCCTTCATTGTGAATACTAAAGAAACACAAGAATGAGACAATAAGGGTAAAAGCCCTCATTGTTTCAAAAATGCGCACAACTTTACTTCGAGAAAGTACAAAATAATACTTTGCAGTCGTAAACTGGCCGCTACCAAAGACCACAGAAACCATCGAGCAAAAGATATATTAAAACAAAAATCAGAGACCGTAGAAACCATCGAGCAAAAGAGGAAATTGACAATATAGGCAGTGGCATACCTAAATTAGTAGTTCATTTAATGGTTTGTTTTATTAACGAAAATGTATACTTTGTTTTGCCAACTTAAAATTTACATCGAAGTCTCTATACACATTTTGAGTGCTTGAATATGTCAATCTATTTTCAGTGTAAAGTATTAAAGGTGGGGTTGTAGATTGGTAAATACTCCAAAATATGCCACTGTTAAAAGTGTGAACTATTTTGAGAAAGGATTCCCTTCGAAGTAATACGGCTTGGATAAGTTTTTTCCCCAAAACGTATGGAATCGTTTCTTAGATATCTGAGGGTTGACTGAAAATTAAAATTTCCGTGGTGTCCGTTCGCGAATGCTTCGGACACAGATGCGGTTGGTACCTGCTGTCACCCCGCTATAAACGTGGATGAATTCGATGTTCTTGATGAAAAAACCGTGACAGTTTGTTTTACTGTTTTCTCAACAAGGATATACTATATTCAGCTGAAGCTTTCACAGTTGACAGTATTGTATCTTTCTTGATAATTTTGCCTACGTTGACAAAACCCAATCCATGACCCCACCTTCAAGGGAATCGTGCAATAAGTTAATGATAGAAAACTTTAAATATAAATTCAGTCTGAATTCACACTTTTGTCCAAAACTCACATAAGTCCTGGGTCAGAAAAGACCCAGAGTAGAATCCCAATCGACCATCACATTTCCGAGTCAAAATGACCCTTTTCCGACCACACTCTACAACTCCCTGGTCAGAATTGACCCGGATTCCGGGTCCCGTGCATGGGGCCTGACCCATTTCTGGGTCGGTATGACCCGAAATCTTTGTTAAAGGCACTGAACACGTTTGGTAATATTATCAAAGACCAGTCTTCTCACTTGGTGTATTCAAACATTTTGCATACAATAACAAGCCTATGAAAATTTGGTCTCAATTTATTGGTCATCGAAGTTGCAAGAAAATGATGAAAGAATAAAAACACCCTTGTTGTACAACTTTGTGTGTTTCAGATGCCTGAAAAAGGCTTCAGGCCTGAAGTCTTTTTAATATTTTAGTGAGAAATTACCTCTTTCTCAAACTACGTTACTTCAGAGGGAGTCGTTTCTCACAATGTTTTATACTATCAACAGCTCTCTGTTGCTCGTTACCAAGTCAGTTTTTATGCTAATATATTTTGAGTAATTACCAAACGTGTCCAGGGGCCGATTTCACAATGAGATAAGACTAGTCTTATCTGAAGTTAGACCCAGTAACTGGTCTTAACTTAAGAGTAGTCCTATCTCTTAGCATTGCCTAGGTCTAGTCCTAAGTTAGGAAGAGTTTTGTGAAATCGACCCCAGTGCCTTTAAAATGTCAAAATAGTCACTGCAGAATCCGAGTTAACATACAATTTTTTAACCACTATCCGGGTCAGCCTGACCCGAAAATGGGTCAGGCCCCCGGGGACCCTGAATCCGGGTCAACTGACCCGGGAGTTTTTAGAGTGTAGGTCCGGCATTATGACTGAGATTCAGAGTCTTCTAGACCAGAGAAAGGAAAGATGTTGACCTGGAAATATGGCCAAACTCCGGGTAAATTCTGACCCAGAAATTGGAATCAACGTAATCTTTCAGCGTGGGTCGTTTTTCACACAATATTTGGCGTTCGCACCGCCGCTTTTTCGTACTATTTCAACAATGGCGTCGAATTCCTTGGTGTTGTTGTTCTCTTCAGTCCACATGTACCTGAGGTTCTTATAGACGAGTATGGCCAAAGCAGAAGCATCGAAGCGATGGGTCCCGTACTTCGATCCCAACGGCGCGATACACTCTCTCCTCATGGCGCATTCCAGAAGGGGGTCGAGAATCTTTTCCCATATTACCGTGTTATTCGCAATGAGAACTCGGCCGGCCGAGATGTGGGGTGCGGCCCCGGCGGAGTTAAAGTACTCGCCCCTGTCCACGCCCAGCTCCGCGAACATATCGCGGTGCGTGAAGAAATACTGGTGCTGGATCTTCTGGTGGACCTTGGGGTCGAAACCGTGGATGTGGAACATGTAGCCGTCGTTACGGCGAAGGAACGGAAAGAGCGCGCGTAGGGTACCCTTAAAGCGGACTGAGGAGTCCCCGTAAAAAATGACGCCAAATTCTTTCAAAGTCTCCTGTTCATAGGAACAAAATAAAAAAATAAATTCAGCAAAATTCATGGTCTTCTTCTACTGATATCAAGTAATAAACTACAAGGGAAACTTGTGGGAAGGTAGTGCATTCTGCTCTACCAGCCAGGCTCCTAGTGGATGATACCCATGTCTACATCCTTACGGACTGTGAAGGGGTTAACCCTGTTTCAGCCCCAGGAGTAGGTGGCAACGTGCCCCTGTGGCAGTTGATTCGGGTCGACAGCCCAAATCACTTAAGTGTAGCCCTCACCTTGAAGTGGCCGTCCGGCCTTGTGAGTAAGGTGATATCTCATTTAAAAAAAAAAAAAAAAAAAAAAAAAAAAAAAAACTGACTGGGTAATTGTTTAAATATTTTCGTTTTGAATAAAGAAAAATTGACTGGTGTATACTTTATAATCACTGAGCTTACAAAATGAGACTTTATGCCTAAAATTATTTATAATTTGTTGTATTCCCATCCACCCAGTGGCTTTCCCCCAAAGTTGACAGCATTGTAAATAATATTTGCTCATACACTTTTTGGCAGCTGCGTGTGCGGACGGAAACAAATAAGTTGATCTTTGGTCAATGTGTCCATCTTAAAACAAAAAATGACTTGTGATGAATCATCTCATGATCTGAAATTCGCCTCTTTGTTTTCTTGTTTCATAATGACACGATTTACAATGTGGTCATCATTAGTTGAACATACAACTGATGCGAAACGAACACGCGTTCGAAATCAATCACTTAAAGATCTTCAACCACTCAGGATTTTGCGGTTTACAAACGTGGTCGCGGCGAGTAAAAGAGGGTTTATTTTTAAGAGCGCCACGCTTAAAAAATGATCTTTCTGTTATGTTCTTTTGTTTGTCGTTACTCATGCTCGCTCCAAGAAATGGTTAAAACAATCGGCACCATTGGGAATGATTTATGACGTGAACTGAGGTGGAAAAACAGAAGAGCGCATGCTCAAAGTGGTGAATGGTTTTTAGATAGCGAATTACAAAAATTACAATTTGTTTTTTCAAGTTCGCCCAAACAAGGCTTAAAGGCACTGAACACGTTTGGAAACTGTCAAAGACCAGTGTTCTCACTTGGTGTATCCCAACACATGCATAAAATAACAAGCCTGTGAAAATTTGGGCTCAATTGGTCATCGAAGTTGTAAGAAAATTGTGAAAGAAAAAACACCCTTGTTGTACAAATTTGTGTGCTTTCAGATAGGAATAAAAACTTCTTGCAAGAAGTTTTTATTATTTTAGTGAGAAATTACCTCTTTCTCAAAAACTACGTTACTTCAGAGGGAGTCGTTTCCTACAATGTTTTATACTATCAACAGCTCTCTGTTGCTTGTTACCAAGTAAGTTTTTATGCTAATATTTGTTTTGAGTCATTACCAAACGTATGCCACCCAGTCCAAATAGTGTGGGATTGCTTAAATTTTCACTTACGCGCATGATGATAACTTTCCAGGTGTACGTGTGTAGAGACCTCACGTGGGGTGGGTACTTACTGAAGTCGAACCCGCGAATTTTGACACCACACAGACCGCTTAACTGTAAAAAGGCAAAGGTGAAAGTTTGACTATAGTCAGTGATAGAGCATGGTCACGAGGTTGATGGCAATTTTTAGGGGGTGGGCTATTGAATGTATCGAACCAACATTTTGTGCATGTTATTGATCTCATGGGTGGGGGCAAGGGTTCTGAGCAGGGGGCCCTCACCACCCCCCCCCCGGTTAAACCACTGCTTGTAATATAACCTACAATATTTGAGTGTTACCTTTTTGTAGGTTTCATTCTTCAAACCCAAGTCGTACAGGTAGATTGGTGTGCGCGGCATGAAGCGTTGCGCAGACGCGATCATACCCAGCGCTTCCTTCACGTGGTTTTCAGACACGGCGGTCACGATGGCCAGCCGTTCGAACATGGCGTCGAGGTTGGTCATCTCGCTCACGTTGAGATGGCTCATCAGGGGACTACCGACGCGGTACTGGTCGAGATCCGGCACCCCGGGACGAGTCGTCTTCGTCATGGCGTTGGTGGTGGTTGCCTGACCAGAATATACCCTATCGTGGTCTTCTGGTTTGTCGATAATGACCACTTGGTCGACATTTCTATGGACTGATCGCTTACCATCTATAAAATATATAAGGAAAAACCTCTGCTAAGCTAGGTTTTTCTATGCTAAGCAATTTTTGAAATTTTAAGCCAGGGTCGTCCTAGTTCATATAACAGTGTTTAGTTAAATCAAATTGGAACGGCAGTGTTTTTCAACCACACCATACACTCTAAACACTTCCGGGTTAGAATTGAGCAATTTCCGGGTCAGCCTGACCCAGGAATGGGTCAGGTCCCCATCACTTGGACCCGGAATCCGGATCAATTCCGACCCAGGAGTTTTAAGAGTGACGTCATCAGTGACGTCATCATCAAATTGGACTGGGCTGGATTTCACAAAGCACTAAGATTCATCTAAAGATGAGATGCAATATCACCATAGTGTTTTGTATTGTGACATCACACTTTGCTTATAGCAGTTAAGATTTTATACACAGTTTAAAGGCACTGTACACGTTTGGTAATCTCAAAATATATATTAGCATAAACACTTACTTGGTAACAAGCAACGGAGAGCTGTTGATAGTATAAAACATTGTGAGAAACGACTCCCTCTGAAGTAACGTAGTTTTGGAGAAAGAGGTAATTTCTCACTAAAATAATAAAAGACTTCTTGCAAGAAGCCTTTTATTCCTATCTGAAAGCACACACATTCAAAAACAAAACACAAAATTCTTTCATCATTTTCTTGCAACTTCAATGACCAATTGAGCCCAAATTTTCACAGGCTTGTTATTTTATGCATATGTTGGGATACACCAAGTGAGAATACTGGTCTTTGACAATTACCAAACGTGTTCAGTGCCTTTAAGATCGATCTTAACTCTTTGTGAAATCTGCCCCTGGGCCCACAGTTAACCGGTAAGCAATTTTATTTGTGCTTACTTCACAGAGCACGTCTGCTTACAGGTTTTATGTATTTGGGCCCATGGCCACCAAGTGGGGATGAGGGGAGGGGGTAAACGGACTTACGTTCACGGTATAAAAGGAGTGGTGCGAGACCAGCCAAGCCAAGAACAAGCAGGAGGACCACTTTGATGAAACGGTTTGGTTGAATCGTTCTGGTGATATTAAGAAACACAGACGATGAGCATTAATTTACGGAGACAAATGAATTAAAAAAATTATATTTTTAATATATTATATTATTTCAGTTTGGTCTGCTAATAATGTGTCCACTTTTGTTTGGCTTTTAATATATTTTAGTATTGTTGGTTTTTGTTAATATTTTTGCTTATCTTCTTTTACTTTCTTTTTTAATTATTATTTTACTTTCATTTTAGTTTTCTGTGTTTTTGTATGTTTGTGGGTTGTTGTTTTGGTTTTTTTTTTTTTAAATTAACGGGTTTTGGAAGGCACATCTTTTTGGATGACAGTTTTATGCGGATGGCCGAAACCCCCAGTAAAAAAAAACCCAATAATTTGTTTTCTCAAAAACTCGACGAAAACAATAGGCGTTTATGCTGTCATGCCGAAACCCCGCATGATAATCTCAAACAACATTATAAAAATGAGAAAAAGCTACGCCCTGATCTGAGACCCTAGGTAGTCTGTCTGTGGAAATTTTTCGAGGACAAAAGTGACGCAACCACCCACAAGCAAATTCAATCTCGTCCATGACATTCACAATTCAAATCTAGTACACTGGCACATGGGGTCGTCCGAATTATGCAAATCGGGCATAGAGCGCCCTCTCTGCTGGAAATTGGCATCGCAAACAACGTCACGCTTAGGGGGGACAAATATAGTAGTAAGCAAGACTTATTCGGATAGCGGGGAACAACATTTTGTTGGCAGTTCCGTCCGGCTTTTCCCTTTAAACTAGCGAGATCTGAAAGGGCGAGCTATAAAAGTCCACACATTACTTTTGAAAACTCCTAATCTTGTAATTTGGGTTAACGCCAGGGGTCAACTGTGGGGAGGATATAGGAGCGGGTGCTGGGAAGAGGTCAGGTTCAATTGTATCCGGTCACCTCGTTCCCAATCCATCTCGACGTCATGTTGGGATGCTCTCTGCTGCCTGGTTTATGTTGACACGCATCTATTTTATATTAAGGCAAACATCGAAGGTCAATTTTACTAGATTGACGCATGGAGGTAACCTCCATGATTGACGATACCGGCTGTTTAGGGTAAATTTCTGATCATGACCAGATTCCGTTTTGAATTGAAAGAAAGAAAACCCCATATTTTGTCAAGTAATTTAAAAAGGAACTAATTTCACATGCTTTTGAGAAAACATTCTTTTGTGCAAACCACTTAATAAATTATTCTCTACCGTTCCACGTAAAGAAATGAAAAGGGTGTGCAGAAAGAAAAACGTAACTACCCACAGTTTTTGCAGTGTATATTTTATGTGCAATAACTAGGGCCTAGGGCCTATTTTGTAAAATAAATGCTGGTTCTGACCGGGGCCCAATTTCATCGAACTTCTTTAATAAGCTAAGCACAACAAAGGTTTGCTTACCAGATTAAGGTTACCAGCCAAAGTACCATGTCACATGTACCACCTTTGACTGGTATTCTGCTAATTTTTGCAAACCTTACTGCAAAAAATGCTAAGCAAAATTGTCTGTTTAAGCACCTCTATGAAACTGGGGCCTGACTGTTACTTGATTCGAAAAGAGCAACATGAAGATCTGCACAGCGACTGGTACAGGCCTGGGCTCGCTTTCACAAAGCACTAAGATTCATCTTATTAAGATGAGTTGTCAGTATTAACAATATTTGTAATGTGACATCACACTTTGCCTATTGATTCGAATACTTAAGATCAATCTTAACTCTTTATGAAATCGACCCCTGGAAATTCATCTTTGAGAGGGCAAGGCTATTTCAAAGTTTGCAAAGAGCTAGCACACCCATTGGAAATTCTGAAAGTCTGTGGGGAAACTTTTGTTAAATGGGCACCAAGGCCAAGACCAGGGGCAACAGAGGCCATGTCCTCCGTGTAATTTCCAGACCTGCTGGTAAATTTCTTGTTATTCATTATGAAAAAAAAATAGCACCATGATCATTATGATCAAATGGCGGTCGGATTCGGAAGACTGTCTTTGTGTCTGTGTTCCTGCTGCCCAATTAAAGAGCCGCTGCTCAAGCACCAAACAAAGTAACTTTGCAAACCTATTTTGCTGACCAGAATAGGGTTACCAGCCAAAATACCACATCACACGTACCGTCTTTGACTGGTTTCCTGCTGATTTTTTGATAATTAAAACATTGCTAAGCAACTTGCTTATAAGCAACTCTATTTGAAATTGGACACCATGTGCCATTCACGAATACTAACAACTCGTTATTAATCAAGAAGGGGCCAGACTTTTCCCTGCCAGCCTTGGTTTCGGTTTAAGCCCCTAGTTGGTTGCATTGTGACACCTTTTTTTACAATGCACTGTCCTCAGTATTATATTTCAAATGTCTATCTGTTCAGCTCCGTTAAATGTGGTGTACTGCATAATGGTAAGATTTAAGACATAAACATTATCAGATTTATACATAGACCATGTTACCTGTGTCATCACATGTTCACATAAGGGCAACAGAGCCTGGACTTCCTGCAGGCACGATTTGTACATATCTCAATTGAAGAAAACATAACATCTTACATTCCATTAAGATTGCACTGTCTAATTTTGATCAATATCTAACATGGAGAAAGGGGGCACAACTCAAAACGTGTTCAGCTATTATTTGTATCTCTTGAATAATGGTGTCAATTTTGAATTTTTTTTGGGGTATTTATTATGTGACAACACCCATGGTGTCAATTTTAACACCCCAGTTTTTTGCAATGTTTGTATACGTAATCCCCTGCCACCTTTGCCAGTTCCTTTTTTATTTAGATTTGTGAGGTGTCTTTGAGTTGGAGGGATGATTTGCTCTCAAGTGTCCCCAAGCAAAGTTTTATGCAGGTACATGATAAATGTAGTGTATTAGTAGCATCCTAAATGCATATTTTCTTTACATGTATGTTGTAACTTGTGTCCTTAATCATTTTCCTTTTGCATTTTTCTTTATATTTACAGGCTACTCATGTTTCTGTTCTTATTGCCATTACAGAGTAACTTATTATATTAGTGCTGTGTTATTATTATTATTCTATTTTTTTAGCAACTTAAATTGTTTGCTTTTTTTGTAACCTCGAGTTTTATCTTCGGTTACAGTCGCCCTGTCTTAGGTTGATTTTTCTGGGTTGTTTTTAAATTAGTATTTGAAGGTTAATTCATGTTCACTTTGTTTTTGCAGTACAAATGTAGTGTCTTTGCCCCATTTATTTAAGGAAAGTCTGCGACTCATCACTTAGATCTTTGGACTTCATTGTAATCCCCATAACTTTATTATTATTTTTCAAGTGATCCATTGTTCATGGTTACACAACCATAGAGGAAGGACCAACACAACAAATATATAGGCAGTATTCATACAACATTAAAATGCATAATAAAACACAGACAACATGGCGACAGAACGAAACCACTCACCTTGCGACAATCGTTGTTATTTTCGCCATATTTAGTAATTAACAGATTCTACGGCCGCCGTAAAGACCGAGGCTTCATCATACAGACGACCCCGGACTGAATCTCCCGCACCAAAAAAACACAGTTTAGATGCCGCAAGACGAGAAAGTCCGCACCACCGTGGATACAATGGTATTTTATGTTGAACTGCTGACCGTCGTGTTGCACCTTGTTGCACACCAGACAGCAGAAAGGGTTCAGACTTTATAAGGGTTCCAAACGGACAGGTTGCTTCATATCCAGACTTAAGGTCTACTTTCTATACCTCTACATCACTAGGAATCCATTTTAAAAAGCTTTCTGCTATAGCCTTTTCTATTTAAGAAACATACTGCATGGTTGAATGAGCACAACAGCAAACACACCCTTGCAAAGGGTCGATACTCCAATGCAAAGGAACTGTGTTACATAATGGCGTGTGACGTATTATGTTTGCACGCCCGATGAGAAGTCGAAGACAGGCATCAGAATTAGAATTAGCATGTTTTTTTTAGCCATTGATTAAAAAACAATCACAGGAATTTGAAGTATTGGTCCCACAACATCGTAATAAACTATAGTTATCTAACTGTGACCATATACAATAAAACAGACAAGACTATAGTCACCTTTATTTTTTCCTGGCAAGACGCAATACTGTTGTCATATCTAATGTAAAAATAATGGTATCAATGCGGACAATTTAAAGGAACATTACATAATTGGTTTTTGCTAACAAAACAGTGTAAGCACTTTATATAATCCACCATATACATAAACTGACAAACCTGTAGAAGTTTGAGATCGATCGGCCATCTGGGTCACGAGAAAATAGTGAAAAACCGATTACATATTTGCATGTGTTATACAATGCATGAATAAAACGCTCATGAGCGATAAACTACAATCGGAAATTACTTTTATTTATTTCTCATCAAATATGCATTTCAGACAGAAATATTTCTAGGGATGTTTTCTACTATCATCATCATTAGACCGTGTAAGTTTTATGTAAATCTGTGATCTTAAAGAAAATTTAAATTACCAGTTCTGTAATGTTCCTTTAAACAAAATAGGGCATTGTGTTTGTTGTGACTTAGCAAATATCTAAACAGGAACATTTCTTATGACCCTCTCCATGGCTTGGGCTTGGGAAGTGGGCTTGGTCTCTATCCGCCTATTAAAGGCACTGAACACGTTTGGAAATTGTCAAAGACCAGTGTTCTCACTTGGTGTATCCCAACATTATGCATAAAATAACAAGCCTGTGAAAATTTGGGCTCAATTGGTCATCGAAGTTGCAAGAAAATGGTGAAAGAAAAAACACCCTTATTGTACAAATTTGTGTGCTTTCAGATAGGAATAAAAACTTCTTGCAAGAATTTTGTTTATTATTTTAGTGAGAAATTACCTCTTTCTCAAAAACTACGTTACTTCAGAAGGAGTCGTTTCCTACAATGTTTTATACTATCAACAGCTCTCCGTTGCTTGTTACCAACACTCTTAAAGTGCGAGATTTAAAACGTTAATCTATTATGGGATTTATAAAAAAATTAATCTAAACTATTAAAAATTAATCTTAAAAGATTTTAAAAAGCTAAAATTAACCATCAATTCGAAAACGAGTTTTAATCCCCCGACTGATTTAAAAAGGACGCTACAATTATCGACAAAGGACCAATCCGGTGATTGGCTTGCATCACGTGATGAGCATTTCGGGGAGCGGGATTTTCAACGACATCCGCCATCTTGTTTTACGAAGGGCGATCGTCCTTTTGTTCTAACGTTGCTTTAAGTTGCATATTATTTAAAGATGGAGGATCAATTGCTCCTGTTTTTAAACACAACGCTTGGTGACAGGACAGCCACCGTTCTTGAAATTTGTCAAGGTAAGTAAATCTAGTTTTTATGTAGAAAAACGGTATGTTTTAGGCCGTTAAAAAGTTACTTGACTAGCGTCGTTAGGCCTCGACTACAGTACCGTGATAGTACACATAGTACACACACAGTCAGGCTGTTTAAAAAAAGGCGTGATTAAAAAATGTATTTGTTCTTTGCCCAGCTGCAAATCTGCAATATTACTGCACTGGCTTGCAGATTAAGACATCTAATACGATTCAGTGAATGTTTAACTTCTCCAATTACTTACTAATTTCTTATCACTTATTGGCGTATTGCCATAGTAATTAGTCAAAGATAGGCCTAGTGTCGTCGTAAAACAACAAAAGTGAGATGATAATCACCAGTTTAGTCACACACACTCTACGCCCGTGTGTTTTACGTACACGCGCATCGCTTGATCACGCACACACGGTATACACGTACTGATGACAGTGAGTGTACTACTGTAGTTCTTCATCGAAAAACAAGTTGACATGTACATTACACACATTTCTGGTTCTTCATTGAAAATGTAATACATTGTATCTTTAACTTACAAGATATACTTTAGACATAAATAACTCAACATCTAGCTGATGTGGCTACTGTATTAACTAGACGAGTACGTCCAACGCTAGCGCTATGCCTAACTTGCTTAACACGATAATTATAGGGGGTGGGGCTAGATTAAATACCTAATTTTCTAATTTCCACAAAAAGCAAGAACAGATACACAACATTATCATGTCAATTTTGTTTTCCTTCATTCATAACGAATGGTTTATTCCGTGCATCGCAGACGAAAGCTGAACTGAAAATGATTTGCAGAAACAATGATGTACAGTAAAAAAATAGACACAGAACTTGGTCGTTTACTTGGTCGTGAAACGACCGCTAGAGAACAAAACAATAACATGATTTCAGCAAGTTTGTAAACAGCAAGGTCCAATTTCATAAAGCTGTAAAGCAACAAAAATCTGTTTAGCAACAAAAATCTGCTTAGCAAAAATTGCAAGATGCAAAATTCATGCAAAATTCATCAAAACATTTCCTTACGACCAGAACAATACTTCCTCCCATTTAATAACAGCAACTTTCAAACCCTGTCAAAATAAATCTCTATATTTGAATTACATCTGTTTGTTTTCTTTAAAAACAGGCGGGGACACATATCGAACATGCAGTTGACAGCATCAAAGCGAAAGGGATAAGGCAGCCAGTAATAATCTCCCTGGGGCCAGAAAAGAAGCCGAATCAGTTTTTCTTGTGCGTGGACTCTATTCCTATCAGTGGCGGTTCGACAGCGGTGGAAGCATTTGATAAGTTGTTCAAAACTTTCTATGTGTTCGGGTTGGACTACCCAAAAGTTTTGAACAGCTTTTGAATTCTTTGCCGCTTTCATCTATGGAGTGATGCCTCCCTCCAGGGTAAAGCCTCTGGTTCGATCTTTCGCAACCGCTGTTAAATCTGTTTAAAGGGAAAGTATACTTTTGGTTTTTGGAAGTGTTCCATTGTGTTAATCCTATATAAGTTACGAGGTAAAATAAAAATTAAATGTGCACATTTCAGTTAAAAAAGGTGTTCTAGTTTTTAAAAAATACCGCTAAAAATCTGGAGCGGTTATCTATGACCATTTGCTGGTTGTGTAATCTGAGTTCCCATGTCTGCACTTGTGTAGGACTGGTAGTAATACTTCTGCTCGGGTTGTAACTGACTGCAACACTGCCTGGACTGGTCGTTTGCTGTGGGCCTAAAAACTGGTGGTGAGACTGTTTACACTGGATTCCATTCCCTGTGCACTATCCTCTTCTTGAACATGTAAACACATGGCCCTTTCCTGGCTTTCGAGGCAGCTGAAGCAGACATGGTTCTCTTTAACAATGTTGAATCCGTTGTCTAAACTTATCCTCTTAAGCTTGATACACGTCGCAAGTGTACGATCCATCGGATATAAGTCAAAACTATTGGTGTTTTTTCTCATTCTTAATTCAATCTTTCGCACTTATACAAAAACAGTTAACAATCTAAAAAATGTACCTCTTGTAATTGACGTACTATGTAAAGGTTTATCTGTGAAACTTTGTGCATTGTATTTATTTACTTGACAATAAAGTTAAAAAATTGGTCGAGAATTTCGATTGGCTGTTTACGATTATTTTTATTTATAGGTAAATCTCCTGGTCCATAATTGGGTGTTTATATTTTAATCCCAAGGAAAGTTTATAAATAAATCCAAACAGACTAGGTTTTAATTATCAAAGGGTAAAGGTTAAATCTGTAAAGTTTGAAACATTTTAATCCACTGGGATTAATTTAATTAATCCTCCAAAGACTAATTTTTTAAAATCTTTTGAAAGATTCATTTTAAATCCACGCAGATTGGTCCCTAACCACACTCCTTGAAAGATTTAAAATTTAATCCTGTGGATTTAAATTTAAATCCTTGTAATTTAGAGTGAAGTAAGTCTGTATGCTAATATTTGTTTAGAGTCATTACCAAACGTGTACGATACCTTTAAAAGCCCCGTATAAGGAAAGCCCAAGTTTTCGAAATAACTGACGGAGCCTAAAGCCCATCAAGCAGTTGTTTCGAAAAGGGCCATTATAAGACATAAGGTCACTAATTGGTCATGTTATTACATATATTTTGTTTTCGTAGTGTTCGCTTCACAATAGATTTTGAGGGTTAATATGACGTCATCACGCCGCCATCTTAGAGGTAAAACTATGATGAAAGAATGGAAATGCGCGTCATAAAGTCTATAGACTGTGCAAGTCTCGCGAGACTTGTACAGTTTTGTAAATGTTTCTGCAGTACCCATGCCCCCTTTGGTAGAGGGCCCCTTTGGTGGAGGGCCCCCTTCGGGGGAGGGCCTCCTTCAGGGGAGGACCCCCTTCAGGAAAGGGCCGCTTCAGTGAAGGGCCCCTTCAGTGAAGGGCCTCTCACGGGTAGGACCCCCTTTGAGGGTGGGGTCCCTTCAGGGTATTGTCCTTTAAGGTTAGCACCCTTTCGATGCAGAACCTGTTTAGGGTATAGAGCCCCTTCAGGATATGAACCCTTCAGGGTCGAGGATATTCGGAGGGCCCTCTTTCAGGTTTAGGACTCCTCCAGTGTATGACACATTCAGGGTAGAGCCTCTTGCCCCTTTGGGGTAGGGCCCTTCGGGGCAGGGCCCCTTAAGGGGACATTGGAAACAAGTTCCTTGTATCTCCCCGGTATCATCATTGAGTTATGAAGATGAGGTGAATCCACCTTTTACAGTATAGTAAATACTGCAAAAACTAAATATTAAAATTGATATGTGCGCAGCGAACAGACTTTCACATTTTGGGGCATACCTCGAGCGAGTAAATATTTATTTGAAATAAAATAATAATACAAAATAAAAGAAATCAATAGAGTCTAGTGTTCAGAATGGGGATTCAAAATGACTTGTTAATGCACAATAGCAATATGACAACTTAAAGGCCCTGTACACGTTTGGTAATTGTCAAAGACCTGTGTTCTCACTTGGTGTATCCCAACATTATGCATAAAATAACAAGCCTGTGAAAATTTGGGCTCAATTGGTCATCGAAGTTGCAAAAAAAATGATGAAAGAAAAAACACCCTTGTTGTACAAATTTTTGTGCTTTCAAATAGGAATAATAGTGAGAAATTACCTCTTTCTCAAAAACTACGTTACTTCAGAGGGAGTCGTTTCCTACAATGTTTTATACTATCAACAGCTCTCCGTTGCTTGTTACCAAGTAAGTTTTGATGCTAATATTTGTTTTGAGTCATTACCAAACGTGTACGATACCTTTAACGACAGCGATAAAAAGATACAGAAGACTTTAGGTTACAGAAAAAACACATTGTCTTGATTTTTATTTATAAAATGTTTAAAAAAAGATTTTAAAAACCGGTAATTTGTTTAAACTGTACATTTTAAGTTTATCAAAAGATTGCTAGGTTTAAGAAAATTTAAAATTAAAATCGTTCTAAAATATTATTATGGAACCTTTCATAAGAAAAACATCGGTAAAACACAGCATACAGTCAACGTCCCTACTGTCTGATCATTCAATATCATCCGCTGTGGCTTAGACGATTTTAGTCAGTGAGGTGCACCTATAAAATTGGTTTCAGAATGTGGACCTTTAAACTAGGTAACACTGACAACTATAGGTTATTTTCCAAATTGCTTAGGTAGTTTTGTGCTCGCGCACATCTCAGAGAATAATCGCAAGTCTGCTGCCACCTAGCGTCCGTAAAAGTCTTCCTTCACTTTGCGCCCACTGACAGTTCTTTGCAATACTTGACATTCCCTCCGTCTTTGGTGGTTCGTTTTATACCAACAATCGCGTCAAACTCCTTGACATTATTGTTCTCCTCCGTCCACTCGTACCTCAGGTTCTTGTAGACGATAATTGCCAAGGCTGATGCATCGTAACGGTGGGACCCTACCTTGGCTCCTTTGGGCTTGATGCACTGTCTCCTCATCGCGCACTCGTAAAGAGGCACCAAAAGTCGCTCTCGTATGACAGAGTTGTTCACCATTAGAATTCTCCCGGCTGATATGTGAGGGGCGGCTTTGTTAGATTTGTAATACTGCTCTCTGTTGACGCCCAACTCGGCGTACATATCCATGTGTGTCTTGAAATACTGGTGCACGATCTTCTGTCGGATTTTGGGGTCGAAGCCGTGGATGTGACACATGTATCCGTGGTGGAGGTGGAGGTACGGAAATAGCGTGCGCAGTGACCCCGTGAACCGCACCGACGCGTCACCGTAGAAAATGGCGCCGAATTCTGTCAGACTTTCCTGCAGACGGTAACATCGAAAAGTTGCGGTCAAAAAAGTTCAACTATACGCTTTTATAGTTGTAAGACGAGATTCCACAGTGCGCTGTAAAAACTGGGTTGTTAAAATTGACACAATGGGTGTTGTTGCATATTGATACCGAAGAGAGAATCAAAATTAACATCATTGGGTGTTAAAATAGCACCAATGTAATTGTGTTGGCAGAAATCAGTGTTATTTTAACACCCTATGGTGTAAATTGTGATTCTGTTTTGTGACAACACCCATGGTGTCAATGTTAACATCCCCAGTTTTTGCAGTGTAATAGGGCTACTGCAATAATATGAGAATTGAATATGAGTTCGGATTAATTTTGCCGTGCTTTTACATATTGTACAAAATCAACGGTGAAACGCACTTGTACTTTTAGCAGTTTCACAATAAGAACTCAGGAAATTGCAGCTTGTTTCGATGGAAAAGTTTACCATCTTCCACACCTTTGTACTGAAAACTCTTTTTTTTAAAATGAAATATCGCCTAACATCACAAGGCCACGGACGGCCAATTCAAGGTGAGGGCTATACACTTAACTGATTTGGGCTATTGACCCAAATCAACTGTCACCAGGGGCACGTTGCCACCTATTCATAGGGGTGAAACAGGGTTACCCCCTTCACAGTCCGTAAGGATGTAGGCATGGGTATCATCCACCAGGAGCCTGGCCGGTAGAGCAGAATGCACCACATTCCCAACTTTTTACGAAGTAATTATGGTTAAGGGCACAAGTGTCATTACCGGGATTTGAAACCACTGCTGCTGACAACACCAGAGCTTGGGTCCGGTGAACAAGACCACTTAGCCACGACACGCCCTAATAATACATGAATAACGTCAACCAAAGACCGTGTATTATACAGAAATTCGCCACAGAGAGTAAATTAATGTATAATATAATTAATATATTTTTCTGAAAACAAACAAGGAATAAAGTGCGTCAGATATGAACCTTATGTATTGACGTCATCCAGCCGCCATCTTGGAGTTAAACCGATGACACGCAGAGATTGTACGTGCGGCGCACAGGATTGACCAATGAGCAGCCTCCATTTGACCTCTAGGCTAGGACGCCTTAATCAAATGACCACCATGTGCAATAAGGTCTGTAGCGAGATTGAATATCTTGTCCTTTTTAAGATATTAAATCGATTCGATGCACTTTTAAATCTCTTTATGCACTTTTTAATGTCTGTAAGAAGTGAATAAGAAGTATCTTTAAAGTCACCACACTTTTGCGAAGTGACAAATAGTGCTGCCGGTGGCTTGGTAATTAATAACGTATGTTATAATAGCAAAAAGCGGGATAAAGTTTAAGCGACTGACAATTCTTCCCTGTCCGCTGCCAACTAATGGCCCTCTTAATTCCAACAAATGGATCACGTTCTCTGGTCAATATTAATGACAGGGCTTTAATGAAGTCATTAGTATTTCTGTTGATGCCTTGTGTAGACAGACTGTATTGTGTACAAGTTAATAAGTCGTATATATTGACGTGCGACGTCGTTATCACTTGACTTACAGTAGGTCTACTTTGTTCTAATATAAAATATATATATAAAGATGATTAGAGCAGATAAGATCATACATCTTAAGAAGGCCGAAGAATCTTATCATCTTTCTTGGTTTATTTTCTAAAGACATTAACAGGAGGTGGTTTCACATTCTCTATAGCGCATCTTGAAAATTGAATGTGCACTAACTTGCCACACTATTATTACTATTATTATTTTTAGTTTTTTCCTGGTAAATTTAGCAAAAATTTATTCAGTTTAATTAATTAATATACGCATTCAAATTCATTCATTCATTCATTCATTCTTTATTTGCTGCAATTTTAGATTTTAGTTCTGGTAATTTCTAATCGCAAAAAGTGCAGATTTCAAATGGGGTGGGGCACACGGGGGTTGGGGCACATGGGGGTTTGGGCACACGGCCGGGGGAGGCACGGACCCACCCCACCTTAACGCAACTGCAACAATCCCTCCTTTTTTCGAGAGCTATTGATAACATAAAACATTATGAGAAACGACTCCTGCTGAAGTTACGTAGTTTTTGAGAAAAAAGGTACTTTCTCACAGAAATATTTGAATCTGAAAGTACACAAATTTGTGCAACAAGGGTGTTTTTTCTTTCATCATTTTCTTGCAACTTCGATGACCAATTATTGAGCCCAAATTTTCACAGGTTTGTTATTTTATGCATATGGTGGGATACACCAAGTAAGAATACTGGTCTTTGACAGAAACCAAACATGTCCAGTGCCTTTAAGATTAATCTAAGTGCTTTTTGTGTGAAATCGAGCCCAGGAACTAGGGAACTACTTTACTTACGCGCATGATGACAACTTTCCATGAGTACATATGGAGGTCTTTCACGTGTTGGGGATAGTTCCGGAAAATCAGTTTGCGGATGTGGACATTGCACATTGCACTCAGCTGGGTAAGAACCGTATGTAAGAAAAAGATAAATGTTATAGCTATTTATTTTCTTGAGATGGAAAGAAACATTTTAATTTTATGAATTGGCACGTAACAATGGAAACAGTATTAGGTTATTTACACATTTAAATAAACATGACACAGGAATAACAACAATAGGAGACCTCCACGGCCGCTAGGTGGCAGCAGACTGCTAAGCAGGTAAAACAATGTTACTGGATACCTGCTTTTAGAACTGCGTAAGTTCTTGAACATTACCTGGTCATCTGCTGTCACCCAGTAGTATTCCAAAATGCAACCATGGGTTGGTCACCCCCTCCCCCCACACCGCACACAACACCAACATCAGCAGCAGCAGCAACAGCAACAACAGCAGCAGAAGCAAACAACAACAACAACAACAACAACAGCAATGACAACAACAACAACTGCAACAGCAATGACAACAACAACAGTAACAGCAACAGCAACAACAGCAGCAGCAGCAGCAGCAGCAGAAACAACAACAACAACATATCAAACAAAACAATAACAAGGAAAATAAATGTTATAATAATTTATACATAAACAAAACCAAAAACGATATGTCTCCCTTACTCTCTGAAAAAATGAAGGGTTTTTTTTCGAAAATTGAAAGCGGGAAATCGGGAAGAATTAATATATTTAATAAGTTTGTTTTTTTATGATTGCATACCTTATTATAATTCTTTTGATTGAGTCCCAAGTTGTAAACATAAATTGGTGTGTCTGGCATATGATTCTGCGCAGACGCTATCATCCCCATCACCTCACCCACGTGATTATCAGAAACTGCTGTGACAATCACCAGCCGCCGAAAGAGGGCGTCCAGGTTCATCATGCCTCGCTCCGTGTCGATGAAACTAAATGACGTTGGGTCGGGTGACTTTTCTTGGTCTATTTTTACAACAAATGACGTTGCTTGGGACAAATTGGTTGAGACGTTAGAGGAAGCTAAGGCTTGAGTGGTCCGCGCATGTCCAGTATTCTGATCCACTGATTTGCTGAAAACTTTCACGTGACCCGAGTCCACCTTTATGGAGTTGTCTGTGAACAGAAAGGATTTTACATGTTTTATTACATAACCTTGACGATCATTAACAGTCCTCCAGCTGACAGTTACAACTGTAAACCTTGTACATAAGTAAAACAAAATACTAACATTGCTGAAATACGTTGCCGTTGGTGGACTCAGAAAGATCAATAAGTTTGGACGTAACGCCATAGGCGATTGGTTGTTGCTCGACTTGTTGAAAACATTATAAATCTTGTATATCAGATGGTCATCAGAGTGTGGGTCCGAAACATGGACCCTATTTTCATAGAGCTGCTTAAGCACAAAAAGGAGCTAAGCATAACAAAATAAATGCTCGCCAGAATAAGATTACCAGCCAAACTATCATGTCACATGTACAATTTGTGACTGGTATTCTGCTCATTTCTGCAAATGAAAAAGTTGTTAAGCAACATTTTCTGCTTAAGCATCTCTATGAAAATTGGCCCTTGTCACGACACTTTCACTCATGGGTAAAGGCACCAAACTATTGCTCCTCATCTCCAAAGAGCAAATCGGCACTTGGCGAGTGCAGATCAGTAATATGTTAGTCTTGATTGGCGACACTGTTTTTTGTATTAGTCACAGGTAGAGGGCGCAACATCGACTGACACGGAGGCTGACTCAGAGGGACTGGGCAGGTTTACGAATCTGGATCGTTTTGAGCCAGATGTTTGTGTGATACAGATATATTTTCTCCAGTAATTCGTGTTGCGATATCAGCAACTACGTCAACAAAAATAATGAACGTCGCCAATCAAGACTAGTGCAGAGTTTGCCAATGTATCTTCATGTGTGTTATTTTGGCTATACTTGGGCTGCATAGGGGCCTTTACAGGTGCCTATGTCCCAGGGAAATCTGTCCCCCCGGAGATTCTGTCCCCATACGGGACATTAACATGGGCTGGAGGAGGATGATTCAAAAGAGGGCGCTATCAAAAGAAGTTTGTACACAGTTCGCCGTATGGGGGGACAGAATCTCCGGGGGGACAGAATCTCCTGCCACACCTAGATGGTCTCAAATTGTTTTAGGCCGTATCCGAATTGGCGTCTACGGCTACGGCTACGACATTATGTTGAGGGTGTTGCTAAGGACGTCCCAGATTCTTCAACTCACGATGACGCTATGATCAAGCCGTAGCCGTAGCCGTACCGTATCCGCAAATTCGGACGGGACCCCCCCCCCCCTGATAAGGTCAAAGATAAAAGCCGTAAAGTAAACTTACATAACTTGGTTGTTTTTAATATAAAGAGAGTAAGAACGAAGATTCCACAAACCAGGAGCGCTTTGATGAAGCGAATTGGGTGCGTCATTTTGTATCTGCAAAAAGAAAGGAACTAATTATAGGTTTAAGGAAAAGGTGGGTCCTACTTTGGTAATGACCCCGACAAAAGAAATGTGTATTTTTTTTATCCGAAAGCTTACTTATAAAGATGATAATGGTAGTTAGCATCCTGCGAAATAATTTCGTCTGAAATGCCCCCGAAGATTACAAATCGTTAAAACTATATCGAAAAATTTGAATCACAATACAAAAATCGCCTAAAAGTGACTTTAAATAATATTCAAAAGTTCCGTGTTGTCCGTTCGTGAATGCTGCGGCCAGAGATGCGGTTGGTACCCGCTGTCACCTCGGCAAACGTTGATGGATCGGACGTTCTTGATGAAAATACACTGACAGTTTTTGGGGGCTATTTTCTCAATAAATGTTGACAGTGTATTCATTTGAGACTTTCACATGTAATTTTTATTGTATCATTATTGTCGAATGAAGTTCGCTTTTCAAAGCTTCGTCAAAAGTTAAATATTATTTTGTCAGGGGAAGGATTCTTCATCTAACAACCGTTTTGTCACAATATGACCAAAAACTTGTGTTAAAGGTATCGTACACGTTTGGTAATTACTCAAAATATCTATCAGCATAAAAACTTACTTGGTAACAAGCAACGGAGAGCTGTTGATGTATAAAACATTGTGAGAAACGACTCCCTCTGAAGTAACGTAGTTTTTGAGAAAGAGGTAATTTATCACTAAAATAATAAACAACTTCTTGCAAGAAGTTTTTATTCCTATCTGAAAGCACACAAATTTGTACAACAAGGGTGTTTCTTTCATCATTTTCTTGCAACTTCGATGACCAATTGAGCCCAAATTTTCACAGGCTTGTTATTTTATGCATATGTTGGGATACACCAAGTGAGAACACTGGTCTTTGACAATATTATCAAACGTGTTCAGTGCCTTTAATAAAACTGTTTTGGGTGGCAAGAACACTATATTGTACCAGATATTTTGACCCGCTAAATCGACCCTAAAATATAATTTTATTTGCGAGTGTATGGATTACTTACGAGTTCCAAAGGGAAGTAAGTGTGAAAAACGGCCAAATAAAAAAAGCAAACAGTAGTGGAGAGGAAATTAACACCAACGTTATTAGTTTAATATTTGTTAAATTGTTGTTAACTCAGTACTTTCCCGAATCCTGTGAACATTCTACACTGTAAAAAAATTGCTGTAATTTTGACAGTAACTTGTTTACAGTTATTACTGTGAAATATACAGTAATTTACTGGCAGCTGAGTTGCAGTAACTTACTGTAACGTTTTACAGTAATTTATTTACAGTCATGACTGTAAAAAACACAGTAACTTACTGGCAACTCAGCTGCCAGTAAATTACTGTAATTTTTACAGGCATTTTTTTTTTACAGTGTAGAGCAGATGTCTTACCAACTAGACCACCGAGATTGTCCGGATAGCTAAAGAGGCAGTTCGAATCCTGTAGTTTAGCAGCGGGTACCGCAACAATTTATCAGATGTTAATTTAAATCGGGGATAAAGAATGTTACATTTGGTTACATACCCTTACACTAATGTAAGCATACAGTGCTTTACACACATCAGTGTACGGGGTAAAACCAAAATATTAACGTAATAGTGTTTGCATAGCGGTTGCATAGTGTGTGCACTTTGGCGTTAATCGGATCATAGAGCAAGGCTTTCGGATTTGGTTTATACAAATCCCATTTTATATCCGCGCTCTGAAACCGACTGACCAGTATACCCCGGATGTCAATACACAACCATGGTCCAAACTCTAATCCATGGTCCAATCTACTGGTTTTTGGAGAAGTACATTCATTCCAATCCTCCTGGTTTTTCACCAAACATTATTTTCACAAAACGACGAAGACCGGATTATGTTTTGTTGGGTAGACCTATACCGCTTGTATTTCATCGACAATAATTACAAATCCGGTAAGGATGCATGACGCTATGAAATGTCCCTTTTTATTAATAAAATGGTGAATCCATTACTGGTTCTTCCTGTCTCGACAGGTACGTTTTCCTCATTTAATGTTGGGTTCGAGTTCAGGTATATCATCTTGTGGACTATTCCCCCAACCGACTGCCATTACCCCCACCCCCATTCCTTATGACCAAAATAAATTAATAGTGTAGCCTATTTTCACCCAAAGAGTTTAATTATTTGAGGTCATATAGTCGAGAGAAAAAAATGGCGGTCTTGCTCAGCATCTTATCTTGTCCCTGATTTCGACGGCCAGCTATTAATTATGTTTGTTTTTGTTTTTTAAAATGGTGATCACTTACCCTGCTATTTCCGTAATGGGAACACAAGACCGTCAGGGCAGCGAGGAGGCACTTATTGTATTGATGGGTGGACACATCCACCGCTTTAGAGTCACGGTATAAAACATCAGCCTTAATACCGAGGTGGCTTTTCTATTCAGAAGTAGCAATTCAGTTAGGTAAAAGAATTACCATGACAAAAACAATTACCTTGGTCCCTTTGCTATTGTGCATGGCTGATTTAGCAAGCTTTCACACGGCCAAAGTAATACAAAAAAACTACCAATCATTGTGCGGTATGATAGTATGGAACGCCAAAGACGCAAATAATCCGATCAACACATCGATCGGACTTTTCCATCCATCGATCGGACTTTCCATCGATCGATCGGATTTTTGCATCGATCGATCGGTCTTTTCCATCGATCGATCGATGCTGTCAACCGATCGATCGGTGCTTTCAACCGATCGATCGATGAAAAAAGAGCGGCCGAAAAAGAGCGGTTTAAAAAGAGCGATCGGTTGAAAAAGAGCGATCGGTTGAAAGCACCGGTCGATCGGTTGAAAACACCTATCGGTTGAAAAGTGCGATCGATCGGTTGAAAAGTGCGATCGGTCGGTTGTAAAGAGCGATTGAAAGACCGATGTGCCTACATCGATGCGTATACGCCTCACACACAGCGGACCGCCGTGCACGTAGACCGCGTATACCTTGTGTGTAGACCGACATTCCTTTTCCTCTCCGAAGGACACAGTTCAGCCAATCATTGGTAAGATGCATATTCATGGAAAACATATTTCATTTGCCACCGTTGTACACGAAGCAGCACGTATATGGAGTCCTGTCAAATTTGTATGGTCAATCTTAAAGCAACTGCTAATAAGAAACAGCACACTGAAGGTAGTCCTACTGGTGAATTTTAATTAAGAGAACGCTGTTTGTATCAGGGAGGAGTAACAGTTCTATCGATTGCACCTAATCTGTCTTAACACATTATTAATAACGGTATAAAAATTAAAGAAATTAGACACCACTTTTAGTTCGGTGTCTATGATCTGTCATTTCAGTTCAACTATCTCTATGTATATTGGTTATGGTACAAATTACAGTGTGTTATATGTAAACAATGCATATAGATTAAATGATAAGTTTGGGCACTATAGTTTATATTTACTGGAATAGCTGTGGCTCATTGGTTATTCTTCATGACTTGACTCCCGCCGCTTTTGGGGGGGGGGGGTACTTTGGACTTGTTTATTTATTTACTTATTCACTTATGTAGTTCAACTGATGGTAATCACTGGTCTCCCATGGGGCCCAGCTTGTACAGAGATATACTTTTTACAAAGTTGTTTTAAAAATGCATATTTTAAAGACGCCAAACCTAGAAAATACTAATCTGGTTATTTAAAAGTTTAAACGACTGATGCTTTACAGGCAGACTTTTAAAGGGTGAATAGAACATTGATATTTATTATAGACCAATGGCACTCGATGTGAACAAACATAATACATGAACTTTAACAAACCTATGAAAGTTAAAACTCGATCGGTCTTCAGAGTTATTTATATGAGAAAACATTGAAAAACATGTTAATGTTTATACTTTATTTCAAACATCGGATTTTAGTAGAGACTAATGTTTTACTTATTTCCTAAAAACTATGGCACTTCAAGCAAAACTATTTCAAGGGAAGTTTTTCTACCATAACCGTCTTTATACAATGTAAGGTATATGTGCAAGTCTGTACACATTTATATTTTCAATTTTAATGATGTTGTACACATCTTTAAGAGTTGAAGGGAAGGGCATTCCATGCCAAGCTCCTCTTAAATGTGAACGTTTTTCTGTCTGCCTCTGTCCTGGAAATGGAAGACCAATATTTAGGGCGGGTCAAAACAATTTGGAAAAATTTCAAAATTGTTTAACATTGACTATTATAAATGGCCCCTTAACACTCAAATCAACACTGGGTCTTTCCATAGAGCATCGGTCTTTCTACCCGTGTCAATCACTGTTCATTCATTTTTTGAAACGACTATGTCTTTTTCACCATATGGGACTTAGTTTCACAAATTCATAAATTATATATTTTTACCTACTGCTCGATCCACATGCACTTAAAGGCATGAACGTTTCGCGTACGTATTAGTGTTTATTCAAATTAATCTGATTATAACTCGGATCGTTCATTGTTTATTCAAAAGGGGACACCGATCAGAAATATTGAGTAAAATATTCGTTGCTCACATTCACAAAATTAACCACGTTGTGCACCTGTAACAGGTGTAGGAAAACCTCTGTTCAGTTACCCTTCCACTGTTTATATTTCCAATTTAATCTCTTCTAGCACCCTGTGCAAGTTAATTTCTAGTGGTGTAATTTACTACAGATAGCAGCCTGGCAGCGCAAGGGGAACACTGCACATTTATGTGTTCTCCCACCATCACGATTGTTTTATATGTATAACAACTTCAAATTCTGAGTTTTGCCTGCGTCAAGTAATACACTGTTATGGACTCGGTTTTAAAGCCATTTTGATTTTAATTTGTAACCTTCTTTGGCACTGTGTTTTGTTGTTTTTAGTGGTTTCTATAAATTCTGTTGGTTCAGTAGTGTTACTTTGGTCTTGGTTTAGAATTCACTTGATTTATTGCTGTACATCAATCACTGTGTTTTGTTGTTTTTAGTGGTTTAAATTATGTTAGTTCAGTAGTGTTACCATTGGTCTTGGTTTAGAGATCACTTGATTTATTGCTGTACATCAATCACTGTGTTTTGTTGTTTTTAGTGGTTTAAATTCTGTTAGTTCAGTAGTGTTACTATTGGTCTTGGTTTAGAGTTCACTTGATTTATTGTTGTACATCAATCACTGGTTTTGCTTTTGGTCATCGCTTTATAATCAATAAAGGTTTTTTTATTTTTTATATTTTTTATATTGAGGAAACCTACAAATTGATTCACTGTCCCACTTCTTGCATTTCCTCGCGTCTTTATGCTATTCGATCCTTAGATTAATTGAGTTTCTCATAAGCGAGTTCCCCAACACTAAGCGTTTTTCTTATTTATTATTCATTTATTCAAGGTGTTCCCATTTTCGGGGTTACACACCAAGTCATGAATAATGACGCCAATAAAAATGTCCGATACTTATTACGACAGTACTCCTTGCCACAACAAGTTGAGGTTAATATTGACAGCAATATTGACAGAAATGAAGACTAAATCGGGGCATGGACGAAGTAATAAGCAACAAAAGTGGCATCCCACCACTCTAAACACTTTCTCAACCTAATTCCCTTTTTGATAATAGTTGTGTGACAGTCACATCATAGAGATTCTCTATGGTCACATTTAGTTGTGTCATATGATTGTACTTGATATGAACTGTCATCAGCAGCGTATACTTAAAAGCTAATAGTGATAGTACCACCAATGGTATTTACTGCCAAATTTAATTAGTCCATTGTTGTTCATGTTATGGTTGACAACTTGATGAAACCTGGTCATTTCTCTATGATTAAACAGTATTGAGGTACCCCCAAATTATCAAATTATCGATCGATACCCAAATAATTAATCTCATTTCTGAAAGAAGAAAAAAGGAAATCAGGCTCTCGCATAGAGAAAGGTCCTTTCTCTATGCTCAGCGGAAATGTCAGCGAGCATTTTAAAAATCCTATGTAATCCAAACTGTAAATCATCCCTATCAAATTACAACTCCCCTCTGAAAAAAATACATTCTTATACAATCTACTTCTCAAAATCTTTGGTTGTAAAATTTGGCAGGACTCCATCCCTGCTGCTTTATTGCTCCATGGTACAACGTTGGCAAATAAATATCTTGTTCATGAATATGCATCTTACCAATGATTGGCTGAACTGTGTCCTTCGGAGAGGAAAAGGAATGTCGGTCTACACACACGGTATACGCGGTCTATACGTGCACGGCGGTCCGCTGTGTGTGAGGCGTATACGCATCGATGTAGGCACATCGGTCTTTCAATCGCTCTTTTCAACCGACTTTTCAACCGATCGGTGTTTTAAACCGATCGACCGGTGCTTTCAACCGATCGCTCTTTTTAAATCGCTCTTTTTCGGCCGCTCTTTTTTCATCGATCGATCGGTTGAAAGCACCGATCGATCGGCTGACAGCATCGATTGATCGATGGAAAAGACCGATCGATCGATGCAAAAGTCCGATCGATCGATGGAAAGTCCGATCGATCGATGGAGAAGTCCGATCGATGTGTTGATCGGATTATTTGCGTCTTTGGCGTTCCATATTGATAGTGCACACATCACTGGTAACCAGCCAACGACTGATAAAACTGTGAAATGGATAATACTACCAGTGGAACCAAGTCGTTGCATGTTTTTCTGGCTCCGAAAAGCCAGGAAAAGGTTTGAGATTTTTCGCCGAGAAAGGTTTTTAGTATTTTAGTAGTGTGACTTACCGACTGTACAGTGTTGATGAACCAACTTGCGAGCTGAATTCCTACATGTAGCTCGTAACGATTTTTCCTATTGGCTGAATTACTACATTATGTAGGATTTCAGCCAATAGGACAATGTTATGTAGTACAGCGGGTAATTTTTCGATTGGCCGGCTGCCGATCACGCGTAAAAGGTGCCCACGTAATTCCAGGGAAATCCCCTTTGAAAACGCCGGTGTGCATGTTAGATTTTACCTTGGATAGTACAAAAATGATGTCCTTTCACACGAGGTACATTTTGTTAAAACAATTACAACCATGCTAAAATTTAGCAAGGGATCCTTGCTAACTCTCGTGTGAAAAGGGTTTGAAGGCAATGAGACCACGGATCTGACAATGCCCTTTCGTGAATAACAATCTAACAACCGCTGTGGCGTTATGTAACAGCTTTTGCAGTTATAATGGCAGGCACTATGTGCACAACGTCGCAACATTGTGACGGACGGCCTCGCCCATAAGGTTATTCACTGATTGCAGGTTTACGTTTACGTTGATAACTCGGCAGGATCCTTAAAGGCGATGGATATGTTTGGTAATGTCAAAGACCAGCACTTCGTGTATCCCAACATATCCATAAAATAACAAGCCTGTGAAAATTTGGTCATCGAAGTTGCAAGAAAATGATGAAAGAAAAAAACACCCTTTTTGTACAAATTTGTGTGCTTTCAGAAGTGCCTAAAGAAAGCTTATGGCCTGAAGTATTTTAATATTTTAGTGATAAATTACCTCTTTCTCAAAAACTACGTTACTTCAGAGGGAGTCGTTTCTCACAATGTTTTATACTACAAACAGCTCTCCGTTTCTCGTTACCAAGTTAAAAAAAATGTTAATATACATTTTGAGTAACTACCAAACGTGTCAAGTACCTTTAAGCCAAGGGTGCTTTATTGTTGGTGAAGTGCAGACCGGACACAAAAGTGCTACTATAAACAACACTTGAAGAACTGAAAGTGCTGAAGACATGGACAACTGGAACTCAATTGGTGCGACTAGACCAAAGATTATAATCTTTGGACTAGACACAGTGCGAGTAAAAACTGAGCTGCACATCTTATAGTTATCTGGACCATCCCTATGTCTGGACACAGTTAACACATCATTTTAATTAAGGCAATTGGGTTATGATTTACTGTTAGAACAGTCGCTTTCCTTTTATTTGCACAGAGACAATCGAACCCTCAGCATTAACCATAAAGATAAACATTATTAATGATTGTGAACTAGTGGTTTTTATGTACTGCACGGAGTGCATTGCTTTTTTAGCAACCAGCCGTTTGAGATTGCCATGCGCAAAGGAAAGGTCCAACCTACGGAGCTTTGGAAGAAACACGTAGATTTTTGCCACTGATATTGAGCTCATTATCGTCCGGATAAAGTCATGGAAAAAAATTAACGCAAATAACAAGATAATATTACAAAAAAAACAAGACAACAAACATCGCCGATTTTTTTAAAGCTGGTATTGATATAATCAAAACAATTCCATCCGTCAAGTGAGGGCGTGCTTCAAGAAAAACACATTATTCTGTCGAACGATAAACATGGACTACAGATAAGGCAGCTAGTAATTATATACATTTTTGCCGCCAAATGAATTATTGTTCAAAAAATTGATTTAGCAATAGGGGTGCAAGCCAGGCCCATCATAAATGGCGCCAAGATAAGAATAAATACACTGACTAAGCTTGCTTGAAAACAACCGCGCCCCCATCAGGCATTTTTAAAGTTGTCATAATGTGTGGTTGGTTTCCCTGGGGATTTAATAATCTGTAAAATGGGCAACAATAGTCTAAGATCTCATCCCAATTTCATAGAGGTGCTGAAGCACAAAAAATAAGCTAAGCACAACAAAATTATGCTTACCAGAATATGGTTACCAGCCGAACTACCATGTCACATGTACAATCTGTGACTGGTATCCTGCTCATTTCTGCTAAGCAGAAATTCTGTTAAGCAATATTTTGTGCTCCTCCTTAGTTAAAGTATAGGACGACTTTATAGCAAGACCCTTTAGTGACAGTCGTTTTCACGTAGCCGTAGCCGTAGCTGTAGCCGCTAATTCAGACACAACCTTAGTGAACGTCGCAGCCATTGTTGTACTCGGTCTCCACGTTGACACTCAGCTGTAAAACCATCAGATTCAAATAATACAAGGGAAAAACAAAATGGTCTGATTCTTATCACTCAGTTTATTCCACTTCATTGGTCAATGAACCTTTTTTTTAAACAATAATATTTAACAAATATCGAGTATTCGTGCATTTTTTCATACCTCAAAATTCTGTCCCCCGGAGATTCTGTCCCCCATACGGCGAATTGTGTGGAATTTTTCAGAGCTCTTGATTTTTTTTCTTCTGATAGCGCCCTCTTTTGAAAGGGGACACCAGAGTTGTGTATTGAGAAAGTTGCGACAACTCGCGACTAGAAGCCTTAATTTTCCGTCCAAAAAAACCGCATGTGCACACACGGGTGCCAGACTAGATTGCCCGTTGGGTTGTGCTACATTTGGACCGAAAATGGCGTCCAGCAACCACGTGACCACTGTCGCAACTCTTCCAATACACTGCTCTGGGGTGACACACACACCGGGGGACAAAATCCCCGGGGCACAAAATCCCCGGGGCACCGATTTATAAGCCCTTTTCACACTACTCTATTCCCCGGGGGCAACCCCGGGGCCAACCCCGGGAAATAAAGGCCGGCAATTTCACACTTGGATCACTTTACCAACCCCATCCCCCCGCCTGATCTACCCCGGCAAATGGGCATACCCCGGGGAATAGCCACCCCTGCTCTTAGGTAAAACCCCCGGGCATTCTTGAAACGTGCAACCCGGAACCCCGTGGAATAGGGACCTAGGCGTGGAGAGTGTGAAAGTGCGCCGGGCTAACCGTGGGGTAAAACAACTCCTGGGACCTCCCCAGGGCTGTATTCCACGGGGGTAAGGGATAGTGTGAAAAGGGCTTTAGTCGGTTGCGTGATGGTCGATGAAATTGAAAACTTGATGTGCAATCAACACAGGTTATATAACAGCAGTAGTTCAATAGGTCGTAACGTCATCCCAGTGCTATAAGGTCGGTAATTGCAATTTCATATCCTTAATAATCAAAAGAGCGTTAAGTGAAAAAGGCGCATACATTTGAAAAAAAATGTATCAAAATCCACAAGTAAATATCTTTCTTAGAAACTGAATGTTTCTTTCTGCCAAACAATTTTTTTTGGAGACCGCTTTTGATCAATAAACTCCATTTACCAGGAGCTCAAAAATATGCAAAAACGAATTTATGAAATCCATACAAACTGAACTAACGACCTTATAGTCCTGAGCCGACGATAAGGAACTGCAGCGAGTTTTTGTTTACATTGGTGCAAAGAGAAAGAGTATAATATACAGTTTAAACCAGCAATAAATAATGTTTAAAATGTTAAACAAAGATTGAACAAAGAATATTTTGGGCAGCAGACTTTACATTATCAACAACCCTAATTGTAGACGATATCATGACGTCACGAGTTATCGATTTACAATCGGATCATCAATCTGCTTTGTCTATTTACAAGCATTATTTATTCAAATTGGAACCTTAATACGGAGCTCTCGAGGTGCCATTCGATTTGTTAAGACCTCTAAAGGCATCGTACACGTTTGATAATTGACAAAGACCAGTGTTCTAATTTGGTGTATCCCAACATATGCATATATTTGGGCTCAATTGGTCATCAAAGTTGCAAGAAAATGATGAAAGAAAAAACACCATTGTTGTACAAGTTTGAGTGCTTTCAGATAGGAATAAAAACTTCTTGCAAGAAGTTTTTATTATTTCAGTAAGAAATTACCTCTTTCTCAAAAACTACGTTACTTCAGAAGGAGTCGTTTCTCACAATGTTTTATACTATCAACAGCTCTCTGTTGCTCGTTACCAAGTCAGTTTTTATGCTAATATTTTGAGTAATTACCAAACGTGTAAGATGCCTTTAATGACAGGATTTTAAAAAGACGCGTGGATTAGACTTGAAGGTTTGCATGGTGGAAATACAAAAGTGTTAGAATTTGCGGTGACACAATTAAATAAGCCATTTTGAGTTATGGTAGACACAATGCTACGACACTGTTAGGTATGGGGTAAATCTGTCCGTAAACCCAAACCAAACCACTGCACTCATATAGTGTCCACCATATCTCAAAAAGGCTAATGGGGTTAAATTTCTCTTCTGAGTACGACGTGTGGTTCCGAAAGGTATACCTGACATCTTTAGCAGGACGACAGTGTGGGCTTTCCCCATTTGTTTTCTATTATCCTTTTTTTCTATTCTTACTTGGTAAAAGCAGTGTGGGGTTAACCCCGTAGTGTAACAACAAAAAAGTATAGTTCCTACCACTGTAAGGGGCTGGTGGACTCAACGTTCAGACAGTGGCAGTATACTTTGTCCATAGTCAGAAGATTGCTGTAGATGTCAACTGATGGGCCTGTGGCTTATACGGGTGAGTGCAGTGAACCGTAGAGGCTGGATGCGTCGGGCCTGGCTGTGAACACTCTGAAAACTCCCGGGTCAGAATTGACCTGGATTCCGGGTTCAAGGTGGGTCAAACCCATTTCCGGGTCAGGCTTACCTGGAAAGTGGTTTTAAAAAAATGGAATTATACCTCAAATTCTTTGTCATTTTGACCCATTTCTTGGTTTTGACACAGATTCCGTGTCATTCGGACCCGAACAATGGATCAGGCCCCATGGGACCCGGATCCGGATCAATTCTGACCCGGAAGTTTTTAGAGTGAAGACGGGAAACTTGTATAGTGTTAGAGGTGTAGTGGATCCCATGGGTTCCTTCTCGACATGAGTCCATGAGTTCCTTCTCGACAAAGACGGTTTAGGACTTTTAGAACTCCGTACTTCCGGGACAAACTGTTCTTTCCTAGCCTGTTTCACGTATTTTCATGCTGGACCCTTTAAGGGGGTTTTCATTGTTAATATTTTTACACCAGACAATGCCCTTACCACTTTGATACGTCTCATTTGGGTAATAATGGCCATTTAAGTGACAGTGGGCACAGTAACCAAACCACCAGGCGCCCTCTAGCCGTCTTGCACAATCGTTATTCGTGCTAGAATGGTACTTTGTCGAGAAGGGTGCTCCCTGGTCATGATACAGAGAGTTGCCTGCATCACTAGTGGGGATGAACTGGCCATAGTCCATTATGTACTCCTCACCAGTTATTTTGAAATCTGTGTATTTCGCGTGTGCCTGTCTATTATCCCAAGAAGTGAGATCAATGCGGAGCATCCATGTGCCGTGTGAATTGTCAGAGGTGAGACGCACCAAGTGATCATTGCCCAGCCAATGCTCCCCGCTTAGGTCCCCGAAACCAGACTGGTACTCGTTCCAGTTACGGTAGAAGTCAACGCTGCCATCCTGTCTCCGCTGAAACACGATCCACCCCCCTCCATCGGTATCCATGTCGCAATAGACATCGATACCATCATCACAGACTCCGGTTGATGGGTAGATCTTGAAGACTCCACTTCTAGAGTACCCTGCACTTAACAGCTCTTTGCAACTTCTGTAGTGACGGCTATTTAAAGATTTGTTACTCTCTGGCCAGGCGAGAGGTGTGGATTTATTTCCATCAAAATACACACTCCGCCTATCATTGAAAAAGGCTCCAGGATGATCAGATCTTGTAGAATTGTTCAACTCGCATAGTTTGCTACAATTCTTAAAGTTGAACGACTTGCAGCCTTTCTCAAGACTGCAATCACGTCCGCAAAGTACATAAGATGAAACAGTCTTTTCCTTGAAGGTACTGTTCACGAGGACTCTGTGCGCAGCGGGGAAAAACTCACGTTCGAGCCCACCGCGCAGAGTGTCAAAGCTTGCCACCGGCATGATGAGAAGTGCAATCAAAACCCAAAACATGTTGGGATTGGGAAACCATACGAAACGTACTTGCTCCGACATTTTCATCGTGAGCTTAAACAAACTGATGATATTCAAATGTATAAATTGGTTCGGGTATAATTAAGAAACAATTTGGATCACCTCAGAGCAATACGAATCGATTTTAGTACATGTACCGTCGAACGCCAACTGCTGATTTTTTTGGAAACCGTTGGATTAAAAAAGAGAATTTTGCTCCCGCACGGCGATGAGGTGCGGCCCACGTGACGTCACGATTGATACTGATAACTCTTCCTGATTGGCTGTGGGGCAAACAACCACATCATGGTTGCTTAGTAAAACGTGAAACAACTGCTACGCACACACCCACTCTTATGAAGCCTGGCTCCAATGGTTATGAAAAGTCCATTTGAAATGCTTTGACCAGTTTTTCTTTTGGAATTGGGCAAAAAGGAAAACAATGATAACTGCTAATTGTTTAATAAAAAAACACGCTTTTAAAGGCACTGGACACGTTTTTCTCTGAAATCAAATCTTTGTTTTAAATTACATTTAATGACAAAATCTGAACAACAAAATTACTTATCACATGTTTATAAAATCAGTTTCATTGTTTATAATACATACACAAATAATGTGTTAATTATTATTGAAGCAAAATTAAAACTCTGGGACAAGGATGCTTATTTGATGGTCACACGGGCGTAAAATTAACGCTTGACGCAGTTAGGGGACGTAGACGCCGCAACAACCATAGACTGCAATGAAAAGGCTTCGCGTTGCAATTACAGGATCTGGCGATTATTATCGCTCATCCAAAACAAGCGTTTACATAAGTTTTGTGATTGGAGGTGAGCACAAAATTCTAAATTTTTTGCAGCAACCAGAAGCTGAGGTCTAGTTTAATTTTCGGGTTTTCTTCGTTATATTGTTGACTTGATTTTACTTTCATATTTTTTATCACCAAGTAGCCTATTACATTTCCAAATTTGTCATGGTCAAAAACCACGTTAAACTAAAATAATTGACAAAACAAAATCTTGCCCGCGTAAATCTCTATAATGGTTGGGACCACAATGGTCCCGGAAGTTCAAATATGCGCGAGACTTGCACAGTCTTTTCTCACTTGGTGTATCCCAACACAATATGCATACAAATAACAAACCAGTGAACATTTTCGCTCAATTGGTTATCAAAGTTGCAAGAAAATAATGAAAGAAAAAACACTCTTGTTGCACAAATTTGTGTGCTTTCAGATGCCTGAAAAAGGCTTCAGGCCTGAAGTCTTTTCAGATTCAAATTATTTTATTGAGAAATTACCTCTTTCTCCAAAACTACATGTACGTTACTTCAGAAGGAGTCGTTTCTCACAATGTTTTATACTATCAACAGCTCTTCGTTGCTCGTTACCAAGTAAGTTTTTATGCCAATATATATTTTGAGTAATTACCAAACGTGTCCAGTGCCTTTAAACGGTGAAAAAGGACTCAATGACTAACTTATCTGCAATAAAATTGTGCGAAGAGTTATTGATGACAATTAAAGTGAGGCTGAAAACTTTAACAACACAACCGAAATGAATCATCTCCGACAAGTCAGCGGAGAAAAATTAGAAAGGGGAAAGTGAAGAATGAATTATCTATTTCTGCAACTTTTGGGGCATAAAGATATCTGTGGAAAATCTGCGAAGTGTGAATATATATTAACAAATTAGGCCGGTAGGCCTAGCATTAACAACACAAACAAGTCAGCGGGGTGGGGGGGGAAGAATGAAGAATACGGCAAACCGTTTGGCGTAAAAATATCTGCGACAAATCTGCAAAGTGTGAAATTTTGAGAAAAGGCCACATAAAAAAAATGGTGTTTTTTTTGTGGAGTTTTTTTTTGGGGGGGGGGTTGGGGGTTGGGAGGGATCTTTCATTTCATTATTGGTAAGATTAGGCCACATACAAAAATGATTGTTGAGCGTCCTTTTTTAGGGTTGGAGTGGGAGGGCGTTTGTTTCTGGGTTTTGGTTTTTTTTTTGACAAGGCAAGGGCGGGGACGATCAACAATTATTTTGTTTTATGTGGCCTAACATGCGTTAGAATGAAACACTCACCAGCTTGTGTTTGTAGAAAAAAAAACGTAACATAATTATACAACTAGATAGTCATTGGTACGCGTTGTTCAAGCATATAGAAAGGACAGATAAGGCCACATAAAAAAAAATTGATCGTCCTTTTTTGATGGGAAGTGGGGGAGGGAGGGCGTTTTTTTGTTTTGTTGTTGTTTTTTTGACATGGCAAAATATGAAATAAAGAATAAAGATATCATCATAATCACTCTAAAACAAAGTGTTTGTGTGATTTTGATGTTTTCAATTGTTTTGTTAAACCCTTTCAAATCCTAGATGACATTTTCTGTAAACATTTTCAAAAAACTAAAACGCAGCCTAAGTAAATATTTGAAGAATTTTTCTTGTTTTGCGAACATGAATAATCTTTCTTCAATCATCTGTTTCCGACCTATGGATTTTGAAAAAAATATCAGCTAAACAAAAATCTGGGAGCCAAGTTTGACTGAAAAGATCATTAAAAATACCGTTTTTTATGATTTTAAAAAAAGAAAAAAAGAAAAAAGAATGGGGTCGGCGGGTTTTGTAGGGTCGGGCGGGGACGATCAACAATTTTTTTGTTTTTGTTTTGTTTTATGTGGCCGAACGTTTATATAAATCATTAATCATTTCACTGTTCACAGTTGACTGGTATGTTAAATAATGATGGAATTGTGTATAGCTCTTACCAACACCACGCTCATTATTTTGTAGCCAAAAAATTAACATATAATTTTCTTTCATCATAATGATACTGTCCTAAACTAATGCCTTAGCAATTAATCAGTATGAGCATTTTATGCCAGGTAATTAAAAAGCCTTCAAAAACAACTTTGTTCATTTTAACCTGATGATATAATCGCCATCAGGAAAATTTGTGTATCATTTTGCTCTGGTATACAAGGAAAATTGTGCACTGCATTGCTATAGAGATTTAAAGGCAAAGTATACCTTTGGTTTTTGGAACTATTCGATTGTTTTAATCGGATGTAGCCATATACACTGAAACTAACCCGTGAAAATTTCATTTCAAAAGGTGGTAGCGTCTTTGAGATATCGCCGAATATCTGGAACGGTTAATGTCCAGGCAGGAAGAATCATCCATTATTGTTTCACAATTTTGAGAAACGTTACTGTCAGTAACGTTTCTCAGATTAAAATGTTTTTAAATCCCTTTCTCTGAATCAACATTCCTAAAAAGTAATTTCCCCCTTCAAAGTTGACTTGTAAAAATTGTAACGCTAATGATGATGGAATTGTAACAGGTTCATTTTTAACTATACAATTTTTCATATTTCACTTTTCTTTAATATAGCATTTTTTTCTTGAAGTTGTTTTTAAAATGTTAAAATCATGCTGTTTATCTCCAGAAAATATTGCTGGACGAATCTGGTGCACTATACAACATATTGTTAACAGTCTTTTGATTTATTCCTGTTTGTTAGCAAAACAATTTGCCACAGTTTGTACGCAAAACTATTATTGCATCATAACATCAAAGAAAAATATGCACACCTTTTTATTTACAATAAATACTTCATTATTGGGAAAGCTGCCAAAAACAAAAGTTTATATTTGGTTCGAGTGGTTATAAGGGGATAGATTTTGTTATCCCTTGTTCCTCAAACCCAGCAGAAAAAATGAAAGGGATAGATTTGTTTATCCTTTGCTGCTCAAACCTAGCCGAAACGTGGAAGGGATATAGATATTGTTTATCCTTTGCTGCTCAAACCAAGCGAAAAAAGAGGAGGGGATAGATTTGTTTATCCCTTGGACCTCAAACATGACAAAATGTGCGTTATATTGCTACAAATAACTGTAATGTATCCATTTTTCAAATTGTTAGCTTAGAAAAAATAGATTGATTAGTAAAACCTGGAGCATGTTTCTCACAATTTGGAGACAATTTTTTAAAATTAAAATGTGTTGCTTTACAAACTGTTTCGATTGCAATTTTTGGACTATAATGACAATTTTGGGCTGTAAATTTGAATATGAAAAAATGCAGTTAAAAATATGCTCTTACCAACACCACGCTCATTTGTAATTTACATAAAAACATCATGATGATACTGTTAAAAACTAATGCCTTAGCAATTAATTCAGTATGAGCATTTTGATGCCAGGTAGACATAAAGCCACCAAAATCTATTGTGTACATGTCAACCTTATGGAAAATAATTACCATAAACATTACCGGTAGCCGTTAATGAGAGGCACGTATTGTTCCCTAGGGACTTATGACCTCTGAGCTTGAAATAACTTGTTATTCGATGACAAATATTATTGAAAAGGACGAAATTGCACGTTAATAGTAAGCCTTGGGTATCTTTTGAAATTTGAACCACGATTCTGCCGTTTTTCTGTTAGGACTCCATTGGGAATAAGTCTTAGTTATTGGCTTTTTGGGCTATCCTTGGATATTTTTGTGCATTTTCTTTCTTTGTTTTTTAAATTATATTCAGTTTATAACCTCCTGGTACTGTGTATGTATTTTTGCCATGTTCTTGCTGTATTCTATCCGAATGAATTCAATTCAAATCAAATCAAACCATTCTAATAATTTACTGCAAGAGTCTTGAAAACCAAACATCTTTTCAGCAAACATGGGGAGGTGCAGGAACTAGAGGGTAACTGCTCATAGTGCACGTACAGTCCATGTATGCAGGTTAAAGGTCATGCTGAGTTTATGTTAATAAACCACTTTCCAAGATGGCAGCTATGTGTGCTAGTGGCTACCCTGACTAAAGTATTTTCCCACGAAAAATACATCTCAAACAACCATAAGGGTAAAACTTTATCAAGTCAGCGGAAACAAATTCAAGGTATAGGCCTATAGGGTCATCGTTTGGTTTTTGTCAACGAGCTTATTTATAGGCAAAATTATATAGAAAGATACAATAAAAGTCACATGTGAAAGTTTCAGCTGAATAGCTAGTGCCTATACTTGCTGAGAGAACAGCAAAATCTGTCATTTTTTTCACACGAACGTCAAATCCATCCACGTTTAGCGAGGTGACAGCCTGTACCAACCGCATCTCTGGCCGCAGCATTCACGAACGGACACCAATCGTAGTTGATTTGTCTAAAGCAAAAACACATCAATACTAGAAGTGCCAATTTCCGAGCTGAAAAGCGGCCATCTTGGTAAAATGCCCATAGGGAGCTCTTGCAATCCAACTAACAGAACCCGCAATTTTCTGGGCATGTACCCCAAATCTAAGTTGAGAGTCAATTCCCACCCAAGGGATTATACCCATTTCATTGGCCGCTATCGTTGATGAAACGTGCACGCATGAAAAGCTATCATAGGCCGAGAGTCGCGTGCACTTTTCCCATTGTTTTTCATCAAAAGATTGTGGTCAATGACGTCATGTGTAATCCATCCATAATGGACTCTTTTGAAATCTCGAGAGAAAAAAAACTAAATAACCCCCACAGTCTGTCATGTTTTAAATAATTATAGACTGACAAATAAATATATAAATAAAAGAATAAGTAATAGCAATAATAAAATTATAAGAATAATGGTTAATTATTCGGGCTACCGTTTGCACTATTAACTTAATACTTTATTTAGGCCTATATTGAACGGGTCGAAGACTAACCCATAATAACGGAATCATACATGTGGGATTAAAGTAATTTTCTTGAATAACAAATTCGGGTAAAATCCGCAGTAAATGACGGTCCTACCCGGCGGAAGGCCTGGGCTGGTTTGATCGCCTGAAAAAAAGACTCCAAAGAAACAATATTGATGTTTGTTAAATTCAGCCTTTTTATGACTGAACACAGGCGAACGTCAACTGCTGCCGCTTTCTCTCACAAGAGGGCGCCACAAAGAAAATGTGTGATGATCGTTTTAATACGTTCTCAAAGACGAAAATGATGATGTAGGCCGCGACTACTCGCTCCTGCAACTTTGTCTTCGTCGTTTTAACTCGATCTCACATTGAAAGGGAGGCGTCTTTTTGAGTCATTGCCTACTATATGGGGACGTGATCACACCGCCGATGATTCAGCTTTGTTTTGTTTTTGAGGTCATCGAAAAGTGTCTGAACTTTGACCTTGAAGTGCTTCACTGGTATTGCAGATTGATCTATTTACGTTATACAACGGGAGGTGCTGTTGGTCACCGCCGAAACTCGGCCATGTTGGAAATCTGTGAGTCAGTCCGGCAGTATCAGTCCGCAGTTTGCAAAAAATACAATTGCAAAAGAAATGTATTGATAAATTTTACTTAAATTTGTGCCAAAAATATGTGATGTATAAATTGTTGATTTACTGATAAGCTTGAAGTGCAAATCCCTGAATTATATATCATATTTTGAACTACTTTATAGATATGCGTAGTTGAACAGTTTTTCTGAGTAAAGTGTCGAAGACAAGAAGAGGGCGATAAGACTGCCAAAATTTTAACGAATTTTGTTAAAATTCCACCAAATTGTGATTGATAACATCGACTAGAATGACGCTACTACTATACATGGTATATGAGGAATACAATTAAAGATAGTTTCCAGAGCTGAAACTGTTGGCACAACTCAACATTTGGACTTTTTGCAAGTGTCTGGCCACGGTAAGTTGTCAACGTCCAAGGAAAGTCCATTAACTTTGTATTGGACCTACATGTACTGGGTACGTATGTATCGTCAATGTATGTGCAGTGTTAAAAAATGTGTGTATACATGTTATGTTATGTGTAAAGCTAGCTACATGATCATACTCATAGCAATACATGCATCATGCATGCGACAAACTGATCAATTTCAACCTTTTTAACACCACTATGACTCGTTGGTTCACCTTATTATTTTATATAAATAAATTTAATTTTACTGTTTTTTAAGTGTATACTATAAATTAAACATTATTTCACACACACAAAAATCTAGCCTATTTTTATTATTTTTGTATCATTTAAAAAAGAAAAGAAAAAATGTTGGCAGTTTTTTTTTAAAAATTTGTAGCACTTTGACAGAGAGCGGACATGTACAGATGTGTGTAGGCAGTACGGGCGCACGCGCGAAAATGAAGACTGTCCCTCATACCTTGGACTGTCCCTCAGCCTCGAGGCATGTTCATGCAATGCAAGTCTGAAGTTACAGGAACATCTCGCTATTACTTCCAGTGTTGCTAACATTGCTAGCTTATGTCTCTCCGATATCATCACTGGTCTCAGTCATTATTTATTGTTGTATAATAATTATTTCCCGAACTGTTCACGTACTTATTATTATTGCACGCTCTGGAAAATCAGCAAGTTGTTGTCGATACCGACAGTATCGAATAAACATTCAGAACAACTATCGATTCTTTTCCCTAATGCGCAAAGCATTATAATCTTACAGTTTCGATACTCATTATTCGGTTTTGATAAAGTATCGATTTCATTGCGCGCGATGTCTCACGTGGCTGCATCGTGACAATTCCCACCTCACGCGTAATTCGAGAAACACTCGGCCAACCAATCAACATTCTCTGGCAACCTAGGGTGTTTTGACGTGGATTCCATTTCTGACACATACAAATGCCGCAGGGGCCATCTGAAGGCCGCTCAGTACATTGAAAAAAAGTTGTCTCTCTAAATTTTTTGTTTAGTGCTCAAAGTTGAAACACTGTGATGAAGACGCAAGGTTTTGATCACAGGCTTGGCTAGCCCTGGTAGTCCTGGGTATAAAGATTCTCTACAATGCAAACAAAATTTTAACTAATATTTTTTCATATTTTTACCTGATTTGAGAAGCTGAAATTCCGTTCACATATTCTTCATGTCCTTAAACTACACTTTTGATGGGTCGAAAAGTAACAAATATATCCATTTCCGAAAATAAATCGCAGATCCACGCTAGCGTTTTAAACATCATGTACCGATAAATGGGCACGTGTGCACATGCGCGAAATGCATAGCAACTCCATAGACTTCGATGGATGATAGCGTCCTCTAGTGGTGAAAATTATGACAAATCAAAATGAGAAAGTCTGGCACCAAGACTAGAACGAGTGTGACGGACTTGCTATGAATTTGTGGACGCGCATGTGTACGAATTTTCACTTGCGGAGTCAGTACAGAAAGTTCAATAGAGACGTAACTTTCCATTTTATTTTCAAAAATAATGTCATCCAAAGATAAAATTAACAATTCTAAACCCAGCAGGCGTGGATTTCATTACACAAGGAATATTTGAACGAAGTTTCAGCTTCCTCCATCGGGTATAAATATGGAAATATTTTGTTATAAACATTTTCGCAATGGTATGGGACCTTTATACCCTGGACTCCGTTGCGTTGTATGCAACGGAGGAGTCCAACCTGGGCTAAGGCTTGGCCATAAACTATTTTATTTCAATTTTTATTTTTTGAAATGGTTACACATGTAACCGACTTTTTCAGAAGGATCGAGGAACATTATGGCAACTACTCATGGCATAGGTTAGCCCATAAGCCTCGCCAATGTGACACAGTTTTTGACAATCTGCTAAACCATAGCCACACAGCCATGTTAGCTTCCGTCGTGCAAAATGTCAGCAACTAAACTGCTTTGACAGGCTTTTTAAGTTCAGTGTTATTTGTTTGGTGAAATGGTGCAATTTTTTCGAGACATTCTTCTTCGATCTACCTTACTACCGATACACTTCTTGGGATCACGAGCAGATGGTTCAAAGAAGTAAGGCCCTGAAATGGCGTCACCAGTCGAGAAAGGTTGTTTTTTCCTTCTCAACAGCCATTGAGAAACTAGTCTTGACTATTGACCACGCTCTTATAAACTGGCACCACATACTGTCACAAATACCTTCTAGGCTAGCATTGAGCAAGTTCGGGTGGCGACTAAACTTGACTAGACCGACTAGACTAACCAGAAACCATAGAGCACAGGGTGATTGACTATATCGAACCATGCACTGGAGCATGGTCGACTATGGTCAATTCGAGAGCTACGTAACAGTTTCTGGTCCCAATATACGGCTCTGGTCAAGTCTAGTCGCCCACCCGAACTTGCTCATTGGGTGCATGGGTTTCTCCTGTACGGCTGGTGTACTGTAGACTTGGTCTCCACAGTCTCCTGTGGAATTGTGTGGCACAAGCCAGTCGGGCAAATCTTGAACTACACACTATGGCGATCGTGCCTTCTCTAACCTGCACCAGTCCTGTGGAACAATCTACATTATTCTACCCAGTAACATTAGAAACATTCACTCTCTCAACACATTTCAAACTCAAAAGAAGCTTCTGTCTACTGCAAGTACTTAACATTCATGTTACAGAGTGTAATTTTGGTGACTGCTCTACCAGTACATTCTGACCCCCTATTTTCCAACCCCCCCCCCCCCAATGTTCCGAAAACCCCATGTGATTTATTCGCTAGGGTTAGGGTTTGGGCTAGGAAAATAGACTAAGGTTGTTGGAACATACTGTAGGGGTGTCGGAACATAGGGGAGTGTAACCGTAATTTTCTGTAGAGACTTTTGGTAGTTTTTAAAATCTTTTTCTTCAGCACCTTGTATTATGTTAGGAAGTTTGCTTCATAAGTTTGTATTATTAGCCTATTATTAGGATTATTATTACTTGTGATAACTGTCAAAAATATTACAGTGTAACCAATGATTAAATTTAATAATGCCTTCAAAGTTATTTGATGATTTTCCCGATGCCACCATGACTGAGCTGGGCTCTCCCAGGATTTGTCAAAAGTGTGGGGCATTCTTCAACCAAATTTATAGTAGTCCCATCTTTACAGATTAGCAACAGCTCTTGATTTTGTCTCGTGTGAAAGTTCCGCCGGCTGGAAAACAGTTGAACATTGAAATGGTTTTAAATCACAATTTTCGTTTAAATGAGTAGCAAATGAAATGCAAATGTAGATGCAAGGCATGAATTTGGGGGAAAAATCCACAAGACTGCGGGGTTTCTTGCTCAAAACTTTTACTGTACCAGAAAATTTGTAACAAGACTACAACCGAAATGAGAAAAAAGTCTATCTGTACACAGTGTCACAAATAAACTGTTTTTATCTGAACAAGCACTAAGAGACGATTTATCTCATTTGTCTTATCGGTAAAACTTCCATAGGGCCTACTCAGCAGAATTGAAATATATTTGAACATTAAAGATGAGGTGAGGTATTATTATTCAAAAACACAAGACCACCGGACTTGTCCTGTCATAAGTTTACTGGCCCAACACTAAGAACACTGGCATTGGGACTGCGGTCCAGTGTTAATTTCGAGCCCTGAGATGGATTGGGAAGGAGGTTGCTTGACTTTGGACACTGGACAACCAATTCAGCAGGATGGCCGCCGGCCAAATGCCAGCCAGTTGTCACCTGCCCGGATAAATTTAGCCAAACTAATCAAATAAAAAATGTAAAAACTCTCTAACTTTCGGCCGGTTAAAATGCGTTTACCAACATTTAACCACGTATGAGAATCAAGTGGTCTGAAAATTTTGAGTGCAGTAATTCAGTTAAGACTATTTTGTTTACAAATCGACGTTTATCTTTGAATTGACAGAGTTATGTATCCTTTGACATTAAAATATCATACATGTAACAATTTTTCCAGTAATTTGTTGATGTTCAGGGTTCATACACTTCAAAAATAAAAATTTGTAATAATAATAGATCACAGAAACCCTTTGACCTTTTGAATGTTTTACCAGAAAAAAAACCCTTGTACCTTTGGTGACCAGGGGCCGATTTCACAAAGAGCTAAAGATTGATCTTAACTGTGTATCAATCTTAATTGCTAAAAGCAAAAGTCTGACGTCACAATACAAACCACCATGGTGATCTTGACAACTCATCATTGGATCAATCTTATTTTGTGAAATCAAGCGCAAGTAGGTGTTTTTGGCAGGACCTGTAAGACCTTGTGTTAAAAATGTTCAAAAATTCAAAAGCGGTTTGTTTTCAGAACTGTTGTTAAATGTGTAAACAATTCAGTAAGGTGTTCAAGTTAGGAATTGAGTGTCTAAAAGACACTACGGATTCCAGTAATTTTAACTTTGGCTAAATAACCCTACTTCACTGAACAAGCCCTGCGATGTGTTGTTTTTCCGAAACATCCTTTGTAAAATGTCTAATTTATACTAGTCCTGTCCTACGACAATTTGACAAAATAAGAAGTAGGCCTACATGGTCCATCCAGTTTGAGTTTAGAACTTCTACACCTACATGTATAGCCAATAGTAGTGTGGAGACAGTTACAAAATTCAAGCCCCTATTTGTTTGTCCCACAGCTTGCCCTGATCTTTACTGATGCATGCGTACACAGTTTTGTATTCATTGTTAACTCGATCTGTTTCCCTGCAAGAAAAGCTATTTTGCAAGCTCTCTCCGCTTGCAAAAGGCTCCAGGGTTAGCAACTCGGAAGTTGTTGTTGACCAGCTTGTTTAAATCAACCTACTTGCATATTCGATAAGTTCGCTGGCAGGTTAATGTTTAGCAGAGAAACACTTTAGTACAGAATTTGCTACATGTACATGTATTTAATATTCCTCTTGTCCGAGGTATGCTAGGATAACGAATGATGGCCATTGTGATTAAAAAGTTGTTTCTTGTACGAAATGTGTGTACAATTCCAGAGGTTCAAGGTTTTGGGTGTTAGAATGTGCTACCTATACATGTGTACAGTACATGTGTATACATGTGCTTGATTCTTTAAGTGTAATGTTTGTTCGGCAGTTTATTTTTTGGGCGTGTATGTACTGTACATGCACATGTACCTTTACCTGTTCTCATTTTGACATCTGTGCGTAGACCCCTTGCATATATGACATCACAAGCCCAAGGCCGGACGGCCACTTCAAGGTGAGGGCTACACTTCAATAATGAAATTGGCCACAGGGTTACCAGTGTTGACTACAATGTCAAGTTCAAGTTCACATCCGGTAAAGGGAAACAACAAGTATTATGACAATTTTAAACGGGGTCCAGGGTCGATTGTACATTTTTTTCGTTACCCGTAGCGGTATCTAGTGGACAATGTCTGCCTAGGCTAGTGTTAAGGTCGAGTCCTGCTACATCGTTACTAGTAAGAGAATCCTTGTGCTCTGTGGCATTTTGTAGTTCATCCTACAAAACATGACCTTTGCCGCCTTCACTTTGCCATTCGCCAACCCAGTCCCAAATTCACGTGCGTCAGTTCAACGCTCATTTATTTATAACCTGCTAATTCACGAGCAGTTGGGGTAAACTGATTGGTGTCTAAATAAGGAACATTGCTTTAGTCTCCCGATGGGAAGCAGTCACGCTGTCTGACTGGTGGGTGTGTGCATAGGAAGAAAAGAAGAAAACAAAAGTCTGAAAGTTTTAAAGGGATTGTATCTGTTTGGTAATTGGAACCCACTGTTTGTTTCAATCCTATATAGTTGTAGATATATACCATAAAACTAACCTGTGAAAATTTCCTTTCAAAAGGTGGTAGCGTTTTTGAAATATTGCCAAAAATTTGGAGCGGTTACACGTACTGTATGTCCACGCAGGAAGAATAATCTGCAACTGACAGAAACGCTTCTCAGATACACATTTTTTTGGATAAAAACTATCTTTCTCCATAACTACATTACTTGTGAAAAGTTTCTCAAAATGCATTACACTATCCAAAGCTGCTGTTTTTCTTACCATGTAAGTTTTTATTGCCAATAATTTTCAGAGTCATTACCAAATGTATACAGACCCTTTGAGTCATTACCAAATGTATACAGACCCTTTGAGACGCAGTGAAAGTACTGATTCAGCAAATTGTTGTAGATGTCCTAGAAAAGTCAAGAAGGGTGTCAATACTTGGTTTGAGTTAGCGAAATTTTTACTAACATCATGCCCTATTTACTCAAATGTACCATATAAATTGTCCGAGTATGAGTTACAGGCTTGAGAGCAGACTAGTGTACACACGCCACCCTAGCTATTAAATCAGATGTGATATTCTTCCTACTTTAGTCTGATTTCTGATTTTGTTGCCCTTGGAAAAATCAGAAAAATTGTTATTAAAAAGGTCTGCAAAGTCTATTGGAGCCTGCACCATGTGTAATGTACATGTAGGTCAGCCCTTGTACATGTACTTGATAAAATGTTCCTACTTTTTTCCAAGGACCAAATATCATGCCTGTATTATGTGCCATGTAAATTGACTAGTATGTAAGTCAAGTTCAAGGCTTGAGTCAAAGACTAGTGAAATTATATGATGCATGGACTAGTAATGCAAGCCAGAGCAATGTTAGTTGACTTTCATATGTCACAGGAAAGCCCTTAATCCAGTCACATTTGGTTAAATCAACAAATGGGGCTTAAAGTGTCTCGTACAGACACACAATCATGTGTGGATTGCAGTGTGTACTGTAGGCTAGGGTGGTGATCTAAACCGGGCTGTCGGGATGACCTGTGTGAGACTGTGTACATTACGCATTAACATGAATAGCGATAGTGTCTAGGAGTATGATGATCACACAAAGTAGGTTAGGGCCTAATGTACGTGTACAACAGGCAACAGGTCTGATATTTCTTGCCTTTGAGAGGGCTCTATACTAGAACAGTTTCGTTTTTGCAACGGATAATAATAATAGTAATAGTGGCTTCTTATATAGCTCTCATATCCGTCACTCAGTGACACTCAAGGTGCTTCAACATTCAGTATTTTACTGCAAGGTATGTGGGGCTACGTAAGTATGAGACCTTCTCCTTTACATACTGTAGGCTCACCATGTAATGGTTTACAAGATGCTGTGGCGCAATATGCAGCCAATCAAACCAGGAACACCGGGGCGAATCCCTTCTCTTTTCGATAAGTGCACTGGGTTCTTTTACGTGCATTACACAACACACAGGACCAACGGCTTTACGTCCCATCCGAAGGATGCAGTAATAACGGTTAAGTGTCTTGCTTAAGAACACAAGTGTCACGATCGGGACTCGAACCCACACTCTGCTGATCAGAAACACTAGAGCTTGAGTCTGGTGCTCTTATTTGCTCAGCCACGATAGAGACTTTGACAGGGGCAAAAAGGCCAAGATTGAAGGCCATTTACAAAACTACATTTATATTTGTACTTGTTCAATTGGTGTCCCTATAATTACTTGGCAGAAACAATTATATAGGGAGGCCTCCAACTTTAGGGCAAGATAGCTAAGTGGCCTACAGCAGGTGACTGGCTTCCCACTGGTTGATTGCCAGAAACGTAAAGCAAATATATTGGGAAAATGACCATTGTCTGACCTGTTTTTTTTAACATATTGTACTTCCTGTTTCATAGTATTGTGCTTTACTTTGAATGGTATGGGCATGTCCTCAAAATTCCCTTTATAAATTGGGTACAGGATTGGTTACTGTTTAAAGACACTGAACACGTTTGGAAATTGTCAATATTGGGAAAATGACCATTGTCTGACCTGTTTTTTTTAAATAAAGGCCCATTGTACTTCCTGTTTCATAGTATTGTGCTTTACTTTGAAATATATGGTATGGGCATGTCCTCAGAATTCCCCTTTATAAATTAGGTACAGGATTGGTTACTGTTTAAAGGCACTGAACACGTTTGGAAATTGTCAAAGACCAGTGTTCTCACTTGGTGTATCCAAACATATACATGTATGCATAAAATTAGAAGCCTGTGAAAATTTGGGCTCAATTGGTCATCGAAGTTGCAAGAAAATGATGAAAGAAAATACACCCTTGTTGTACAAATTTGTGTGCTTTCAGAGAGGAATAAAAACTTCTTGCAAGAAGTTTTTAGTGAGAAATTACCTCTTTCTCAAAAACTACGTTACTTCAGAGGGAGTCGTTTCTCACAATGTTTTATACTATCAACAGCTCTCTGTTGCTCGTTACCAAGTCAGTTTTTATGCTAATATATATTTTGAGTAATTACCAAACGTGTACAGTGCCTTTAAAAACAAAACAAAATACAGGCTTTTAACTTTCAAATCTAAAAGCTCACTGCTAGGGTTTTCCCCATTCACAAGCTAGCGTAACACGCCGATAAATTGCGTGCGGTTACGCAAGATTTAAGACGGATAAGAAAAAAAGAGAAGATTTATTTATTTATTTATTTTAAAATTTCAGATCAAATTCACAAAAATCAAAAGATAAAACCATTTTAGATTGCCTTTGATTGCACAGTAGAGCTTTTAAAACCAAAGATAAACAACAAGAAAAAACCATTTAGAGGACCTCGTTTCAATTCAGCATGCTTAGGCCATTCCCCTAAGCTTCCAAAATTGCCCTGGTACAGGTAGCTTTGAAAAATCCTGGAGAGAACCCCTGCATTGTAATCCTCCAGAAACGTTTGCTGTCTTGCCTATCACTCTCTGAAATAGTGGAAAAAAGTCTTAGAAACATCATTTGGTGACACCCCCCCCCCTTTACCCCATCACAAACTATTACTTTGATTGTAGTTATAATATCGGCTATAGCCCGAGGAGGTCAGCACAAGCAGACAACTCCACTATGATCAAAGTACATGTAATTGCTGCTGTATGCATAAAATCCTGGATAAAAATACAATTAAAAATTTATGTTGGGGTGAGTTTTCACTGAATTGTGACACACCTACATGTACACAAGACATCACTAGCCTCGGGCCTGCGTGTGAATTTCAAACCCTGTTGGTTGAACTAAAGAAAGGGGAATGAATTTACATACTGTACATTGTACTTGTACCCCAAACCAAAAAAAGAAACGCAGGACTGATACGGTCAACCCTGGTTATAAAGAGCACTGTTATAAAGAGGTTGTGCTTAGATATAAAGAATACATTCTGAAGTCCTGAATCTCATTTCTGTTTATTTTTTTATTTCTTTTGCTGTCCTCTTATAACATGGTTCCTCAATCCTGTAATAAAGAGGTAATTTGGCCAGTAATTTGCCCCTATAAAAGGGCAGTTGTATAAAAGTGCTTTAAAAATATAAAGAGCAAATTCTGAAGTCCTGAATCTCATTTCTGCTTCGTGTTTTTGTTTTGCTGTCCTCTTATATTATTAATGTTCATCAATCCTGTAATGAAGAGGTACATGTACGTAATTTGGCCTTATAAAAGAGCACTGTTACAAAAGTGCTTAAATATCAAGAGCAAATTCCTGAATCTCATTTTCTACCTTGTGTTTAGTTGTTTTGCTGTCCTCTTCTCTTATAACAAAGTTCCTGTCATAAAGAGTTAATTTGGCCAGTCCCAGCGATCTTGTTATAACGAGAGTCGACTTTGTTCTTGTGAATCCAAGGTAGTTTTTCCTCGGTAAACATCACGTCTTTGAGAAAAATTTCTACTGTCACAGAGCGTTTCGAGGGGCACCAAGGCAATGACCAGGGGCACCAAGGCAATTGCCTATCTGTAAAAGTATTAAGGTCTGATACACTGTACTGGACCCCTTTAACACACTGCATAAATTGCAGCTCCAACTCCTTCCTGCTGTTTCTTCACACTTGGTTTGATACCCCCTTCTGGCCGGGATTAATTGTAACAAAGAGGCGAAGATATTAGAAGACGTGGCGATAGTCGGACAGATGTCAAATGCCCAAAGTAATGGTTCGTTTGTGATCGCTTGTCTGTGACTTGGCATGGCGCGTTATTAAAGAAATGGGTACATTATGAATTTGCAATCGTGAACCTTTTTCGTGAAAATCCCCCGAAAGCATGAATGACAGCCGAAGTTACTTTCAAAATCAATTTTTTTTTTTTAAATTAAATTCTTTAACCCAAAGGATGTGATGCCATGTATGTATGCACGGTTTCCCCTAAACAAGACAAACTGGGGTACAATTCCATGGCTTTGCTTACTGTATTTCACAGGTTAGCAGGTAATTTTTGCTTGTGCGCATGCATTTTCTTCGTTACTTGAAGCCTTTCTCAGATTCAAATTTTGGGGTGGAAAATTACCTCTTTCTCTAAAACTACATTACTTAAAAAGGGGGTCGTTTCTAACAATATTTTACATTACAGCTCTCCAGTGATCTTTACCAAGTAAGTTTTTATAGTAATTAATTTTTGGAGTAATTACCGAAAGTATACCCTGCCTTTAAGTATGAGTGCTCAAGAGAGATGTTTCTCACCTTATCTTGATGAAGGATAAAATAAGTCAGTGTAAGGAAATGATTTCCTTGGAGACACCCCAAAATGCTTGATGATATTTTGACAACTTTCATCACTTACAAGTAATACACTACACACCTGTGATGCGGTGTGTATGGTTCATTTAAGATTCAGTGAACTGTGATTCGGCCAATATTAAAGAAACAGGTTCACATCAAATCAATCTGTCAGGAGGCTCGGCGTCTACCCTGGGCAGTGGAAATTCCACCAAAACTTCAAATAAAACATTAACCACACCTTTTTTGTTTTAAACAAGAAGCAAGCCAGATGTACATTTTTCAAGAGGATGTACACGATAGTACTGCCCCCAGGCTCGATTTTACAAACTTTTGATCATAACTGTGTATCAATTTTAATCGCTAAGCAAAGTATGATGTCACAATGCAAGTGGTGGTACTTACAACTCATCTTAAGATGAATCTAAGTGCTTTGTGAAATCGAGACCTGTTTGTTCATTTATTATTGGGTACAGAAAAGAAAAGATTCAAGAGATACATAAAAAAAAAAAAATCTTTTTGGACAAGTAATTTAATAAAGTTTATAAGTTCCATCTGCAGCAGTTTGCAGGCAGTTAGAAGTACTACATAGTGCAGTGAACAAAACATCTTTGTACAGGAGGTTTTTAGTTTATTTATTTTTTTAAATTTATTATTTATTAATTTATAATACCTTGAAATGGATAGAAACTCTTTGTATTTTTGTTCAATTTCTTTTATTTTTACAACGTAAATATACATGTATTATGCCTGAAAGCTTCTCTATCTTAACGCCCACTCTGTGTAATTTGAAGGACACATTTCCATCTTGCCAAGAAGAAATTTGAAATACAAAACTACACAAATGACCTTGGTGACACAGCAAGTGACACAGCAGGTGACCTTGGTGACACAGCAGGTGACCTTGCATTTGACCTTACAAGGGGGGTCATACCTGGTCTGGAATGCTTATTCCGGGAATTTCAGAAATGTTCTTAAAGATGCTAAAGATGCTTTAAGGCAATTAAATCATGCTTTTTGCGACAACAATTTATGAGTTTGTGACAACTGGCCGAAGGCTAACACTGAGCTGAAGATCCCGAAGGCACTCGTTGCAAATTTTCACAGGTTTGTTATTTCATGTATGGTTGATCATAGAAACACTGTACAATGCCTGTGACTATGTACTTTGTCAGCTCTACAAATCCAGTATTTATATTGAAGAGTAACAGCTGAAATCAAGCTGTATAGGTTTCCTTCCCCCCCCCAAGTCAACCTCTCAAAATGTTTCCATTGAAAACATGTAAGTGTTCATTTTCCCCCCCCCCTTTTTTCTCGGTAAACGTTGCTAGATTAAAAAAAAAAAAAAAATGTAATTCCTGTTTCTGACGGGATGTTTTGTATTATGAAAAAGGCATTGAAAGAATCCATACTTGTGCGTAGATAAACGGCACCTGCTCTTGGGGTTCACCGTAAAATTCTGAAATTACGACACATCTACGACTTGGATTTGCCACACAATCTAGATCACCATCGTGATGCTCGCAAAAAATTGCCAAATTTCTCGCTGCTCTTTTTCGCTTTTGTAATTACAACACAACTGGGATTGTCAGCTCAGAACGTAGGCTTTATGCTGCTGTTTTATGTTTTTTTAAATATATTTTGTATCAGAGGCTTTATTGCATACTGTACACTAGTCTGAACTACAAGAAAAACTCCATTAGGCTTTCACTGGACAAGAAATATTTTTTGCGAGACCAAAAATGTTTATTTGTTTTGATAAATATTTGCTGGTATTCAAGGACGAGGCTTGAAAAGTGGATGTTTGGAAAACACCATGCGCCCACAAGATTTGTGTTGGTTTACTGACCCAGTGCGAAAACTGCTGGACCCCAGTGGGTATTTCAAGCAGTGCCTGGATTTGTTTGGTTGTGGATTTACTGGCCCAATGCTAAAACTACTGGACCCTGGCAGTTGGTCAAGTGGGTATTTTGAGCCCTGGCAGGACTTGTTTGGTTATGGTGTAACTGGCCCAATGCTAAAACTACTGGACCCTGGCGGTTGGTCAAGTGGGTATTTTGAGCCCTGGCAGGACTTGTTTGGTTATGGTGTAACTGGCCCAATGCTAAAACTACTGGACCCTGGCGGTGGTCCAGTGGGTACTTTGAGCCCCGTCTGGACTCCAATGCTAATACTGCTGGACTCTGGCCAGTGGTCTAGTGGTTATTTCGAGCCCTGGCTGGATTTGTTTGGTTGTGTGGTTACTGGCCCAATGGTAAAACTAATGGACCCTGGCGGTGGTCAAGTGGGTATTTTGAGCCCTGGCTGGATTTGTTTGGTTGTGGTAAAACTACTGGACTCTGGCCAGTGGTCAAGTGGGTATTTTGAGCCCCAGCTGGACTTGTTTGGTTATGGTGTAACCGGCCCAATGGTTAAACTGCTGGACCCTGGCAGTGGTCAAGTGGGTGTTTTGACCCCTGGCTGGACTTGTTTGGTTGTGGGGTTCTGGCCCAATGGTAAAACTGGTGGACTCTGGCCAGTGGTCTAGTGGTCATTTCGAGCCCACGTACACATGGGAATTCACACTCAGTAGTGTAAAGCAACCTCTACATCAAATTAACACTCCAAGGGAATCCACTCAATCATGTTGAAATTTCTGCATCATTATGTAAAGTGAGCACTTTCTTTTCAAAGTTTTTTTTTTTTCAATTATAAGAAAAAAGCAATTTAAAAAATAACTGTACATGAAACAGCTGTTGAGAGTCTTGATCCCATCAGTATTTGGCCATATCTCATATCAGTCTCAGTACCATCTGGGGACACATCATCAGAATTGTATGCAGTCGAGCATTTGACACCTCGTTTCAGCAATCAACGCCCAACTGCTAAGCGTAGGAATTTAAGGATTTCTGCTAAGCAGATTTTCATTTTTAGTGTGATGTATTGCTGGTTTGATGTATTCAAATTTTCAGGTGATGAGTTGATTTTTTCTCGTTTTTGGTTTCTCAGCTTTGCCATTAAAAATCCTGGCACTTTCTTTCTTGATTTGATCAACTGCAGTTGCATGCCTTGTTATTGGAAGTCAAAAGTTCAAAGAGCATTTTTTTATGTACATCGTGTACATGTACTGTACATGTACAGGGATTTTTTCATAGGATTCGAACTGCCTCTAGCCACCAGGCTAGCTTGGTGGTCTAGTGGTACTGTAGCAATGCAAAGGTCGTGGGTTCAAATCCCACCCGAGTGGTTTGCCTGTGGATTTTTGTTCACAAAACTCGGGGAAAGTACTGAGTATACAGTGCTTATTTAATACACTTTGTTGTAAAGGTAAAACAAAAATTATATGTACAGGGAAATATCTGTGGGAAGGATTTGAACCAATGTCTTATTGCATTCTCGGGAGACGTCTTTATCCATTAAGAGGAGTGGGGCCGTAATATTTTCTGTGCCTTCTTCTCCAGGCCTTGGTGTTTGGGTAAAACAAAAATAGTATGCGCATGAGTTTTGCTCATCAAGATCAGGTGATCCCTCTGCTGCCGCTTCCCAGGTTGTATCGTAAACTTGAGTGTGATCTCTGGCAACACGGCAGTTACAGGTTGAATGGTTTCTGACCGGCGTCCCCGAACAAAGACATTGACCAAAAAAAAGGGAGACCACCAACATAGGGCTAGATAGCTCAGTTGGTTGAGCGCCAGCACGTTAATCCGCAGGTCGCAAGTTCAAGTCCCGCTCTAGTAAATTTGTCTTTGTTCAACACCAAATTGTACAAACAATTCCGATTCAGTTTTCCTTGTGGTTTATTACTCAAGATTACGTGTACAGATGTAGGATACAAAACATAATTTTCCCAAATAACAAGTTATTTAAATTCCCTTCGATAGGTCACGACCTTAGCATGTAAATTTGCTAAGCTGTCGTGTAAGACAAAAAGTGGCCCTGGATTAGTTACAAATGTTTACAATTACCATGCAAAATTTGAATGTTTTATTTCTCATTTCCACAGTCATTTCTTTTGTGTGATGACAACAGACCTTCTCTGTTTACATTCAATAGGTTTCTAAACCTCCTACGATGTCCATAGATCAAGGGTATTCAATTATCTGTAACTAACCCTGACGATTCAGAAATATTAATTAAATATCCGAAGTCTTTAATAAGTGATTCCGTGGTAGTTTTTCTTCCGCCCCAATTTAGTTGTCTTTTCCGCCAGGCCTGTACCGTCAAATCATCTTTATAAAAAAAACAGCACAGACTCAGACTGGTTGCTTAATTAACTGCAGGAAAGCCGCAGTCATCAGACTGTACAGTATTGTAGTTTTCCAGTTTATTTATTGGATTTCATCTCGACGAATTAAAGATGCGGTGGTGGTTTATCCTCGGCAGCCGGCTTGGATGAGTTATCACTTCTTGAGACGCCCGGGAACGTTACAGCAGAGTGACTTGACTGCATCTGCTGGTTGGTTTGTCAACACGCAGCTGTCCAGTAATGGATCGTTGATGGAATCTCGTAATCCGACCATGGAGGTGGATCTCTTTTCCCCTTTTTATTCCGTGGATATCTCTCCAGTTTGAGAGGCTTGTGGCGTTAACGGGTGACTCGGGTGTGTCACGAGAGGAATGCCCAGTTTTATCAAGATGCCACGCCCATGGAGGTACAGTGCTTGTCGTAGTCACATCTTAAATTTAATTTCTCATTCTTTGGTAAACTTCGGGAGTGGAGGCAGGTGTGAGGGTTTTCAGATGTAAATAACAGACAAGGCTGAGCATGGAGTTGACGCAACAACATAAAAATGGCGCCAAGCAAATCAGTGTAAATAGAAAGTTGACAGTGAAGAATCAATTGTGACAAACCTGTTGCGTGCAGTCATTCTTTTCTCCACACTGGTAAAAGGGAACTTCTATGAAGGAAAATGTATTTTTGTGTTGAAAAGAGCCTTGTCATTCACTGTACAATTCTACGAAAGCTACAGCGGAAATATAAAAACAATCAATGTGTACATGTATGTTCATTAGGGCAGTATAGACCCAATCTTATGAAGTAACCTTTACAAGTTGATTTTTTGGGGGGGATAGACTAAAAACCATAGAGCAAGGACCAGGGATGAACGTATTTTCTATGTGTACATATTGGTAAATATTTACAACACTGCATAGAACACGATCTGTATTCTGTATTTGGTAGGCACAAGTGGCATTGTCTAAAAGTTTCTTACTATCCGCAGAAGAAAATTACTTGATAATATTTTTCAGTGACTTGACCAACCATTCAACTGCACAGGGCCCAATTTGCTTAAAGGGACACGTTGCCTTGAATCGGACGAGTTGGTCTAAAAAATACGTTTGTAACTGTTTGTTATAAAATGCATATGGCTAGAAAGACGTTATAAAAGTAGAATACAATGATCCACACAAATACATGTATGCCTCGAAATTGCGTGGTTTTCCTTTTACTTTGCGAACTAACACGGTCGGCCATTTTGTGGAGTCAAAAAGTTGACTCCACAAAATAGCCAACCGTGTTAGTTCACGATGTAAAAGGAAAACCACGAAATTTCGAGACATATTTGTGTGGATCATTGTATTCTACTTTTAAAACATCTTTCTAACCATATGCATTTTATAACAAACGGTTACAAATGCTTTTTATAGAACAACTCGACCGATCCAAGGCAACGTGTCCCTTTAACTGTAAGCAAATTTGTTGTGCTGTAGCAGAAAAATTTGCTTGTTCATAAGCGTATTTCACAGGTTAGCAAGAAAATTAGGTGTCCAATTTGCGCGTTCACCATGGATTTGCATACTGTAGTTACATCGTTCATTTTCATACAGTAAGCACCAAAAGGTTAGCATGCCTTTTCGTGTGCGTACGGTTAGCAGGGCCATGAAATGGAAACTCGCTCAGTAAGCTCAAAATCGGCTGTTAGGCAGCTCCTTGAAATTGGGCCCAGGTTGTATGTGATAGAGCAACTGTGCACAGAATCGTACATCCATGTATCTGTGTATAGTGTAGATGGATTCACTACATGACACCATATCGCAAGCTGGTATAGTGCATCATTCAAAACCATGTGGACGATATTGAATGGTCAAACAGTACATGTAGGAGGGTTTACCCTCCTACTGTTCAGCTACAAAAGCTTTGGAGCATAACTTTGCTCAACTACACAGTACATGTGCTGTATTACACATTTGTTTTACATACAGTGACAGTTAATTGAAGCTATACCATTCACCAGTTTTTCTATGTGTGCATGATTTACTTGGCGCAAAACTGACAGATGTACACGATCTTTAAATTTACATAATGGTTTGGGCCAAAACTTGGTGTTAAAAAACTTAGTTTACAGTGTGTTAAATTTGCTGTTAAATGTGTGCATAAGGGTACATGTATCAGGCAGTAATATTATTTTGTCCAGCAATTTTGCATCTAGCAAAGTATTTAGTTTTGTGCACACTGAATTCTATTGAATAATAAGTGATGATTTTTGAGTAGCAACTGATACATTTTGCTGACTGGGTAGTCAAACAGCTCCCTAAGGGTGTCGGGCAATATTTTCAACATGTTAACAAGCGTACACCAGGCTCTCTTTGTCATCCCTCAACCCCCCCCCCCCAAGTAAAATGTTGCTCTGCTGCACTGTAGCTGCTGATAGTATAAACTCAGCAAACGATTTCCCTTGTATAGCAGAGCAAAATGCTACACAAATTGTATTCAGTTGCTACCCAAAAATCATGATTTGCTACTCAATATTGGCATTCAGTGTGCACAAAATAAGTTCCCTGAAACTATTTGGACTTGAGAAAGGTTTCCCTTCAAAGTAATAGGGTTTGGAAAAATGTTCACCCCAAAACATTTGAATCTGAGAAACGATTGCTGCGCCCAGAGATACGGTTGATACCCGCTGTGACCTCGCTATTAAACGTGGATGGATTTGACATTCTTGTGAAAGCGTTATTGACACTGACAGTAACGTTTCTCAGATTGTGTATTCCAATTGCAGATTATTCTTCCTGCGTGGACATAACCGCTCCAAATTTTCGGCAATTTCTCAAAAACGCTACCACCTTTTCAAATGAAATGTTCACAGGTCAGTTTTATGGTGTATATCTACAACTGTATATAGGATTGAAACAAACAGTGGGTTCCAACAGACTGTGCAAGTCTTGTGCGTATTCGAACATTGGGACCCGTTAAAGCGCGTGAGTTTGTTTCCTTCACGCGTTAAAGCATCGTACGTGGGACCAAAGTGTCCCAAAAGGTACGAATACGCGCGAGACTTGCACGGTCCATTACCAAACGTATACAATCCCTTTAAAGACGAGGTGTGAACATTTGAAATCACTTGTCAAAAGAGACACGCAGACACACCGGCTTGGCTATTGATTTAATGTTTGGACAGAATGATCATGTTCTACCCAACCAACTGATATTTACCAATAGTGTACAAGTGTACACACTGTACAACGAGACAGACTCTATCAGACCAGGGCCAGACACACCTGCTTGCATAATGTGTATTTAATCATAATCCCTGGGCCCAAATTGGCTTAGCACACTTGAAACATCTTGCTTTGCAGATAGAGGGTTACCAGATAAAGTGCCATACATGTTGGTTTGGTTGTAACGGCTACACCCCTATGTTCCGACACCCCTATGTTCTGACACCCCTATGTTCCGACAACCCTGGTGTATTTTCATAAGCCTAACCCTAACCCTAACCCTAACCCTATGTAAATCATGAGCGGGTTGTCGGAACATAGGGGTGTCGGAACATGTAGGGGTGTCGGAATATAGAGCAGTCACCGGTTGTAACTGGTGCTCCACTTTGTCTCTGCTTAATAGCAAGGAAATTGGTTAAAGCTACATTTTTGAGTGACTTACAGACTTTATGATCCAACTGTATACCTTTTTGACTAAATTCACCTGACACCATCGACCATGATAAATCTTGGTTGCGCCATTTTGGAATGCAGATTCCCCTTTTTTGTTGTGCGGTGCGCTTAGTAGGCGACGCCCCACACAGTTAGAAGTGCTCATGCAATTTTATTCCCCAAGTGGCGGACCATACATGTACTGTACGTGTACATGTAGACAGCAAAATTTCAATGGGCACCAAGGCAGTGGCCAGGGGCATGGAGGCAATAGACTGTGCAAGTCTCGCGCATATCGAAATTAAGAAAAAAACTCAAAAGGAAGAATGTATTTTTCTATGAAATTGAATCTTTTAAAATTATATAAAATTCTTGAAAATAAAAATACCAAATCAAGTTGTTATAAATAAATTTTAAATTTTTGTATTTATAATACAAATAATTTGTTCAAATTAACATTGAAACAAAATTAGAACTTGGGACGAGGATTGTTAGAAACCCCATTTGCCAATCACGCCCGAATGTGTGCATCTATCTACAGTAGGTTTAATGACAATTACATTCCCAACAACATATATAATTTTCAATTTCATAGCCGTAAACTACGTTTAAACTAAAATAATTGACAAAACAAAACCCCGCCCACGTAAAACTCCATATGGTTGGGACCACAATGATCCCGGAAGTTTGAAAATGCGCGAGACTTCCATAGTCTTTTGCCAATGTTGCCTCTGTGAAGTACTGTATTAGACCTGATTAAGAGTGGTTCCGATTCTGTGTTTGTACTTTGTCTGACAACCGCTCGGTTTTAATTCAAAGGCTACGATCTCTTCGTCTCTATTCTAAGTACACATACATTTACTTGTATGCACTGTTTATGCTTGTGATGTAGCCACTATGTTTGAGCTAATCCATCAAGCCAAAGGTTCAAATATTTATTCTGGGGCATCTTGTGCTTAAAGGTGGAATATAATGTAAGAAGGCAAATGATAATTTAAATATTTTCTCTTTTTTGGGGGGAGGGGAGCCAAAATCATTAGGGTTTTTTTTTTTTAAGCAAAAAGTACAATCAGTCTTTGAAATTATAAAAAGATCGTGACTTGTTTTCAGGAAGATTGCTGGGTTAAGTGTGTTTATGTTTCCTCATGGATTTTGTGTTATTGTGCTTGCATTAAGTACACTTACAGGTTTCTTGTTGGGGATTTATACAAACTTGGGGGCAAAACTTTGGCAATCTGGACCCTAATTTTGCAAGTTTGACTGAAGCATGCTGAATTGAATCGAGGTCCTTTTGAATGTTGATTTTTTTTTTTTTACATATAGAATAATTATACTGTACTATAAAAATTGTGTTTGTATCCCTCCACCCCCTCATCTTGCACTATTCCAGGCTGATATCACAACAACATTGTGAAACCAAAAACAATTTCCAGTTATTAGTAACAATAGAAAGAGGGACTCGACAGATTTGAGTATTAAGTCAAAATAAAAGAAAGTGACTAAATATTTTATTTTTTATTTTTTTTTTTTGGGGGGGGGATATTGTATATATCTTGTAGCATCTGGATGGGTTGCTATGATACGTCTACGTAGGTGATGCTCGCGATTTATGGATATGTGACAAGAGGCAGATTTCATCATCCTGGCAGTTGTCCAACGTCTTGTTTTGAAGCCTTCAATCATTTCAGTACATTAAGCTCCCAACCGATCTTTTCTCCTGAAAAATATTTAAAGGATGTTCGCACAATAAGTTTTTTTTACTGTGAACATTCGCGTATGGGCTGATGTTTATAAAACTAAAAAGTTCATGAACTATACAAGAATGTGATTTCCATTAGATAAATCAACTTGTATAGTATGTGAGGCCCCATGCTATCATCAAGCACCTCTTGGAAACTTAGAATGTATGTATATTGACATGGCAGTTAAAGGTAGGGTCAAATTTGGTAATGACCCCGGGAAAAAATAGGTGTAATTTCTATCCGAAATCTTGCTTGTTATAAAGATGGTATTATGGTAGTAAGCATCCTGCGAAATTATTTCATCTGAAATGCCTATTGTTGATTAGAAATCATTAAAAATATTTGAATCGGAGAAACGATTTATGCCTGAATCGTTTCTCAGATTTCCGCGGGTTGGTGTGTTCGGTCGCAAGTGCTGAGGCCAGAGATGCGGTTGGTACCCCCTGTCACCTTGCTAAAATGTGGATGGATTCGACATTTTTGTGCAAAAATAGTGACAGTTTTTGGCTGTTTTCTCAGCAAAATAGACACTGTATCCAGCTGAAACTTTCGCAGGTGATATGTATACAGTGTACATGCAGTATCTTTTTTTATTTAATTAGCAATACAATGACAAAACCAAACGATGACCCTACCTTTAAAGTGAAGCAAACTAAAACATTGTCCACTCCATGATATCAATGTAAAGTGATGTCTAATTAAACATTGTATACAACTTAGTACATGAAGTATGAAAAGTGATAGGCTTGTATATTTGGTTTGTGATAACACCATGTGATGATGTTTACTTGGCTGTGTAGATTGGTCTAAGAACTGTCAAGCTATTTATCTACTGTCAAGGGAATATATCAGGAATTGGGAGACTACTGAGTTCAAATAAGAACTTGTCCTGCTGTTTTTTTCTACTTGCGCGGAGTAGATTAAGAGAGTTCGTAGACAACTTGCAAGGTTCTCCGGAGCTCGAGGATTTTTTAAAAACTGGGGGGGCATTCTTGACATGATTGTAGCAAAGTACAAAACATCGGGTTCTGAGTGGTACATTAAGTGAAAGTACATTCTAATGAGCCATCACTTTACAGTATACGGCATCTTTTAAATATTAACCAAGTCAATTTCAGTGCTACTGGTGATAGATGTTGGATGATAACAGTGACAATGACAGGTCCTGAGTTCTTGTGTAGATGTCTGGCTAGTTATTAAAAAGTGTTGTTTCTTGTAAGAGATACTGTAAGATTCAAAAGAGGCTGACTTTTTTTTTCTTTCTTTTTTTCCAACATTCTGTGTGAAAGACTTATGGTTTCCATGGTGATGGTTTGATACAGCAGTGTTCCCTTAACAGTGGTCTGCTGGCCAAATACCAGTTGAAACACCCGAGGACCAGTCAAAATTCTCTTCGAGTAGTCCGGCTGGCTAGTTCATTTCTTGCCACTGCTGAAAATCACTGATTGTTCATATTAAGCCCTTTTCAGACGACAGCGACTTAGCAAGGGTCCCTTGCTTATTTTTAGCATGGTTTGCGAAATTGTACACAATGCGCCTCAGTGAAAGGAAAACAATGTTTATACTGTCCATAAAGGACAGCAAATTTGAGAAGATTTCACTGGGGACCTTTGAGAGTCCAAACAGTGTTGTCCTTCCACACAAAGTGCAATTTGTAAAAGTTTCACAAGCATGCTCAAAGTAAAGCAAGGGGCCCCCTGCTAAATTGCTGTCGTGTGAAAAGGGCTTACCTTCAAATTAGAAGTCCAATAAAAAAAAACAATGTTGAAAAGAAACTTTGACATATGGACCAGTGAAAAGCTAACAGACCAGTGAAATGAAATGTTTACCGGTTCTGCTGGCTAGTCACTGAAAAAGTTAAGGGCAAACCCTGTACACCATGTGAAGACCATCGTTTTTAAGGAGTGCGAGTGCAATCGTACTCCTACCCACTCTATTTTAACCTTGTCTGAGAATCGTCTGAGGTACTCAGAGAAGTGTGACAAATTGCACCTTTTAAAGTTTGCGGCAAACTTTGGTAATTTTAAAAAAAAACTTTTTAATGTATACATTTTATCAACATTTTCAATAATGTCATTAAGAAGCATCATTTGTCAGTTTACACAAAAAAATTGCAATTCTGTTTCAATTATTATTATTATTTTTTTTATAAAATAAAAAAACAACCAACTTATCTATTCAGATATGAACAAAAGAAACTTGTGTTTTATGAAACAGTGTATCTTTTTGTAATCAGTATAGAAGCATCACTTGCCTGGCACAGGGTTCTTGCAATAATATTTAAAGAAAAATCAAGTTAATTAAAAAGAATCACTCAACTCTTTAATTTTCAGATTCATGAAAAAAAACAAAAAAAAAACTGTTTATGAGAATCGGTATTTAACAAATTAAATTCAGTGTAGAAGCATCAAAGGGTATACAGGATAGACAAGATCCGATTATTAAGTACATGCCCAGCCAGACTCCAGGGTAACGAGGTTGTAGACTCAACCTAATCGTACCAAGTGAAATAAAAAATCATTCATATTTAAAAATTGCAAAACCCAGATTATGCACAGGCTAGGCGGGGCAAAACGTTGTCTACCTAGTAGTCCAGGCCATGGAGCGGTTGACATTTGGAATGATCATACTAAGTACCAATTTGCAGTTACTTGATTTAATTTATTGTTTGTTAGCATTTAGATTGGCTGCGTTTTTTTTATTTTGGGTCAGTTGTTCGTGTAATGGATATTCTGTTTATTGCGGAGTCCCTGGTGTGCTTTGTTCATGTACAGCTCTCTCCACAGTACAAAATAACAAATACTTTTGTGTTACATGTAGGGCAGTTTGGCCGTTACGTAGTTACACGTACAAGTGAACACTTGTGTTACACGTAGGGCAGTTTGGCCGTTACTAGCATTACATGTACATCGGCTTTGTAATATTATGTTTTTTAACGTGACTGGATTATGTTTTGCCGATGATTATAACAGATTTAGGTACAAATCATTCAGCGTGGTGGATTATTTTATGTCTATTGACCGCATAAGGGCTTTGTAATTTTATCAACATTATTTAATTGGTATGCTTGAAGGTATTTAATTTAAAAAGAATTCCATTTACATTTTCCGATAGTTTTTAGAGTTCGCCATCTTGAAACCAAGCCTAACCGAGCCAACAAGTCGGTTACGGTTTGGTCCGAACAGCCGCGTCACCGCGGTTCAACCGAACACGCGAAAACGCTTAACCAATGACCAAAGCTCAAACATGTTTCTGGTTGGGGTTGTCAAAACGCACTCCTGATTGTTGTACGAAATCTCCCCTGACTGCATGATGCAAATGTTGGCAGCAGCTCTGGACCATTGTATGGTACAATATGTACTGGCCAATAATGCCATGATAATCCCTATTTAGCACCCCCCTATAATAAGATAAGCTTCTAATGGAACTCTCATTAGAGTTGTTGACGTATCAATTACTGCCCTAATCAGTCCCATGGATGCTGGGTACCCATGTAAGGTGTCAATTTATTTCATATTGTACTTAACTGAAGGACAATTTCTGGTGGGATGGAATGAAGCGTGTGAATGGTCAGATACCTGGGCCCAATTTCATAGAGCTGCCTAAGCAGAAAATATTGCTTAACAATTTTCTGCTAAGCAGAAATGAGCAGGATACCAGTCACAAATTGTACATGTGACATGGTAGTTTGGCTGGTAACCTTATTCTGGTAAGCAAAAGTGTGTTGTGCTTAGCTACCTTGTGTGCTTAAGCAGCTCTATGAAATTGGGCCCAGTTGGGACTGTGGGTCATTCAATTCATGAATAATTTCAAAGCCACGCTTAAAGGTATTGTACACGTTTGGTAATGACTCTGATAATTAATGGCAATAAAAACTTACTTGGTCATGTTGGTAAATAGTACAACAGCTTTTGATAGTATAATGCATTTTGAGAAACTTTTCACTTTGAAGTACTGCGGCTATGGAAAAAGATATCACTTTTTATCCCCCAAAACATTTGAACCTGAGAGATTCTGTATTCCAATGCAGATTATTCTTCCTGCGTGGACATAACCGCTCCAGATTTTTGGCAATATCTCAAAAACATTACCACCTTTTGAAATGAAATTTTCACAGGTTAGTTTTATGGTATATAAAACTAAATATGTTTGAAACAAACAATAGGCTCCAATTCCCAAACAGGGATACCATTCCTTTAATTAAGGGGTTATGATTGAGCAAGGCATTTTTGGGGGAATCAATGGTGTTGCACGATTGTACACCACCGGGAACGAGGTTGCAGAAGACCTACCTGGTAATTTTGGCATTATTACATACACTGTGCATGTACACGTGTTTGTAGGCCCAAATGTAGTCCTGATCCTATGAACAATGGATTTGTTGTAGTCTGCTGCCACCTAGCGTCCCCTAAAGTTACCCATTTCATAGAGCAGCTAATAAGTGTTCCAAAGATTTTGCTAAGCAGGGCCCAATCTCATAAAGGCTGTAAGCATACAAACTTGCTAAGCACAGAAACATATTGCTCAGCATAAATAGGTTACCCGCCAAAATGTCATGAAGTTTACATTGTTGCGATTGGTACCCCACTCATTTTTTTGCTAAGCAAAGAAACTTGCTTAGCATTATTTTCTGCTTTACAGTTTTTATGAAATTAAGCCTGGAGAAAATTTTTGCCTGTGAAATGTTCAGCACTACAATAAAAATGTGCTTAGCACAAAATATGGTGTTCATGGTTTACAAATTCAAAACAAGGTGACGAGAAGTCACTCAGACGCCCCTCTGGCTGGCTAGTCCAGTGTTGTTGTACACAAACTGCATGATATGTACACACCACATGGATGAGTGCTTGTGCAATTTAGCAAAAGCAATAACATTTTTTTTCCCCCTTGCTCATACTGATGTCACCCTTGATGCTCAAATCCACGCATGCGAGGATTTACTGACTGCAATCAGTGAGTCCCAATGAAGCAAGCTTGAGAGAAAGCGTAAGAGAAAGACGGTGGGGGGGGAAGAAGGAAAAATAAAACCACATGGGAAATGTGCGTGTTGATTCGCCTGTCCTTCGTGTGTGTTACAATCCCTTGCATTATTCCATCAGCTACATATATTACTATCCACAGCAATATGGTTTTCTAATGATTACCTGCCATCATGTATAATGCATGGTGTCGCCATGTGTAGTGTAGATTAGGATTACATGTATGCATCCCCCCCCCCAACACACCCACTACCCCCCCCCCCCCCATCCCTCCTTTACGTGATTAAACTCAGTGGTTTTGTGGTTTTGCTGGATTTGAAGCAATGGGTTTGGCAAGGCATGCTTGAGTCTACCTAGTTATTTGAACATGGATTCCTCATCATCATCAGCAGACTGAGGAGGCTGTAAGTGTAAGTGGTGTCTGCCTACAAGTGTAGACAATCAAGTGGGGGGGGGGGGCAACATAATAACAGGTGTTGAGTTAATTTTGAGTTAATTTCTTTGTTTGAGGGTAACTTCATTTGACCATTAAATGTATGTTGTTTGTGTTTTCTCCAATTTAATGTGGTGTTTCCCCCTTTTTCTTGAGTTAATTTTCAGTATTTTGATGAAACATTATTATTATTATTATTATTATTTTTTTTTTATGTTGCAGGATAACAGCTCGTGTTTCTCCAGGGGTTTGCAAACGTTCTTATAGATCCATGGAAACCATCCAAGATCCGTATGGTAAGATTTCACTTCTTTGCTTAGCAGGCCTGGACTTACACAAAGACCACGGAGGCCATGTCCTCTGTTGCCCTGGGCCCAATTTCATAGATCTGCTTAGGCACAAAAAGTACATGTAGCTAAGCACAACAAAATTATGCTTACCAGAAAAAGGTTACCAGCTAAAATACAATTTTACTAGTATAAAATGTAACTGGTATCCTGTTTAGTTTTGCTTAGCAGAAAAACATTAGGATTGTTCTCTGCTTAAGCAGCTCTATGAAATTGGGCCCTGGTCCTGGCCTTGGTGCCCCTTCAAAAGTTTTCCATTGACCTTAAGATTTTCGAATAGAACTGCCCTTTGCAAAATGAAAATGGCCTTGCGCTGTCAAAGATGAAATTCCAGGCCAGGCATAGAGTATTAAAATGCACATCAAAGGTTGGGTCATAGATTTGTAAACACTTCAAAAATGTATGACCATAAAAACTTACTTGGTGAGTAAGCACTGCAGCTGTTGACTATTTTGAGAAAGGATTTCTTTCAAAGTAATATGGTTTGGATAATTTTTCGACCCAAAACATTTAAAGCCGAGAAACGATTCATCTCAGTTTTCTTAAGGTTGGTGTCCATTCGCGATTGCTGTGGCCAGAGTATCGGTTGGTAACCGCTGTCAGCTCACTGGATTGATTGGATGTTCTTACCATGACAGTTTTTTGCTGTTTTCTCAACAAGTAGACACTGTATTTAACTGAAACTTTCACATGTGACTTTTATTGCATCTTTAGTTTTGTCAATAAATCAGCATTACATATCTTTAAAAACAGGATTAGGCAAAAGCTCTAAAACAAACTCAAACCTTGAACTAAATGTGTATTTGGCAGAGGCAGTGAATTGTACAGTAACTTTATATGAAGGGTACTGTACAAGTAAACATAAGATACCATCCATTGTAAACAATGTAGTTATTGACAAGTGCAGAATGGATACATTGTATTACATTGTATCAAATAAAAAAAGATACATTATGTACTTTGTATTACTTTGTGTTACTTTGTGTTTGTGGACTCAAGGGTTCACTAATTTGACCTACATGTTCAAACCATTGTTTGTGTACAATGGGATATGATGGGATTATGTCAATAAACTTGTAGCCAACAATGCGCCCTTATTATTTTTAGTATTTGTTGCATGCACTGTAGATGATGATGATGTAGCTCACGATACCAACCTTGGTTGTTGGCTGGCCGCTGTTAATGTCCCTTTGATTAACAGCCATGTACAGCCATGTACCATTGCCCAATTTCATAAAGCCTGTATGCACAAAAACTAGCAAGGCACAACAAACTCTTGCTTAGCAACAATAGTTTACCAGCCAAAATACCATAGAGTTACCATTGCTGCGACCCGTACCCCACTCATTTCTTGCTTAGCAAAACAATTCGCTAAGTAAATTTTGTGCTTAACAGCTTTATGAACTCGGGCCCATGTCACATGTACAATTTGTGACTGGTATCCTGCTCATTGGTGCTCTGCAGAAAATTGTTAAGCAATATTTTCTGCTTTTAAAAGCAGCTCTGTGAAATTGGGCCCTGGGCATAACCACGCAGTGAAGACCATGTTCCTCACACTTTTATTGCCTAAATTAATGTTACGTGGTTCTTACAAGTCCTTGTCATTGTGAAAAGAAACACATTTAAGTGTACCACTTAGCTACCGTCACCTTAGCAGTTTTTCCAGTGGATGTATTTTTTTGTGTAAGTAGCTGAAACCACCCAAAAGTGTTTCAACATATTGACTTGCAGGCTTATATACTGGAAAAAAATTGAACTATTAATGATATAATTTTTCTCAAATTACAATTAAACAAATGGATGGGGAATTAGGCAGGTAACTTTTTCCGTCCATTTCTGATGGGAATCGGATGGTGGTTTTTAAAGAAAATGTTTTAAAAACATCAAATGAATCAGCTCAAAATTGTTTTCAGTAAACAGTGAAAGCCTACATGTCCTTTCACATATGTGGAAACACTTTTTGGGGTGGTTTCAGGTACTTACAAAAAAATTACAACCACTGGAAAAACTACTAACATGACGGACGTAAAGGGGTACACATTATCGGCATGTACATGTATGCATTTGCCTTCCAAGAAATGCCCTGGTAAAAAAAAAAAAAGTCTGACATCAACTCCTTAAGCTCATATTGAAAACCTATTTTGTAAAAGGTCACGCTGTGTAAATAATTTATTAACAATCACATGTTGCTGCTTCAGCGAGTCTCCTGTGATTAACGTAAACATCGGCGTACGATAACAGTTCCCAAAACCCCCTCCATGTTTTGGTTTTTTTTATCTTGTAGCTGATGTCACAACCAAATCACGGTGACATTGATGATACAGAGATTACACTTGAGTGAACCTGTATTAAGGTTCCCTTACCATCATCTGCAGGGTGCATGCACTTATCTTGATCGAGCTGTGAAAATAGCGCCCTCTGTTGGTTGAAAAATGTTTTTTTATTTTTTTTATTTTTATTTTTTATTACATATTGCACATGTACAGTTGTTGATGGTATTAAATTGTATGATTTGGGGAATGCATTCCTACGTACATGTAGATAGATCCTTTTTTCAAGTGGTTAAAAAGTTTTGAAATGTTTTATACATTCTAGTGGTTCTAAATAGATACCTACAGGCCTGATACTTTGGTACTTCAAAAAGGCAATATATGCATTGCCTCCATGCCCCTGGTCATTGCCTTGGTGCCCTAATATTGTGCCCTAGTGCTAAGGAAAAACAAACTGATTGGCCTGACAAAATTTAATCGCCTCCATGCTCTCTGATCTTTGACTTGGTGCCCCTTGAAATGATCCAGAAGAAATGTAAACTGCCTAGAGGTGTCTAGAGGTGCCTTTTACTAAGGAAAAAAAACCCACCTTGCCCTTTCGGAGTGAAGTATCAGGGCTGCAATGGAGACAATCACCTCCCCGGCCCCCTTGGTCAGTGAGGCCTTGGTGCCCCTTGAAATGTTCCAGTAGAAACTTAAACTGCCCTCACACTGTGCCCTATGCTAAGGAAAAAGACTGCCTTGCCATTTCAAGACTGAACGTATCGGGTCTGAAAATGAAGCAATCACCTTCATGCCCTCTGATCATTGGGGCCTTGAGGCCTTGGTGCCCCTTGAGGCCTTGGTGCCCCTTGAGGCCTTGGTGCCCCTTGAAATGTTCTTGGTAGAAATTTAAACTGCCCTCATAGTGTGCTCTATGCTAAGGAAAAAACCTGCATTGCCATTTCAATGACTGAACGTATCAGGTCTGAAATGGAGGCAATCACCTTCATGCCCTCTGATCATTGGGGCCTTGAGGCCTTGGTGCCCCTTGAGGCCTTGGTGTCCCTTGAGGCCTTGGTGCCCCTTGAATTGTTCCTGGTAGAAATTTAAACTGCCCTCATACTGTGCCCTATGTTAAGGAAAAAGACTGCCTTGCCATTTCAAGACTGAAGTATCAGGAATACAATGGAGGCAATCACCTTCATACCCCCTGGTCATTGGGGCCTTGAGGCCTTGGTGTCCCTTAAGGCCTTGGTGCCCTTTGAAATGTTCCAGTAGAAATGTACATTTTCCTTATAGAGGTGCCCTTTACTAAAGATCGGGAGGAAAACTGCCTTGCCCTCACAAGAACAAAGTACCAGGTCTGCACACGTAGCTTGAATGGCATATGATGACAGTTGCAAACTTTCTTTTTTCCACTTTTTTTTTTTACATGGAGAATATGATCATGTGCTTCAAAATATGCTGTAAACCAATTTTATGAAATTCATACAAATTGTAAGAAGGACCTTCGAGTACTGGGCCCAATTTCATAGAGCTGCTTAAGCACAAAAAGTAGCTAAGTACAACAAAATTATTATGCTTACTAGATTAAGGTAACCAGCCAAAATACCATGTTACGTGTTTAATTTGTGACTGGTATCCTGCTCATTTTTGCTCAGCAGCAAATTGTTAAGCAATATTTTCTGCTTTTAAAGGAGCTCTATGAAATTGGACCCTGATCCGACAGTATTAGGGATAATTCACCTTGGATGAAAACGAAAAGTTCATGATGTTTTCAGAGTACACTAGGCCATTGCCTTCGCTCGTTTGGTACATCATTCCTCAAGCTGGCCTATTATTACCCTAACTAGAAACGGTGAAAGAGACGAGTACAGGTTTGAGATAATGTGCCATTAGCAATGACGCTGCTGGAAATGCGTCAGTAAGAAAATGACATCTCTCAGTCATAATTTAACAGAACCCCCTGTGGGCCCTTCTTTCTTGAAGTCCTTGGTCTCTGTGCCTGTCATCGACGATGTCACAGCAATCCGTTGATTGAATCTCTCAGACTCGAGAGAAAAGATACATTTTAGGTTCTTGCAAGACGCTCGATACTCGAACAAATATAGACATGCTAGAAGAAAAAGAAAAAAGTCAGGTAAAGGCAGTTAGTTTGGTACCTGTATATAAAAATTATACATGATTGGAAACGATTGATGAAAAAAGTGGATGATATTGAATGGTCTGACACTACATGTAGGAGGGTTGAGTGTGTACTGAAATGCATTTACCATGGTACATGTATCATATTGCAGGCTGTCATAGTTTATATATCATTCAAAAACCACTGCGAATTATATTGAATGGTCAGATAGTAGAAAGGTTGAATGTGTACTGTAAATTGTATTCCCCACATGATATCATATTGCAGGCTGTCATACATGTACACTGTAGTTTATCTATACTGTATCATTCAAAACCACAGTGGATGATATTGAATGGTCAGACAGTAAGAGGGTTGACTGTGTACCGTGTATGCATTCACTATATGATATACCATATCGGACTGGCTTAGTTTATGTGTCTTTCAAAACCTCAGTGGATGATATTGAATGGTCAAACAACATGACCAATTTACTTGCACCATGGAGGTAGGATTAGCAATCCTCAATCCAACAGAATCAAACAACAAATGCAGATGGATTTTGAATAGATGGTGTTGTTAGGGTTGTCAGGTTATACATTTCTGAGAAACCCATTTTTTGTGACGATTGGAGACCGAATTAAAGTAATGTAGAGAGAGATAGAGAGCGTATTGTCATGCAGGGGGCACTGCAGGGAACCGGTGGGCTACACTAACAAAAACAATTTCGTCCGCAAAGGTCTGAAAACAGCATCGTACCTTCTCTTTAAGATGTGAAAGTGCAGCCTGGCTACCTCCAACAGTAGCAGAGTTAATATTAAAAAAGAAATTAATGGTAAAAATAATGTTTTTCTTTTTGTGGTGATTTACAGCTGCCCAGTTGATACAACGATGTGTAATTGTACAGAAGGATGAGAAGGGATATGGACTGACAGTAAGTGGAGACAACCCCGTCTTCATACAGAGCGTCAAAGATGGTAAAGAAATCTCTGAATTCAAAAGATATTTTGTATTACTATTAGTATTATTATTGGTTTATGGAGTGTCGTGGCCGAGCGGTCTAGTTCACCGGACCCAAGCTCTGGTGTTGTCAGCAGCAGAGTGTGGGTTCAAATCCCAGTCATGACACTTAAAATAAATACAAAACATTCAGACATCGCAGCCAAAGCTTGAATTGTGTTTAAAATACAACAAGAGTTAAATAAAAAATCGATACAAAATCCAACAAGATATCAAACTAACCAAGCCTTAACATGTACATGTATGACTACATGTATACAAATTATAAAAAATGCAAAGACTAGTAAGCACAGATTGAAAAATAAAGAATGGAAAAAAACAGAATATTTTAAGACTAAGTTCATAAGGAGAAATACAAATCCGGAAATGTTATCGCTATAGATAAAATATTACAAAATACACGATATAGGCTATTAGACCAAACACACACTATAAGCAGTAGAAAGACGACCTACAAAATTATTTTATTGAGTGCTTCAACAACAGATGGAATGCAACTATTCCTGTACCAGCCAGCATGAACATTTGATTAAACGGTACTTTTTTTTGCTCAGTCACTCTTTTGATATTGCCTTCTTTCCGAGACGGCCTCGATTCTTAGGGCTCTGTCACACGCCGCAACTTTTACAGGCAACTTTGAGGCAACCAACTGCAGTGTATGCTACCGGACCACTTCGGTAGCACAGGAGTAATTTTTGCAAACAGTGTCTTACGATACCCAAGACAAATATGTGAACATTCAGATGTGAATACCTTTTTTTCATGGAGATTGCCTGAACTGGTTGCCTGTAAATTGCCTCATGTGACATGGGCCTTGGTAATCTTGACAGATTCTATTAATAGCTCTGTGACTCATCTTCGCTCAGTAGTGGTCATGCTTCCCTACCTCTTTTTCTCCTCTAGATGGCGCTGCATCCAAGGCTGGCGTCCAGCAAGGGGATAGGATAATCAAGGTAGGACTACTCAATATTAAAACCCTAACAGACTATGCCCTTGTGTAGACATACTGCCCAAATCCTTCGATATCCTTCAGATTAAAGTTGTCATAACCCTAAAGTGCCCAAATCCTTCGATATCCTTCAACTTATTGTAAGTATACATATTAGCAAAAATCCTTCAAAATCCTTTTGAGACAGAAGTTAGGGAGTCAACTTTGTGATTTACTATAGGTGCTCGGCTTTATTACAATCTCCACCCCTTCTTCAGAGTCATAATACCTAAAACCTTCAAAATCCTCCTATGTAAAAACAGCCCGATAGCCCAAGTCCTGCGAAATCCTACCCTGACAAAAACTCATTTTAGCCCAAACCCTTTGAAATCCTCCTGTGTTGCAGATCCCTAATAGCCCAAATCCTTCGAAATCCTGCACTTTGGCAATGAGGATATTGTAGGACTTGGGTTCTTTTTTAATTATAATAATAATAATTATTATGAAATTTGCTTAGCGGCTACACAAAATCAGGCCCGGGCTAGCTTTTTTGGCAAGTTAAATCACAAACACTTTATTTCAATTTTTACACATTCAACATTAATGTATCTGTGATGTATACCCACCTTAAGACTTCGCATCGACATGCGCCCGAATCGATACACTTCTGCTCGCGGAAAAAGACAACAATTAAATTTGGCGTTTTGCCCTGACTGGCACAGGGCAGGTGACATTTGAAGAGTCTTGGAAAGTGATGCACATGTCTTTAAGTCCCACGTCGCGTACTCAATTTTCATACCCCTGAGATATTTGTGCTCACCATCAAGCCAGGCTGCACTTTCACATCTTTAAAGAGAAGGTACGATGCTGTTTTCAGACCTTTGCGGACGAATTTTTGTTTTTTTTAATGTAGCCCACCGGTTCCCTGCAGTGCCCCCTGGATGACCATACGCTCTCTATCTCTCTCTACATTACTTTAATTCGGTCTCCAATTATCACACAAAAAATGGGTTTCTCAGAAATGTATAACCTGAAACCCTAACAACACCATCTATTCAAAATCCATCTGCATTTGTTGTTTGATTCTGTTGGATTGAGGATTGCTAATCCTACCTCCATGGTGCAAGTAAATTGGTCATGTTTTTACAGTGCATTGGATCAGGCATACCACTGTAATCAGAGTCCAACAGTTTGGGTGTTGAGTTACTGAATGGTGTTGGACTGAGGACTGCACTAGTAAACTGACCATGCTTTACATGGGTACAGGCATACATGTGTACCATTATAATCAGAGTCCAACAGTTTGGGTGTTGAGTTACTGAATGGTGTTGAATTGAGGACTGCACTAGTAAACCGATCATGCTTTACAGGGGATCAGGCATCCTAAAAAAAATACAGCAATTAACAATGACGTAATTTCCCCTTTAAGTTTGGATGACCTAATTTAAAAATCAACATGTATTTTTGGAGTAATATGTCCGCAAATTTGTTGCAACACTCACTAGTTTTTACATGTTTTCAGGGTTTGCCCTTAACTTTTTTAGTGACTGGCCAGCAGGACCAGTTAGCTTGCCATTTCACCAGTCCATCACATTTTTCACTGGTCCATAATTTCAAATGAAATAGGGATGCTTGTCAACACTTGAACTAGCCAGCCATACTACTTGGAGTGAATTTTTGACTGATTAACTGGCAATTGGCCAGCGGACCACTGTTATTGTTAAAGGCACTGGACGTTTGGTTACTCAAAATGTAGCATAAAAACTTACTTGGTAATGAGCAACAGAAAGCTGTTGATAGTATAAAACATTGTGAGAAACGACTCCCTCTGAAGTAACATAGTTTTCGAGAAAGAGGTAATTTCTCACTAAAATATTTTGAATCTGAGAAAAACTTCAGGCCTGAAGCCTTTCTCAGGCATCTGAAAGCACCCTCATTTGTACAACAAGGGTGTTTTTTCTTTCATTATTTTGTTGCAACTTCGATGACCAATTGAGCCCAATATTTCACAGGCTTGTTGTTTTATGCATATGTTGGGATACACCAAGTGAGAATACTGGTCTTTGACAATTACCAAATGTGTCCAGTGCCTTTAAGGGAGAACGCTGATCAGTTTTAAGCTCGGAGATGTCTAGTATCGTATTCACTATAAAACATCCGGTTTGAATGTTTCAGTACACGTCTAGAATATCTTTTAAAATATTCAAACTTCCCTAAAGTCACCACACCCTCTTCAACACGGTTGTGATCGGCACTGTAAACACACACACACAATGCCAATGTCACTACCAAATTCATTTCCGTGTTTGGGATCCAGGAATAACATTGGACAACCCAGGCCACACATTGTTATGTACTGAGTGGTAGCTTTTTTCCCTCAATAAATAACACAGTGAGAAGGCAGAAAAGCTGTTGGTTTAACAGCAGCCCAAGGTTGACATGTCATTCGAAACAGTGCAGGAAATTCTGGCTTGGATTCAAGTTGAAGTTAAAGGATTGGTAAGGATATAAAACATCATTGTTTAATTTTAGTCTGAAAGCCTACTGATTTTGAAGTTCATACTCAACCATTTTTGTGTGTGAAATATTTCCCTCCAAAAATTGAAATCATTTTCGAGAAAACTGTATCTGAAAACCTAATCAAAAGCGCAACAGTTGATTTCGGTTGTTACAACCCAAATTAAGGACAATGTGTTTACATGCAGAAAAATGTGCATGGTTTTTCACTATTTTCTCCTGACAACGGATTAAGCCCAAATTTTCACAGGTTTGCTACATGTACTTCATGTATAGTTGATCACACCAAATATTGATACGGTCTGCGACTATTTGGTCAGCTCTACCAGTCCTGTATAGTACCTTTAAAGGGAGTTGTACACATTAAGTGGACGAGGAAATTCATTCAATCATCTTGTTTCTAAGAAACATACAATACAGTCAACTCTCGTTATATAACAAGTATCGCAAGACCGCTTGGACTGGCCAAATAAACTCTTTACAACATGTACAACAGGAACGTTGTTATAAGTACACGCGTAGACAGCAAAACAAGGCAGAAATGAGATTCGGGACTTCAGAATAATTAACATCAGTAATAATAATTTGGGAGGCTAATCATCCTAACTAGCAGCCAAGAAGCTAAATTGTGAAGGGTGTGGCAGGCATGCAAGGGCACCTTTGGCAGCCAGTCACATTAACCCATATGAAATGAAGTCATATTCAAGAAAAACTGTAGCTGAAAACCTAAAAAAAACCACGCAACTGCTGTTTTTGTTTGCTACATTACAACCATCATGCCCATTACCCCACTAAATAAACTCCCATCTTTCATCTTTGACAATGTTTGAGAGGGCAAGGCCATTTTCATTTTGTCATTGGGAAAATCTTCAAGTCTATGGGACACTTTTGAAGGGGCAACAAGGCCAAGACCAGGGGCAACAGAGGCTGTGGCCTCCGTGTAATTCCAGGCGATAAGAAAACAAAAACAAGAAATAAAGAGTTCCATATGAAGTAGATTCTAAAACTGAGGAAGCATCCTGTAAATAAATCCAAACCCTACATCATGGAACGTCCCAGTTTGCCTTGTCTAGACGCTGTCCCAAATCCATCAATTTACTCCACTCTGTATGGTAACTCAACACCCCTTTTTATTTGGTGGTGATAACAGTGGTACTGTACAAGTTGTAGATCTGGCTTGATGGTATTGGGGGGGGGGGGGTACTGTGTGATAAATCTGTCTATTGAAGTAAAACCATAAGGTGGATTTTTGAGAATTTGTGGTGTTTTTTTAAACAAATGATTTAATCTTATGCTCGATATGTGGCTTAGTTGGGAAGGTAGCGCTTTCTGCTGTACCAGCCAGGCTCTAGTGGATGATACCCATGCCTACATCCTTAGTGACTGTGAAGGGGGTAACCCTGTTTTAGCCCCGGAAGTAGGTGGCAACGTGCCCCTCGTGTCAGTTGATTTGGGTCGATAACCCAAATCAGTTAAGTGTAGCCCTCACCTTGTAGTGGCCGTCCGACCTTGTGATGTTAGGTGATATCTCATAAAAAAATATAATAATAGTGTAACCCCCCCCCCCCACTCCCATTGTGTCTTCATTGTGTTATGGAAATCTCAGGAATTCTTAAGAGGATTTTCCGGGGGGGGGGGGGGGGGGGGGGTTACCTCTGTACAAGAGGGGAAGGGTGTGTTAGAGTGTATGAACAGTTGGGGGGGGGGAGGGCCCCCTCTTCCACATAAATAACTAAAGCAATTTGACTTCATCCTCTGATTATTTTAAGGGATTTTTACCCCAATCCTCACTTCACACCTCCTTTAAAACCAGTGCATTTATTTTGTCTTTCTCTGGATCTGTTACTTACTCATCTGCGGACCATCTCGAGCGGCTCGGAATGCTGAACTTGCTGGCACTAGCCTCGGAGGGAATTTCCCCTGTGTGCCCTGCTCCACTTAAATAATAGCTTCAATAAAAAATTAAAAAACCATCTTCAGCCGTGCTCTAGCTTCCAACCTTAAGGAAGTCTTACATGTAAGTCCACTCTGATTGAATACACATGTGGGCGCTGACTGCAAAAGCCAGCCTGCTGATCTCTCCCAACTTAAAAAAAAAAACTGCTCTCGACACCCCCGAGGCACCTTTTGGACGCTCTCTATTAAGACATCGCGGAAGGATTTCTTGTATGGGTCTTGAGTTTCTCCGCTAAACACCATTAAAATCGGTCTCTGGGGTTCACGGCGTGCTAGTGTATGCAGTCTTTGTATCCACTTGGGAGGAGGAGTTTAGATCATCAGTTTGACCATAAACAGTTGAGGTGTCTCTTAAAGGCATCGTACATGTTCGGTAATTGTCAAAGACCAGTGTTCTCATTTGGTGTATCCCAACATATGCATAAAATAACAAGCCTGTGAAAATTTGGGCTCAATTGGTCATCGAAGTTGCAAGAAAATGATGAAAGAAAATACACCCTTGTTTTACAAATTTGTGTGCTTTCAGTTGGGAATAAAAACTTCTTGCAAGAAGTTTTTATTATTTTAGTGAGAAATTGCCTCTTTCTCAAAAACTATGTTACTTCAGAGGGAGTCGTTTCTCACGTTTCTCACTGTTGCTCGTTACCAAGTCAGTTTTTATGCTAATATATATTTTGAGTAATTACCAAACGTGTACAGTGCCTTTAAAGGGTCTGTATACATTTTTGGTCATGACTCTGAAAATTAATGGCAATAAAAACTCACTTGGTTAGAAGTACAGCAGCTTTGGATGGTATAATGAATTTTGAGAAACTTTTCACTTCAAAGTACTGCAGTTATGGAAAAAGATATCACATTTTATCCCTAAAAATTTGAATCTAGAGTGTGTATTCCAATTAAGCTTGGGCGGTACCACGATATTATTGAAAATCGCGATACTAGTTCTGAAACGATTACGACATCGGGCAGACAGGGTTCTGCCCAGGATTTCTTTAGTGCCGGAAAAATAGTTTTTCCTGGTATGGTCAAGTCAATTTCCTTTCGGTCGTGCACGGAGTGGTTACACACGTGCGCCCTGCAGCTGTGCCTTGAATGTAGGCCTCCATAGTGCGCGCATGCCTTTACCGCCATGGGAAAACAATTTACAGCATCTATAGCATGGTGCTTACTCTGCAGTTCATTTTCCGATGTATTAAATGCTGTAGAATAGGGTACGCAACATGATGAAACTGGTATCATGTTATTCCAAGCGTTAAGCTATAATCAGCGTGACTGGAAACCATTGCGAAATCAATGCGAGTTTCGTTGGATATAATGTACATCGTACAGGCGGGAGGGATGCTCGATCCTGGATCATTAAAATAGACTCAAACCAAAGAAGTAGGGTACTCGAAACTTTGGATGAAAGTAAATAAAAAAATTTACACGATGTACAAAATATTTTGAAGGAAATGGGAAAAAAAAAAAAGGAAAATGTGTGGTGGTCGGAAAACGAAATAATTCTGCTAGTGGTGGTCGGGGAATCATGAGTGCCCGTCGGGTTTTCCGGCACCGACCACCGTGGGGCAGAACCCTGTGCAGAACAACATGTTCAGGCACATTCTGTGCAATACGTTAGTTGTTTCGAGGACATTTGTTTTTGTTGGTTCTGACTGCAGGGCCAGAGGGATGACTGGGTGTCGCAAAGACAGCCTTCACTACATGGAGACAACACCTGGGCCCAATTTCATAGAGCTGCTTAAGCAGAAAATATTGCTTAACAATTTTCTGCTAAGCAGAAATGAGCAAGACACCAGTCACAAAATGTACTTGTGACATAGTAGTTTGGCTGGTAACCTTATTCTGGTAAGCGTAATTTTGTTATGCTTAGCTACTTTTTGTGCTTAAGCAGCTCTATGAAATTGGGCCCTGGTCATTGCCTTGGTGCCCCTGGAAACGTTCCAATAGTAATTTACTCATTGTAGAGGTGACCTTTACAAAAGAGAGAATGCCTTGGTGCCCTTGCCCTTTCAAGAATGAAACATCAGCCGTCGATTTCACCAAACTCTTCCTAACTTAGGATTAATCCTAGGCAATGCTAAGAGATAGGACTAGTCTTAAGTACTGATCCTAACTTAAGACTAGTCCTATCTCTTAGCATTGCCAAGGATTAATCCTAAGTTAGGAAGAGTTTGGTGAAATCGACAGCAGGCCTGAGCATTTTCTGAATTCGTACATTTTTACGCCCTACTTCTTCGACGTTATCTTCCTCTTTTTAATCTTACATCTTCTCGTAAAAAGATTTTAGTGAAGATGTTGGATGCTCTGTTTTTCACTTAACAGCAAATTTAAGAGTCCCGCATTTCCAAACCTCCGGCCGTAACTCTAATTCGCACCAAAATATCTATCAGGTAACCTGGAGTACAGTTGTAAAGTTCACGAGAATTTATACGCCTGAAGTACACTTGTCTTGGGGGGAAAAAACAACCGTGCGATACTTCAACTAGGACATTGGGCTGGTAACATCTAAAGGGATATCTGTGTTAAGTCATGGCGAGATGGCAGGGCGGGAGGGGGTGTCACAAATTCAAGTTGGTACTTGATCAATTTCAGCGACTGTAGCTAAGTACAAGTTAGTAAATTGTACGCTTCTTTTGGGGTTTAAAGTGACGAAGGAATCGTTTTCCTTTTAAAGTGTTTAATTACAACTCTTCTCGGAAAGTGGAATTTTTCATGAGTTGTCTAGGAGTCAGGTTCCAGGAGTGGTGACTTTCTGTAACTCAATCCTTTTTCATCTTGTGTTTTCAAAACGAGCAAGGGACTAAATTTGGTTCTTTCTTTTTTTTGCATCAGACTGACTTTAAAGTGAGAGGAGTTCTTAAGACTGCATTACATGTACATGTAGTTCCAGCTTCCCAAAACAGTCATTGTCACAGAATTTTTTAATTTTTTTAATTTTTTGGACATGGGAAAACCGCTTTTTATAAAAGTTTGTTTTGGAAATTCCAGCGCAAAGGTTTGAAAAGGGGCAAGTGGGTGTACAGGCAAATGCCCTCTGAAAGACAAAATTCCTGACCTGCCGAGGTCTTGCAGATTTCCCCCCGCAATTTTGAGCCCTGCCTCATACATTGGCAGGTGTAAGAGCAATGGCATACAAATTACACATGTACTTTACGCTCATGCGCATTTTGTAGATAATACAGAAGCAAGGAATTCCTGAAATCGCTCGTTCAGTATTGAATGATTTATCAACCATTGACAAGTCAAAAATAAATACAACTGTCTCCTCGCAGGCAATTTTAATATAATGCAATTTTGCAGTATAAGAGCTTGATTGATTGGCGCATTATATATTCCACATTGCGAATTGTATTACTTTGCCAGCTGTGTCCATGGCCTTACATGTACATTATTAAGCTATACTAACATGGTTGCCCCATTAACTTTTTCATTTAGCATGCAAGTCGTTTCACTAGACCGTCACCCTTTTTCGCGAGTCCGTTCTTTATTTCATAAACTGTCTGGTAATGTAACAGGAGGATCTTCATAACTGCCATACGCCCTAACCAGTGATGAATAGAAGTATCGACTCTAAAGGGTAACTGGTAGCTGTGACCTGGCTTGACCTTTTTATTAAGGATCTATCATAGAGAACTTGATGAGGTCAAGTGAGGTCGCGGCTACTGGTCTCCTTTTAGAATCCGCTGTTCTTTAGCTTCAGTGTACCTGTCTTCATTTTGGCTTCAGTCTGTGGATACCAGGGCCTAATTTCATCAAGCCTGTAAGCAGACGTTTCCAGCTTACGGAGCGGCCGTTAGCAGATTTTCTATTTTCATAAGACACTGCTAAGTGTAAGCAAGGCAAAAGGCCTGTGGACCCAATTTCAAAAAGCTGTTCAGCAGAAAATACTGCTCGACAAATTTCTTTGCTAAGCAAAAATTGAGAGGGGCACCAGTCACAACAATGCAAAGTTAATGTAATTTTGGCTGGTATCCTCCTCTGATAAGCAATACTTTTCTGTGCTTAGCAAGTTTTTGTTCTTACGGGCTTCATGAAATAGGGCCCTGCTAGCTTGTATTAAAAATGTATTGAAGCAGATTGAGTGAGGCAACAATGCAAACCCAATGTGAATGCAAAAAGATTCTGAGCATTTTTTTAAAATACAGGCACAATATTTTTCCTACTTAAGTCTCATTTGTGATTTTTTTGCCCTTGGAAAAATCAGAAAAATTGTGATTAAATAGCCTGAAAGGCCTATAACACATTTACCTGTAGGTCAGCTTTTGTACTCGATAAAATGTTCCTACTTTGTTCCTACTTTGTTCTAAGGACCAAATATCACACGGCCTGCATTTATGAAATATGCTTTTGCTTATAATGCATGCTTTTCAGCTGTAGTAAGCACAGCAATTTGCTTACCGGTAAACAGCCTCATGAAATTGGGCCTTGGCAAACAGACAGGGAATCCAGTCCTTCGCCGACTGGTGCCCATCATGTTGCCAGGCAGCGGAGAGGTGACCTTTTGTGACCTTTTGCAGGAGCTCATCATCGTAATCGCTGTGTGAATATCAGTCATGGTTAGGAATGTTTGAAGTAATTGCTCAGAATTCCAGCACACGTATTATGCGTGTTTATAACATGGGATAATTTTTACCATTATATTAAACCATTAAATGTTTGGCCTTTCACCATATGTTGGAGCATCGTTTGACAAAATGAAAAAGAAACTAAAAAACTACAACTCAAGTGACGATGATGAGAGAAAAAGAAACTATTACATTTATTGACTATATAATTAAATTGATATAATTCTCAGTTAGATTGATGAACACTGTTGGTAGGATTATGTATGGCCAATGTGCTTGTAATAATAAGTTGGTGTTGTTTTTCTATACAAACAAAATAGCCGCATACTGTAAATTTTTTAAGGAAGGAAAAAAACAAAAAAAAACAAGACAATTTTCCACCAGAATTTTTTGTTCTTCAGAATTTCAATGGAAAATATGTACATTTGTAGATATAGCTACAGTGTAGATGCTGCACAAAATGTATCACTCAGTTACTACTCAAAAATCACCCTTTTTGCTACTCAATATTTGTAGCATTCGGTCTGTACAAAACAAGTTCAGTCTATAAAATATGCTGCTATGCAAAACTGCTGGACAAGATCGTTCTCTGGTGTATGTTTGTTTATTTTATTTTATTTTATTATTTATTATTATTAATATAATTTTTTTTTGGGGGGGGGATGGGCGCCTTGATTTATTGCTTTGACTAGGCATGATATTCTTTCTACCATTTTTGATTTCTGATTTTTTTGCCCTTGGGGAAAAATAAAACAATTTGTGATTATATACAACGTAGCCTGAACAGTCTATTAAAGCCTACACCATGGATGTAGGTTAGCCCTTGTACTTGATTTTCCTAAAAAAAATTCTTAAAGGAAAAAAACCCCATGCCTGATTATTACAGTATGGGTATTTAATTCTTGAAAAGGAAGTACCCCCTTTTTTTCCCCTTAAAATTCAGTATTTTTATGAGACTGTTTTGAAGGGGAACCAAGGCCAAGATCTGCGCAACGCACACACAGGTCGTGGCCTCTGAGGCCTTTGTGTAATTGTAAGGCGCTTGTTTTGCCCCGAGACACTCCAGATAAACTCCACATTGACACAGTTTCACCACTTCACGGTAATATCCATGAAAGCCCGCCCCAATTCACCCGATTACAATTGTGGCTGCGGACACACAAACACATAACATAGCATTCCATCGCTTGATTACCATAGTAACCAATCTCCGGCAGCCGAACTCGAATCGCTTTACCCCGGCATGAGCTAAACCGTAACCGGATTACAACCACTTCAGTCTCGGCTCCCTCACCCTGAGGAGGTTTGGACAGTAAAAATAAAAGTGAGGGGGGATACTCTTGCTTCTACATTCACCTGTTTGTGAACGTCTCGGAGTTAACAAGCTCTCCTCTTTATCACGTTCTGCAGCGAAGTATGCACGGAGCCTTCGTAAGCCATCGACTCTGATTCATTCGTGCCATTTTTACCCCCCGGCCATCAATCCATATATTATGACGTTTGATAAAGAATAACCGACAGGCTCAAATTGTCTTGAGTACGTGGAGTTTATTATTGGCTTAGGAGATGTTCAGAGTACAGATGTGACCGGCGTTGTGTTTTTATCTCTCCAACTTCAAAACAGCATGGATTTGGCACGTTTGAAATATTGTTATAAAAAGTGGACTGTGATTTAACGGGATATTTTGTGGAATCAGGATTTTTTCCTCCTCTGATTTCTTCTTCCCTTTAAGGCGAAGTATACCTTTAGTTTTTGGAACTGCTCGATTTTTGTAATCCTATATAAATGTAGATTTATACAACAAAACTAACCTGTGAACATTTCATTTCAAAAGGTGGTAGTGTTTTTGAGATGATCGCTGAAAATCTGGAGTGGTTATCTCCAAGCAGGATCGATAATCTGTAGTTGGAATACACAATCTGATAAACTTTTCATGCATGAAATGTTTTATCAGTCATGCATGAATTGTTTCTCAGATTGACATTTTTTTGAATCCCTTTTCCTCTAAAACCACATTCCTTATGAAAAGGTTTTTCTGGAATGAAGAGACTGTAGCATAGAATGTGACCGGAATTGTGTTTGTCTCTTCAACATTTAAGATTTTTATGAACTGTGATTTTTCGAGATAATTTGCGACTGCAAATATTTTTTTCGGTCACCTTCTTTCTGGAAATAATTGAAATTAATCTTGGACTTTTTTCTATTGGAATTGGCACGATAGTGTGAACAATTTAAAGAGGTGCTTACTGTTAATTTTTAGGGTTTAAGTTTTGTCTTATCACACCCCTATCCTGGGTCGCGACATTGCTTTTCCCATTGCATAATTATCTGTACTCTGACAAGAACGAAATGCGAGGTCCGTCCTTAGTTCATCCGGAGCAGCAAGCATGCCAAGTGCTATTTTAACACTGTGTCCTTTAGAAAGGGAAAAAAAAACGTCAACTCGTCAGCTTTGAAAAGAAATGAACAAAAACAAAAAACCACTTATGAGACATGTGGATAAGAAGAGGTGTACCGTCTAAAACAAAACAGTTTGACGCTGGTGAATTGAAGAAGCAGTAATAATTTAACCAAGAGGTTTGACTGAAGATGCTCGAGGTCTCCAGCGGGGTAGACATCAGCACCGTACTTGAATATAGACTTGACTACCCCACGGTGGCTATTACACTATTAGCGGACGGGGCCGGAGGATGCGCTGTGAGCATCAAAAAAAGGCTGTAGTGCTCAGGGACTGGCCACCTCCGATCGAAGTTACGTTTCTCCCTCCTGAGTGTACATTCTGGGGGGTAATTAAGAGCTCTTTAAAGTATCTTTTAATGGGTTTTTTTTTTTGTAGGAGAAAGGTCAATCGGTTGTTGGAAAGCACTTCGCGGGATTACGACTTAATTGTATTTGCTTTTTATAACTGTGGCACTTGTTTGTCACCTGGATACAAATTACGTCTGGGTGTAAGATTTCGGTATGCGGTAACATAAGGCATCCATGGAGGATATATGTGTTGTTTTTACGGTTTGGGTTGCAAGTACATGAACAGTGTATTCATTGAAGTGACCCCCCAAAAAAACCAAATTTATATAATTTTAAAAAGTGAACAAATAAATAAATAAAAACAATATATACATGTATATTTAAAAAATAAAATAAAAATATTAAATTCATAAGTTAATTTTAAAAATAAATGAAATATTAAATAGATGAAATATACAAAAAAAATATTTATATATTTTGTAACAAATAATCATAAGAACAATAAAGTTTGTTTAACAAGTTAAATTAGATGAAAAAAATTTACAATAGAATTTATCAAAAATGTGTCGGCCTAACTAAAGAAAAAACAACTAAAAATGTCAGTGGAAATTTAATATTGTTTTGAAATCTGCTTTCACATTGTCAAAGACCAGTATCTGCACTAAATAACAAACCTAAGAAAGTTTGCGCTCAATTGGTAATTGAAGACAAAAGAAAAAAGTGAAAAAACCCATTGTACGTTTTCACTGTTTTCCAACCGGGTTTTGGTCTTGCGAGGTCAAAACTAATTGTTTTACTCGGTTCTCATAGACTGTAGCATTTCAGGCAAAAGTGTTCAGTGGGAGTTTATCACCATGACCGTCTTAACACCATGTAAGAGACCAATAAGAACTCACTTCGCGACAGTAAAGTTATTAACGAAAAGTCCCCCCGATCCACTAAGCGAAAGTACATATAGTAGTCCCGACTGATTTCCTACCTACAGCCGGCGCCCAGGTTGTAGTTAAGAAGCAGGACAGTTCTTTTCAGAACTTGGTTGTCTCCCGAATTCCGAAATCTACTACGCGGAAGTAGAACACATAGCAAGACAAGTTCTCAAAGAAACAAAATCTACACAGCAAAGTAGATATACACATAAGTGTTACCGCAAACCGAATATACATTGATACCTAACCATGCAATGCATCAAATCCTATATACCATGTAAGTTATGCGCAAATCTGTGAACATTTTTGTCATTATTAGCCTTGTTGTACACTTTTGAACGAGAGCGCTGAACAGTTTACTGAAGTTTGATTTGAAGATTTCGAAAGCAGCGCCTGAAATATATACAACCAAAATGTCATAAAGCACCTCTCGATGTGGGATCAATGTCTCACAGTTGCCACGGCAACTGACTCCGAGACTTAAAGCTGAGCAGACAAGATGCTGTCGTTTCTGTGGCGATGGAGTGTTATCAATGAAACGCACTGGTTCCTGGGGGGGGGGGGGGTGGGATGGATGCAGACATCTTCAGGTTATTAAGGAGATTACTGATGGCTGGTGTTGAGAAGTGGGCTCAGCTCCTGCAAAACCTCTGGATATTTCTCGCGTTAAATACCCCAGATTCGTTCTTGAAGATGTTCTCTGCTTTGCTTATCCACACCTGAACACCTCCATAATCCATGACTGTGCTAGAATTCGAATGGGTACCAGACGGATGCACTCCTATCTCATCATGATTTAAAAAAAAAAAAAAAAAAACCTCCCTTGAGTGATTTACCTAGAGGACTTCCTCGCGCTTAACAAAATCCAACACCAAGTTGTTGGTTTCGGGATGTGGAGGTTAGTCTGATAGCGTGGTCAGTTTACCAGGTGCATTCCTTAGTCCAACAGAATTAAACAAAACATGCAGTTGGATTTTGAGGGGTTTTGGATGCTTAAGAAAAACTTATTAATCAGAGTCATCATTACGATTAGATTCCGTCAACATTATCAATGTTCAAAGAGAGTAAGGGTGATAGTAACATTGCATTTGTTTAGCCTCACCAAAAACATAGGTGTACAGATAGTGTTTTGAAATTAGTAGAATTGTACCTTAGCTTGATTCAAAGAGAGTAATCTGTAGTAGTGACCCTGTTTTATTTCCGACGTCACCAATGCTGTTTTTGATTCAAATAAAAAAACGGTGCCGGTGTCCCAGGGAAATCTGTCCCCCCTGTGATTCTGTCCCCCCATATGGGAAATTAACATGGGCTGAAGGAGGTTGATTAAAAAAAGGGTGCTATCAGAATAAATTTGTACACAGTTCACTGTATGGGGGGTCAGAATCTCCGGGGGGGGGGGGGGCTGGAGGAGGGGGGAGACACAGAATGTCCTGCCACACCGGCAGTCTCTCTAGCATGACCATTGACCGATGTTGTACAGTATCTTGATTCAAAGAGAGTGTAAAACACAACAGCTGTCCCCCTCGACATGACTTACACGGGTACCTTGCCTTTAAATGACAGGTTTACACAAGATGTAAACAGGCCTCGGGAGACATCTCCTGAACCCTTCCACTAAAGTTGTAAGCTCCCGGTGGTTTAGCTGTCATCATCCAGGCATCCTTAGATATTCCACATGTAAACTTGACCTTCCTTTGACACCCCCCCTTCCTGAGCCCAATTTCATAGAGCTGCTAAGCACAAACACTTGCTTAGCATGATATTTCTTCCTTGATAAAAACAGGATTACCAACCAAATTTCCATGTGATTTTCAGGATAAGCAAACAACAGCTGAAATACCAGTAACAAGCAATATGCAACAAATGGAAATTTGGTTGGTAATCCTGTTTTTATCAAGGAAGAAATTTCATGCTAAGCAAATTTTTGTGCTTAGCAGCTCTATGAAATTGGGCCCTGCCAGATGGACTGTTCATTCCCACCCTGATATGGCATCAACATGATGCCCCCCCCCTGAATAAACAAGAATACTTTGATCTTTGTCAATTTGAAATGAAAAAAAAGAATAAGATCTATATAATTGTTATTATTATTTTTTACGTTGTAACCTCCTCTCCATGTCAGGTTGAGAGATTTGAAAAGCACATGTTGTAAATGTTTATTCGTCTGTGAAGAAGCGACATTCATTCTTGGAGAACTTCTCTTTACCGTGCAGTGAACCGCGGCGTGTCCCATTTTAAATTCCATTCGAATGCAATTTCGATTTCTCTGGGATGGAACGTTTATTTTGTGTTAATATTTGCTGACATTTTTAGGGGGAGGTTTGGAAATATTGAGTCAAATATTGAGTAAAATTAATATTCCAGGGCTCAATATTTACAGTGGACCACAGGCCCCGAGGCTAGTGATTTTAGCAGCGGGTATGTCAACTCAAGACTGGACAAGTCTTGACTTTCAGTCTGATAAATCGTTCAACTCTATTGACCATTGAAGAACACATATACCGTAATTTCCTGCGGATAAGACGCTATTATCTGACTTTCGAAGGTACAAAAAAGTCACTGCGTCTTATCTTCCGGTGCGCCTTATCTGATTTCGATTGAGTTCATTTGTGATGATTACAATGTGAAATCTTACTGCATTCCTTTATTTCGTCCAGGGTAATTCTACATGTCACGTTTTTCTTAAAATAAACATTTTCTGCTTTAAAGCAGGTCTGTATTAAAACACTGGCCCTGATCTTTAATGCTCTAAAAAATGTCTAGGGTGAGACGCGATGTCACACTGGCAAATATTAGTTAACAGTTCTGGGGTACTACTTTTGCCCACAATGAACGTCCCGTGGTGACGAGGATTCTGGAAACAGGTTTGGCCAGGCTGGGATGTGTAATTGGGGGGGGGGGGGTAGGGGGGCGACGAGAGGGGGGGGGGATTTGTCCCGAAGGCAGATTAGATTTGAATAAACACTTCGGTTTATACGACCTGCGATGTTTAAATGTCATTGATCGTGATGTCCACACCTAGCTCTACATGCATCTCGTTAAGAACCTGTCACGGCTGTGCTAACCTTTCTAAACGTGATTGGAGTGGGGGGGTGGGGGGACGTAGAATGTAGGTTATTTAGGGCAGGTCTATGTACGAGCACTACCAGTCACTAGCCAGATTACTGTTTCACTGTATCTATAAAATGAGTTTCTGAAAGGTATCGTACACGTTTGGAAATTGTCAAAGACCAGTGTTCTCACTTGGTGTATCCGAACATATATGCATAAAATAACAAGCCAGTGAAAATTTGAACTCAATTGGCCATCGAAGTTGCAAGAAAATGATGAAAGAAAAAACACCCTTGTTGTACAAATTTGTGTGCTTTCAGATAGGAAAAAAACTTCTTGCAAAAAGTTGTTATTATTTTAGTGAGAAATTACCTGTTTCTCAAAAACTACGTTACTTCAGAGGGAGTCGTTTCCTACAATGTTTTATTCTATCAACAGCTCTCCGTTGCTTGTTATCAAGTAAGTTTTTATGCTAATATTTGTTTTGAGTTATTACCAAACGTGTACGATACCTTTAAATAAGAGTGCATGTGCTAGAAAAAGAGTTGCTCGGATTTTGTTCCCCCCCAATTCGAGCCCTGCATTGAACTAATCCTGGAAACAGGCATTAAGTTGAAGCGCTGGAGGGCAACAGATGGACGTTTGTGTAACTGAGGATTTGCCAGCTTGTAAAAAAAAGACGAATTATTTGACTTGCAATAAAGACTATAGCCGTCTGACACTTGCACTTTATAACACCCCATTACTGTCCCATTGCTTTACAGGGTCTGTATACGTTTGGTAATGACTCAATTAATGGCAATACAAACTTACTTGGTGAGAAGTACAGCAGCTTTGGATAGTATAATGCATTTTGAGAAACTTTTCACGTAGAAGTATTGGGGTTATGGAAAAACATCACTTGTTATCCCCAAAAATTTGAATCTGAGATTCGTTACTGACAGTAGCAGCTCCAACAGCTCCAGATTTTTCGGTAATATATCAAAAAATGCTACCACCTTTAGAAATGAAATTTTCACAGGTTAGTTTTAAAGGATTGAAACAAACAGTGGGTCCAATTACCAAACGTACATGTAAACTATCCCTTTAAGTTAGGTGATAGCTGTTTTTGACCCCCCCTAAAAAAGTATTTTTAACATTGTTACCTTGTTGACAAAATAGTGACATTGTACATTCAAGGGCATTTCCCGGCAGGCAAGATTACTGACCACTGATTTCTCCATTTAATACCCCAATTGTCTTTTTGAGGGAAAAGTGTGTTTACATGTAGGCAATAGCTATTTTTGACTATTTTACATCTTCACCGCACCAAAGTGCCTCCCATTTCTACCCCCCCCCACCCCCTGCTACCCAATCTTTGTTTCCACGCCCAAGTAGCGTGGCTACAATCGAACTTGAATGTCGCTTGAATTCCTGCAGCCCCCTTTAAAAAAAAGGTTGACAGTGTTGCACTTGTCTGGAGTGACGTCTGCGATCGGAATCTCTCTATGTGGTCATAATTCCCATCTCGGCTGTCACTCAGCTCCTGCTCCAAGAATAGTTCAACCATTCTCCTCTTGCCTACCTAGTCGGAGGCCGCAAGTCTCCTTCGAGCGGGGCCTCGTCTTATTAATGTGGTGGCTTTGCATCGACGAAGACATACGTGGCTTTACTCATGGACGCTCTTGGATTATGAAACGGTAACCGAGATGTTTTGGGGCTTTTGATGTTGAAGTGACGTGTTGGTTTTCCTGCCGTTCATTGTTGACTTACTGGTGCCTTGGGTTGATTTACACGGGCGTTTGGGAAGGACACCCGCCGGTTCCCATCACCCGCCGGTTCCCGATACACCCGCTGGTTCACGCAGCCATCTTCCATCGTAAGTCCCCATTGATTTTGTTTCGTCTCTTCTTCTCTGTTTTGAAATTAGGGACGTCTTTTACAAAAGCTGCTTTTAGCGTTGACAGGCAGGATGGGGTTACCAGCCAAAAAGCAATTGGATGGTAATTGTTTGTGCCTGGTTCACTGCTTATTAATTCAAGGTTAATAATCTGCGAAGCGACTTTATTAAGACATTGTGTTGTGTGAGGTTTTATGTTTTCCTCATTAGTGTTCTCCCCTGGTTTGCCGGCCAAATGGTAGTGAAAATAGCTATATATAAGACGGCTAGTCAGAATCGTCTCCCGAAGACCAAACTGTCCAGTTGGCTTGAAAAATGCATCATAAATATCACAGTTATGTATGTGCGGATAAATTTGTATTCCAATTGTTCTGGTGTTCACAGGCTGTTTATAAAATGTTACTTTGAAAATGTCATCCACTGTGCCTTGGGAGAACATGTTTCTGGAATGAGCTATCGACGTGACCCGAAAACAATTGATCACGCGAGAAAATGCTGATGAACTCTTGAAAAGGCTGGCTTGGGAGAGGGAAACAATTGCTAAGAGCTAACCCTGCTTTATAATGCTGGCTTGCTACTTTTCAGCTGATCAAGTTATTCCCTCAGTTTTCTTAGATAGAAGTGCCGTAAAAAAAGGCCCTAGAAAAGCACTACAAAGTGTGGCTGGAAATTTCCTCTTTTTTTGCAAATATGTAGTCGCGTGACTGATTTATGGTGCATCATAGTTTGTATAAATTATTGAGTTTGGCTGTCGAGTTTGTTGTGAAAGATACTGTGGGATGGAGAAGTTGAAATGGTCAGACTGCGCTTCTTTAAAAAAGTGTGCCAGCCCGCGCCGTCACTCAATTACGCGACTTTTCTCCGATGGCGAAATCTCTTTGTCAAGATTTTGCTTAACCAAAGATCTGTAACGTAATGCTACAGTCTGGGGTGGGAAAATGTCAAAGTGGTAAGGACGTAAGCGTACACCACTGAAAGATGTTCTTTTTACTAACTGTTCCTCTCGGATACTTTGTATAATGTATTAGAGAAAGAGTTTAGTGTCTAGCCAAGTGGAGCGTCTAGGTCAGATTTCGTTAAGTTGATTTGTTCAAGGGTCTTATGATGACATCACAATTTTTCTGCTTGACATTTTTAGATCCATTTTACTGGTTTGGGCCGAATTCATCTTCATATAAATATTCTTCCTTTGTGGAATCGAGTTCCAGCAAAATGCTCTAAAGACGTAAGAGAAAATGTCTGTTTGAGGTGAAATTAGGGAGTATTTACCCGGCAAACAAGACTCGTCGCATTCGGATGCACGGCTCGATGCTTGCCTCCAGGGGCATGGGTTGGCCAACAAGTCTCCTGTACGTGCTCTGGTCCGAATTTGTCAGATATTGGGGGATTTTCTTTCAACTCTCAATATTCATGCTACCTGAGACTTGAATGTTGTTTGTTTGGGGGGGAGAGAAGCTTGTGCCTGTGTTTGAAGAGAATTAATATCATTTCAAAATTGGGAAAATTTCATTTAAAGATAGAGTGGGTGATAATAATACAAAAATGAATATTGTCAGTATCAATCTGAAAGCTCACTGATTTTAAATTGAATTTAAAAAACTGTTACTTATTTCAGTCTGCTGCAATCGTAATGAGCACTTTCATGCATGTAAATATTCCAGCCGCATTTTGTGTCTGGAATTTAGTTCTATTGAAAAACAGATTTAAAGATTTGAAGATGGAGAGGGAAAAAATATAAAATAAATAAATAAATAAAATTAAGCTCAAATGGTATATACTTCACAAAACACACATTGGGGGAAAACCTTCGAAATAGAGTGACTGCAACGATTGTTTGGTTGACCAGCTGGTTCCTCCATCTTCAACTCATTATTTTGGGCGGCTGTCTCGTCATTTCTTCTTTTCTTGGGGTGGATAAGTCTTCAGAATGTTGCATCAACATTTCTTAAGCAACTGTTTTTGCTTTTGATTTGTATGTTGGTCGTCAGTCTAAAGTGGTAAAGAAGCTGTTATACTTCCAGATAAAGACATCTTTAGAAATTTGTCTCTTGTGGTACAGAAGTATTTCTTTTTGCATGGAGTGGAATTTGTTGCCTCCAAGTTGCTTGTACACATTGCCTCGTTATACTTCTAGATTTAAAGATATCTTTAGAAAATTCTCTGCTGTGCTACTGAAGTGTTTCTTTTTGCATGCAGTGAAAATTTGTTGCCTCCAAGTCGCCTGTAAAAATGCCTCGTTGCACAAGAATCTTAAACAAGAACCTCAAATATTGTAAAAATATTTTTGCATGAAGTGGAATTCGTTGCCTCCGAGTTGCTTGTAAATATTGCCTCGTTTTACTTCTAGATTAAAAGGCATCTTTAAACAAGAACCTCAAAAATTAGCTCTTGTGCTGGCAAAGTGTTTCTTTTTGCATGCAGTGCAGTTGGTTTCCTCCCAAGTGCAGCCTGGATTTGTTGTTCTTGAGGGGCAAGACAGGCTTTTCCTTTCATAATAGGGGCCCTCTGAAGGGGGCACCAAGGCAATTACCAAAGGGGCAGTTGCCCCCGTGAAGGAGCAAGCTTGCAAGTGATCTAAAAAAACAAAATAGTGTGTCAAAGCCCTTATCAATATTAATTAATACTAATTAACATTCACAATTTTGACATTTGTATTCATGACTTATGTATAAATTAGTCTTTGTGCGCTGTATACAGAATTCTTTTTTAAATGAACCATTTGAAATAGACATACAAATTGTTTTCCTCTTCCATCTTTATTTTATTGGGCCATAAAAAACTGAAAAACTTTGTTTTCTTAGCAGTGACTTAATTTTATTGCATCAACAGACGTGAACAACTGTTGCATGCATCCGTACGTATTGTTGCATGCATCCGTACATATTCCAGTGGAATAATGTAAAATCAATACTGTCGCTCGTTCCAGAAAACCGATTAAATTCATTTTGATTTTGAAGAAAATTGATGTAATGAAAACTCCTACTCCTCTTAGCAGTATGAATTTGTCTCATCGATGCTTCACGAGTCAGACTCGATCCCTGCCATAAGGTTGCAGTTGAGCGCATGCATACCGAGGGGCGGTATGTGTATTTTTGTTACCGGTGGGTCTTGGGACGAGGAGTCACGTTCGCTCGTCACCGTAACCATTAGTGCGAGATTCCAACCTTAGCAGGCTGCATTCCTACCATGGTTGAGGTGGCACAGGCCTGAGGTACGGTGGAATGTACTCCGCTTGCGCGGTGGTGGGCTTGTTTGTCTCTCAAATGAATTAAAAGAAGAGGGGGGGGGAACCTGCAGTTTGTCCGATGAGGTCTTTGGATCTCTCGCTTGTTTTGTGTTAATCATCGATGTTCATAATCATGACGAGCGTAGCAGTTAGCCCTCTTAATCATACTGTCACCAAGTTGGTATTGTTCCCTGCGCACAATTAGTAATAATGTCATACAGATTCCCACTGCAATAAAATGGGACCAGGCTGTTTTGCCCTTCCTGCCCTTAGTATGACGTGGGATTGGTTTTGATAGGAGTTGAGAAACTGCTGCATTGTGGTTGATCCCTGGTTGTAATGCTGGTATAATGTAATCTCAGTAATAATTACAACTAGATATTCAGTTTTTGTTAATTACAGAAACAAGGTGTTCGTGATTGGTGTCATCAAATGATGATTGAATGAATTGGCGATGACATTTTACCTTATCAATCCAATTTGTGGTTCAGGAGTTCGATTTTGTCCAATATTAAACTTGTTTAATGTCCAGTTTGAGCTGGAAATCAAGGTCAAATGGGGTCACATTCTGTGTAGCGTTTTCTAAAGTTTTTGAAGACCTTTCCGATGATTTATAGATTGTAAAAACCCAATGTGTTGTCAAGAAGTTATGATTTTATTCTTCAAATGTTAAACTTCAACTTCAGATTTGAACCGGAAGTAAAGGTCAATTGGGTTGATAGGAGTTGAGAAACTGCTGCATTGTGGTAATAAATGTCAACTGGTTGTAATGGTGGTATTATGGAACAGTAATAACAATAACTAGACATGTAGTGTTTGTAAAATTACAAACACTAGGTATTAAAATGTGGTATTAAATGTCAACTGGTTGTAATGGTGGTGTTATGTAAAAGTAATAACAATAACTAGACATGTAGTGTTTGTAAAATTACAAACGCTAGGTGTTCAGGTTTTCAATGAAAGCATGTTCAATAATTGTACTGTTAAAGCAATTATAAGGCAGACTTTCCTGTAAAAACATTCAAAGGAGCAGGTCTCAGGGAATCAGGGCAGGTGTGTCCAGTCTCTTATCAGTTTTGTATTAGTAGTGTGAATCCTGTTGTGTACATAATGTTAACTTCATGTGATTTACAGCCCAGATAAAGAAGTGATAGGGTCCTTGACACTGGAGGCATTTTTTTGTTGAATAGGCAACGGGGAGGCAACCAACTGCACTGCATAAAAAGGAAACACTTCGAGAGACACTTTTCTTGACAGTGGCTTCATCTTAATCTCTGTCTCTCCACACCAAAGTATCAAGATTCAAGAAAGGCTTCTCTGGCGGTGTCTTGCAGCCTGTCTATGTATATAAGAAATTCTGTGAAAGTTCAATTGTGAATGACCTTTTTTTTCCTGCTTGGAGATTGCCTGGAACTGGTTGCCTGTGAATTGCCTCATGTGACACTGCCCTGTGGGTTATCCATTTACTGGTACCAGTGCATATGCTGATCACAACCGGATTATGTGGATTTTGCCATTTGTTTGAATCCTTGATATGGTTATTTGTTGACTTACATATAGGTATATATTGGGAATGTAACATTTGTTTTACAGGTGAAATGGCTTCTGACTGGCACCCAAAACGAAGATATCAGGCGTGATATTTTTGCTACTTTAGTCTGATTTCCAATTGTTAAGTCCTTGGGAAAAATCAGAAAAATTGTGATTAATAAGTAGCCTGAAAAGTCTATTCAAGCCTTTATCATGTGCATTTGTATGTAGGTCAGCCCTTGTACTCAACACACGGGACCACTGGCTTTACGTCCCATCCGAAGGACGCAGCAATAATGGTTAAGTGTCCTGTTTAAGAACACAAGTGTCACGACCGGGACTCAAACTCAGACTCTGCTGATCAGAAACACCAGAGCTTGAGTCCGGTGCTCGGCCACGACACGCCTCCATATGCCAGGGTATCATATAACAAAGGCCAGCTTGACGATCGTTGATTTACCATTTTTGACCGGTTCATGTCGTACGCAACCCGCACACTTATAACAGTGGATGGTTTATCGCATGCTAGCATGATATATCACCGACATGCTCATTAAGTGCCTATTTGGCACCGTGAGCCCCAACTAATATACAACAGTGATAGATGAATCGGGTGTTGTGCATAATGCACCTACACTTTAAGAATCTTGGTTGATCTGGATCATTCATGTCCAATCCCCTCCTACAGCTTACCCCCGACACACTTCCTTCCCCATTCACTCTAATCAACCTGATTCCGCACTCTAATTAGCAAGGTGGCGTATTCATAAGTGCTGCTGTCTCCAACCCCCTCATTTCGCTCATTTTAACAGCTAGGCTTTCTCTGGTCGTGCGTAATTCCTTATTGCTGGGTAGTACTTGTAGAATATCCGTAATTGTGTGGTTCTCATCTGTTTTGTTCCCGCAGGTAAACGGTACCCTGGTGACAAACTGCAATCATCTGGAAGTCGTCAAGCTCATCAGATGTAAGTATCAATTACCATCGCTCGGGTTACCAGCTATTTTCTCGCTTATTTTTTTATGTTTTTTTAAAAGTGCCTGGTTATTCGGGTCTTCATTTTGTTCGAGGCCGAGAGCGCCGTAGCGACTTAATTGTCACCTAGGGACAGTTGTTAGGACGAAACGGTAGATTCCTTTTCTTTGTTGTAAAAAAAGAAATTAAAAAATTAAAAAATTGAGGCCGAGAGCGCCATAGCGACTTAATTGGGTAGATTCCTTTTCTTTGTTGAAAAAAAAGAAATAAAATAAAAGTTATAAATTATGGAACTTGATGATGACATGTGTCGTCGTAATCCCCTCTCAGGCATGAGAAACTGATAAAAGAAATTCAAGGTGAGTATCACCTTTTTTATAAGTCCCTTGCAGATGAAACCTTTGCAGTTTTTACAATAGGCAGAAGGCAGATCGTCTTCTGAAATTGCAGATCTTCTTTGCTTTATTAATAAACAAAAACCTGAAAAGGTGCGTTGATTAAATATAGGTTTACAGTGCATCTACACATTTACAACATGCAGTGAATATCATTTTGTGGCCAGCAACAGTTTTGTTTTTGTTCTATAGGATAAAGCAGATCTTTTTTTCGTTTAGATAGGCTTCAGTTACCTTTCATTTCGTGCTTTGCTTTGGTCTTCAAAGCCGCACTGCGGATTTTTTTCATTTTGTAATATGGTCTCAAATTGTAATTGAATTGTAATTATTTTGAAAGCCAAGACCCTAGGACCTGTTTTCAGGGTGTTGCGGTTACAATATCAGATGGTTTATTGATATTAAATGATAAAGAGAAAAAAAAGGAAATGGCAGGATGACAAACGTCTACATTAAAGGAACATTACAGAATTGGTTTTTGCTAACAAACCAGTTGCTGGCAGTGTAAGCACTTTATATAATCCACCATATACATAAACTGACAAACCTGTAGAAGTTTGAGATCGATCGGCCATCTGGGTCATGAGAAAATAGTTAAAAACCGATTACACATTTGCATGTGTTATACAATGCATGAATAAAACGCTCTTGAGCGATAAACTCCAATCGGAAATTAGTTTTATTTATTTCTCATCAAATATGGCATTTCAGACAGAAATATTTCTAGGGATGTTTTCTACTATCATCATCATTAGACCATGTAAGTTTTATGTAAATCTGTGATCTTAAAGAAAATTTTAAATACCAGTTCTGTAAACGTTCCTTTAAAAAAACTGCTCTTCAAAAGAAAAAGAGGACAAAACAAATTATTTCGTGGCCTGGGGATATAAAATGATCTGTTTTCACGTACTTGGTTTTTGATACCCGGTTACCGGCTATTTCACGGCTATTTAGTTTATGATGCACTTTGTGAGATGCTCTTTGTGAGTTTTGTTGAACTGTTCTTCTGCTGTGTATTTGTTGTTCATCGTGATGCCTTTGTAACCAAAAATGTACCCATGATTTAAAGGCCCTGTACACTGTTGGTAAGATCGAAAAACACAAATGTTCACAGATTCACACATGACTTACATGATTTAAAGTAAGTAATGGTAGAAAGGGTTCCTTAAAATATTTCTGCCTAAAACGCTATCGTTTCTGAGAAATGAGAAAAACAATAGATTTTATCACGCGCGATATTTTGAAAAAAACAGAAAACACATAAGGTCTCTTTTCACTATTTTCTCGTGATCTCGATGACCAATTGAGCTCAAACTTTCACAGGTTTGTTTGTTCATGCATATATTGAATCACAAAAAAGTGGACACTGATTTTGAGCTGTTGCCAAAAGTGTACAATACCTTTAAGGGCGAAAGAATATATAAAACATTTTTTTTTTTTTTTTTAAATTGTCTTCAATGTGTTCAGTTTTATTTTATCCTCCTACATTTCTTTGCTGGTTGCAAAAAAACTAAAAATATTTTTTGTATTTTGGTTGCAGCAATTTGTTCTTTGTCGTTCATAATGATGCCTTTGTAACAAAAAAAGTCCCCCACCCCCAAAAATAAAATAAATGAACAATAAAATAAGTCAATAAAAATAAATATTGTGTTGACATTTTTGTTGTTGATACTCCTACATTTCTATTTGGTTGCAAAAAAAAAAAAAGCTTCTATTTTATAAATACATAATCTTTGTGGTCGTAGTCATCAGAGTGTGGGTTGGAATCCCGGTCATGACACTAATTTCCTTGGGCAAGACATTTGACTATAAATTGCTTCTCATCACTTGAGAGTAAACGAGTAACTGCGAGGGTAGAGATTGTTAATATGAATGATATAGCAACCTGTGCGGTCATTTGGCTGCCGGTGCTGCATACCCCCAAGGAGTTGAGTTGGTTTCAGGAAATCTTGAAGCCCACTGAACAGGGGTAGTAATAGTGTAGTCCTATTATTAAGACTTCACTTGATGGTCACTCAAAGTAAACTTACCTTCTTGTGTTTCTCTGCGTAGCTGCCTCATATGCTGCGTTAACGTTACTCGGCCTACCACCAGGAATGAAGAATCAGTCCCCGCTCTCCCCGCCACACCAAGCTATCACAACGGGTAAACCGAACCAGAGGAGACCAGTAACGCAACCTGCTCCAGTTACGGTAAGTCAAACTTGTAACCTGAATCCTTACCCCAACCCTAACTACAAACTCGTATCGTGAGTCAGGTAAACCTAACCCAAGATTTAAAAGAAATCAGTTACACAACCTTTCCCGGTTTTGTTAAACTATTTTACATCTAACCTAATCTAATCCAAACCCAAATCCCAATCCTGACCCTAAACCACAACAAGCATCTTTACCTAAACCCATTCCCAACCTAAACCCATTTCCAACCTACATGAAAACCCAGTCCCTAACCTAAACCCAGTCCCTAACCTAAACCCAGCCCCTAACCCAAACCCCATTCTCTAACCCAAACCCCAGTCCCAAATCCAAACCCAGTCCCAAATCCAAACCCCGTCCCTAACCAAATTCCCAGCCCCTAACCCAAACCCCAGCGCCTAACCCAAACCCCAGCCCCTAACCCAAAGCCAGTCACTAACCCAAACCCCAGCCCCTAACCCAAACCCAGTCACTAACCCAAACCCAGTCACTAACCCAAACCTCAGCCCCTAACCCAAACCCCAGTCACCAACCCTCACCCCAAATCCTATTCCAACCCCAACTTCTAACCCCAAATCATGACTCTCCATCTCAATGGATAAACCCAACCAAAGTCCCTCCAAAAATCAGTAAAGGAACCTGTCAAAGGGTCGTGGCATCGGGCACATGGGTCTTTCAAATGTCCTCAACCATCCACATTAGATGAAGAATAATTTTCCCTCTGTGGGACTCCCTTGTTCACCATTCCAGAGATAGTTGGCAACTATAAACATACAACCAGCAGAATAAACTGAAAGCAAAGCTGGCATTAAGCAGGACCGGCGGGTGTTCCACTTAAGAGAATTGTTTAACAAAATATATTTTAAAGGGCATGTCAGCTTGTCAAATATGTTTGATGAACATGCAAGTTCCTGTTTTACAATAACAGCTCCATATATTACATCTAGAACTGCACAAAACAGGAATTGTTGTTAACATGTATATTTTCTGCTAATCCAAATTAGCAGGGAGCCTCTCACAATCTGCACACAGATGACAAGCTGTCTTGGCTGGTTACCATTTGTTCTTGTTTAGCAAAATTGTCAAAAGCTAATTTCGTGTACTTCTCGATGAAATTTATTTGGCAATGATACTTGAAACCCATTCAAGTGAGTTTCCTTGTTGATTAAAGTTACCAGTTAATTATTACATTGGTGAATGTTATGCAGCTAAGCATGAAATGCGATACAAACAAAACTATACATGTAAGGACTGTAAACTAAGCTAAATGGAGCTATACGTGGGCTTGGCACATTGCCCAGGAGGAAAAGACAACAAACGGACACAGGGTGGAAACCGAGAACACGGAAAAGAAGAACAAACATGTATGTGTAGTTTAATCTGTGGCTTCATTAGGTAAAGATCACTTTTTGGAAGAACCGGCGGCTCTGTAAAGAGTTGGTTTGTCTATTCTCAACATTTCGACTAGTGTGTCTTCAAGAGCCTGAAGGTAGTCTGGAAGATTTCATGGGGCTTTGCATGGTGAGGATTGATCAAATGTATTTTGTTTAATCTACGGGGGTTCTCCATTTTAAGAGGCGGCGGCTCTTTTAAGAGCCAATTGGTTTACTTGTACCTTTTCGACTAGTGTGCTCCAGAGCCGTATATTGAGAGAGTTGCGATAACTTGCAACTAGAAGCCATTTTGTGTAAAAAAACAACGCATTGGTGAATACAGGGTGCCAGACTAGTCTGCCCATTGGGTTGTACTGCATTTGGACTGAAAATGGCGTCCAGCAACTACGTGACTGAAGAAAACTGGTCCCTCTATGTCGCAACTCTCTCAATACACAGCTCTGGTGTACTCTAGCCATTGTCAGAAGCGTGAAGGAATGTGGACAGGAATATTTAACTGGAGATGTGTGGATGATGCGTAGGCTAAGACTGGTTGACAACGAAGATGGATTTCATTGATGTAACCATCATTCTTCGAAACAACCTGGACGAGAAAAGCAAGAAATAGCAGGGATGGGAAATTTTAAAGTTACATATCTGACTTTTTAAGTCGGCCTTATGAAGAAAATTGGCTGTTAAGAAATCCTGCTCTTTGATCTACTTCTCCAGTGCTGAGGACAGGAGTCTACCAAAAAGTTGGAAAATGCCATCATTTCAACATAACTCTTAAAAATTGGGTCCTCTTTTCAGACATTTTTGTTCAGCAATAACTCCCGTCCCTGAAGTAGAGATGAATGGCAAATATGAGGAGTGCTACAGTGCAGCGTTCTCCCCTAACAGTGGTCCGCTGGCCAAATGCCAGTGAAAACACCTGAGAGGACCAGTCAGAATTCTCTCCAAGTGGTCCTGCTGGCTAGTTCAGTGTTGAAAAGCATCCCTATTTCATTTGAAACGACGGACTAGTGAAATGGCAAGCTAACTGGTCCTGCTGGCCGGTCACAAAAAAAGTTAAGGGAAAACCCTGCAGTACGTCCTAGTTTAACGCAGCCTGAACTGAGATGCACGGACCCTTTAAAACAGATGTTGCCCATGTGTGTGTATCGGGACTCCTGGAAGGGTGACAATCTAAACCTCTGTGGTGAAGTATTTACCAAGGCTGGCTGTGGGCAGATTTCCCAGGCACCACAATCCAAGAATCCATGCCTAGCCACAGTCAAGAAGCTGTCTGGACCTCGTTTCATAAAAACTGTATTAATTGCAGACAAATATTGAGTTTTCAAAATGTATTTGCTCAAATGCTGAGAAATGTAGCCGAAGTTTGAATCCCCGTTTGTGAAGTGAGACTATGATTGCTTCTTGTTACGAGTTTGTTTAAAGTTTGATGCGCTACATACTTGGCAGAACAGGCTGTATAACTCCCCAGGGAGCTGAGATGGTTTGAGGAATGAAATAAATGTGGCGGTGCCCGGGGGTTGATATTGTTTACGCGCCACGAGTGTCAAATTCGGCCGATCCTTGCACTATGTACAATGTTATTGATGATCATTGCTTTTTTTCTTCTTCTTCTTTGTCTTCAGCCTGAGAAAGATGCAGAACTGAGGAGTGAAAAATTGACAACATTCCGGAGGATGCTCGAACAAGAGATGGAACTCTATGAGGTTTGTATTAACTCTTTCAGTGCCTGCTTTTTTTTGCGTTTGGAACCTAAAGTGCCCAGCTTTTTGAGGTTTTGAAGTTCTGTATAAAAAAATAAATACAAAAATAAAAGAGGAATTTCTCACAAAACAAATTGTATCTTGCTGATTTGTGTTGCCTTGGTACATCCCAAAGTCAATAGTATTTCCTGAGTGATAATGCCCTCTCGTGATCACATTATTATGGTTCGTACAGGTACGATGATGACACTTTTTGAGTACATAAAAAAGATTGAACATGTACGACCTTGGCACTGAAAGAGTTATTATTACCACCATTTGTGATTTGTCAGGATTTTTTTGATGTCGGATCTTCTATACATAATGGGATGCACAAGTAATACAGTATACTATTCCCTATGTCAATTCAACTTGCAAATGGTTTGTGAAATTTTTAAAATTTTGTTTCATCCATTCTGTAAAATTTTCAGAAAACTAAAGCCGAGTACGACATCCATCCGACAGAGAAACTTCTCAAGGAACTCAACGGAATCAAGACACGTATTAAGGTCGTGGAGCACCAGTTGAATAAAACTGCCAGTATGCCAACAAACGTAAGACCACAAACATTAAGGAGGGGGGAGGAGGGAGGTGTGGTTGTAGTTTACAGAGTTTTGGGTTTGCTAAAGCCGGCCTCAGGTCGACCTTGCGTCAACAAAAAACTGACTTTACAGGATCACACTGTGCCTGAGCTAAGACCATCAGGAACTTTTCAGTCGGCGATTATTTATGACCTGAGCGTAACTGCGATGATTTTAAGACCATCGGAAACAGTTGCCGCTCGAAAAAATTAACAGTCCCAAGTGTAGAACAATTTCAACTTGTACGACGTGATCCCGACGGTCGGGAACCAATCGCAGTCGACCTGTGAGTATTTGGGACATCATGCGTGTGCAAGAAAATCGTAGGTCGACCTGAGGCCGGCTTTATGGGTTCGGTCAGATGGGTTAACCTGGTTTGGATTTAGTGGGCTGTCCAAACTACTCAACAATTTCACAGTCATGCTTTTTAAGACTAAAAATGTGAGCATTTGGATGACCGGTTTTTTAAGTACTTTTCCCTGTGAAAAATGCACATTAGACTAGATAACGTACTGTAATAAACCACAAGGGAAACTGAAAGGGTAATTTTTTTATAATTTTGGGTTGAACAAAGAAAAATTGACTAGAGCGGGATTTGAACCTGGTACCTTCTGATGTAAATACCGGGGCTCTGCAAACTGAGCCAATGAGCCATCTACGTTTGATTAGGTTAGATCATTATGTGTTTTACCAATACTCCGATGTTTATTAAGCACTGTATACTCGGTACTTTCCTGAGTCCCGAGAAAAATCCGAAGGCATATTACTCGGGGGAGATTCGAACCAACGACCTTTGCCGTTCTAGAGCAGATGACCTACCACTAGACCACTGAGCTTTAATTAAAGTTAAGATTAGATTCAAACTTGATTATCCCATAGGGGGGAAATTAAAATGGTCTTGGAAATAGCTGTTTGCAATAAAACCCCAGGGGTTGTCCACATGCACAAGCTAACGAAGCGGGCCAATATGCGGCAATTCGGGCCGATACATGCGAGTTCAGGGTTCTCCCCAGGTTTTTCAAAAACTTTGGGGCATTCTGGACCCACTATTTGGATTTGGGCCGAACCACACTGAACTGAAACAAGGTCTTCGGAATGTTTTCTATTTGTTGTTTATCTTGTTGCCCTACTGTGCAATCTGAAGCATTCTATATGGTTTTCTCTTTTAAAAAATTATTATTACTTTTTTTTTTCTTCTCGTATCTGCCGAAATTTGCGTGCGTTGGCACGTAAATCGCGCCTATTGGCCCGATCCGCTAGCTTGTGCGTAAGGAGAACCCTGCAAAAATTGTGGTTAAAATTTAAAAAAAAAAAAAAAAAAAAAAAAAAACTTCGGGAAAAAAGCCTTAGGAAACCCCTTAAATTAAACAGTACAATTGATAAGTAACAAAAAGGGTTAAAGTTTAAAATTTGCAAATTTAAAAATGCAAAAAAAACAAAAATTCTCACTGGTTAAACACATGCACCTGGTACAATTTGTACATAAACAATATTAAGCAAGAATGCATTCCATTACAACAACAAAAAAAGCTGGGGGGAATTTCTGTAAACCCTGGATTTAGAGCAGGAACTGCTCTTTGTTATGATTAACAAACTTCCTGTCAGTTTGCTTTTGTTTACCAGCATTTTCCCTTTTTTTTCCAGGAATTGCCTTGTAAATTTGTCTGCGTGTAAAGGGCTTTCAATTAGTCGGCATATGAAGCACTGAATGTGCAACTAACCGGAGAAGTTGCTTTTGAGCTGAACATTTTAGAAAGCTTTTGCTTAACCTCTTCACTTGTTTTCCCCCCTCCGTCCAGGCGCAGATGACAGAGGCAAGAGAGGGCGTGCTCACCGATCAAGAACCTGAAAACCGAAACGCCAAGCACGAACGAAGCAACAAGAATAGTCAAGATGTAAGTTTGATTAACTTTTATTATGAAATTACAAGTTGATAAGTCTAGAAGCTACTACTTCATGGTGCTGCGTAGCAGAAAATCCCGCTTAGACGAAAATTTTTACTGCGTAGCAACAGTAGGCAGTGGACCAGTCACATGCATGACCTGACATGATAATTTGGCTGGTAACCTGTTTCTGCTAAGCCAGAATTTCCTTTGCCACGCAAGTTTGTTTTTTAAAGAGCTCTTAAAAATGTTAGGCCCCAAGTGAGTGGCCAATTCAAAAACAAAAATTGTTATTTTGCATAAAATAGGATGCAAATTTGCATTTTTTACTTGCTTGAAAGAATCTCTTGTAGATCAACTATTCCGGAAGATGTTGTCTCATTTATTATTATTTTTTTTAATATTGGCCAAGTAATAGCTTCAAATGTTCATTTTTGTTTCATTTGCATGTTATTTTTTAACGTTCCAGAATCATAAAGAAAAGCGTAAAACATCAGAAATTAGATCGTGGGTGAGTTGAGCCAGCCTCTTAGGGCGTGGCACGGGGGTGTGGTACTAATCATTTGGGTGTGGTACTAAAAACGAATAAGACTTTCATAGCCCAACTGCAGAATCAATGATTCACAGACGCTTTTTCTAATGGACCTTTGTGCGGCCATCTTTGTTGCATGAAGGTACCCTGTATCACACAGTGACAATGATTGTGCTAAAAACTAATTTAATTTATGGTGACCAGACTTATTTGGCACGTTTTGAAAATGTCACCATAACATGTCATCTTCATGTTATTTTTTGAGAAAAAACAAAATTGATTTTTGTTAAAAATGTTACACTTTCCCTACTTCCTGAAGTAAAGGTCCTTTTCCAAACTTTGGCTTAGACCCCCGAATTAGGCTCCGCCAGTCATTTTGAAACTGTACAATTTTACTACAGGACTTCAAACGGGCGGATGGTGCCTAAGCTGGGTTTGGAAAATGGCCTAATTTTGAATCACCTGGGGCTTTTACCAAACCCCAGCTTGTGCTCCGTCTCTTGTTTTGGGCTTCGTTTGATTTTGGAAACACCGATCAAAATGTACCCTGCTCCAAACATTGATGACGGAGCCAGAACACAAGCCGAGGTTTGGAAAAAGGCCCTACGACTTTGTTTTATTCTTGAATAATCTGCAGTTGGGTAATGTAGTCTGGTAACTGAAAATGTTATCTCATTAACAAGGAGGGCTTAACTGCACCTAGCTGAAACACTGTCAATCCATTGTCACTCGCAACTTGCACGACTAATATAGTTCCGGACTGCCAACGAATGGCAGTCTTTGTCGTCTTTTGGGGAGTTCAGTCAGTCCATGCATAATTCGCCGTATTTTTGATCGCGTGAGGGCGTATGTTGACCAGTTTCACGTGAAGAAAAGCAAGTAAACAAACATGGGTTTTTTTCTTCACTTTTGTTATTATTATATATTTCGTCATTGATGCAAGAAAACTACATACAGGCAATTGAAATAAGATGAAACTGTAATTGTGATGCAAGACATTCCCTGATGAAAGCGCCCTCATGCGGTCAAAAATTTGGTCAATTGTGGCTCAAGTGAACATGTATGATCCTAACATTTCAAACAAACAGAAAACAAAATCAAAATCCTTGCCCTCTCAAAGATGAAACTCTAGGCCTGGTCGTACAAGTTTATGTTGGGTCACACAGAGTGCGGATGCTGGTCTTTGACAATCAGCAATGGTGTCCTTGTGCTGTAAAGTGCGCTATTTTGTTTCCTTGACACGTGGGAACGCAGGGTTCTGAGAAATGTTCAAGTATGCACGAGAAATGTACAGTATATTGCAAAACAGGATGTTCAAAATTTGCTTACATATATTTGTCAGTCTGCAGTGCTTGTATTTAAAATTGTAGATGAAAACGGAGTCACAAAACTCTCCAAATGCAAAAAGGTGTCTACTTAAACTTTTACTTAAACTCAGGCATGATATTCTTCCTACTTAAGTCTGATTTCCGACTTGTTTGCCATTGAAAAAATCAGAGGAATTGTTATTAATGAGGCCTGAAATGTCCATTAGAGCCTACACCGCGTGTACATGTAGGTCAGCCCTTGTACTTGATAAAATGTTCCTGCCAATGACTGAATATCATGCCTGTTGTGTACATGTATGGCAGATAAAAGTGCGTGCCCAAAATCAATCCAAATTTGTGTGTCCAGTTTGCTAACTTGCAACCCTTTCCCTATATGTAAATGGCACATAAAGCAAGGCGTCCTGAAACTCTCACAATTAACAACAAGGCCCAATTTTATAGAGCTACACACAAAAAATAAGCTCAGAACAGAAGAGTTTTGCTCCGGCCTTGGGCTCCGTTTGATGCTGGAAACATAGTGCAAAATGTATGCTGCTCCAAAGTAAGTTGTTGATGGAGACCGCCAAGCCGGTCAGCTCGAAGGTCATCAGCCAAAATACCAAGTCATGTGTACCATCTTTGACTGGTATCCTGCTCATTTTTGCTAAGCAGAAAATTGTTGAGCAATATTTGGTTCTTAAGCAGATCTATGAAATTCGGCCCTAGACTTGTTAAATGCTGATAACACTACGTATTTAACATGTATTGGACAATTATGTGAACAACATGTGGTTTCTCAGGATTATTTATGAATTCAGGATTTTCTCAAAACCTCATTGAGCCTGCAATTTTTTGAAATAACAAATAATGAACCACAAGGGAAACTGACTGGGTAAATTCTTTTAATGATTTGGGGTTGAACAAAGAAAAAATGACTTGAGCTCTAGTAAATTTTTCTTTGTTCAACCCAAAATTACCCTGCAATTTTTCTTGAGCATAATTATTTTGGGATAAGCTACTTTTTGTGCTAAAGCAGCTCTATGAAATTGGGCCCAGCTTAAGATGAATTTTCAATACAAGCCTCTGAATTGTAACTGCTTAGCAAATTGTGACTGCTTAGAGCAAACGTCAATTTAACCCACACACCCCTAGTAACTCTGGTTAGAGACCCCTCTCATGTCCCTCAAAACTCTTGTGACCTGCCAGATAATCTGCACCCTCTTAATGCATCGTCAAGTCACATGTCCAAAAAACAATTTACCGCAGCCATTTGAATAGCTGCGTTACGCATATGTTTGCGTGATTATTCAGCAGGGATGGTTGGTCACGAAACACTATGTTTTGTGACAAAACCAATACTGATCAGGCAACGAGAATGTTTCCCATCCATTGAATATCTTCACAAAACTATCGTCGTGTTGGTGCAACAAAGTCATATCTCCTGAATAATTTTCTGTGACTGCAAGTTTTATAACGTCAAATGGTCATATCATGCTAAAAAAAACACAACGGCTGTACATGCAAAGTGAATAGATGCCGAGATACAACGTTGTTGAACGTAGCGGGTGTGCGTGAGGTACGACTTTCTTGCAGAATCCAGATACGACCTTGTTGCACCGAGATAACGTTTTAAATAGCCATGGTCATGCGGGTGCAAAAATGTCATATCTCCAAAAATAGTTTTTATGTGTCAAACAAGTTTGAACAAAGTGCACGAAACACCACATCGTCGGCTCAGGACTATAAGGTCATTGTTGCAATTTGTATGGATTTCATTAAAAATTGCTTTTGTACATTTTGGAGCTCCTGGTAAATGGAGTCTATTGATCAAGAGTGGTCTCCAAAGTATTGTTTGGCAAAAAGAAACATTCATTGTCTAAGTAAAACATTTATTTGTTGATTTTGATTTTTTTTTCTTCATATTTATATGCATTTTTCATTTAATCATTACGGATGTGAAATTGCAGTTAATGACCTTGTAGCACTGAGCCAACGACATCTTAAAACTAAGATGTCTTAAAACATCTTAAAACGGGATGTGCACACAAAATCTAACGGCACCAAGATACAATGTATTTGCAGGGCGTGTCTCTTGCAAGAAACAATGCTCTTACAAAAGCAAAATAATCAAAACATTTTTGCGTTGACATGAAGGTACGGGCTATTTAGTTTTTCTACAGTTTGGGTCTTCCGCCTTTAGATAAAACCATTTGTCTTCATTTCCTTTCTTCAGTTGCCTCACGGTATCGTCCATTCTAGGCAGAGATCCAGTCCGGAGAGCCTCGGTGTTATGACAGAGGCTCCGTCGGGAACCAACCTCAAGAGAAATAATTCGGACGCTCAGTCGAAAGACGCGGCCAGGAAGAAGCACCTTCGCTCTGTGGGCGCTGCCGAGGCGGAGAGCAGGAAGAGGACTGAGAATATCCATCTATTGGAGAGGGTAAAGATGCAAAGATGACCATGACAATCCTGACAATGTCAATCCTGCCACATATCGAGCACCAAATGGACACAGAACAAAATCAACAATTTCTTTTGGACACTTCAATCACTTATCTTTTTTGATGCTTTGTCTTGGCTTTTTTAAAGATATTTTCTTGTTTTTGAAGTTGCTTTTAGTTTAGTTTGCTTCCGTGTTTAATCACTTGGCTGCTATCTGTACACTTTCAGTAATTTAACAATTTGATTTGAAGTATTTTTATTGCCTTGGTACTGAAGTTTGTACAGTGAGGTGCTTTGGGGTCATTTGCCTTAGGCGTCATATAAATGCTTTTGTATTATTACTATTATTCTGACAATTATTTATGATAAATGTTCTGTTGACAGAGTCGTTCATTACCAGCGGAGCCTGGTGAAGGGGATAGTGACATGGGAGACAGCTCCCCCAACTCAACTCCCCCAACCAAGAGGAGGACAGACACTGACTCCAGCGTCGACACATTCGACAGTTCGGCCTCCTCGGTAAGTCAAACAAAATCACTGGCTGGTGTAAACACCAACAATATTAAAAAAAATGTGTCTATTAACAACGGCTTAGCTCCTGGGCTCAATTTCATAGAGCTGCTTTAGCACAAAAAATAGCCAAGCACAACAAAATTATGCTTACCAAAATATGGTTACCAGCTAAAATGCCATTTCTCAGGTACAATCTGTGACTGGTATCCTGCAAATTTGTGCTAAGCAGAAACTTTTCAAGCAATTTTGTCTGGTTTTTTTTTTAAGCAGCTCTATGAAATTGAGCCCTGGCTACATTTCTTGCCTCGTTCATTCTCCCTCTGTCACTCGTTCTGGACCTTTTCCCAAACCTCGGCTTGGTCTCCGGCTTGGGCTCCGTTATACCTTTTTGGAGCAGCGTTTATTTTGTAAACGGTGGAACATCAGACTGGAGCCGGAGCCGGAGCCGAAGCCGAGGTTTGAGACAGGCCCCCTGGTCTACAATCGTCTAGAGCCACCAGAGATGAGATAGAGACTCATTACCCTCAAAAGCAGAGCTGCCAACCCTCCCTGATTCTGCAGAACCTTCCCTGAAAATAAACCAATCTTACCATGTTCTGATGAGCAAATTTGAAAACTCACTGATTGAGGAAACTTTTTTCCTTGTTATGTTGAATGTAATTCTAAATATCTCCATGACTGTTGTAAAAAATCTCCCTGATTGCAAGATGCAAATGTTGGCAGCTCTGCAAAAGGGAACCGACTATTTTGCCCTTCCACCCTCGATTTGTTTACTGATTTGAATGAAAGAAAAAACAAGATGGCGGCACCCTGATTGGGGACCATTGATATCATCATTTGAGAGAAGCTCGGGTTCCAATCAGGGTATAAGTATACCCCAATCGGGATAGTTGGCACTGGGAACATTGACAAAAATTGGTGTACGATTGTCCTCTCTCTCCACAGACCAACCCTTCAGCCTCTAACCATACCTTCAAGATGGCGACCGTCGGCGCGGTGGAGCCATTCTCCCAAGCTGTAGCCTCGGAGGTCCCCTCCATTCAAGCCACCCCGACGCCCCAGGTGCAGATCATCTCCATGGAGGATGACGACTTCCAGTCGGACAATGAAACGGTGGGCCGTCTGTTTTTAGACTAAACTTTATATTAATAAAAAAAAAGGGGGGGAAATAAAACCTTGAGTAAGTTTCATACCTCCGACCTAGGGTAGTGTCGTCTGCCCTGATGCATTGCACAATTGCATTCAAGTCTAGAATGATGAATTCTTACTATTTGATGCTGCTTTATGATTTCTCAGCTTTTAATTTTGATCTGAAGAACGTCGTTTTCTGATTGACGAAATGACGTGGGTTACTGTCGGTCACCCTCGTCTGGGTAGGTCTTTACATCTTTGGGTCCAGGGTTCTCCTCATGCACAAGCTAGCGTATCGGGCTGATACGCCTGAATTGCATGCCGATACGCATGACTTACAATCGATATGCCCCCCCCCCCCCCAAAAAAAAAAAATAATAAAAATAAATAAATAAATAAATAAATAAATAAATAAATAAATAATGAAAAATAAAATAAAAAATTGATTGGAATGCTACGGATTGCACATTAGGGCTTTTAAAACCAAGATTAGCACCAAGTAGCAAACATTCTATAGACCTTGCTTCATTCAATTCAGTGAGCTTTGCCCAAACTTTCAAATTTTTGGTCCAGAATGCCCCACAGTTTTGAAAAATTCTGGGGTAAACCCTGGGGTCAATGCAAAAACGAAGCTTGAAAAAAAAAAAAATGGCCTCTTTGCATTAAGATTGACTGCAGGTGCTACAAACTATCCAAGCAAAAAAACCTTCTAGTGTTGAGTTACAATTTTGTTGCCACTCTTTCAGGGAATAAATTAGTTTTACACACTTGAGGTACAACGTTTTTTGCATTGACGAATTGACACGATAGTCAAGTTCCAAAGCCCCTACTCCAAACTCCTTTAAAATAAAACAGTACATTAAAAAAACACTGATGAGAAAACCATAATACAATTAAGGATTATCTCGAAGAGATGAAGCATTTATTTATTTTGATTTTTTTCTGCTGACCAACCCGTGAGCATAACCAGTAGAATGCGCATTTTGAATTGCTCAACTCTATTTTAAATTTCTCATTTGTGCTTTTACCTGCTTTACAAGTAGATGAGCTGATGACAAGTGTGAAAACTTCCCCCTCCCCCCCCCCATATCATAACATTTTAACGAAATAACCTTCCTTGATTCTCTCCAACCTGTTCTGTCTCATCTTCACCTCCACTTTGTCTCGTAATGTGTTTGATTTTCACCTAACTACTCTCTGTCTGTTGCACTCTGGCGAGCAAACTACTCTCTGGCCTTTGAACTCTGTCTGTCTGTGGAACTCTAGCAACTACTGTCTGTCTGTTCTTTGTCTGTTTACTGCAAACGTCTGTCTGTAGGTTGAACTACATGTATCTGTCTGTTGATCTCAGACAAGACAAACTACTGCCTGTCTGTTGAACTCTGTCTGTCTGCTGAACTCTAGCCAACTTACTGTCTGCCGAAATCTAGCCAACTTGCTGTCTGTGGAGCTCTAGCTAACTGACTGTCTGAGGAACTCTAGCTAACTTACTGTCTGCTGAACTCTAGCCAACTTTCTGTCTGAGGAACTCTAGCTAACTGACTGTCTGCCGAACTCTAGCCAACTTACTGTATGTGGAACTCTAGCTAACTTACTGTCTGCCGAACTTTAGCCAACTTACTGTCTGTGGAACTTTAGCTAACATTACTGTCTGCCGAACTCTAGCCAACTTACTGTCTGCCGAACTCTAACCAACTTACTGTCTGAGGAACTCTAGCTAACTTACTGTCTGCCCAACTCTAGCCAACTTAGTGTCTGTGGAACTCTAGCTAACTGACTGTCTGCCGAACTCTAGCCAACTTACTGTCTGTGGAACTCTAGCTAACTTACTGTCTGCCGAACTCTAGCCAACTTACTGTCTGTGGAACTTTAGCTAACTTACTGTCTGCCGAACTCTAGCCAACTTACTGTCTGCCGAACTCTAACCAACTTACTGTCTGAGGAACTCTAGCTAACTTACTGTCTGCCGAACTCTAGCCAACTTACTGTTTGTGGAACTCTAGCTAACTTACTGTCTGTGGAACTTTCCTTTTAACCTTTGAAAATGTTTCCAAACTTTGAGTCTTCCCATTGTGGTGATGTGGAAGGGTCTGTTAATCCTCTAAAATGTAACATCCTAGAAGTCTGAGGGTTTTATCTCTGGACCTGCCGCCAATTTCAGGGAACTTCACACAACTGCGTAAGACCACTTGCACAACAATTATTGCTTAAGTTGTGCACCTTGAACACAAGAAATCTTACACAAGTGGACTTACACAGTTGCCTAAAGTTTTGTGAAATCGACTGCAGGGCTAAAGATGAAAACCACTTGGGCCAAGAACAGATAAAGTTTTTGCACAGGGCCCAATTTCATGGCACTAGTTAGCTTTATCATAAAAGAAAAATCACCGCTTACAGTAGCATTAAAAACCCGCACTTAATGTAAGGGTATTTTTCAGGTTACCAAGGAAGTTTAGATTCTATGCGTGCGTGCGTCACATCACAAAGCAATTTTCGCTGACAGAGCTGGAGTGGAAATTCTGCACTTATCGTTCGAACGGAAAATGGCGGCTGCAATAGTTTACACTGATTCCCACCTTTCCAAAAAGGATCACACTCTTTTCCTTGTATCTCTAGTTTGGTTCCCTGTTTGCGATCGCAATCGTGGCTACTGATTTTTACCGAACCAAAAAAGGGATCAGACCACTTTTACTTCCTGTCTCAATTTGGTAATGTTAACCCTTTAGAAACCATTCATTTTTTGTATAATCATCGCCATACACCCAGACATGGTTTTGTTGTTGAATTTTTTGAAACAATTTGTTCTTGTAAAAGTGTCTGGAAAAAAAATACTATAAATCAGAAATTTTGTTTGTTTTTTGAAACATAGATACTGTGTTAACATGAGAAACATTGGAAAATGTCAATTCAGGTCATGACCTTTACTTTGACCTTTTATAGTTGAGTAGAAGTAGATCGGATCTTGCAGCCGTTTGCGGCCACTATGGGCATTTTGGTACAAGCCGTTTGTGGCCGCTGTGGTCTCTATAGGGTTAACTTGGAACAGGGGAACTTGTTTAAATTGCTGCATCACGATAAACGTCTTCGCTACCCACACCTACACTCAAACTTCTTGTGAAATCTTTCCTATTCTATATTCACCATCTTCCTCTCCATCGGCATTTTGGTATTTTTTTTTACATCATACTGTTCTTCTCTCCTTACATGCCTTAACCATCATCATGTCTTGGCTCCGTTATCCTGTGGTCATTTAATTGTGTATTTTCCCCCTCTTTCCCTTCTGTTAACAGCCGCATGGAAACGTTAGCCAATACGTAAGTGTCTTTGATTCACACTAATCACCATATACCATCATGCATTGCTGTGCAAGCCTGGCTGCTATGTCTCGTTTGCATTTTGAAAAGCATTTTTGTTTTTGTCTTTTCGGGGGGGGGACTTAAATCCTGTGTTTTTGATGATTTAAGAGAGCAACTTCTAAATCAGGGTATTAACAAATGATATTGTATTATGTAAAGTTTTTATGATAATTGCATGGAGGGAAAGTCTGCCATTACACCGTTTTCTTCACATCACTTTTATTTTTAATCTTGTCAGTGCAAACAAGGTCATAACTCATTCATCAAGGTCGTATCTCTTACAACATGGCTGTAATGCCTACAAGATCACATCTCCTACACAAGGTCATATCTCACGAATGATTGTGTTTCATACAGGTCATATCTCTTGTATCAAAGTCGTATCTACAATGGTCGTTTTCCCTTCAAGGTCACATCTTGTACACAAGGTCATATATCACATTGAATGATTGTATGTCATGCAAGGTCATATCTCATCTCATACATCAAGGTTGTATCTCTTACAACAGTGTCGTTTTGCTCACAGTCAGGGTCGTTTCATCACACAATTTTTTCTGTTTTCATGCAAGGTCGTATCCTGTATATGCTAATTTTTCATTTTACAAGGTGAAATCTTATACAACAAAGTTGTGAGATTTGACCTTATTTCAAGCATGATTATAATGTCCCTGTAACAAGGTTAAGATACGACCTTGCCTCATCAAACACATTTCATGATTCCAAGAGTGAGCGATATGACCATTTAAAAACTAACTAGTGAACTTGGTTCACTGACAATCCTTTTTATATAGTCTCCTCATTGCACTGAGGTTGTATAGTAAGATTTAAACTTGTTGCAATCACAGTTCATTCCTTACCTCATACAAGGGTTGTATCTTTCGTTAAATAGCCTCACCACTACAACGGTGTACTTAGGTCTGATCTTTATACAAAACTGAGCTACGATCTTTTACAAAACTGTCTTGTGACCTCAGTACACTGACAATCCCTTTTTAATAGTCGCGTCATTGCAATTCAGGTTGTTTAATGAGATTCACTCTTGTTGCAATCACAGTTCATTCCATACCTCATACAAGGGTCGTATCTTTCTTAACTTGGCCTCACCGCTACAGCAGTGTTCTTTGATACGACCTTTATACAAAACTGAGTTACGATCTTTTAAAAAAACTGACTTGTGACCTCAGTACACTGACAATCCCTTTTAAATAGTCTCGTTGTTACAATTTAGGTTGTATAATGAGAGTCACTCTTGTTGCAATCACAGTTCATTCCATACCTTTCTTAACTTGGCCTCACCGCTACAACAGTGTTCTTAGATACGACCTTTATACAAAATTGAGTTACGATCTTTTTTACCAAACTGAGTTACGATCTTTTTACAAAACTGAGTTGCGGCCTTGTTGCACTGATGCAAATGGTTCCTCCTGTGTCTGACAGATCTGCCACAAGTTTTCACTGTAATATTTATTATGTAACATTTCACATTTATTTATGTTTTGATGTTTTCTTCTTCTTTGCACACTACCAGAACTTTCAAAACATGTTTGTTTAAATCGTCTTTTCATCGGATCGAGCATATAAGATAAATTTTGGGTTCATAAAATTGACAAATGAGAAGTAAGATCTGAAGCTGAAGCGATTCTTGGCGATTCAACTTTCAAATGAAATTAATCTTTTCTATTACAAAATTGTTGGATCTCAAAATTTCAAGACATGTTTACAGACAGTGTTGCTATGTACGTCTCATCTTTCGAGGAAAGCTTTTGTATAGCAACTTCCAGATGGGCAAAGCTGGGTACCATTGTGCTATACACATTCATTCAGAATTGTGTATGGGTACGTAACTACGGAAGAGCTTGCAACTGTCGTAAGTTCGGAGATTTCAAATTAAAGCTGTCACTTGTGACTAAGAACATCAAGGAACCAGGCAGCATTCAAGTCAATGTGGTTAAGTAGTTGGACTGCAGGACTTGCAATCACAAGGTTGTGGGTTCAAAGCCGGCCAAGCTAACCTCTGATTTCACAATGACTAGAAAAGTATTGTCAACTGGTTACTGAATCACAATTTGTTGATTTGTGCAATTCATAATCATAGACGTTAAACCAATGTTTGTATGAGAGAGATTGGCTGTTGCCAGCTTGGTGTTTATATCCCCCTTGTGCGAGCTTTGTCGAGTTCCCTTGTTGGGAAGATAATCTGAGCAAAAAAAAATATACATAATTCGCAAATGACTTTATTGAGATGGATTTAAATTGTCATCAATTCTGTACTCATCAAACAATATTCTTGATATTTTTCAATAGTGTGTGTAGGCCTGGAATTAACATCTTTGAGAGGGCGAGGCCATTTTCATTTTGCACTTGGGGCACTTCCATTGAAAAATCATAAAGTCTACGGGAAACCTTTGATGGTGTACCAAGGCCAAGACCAGGGAAACAACAGAGGCCGTGGCCTCCATGTAATTCTAGGCTTGAGTGTGTAGGAAAAGGCTTTTGTTATTTATAGCATCAACTCCCTTGGACTTCTCACCAATGCTAAAGTATAAGACTTTCCTGTCTCTCCTGTTTCCATCTCGTAGTTTGAGGATCACGGACCGTTCATCAGTCTTGAGCAGCTAGAGAAAAAACCTGCGCACATGTCAATTTTTCTTCATTATCTCATCTCCAACAGCGACCCTTCCAGCTTGGTGAGTCCGTTCATCAGGATCGTTTATTTCATTTTCAGAGAGTTGTGAATGTTGTTAACTATTTCAGTGCCAAGTTCGTACATGTACGATCTATTTGATGTATTCCGAAAGCGCCGTTATCGCACATGTATATGATCTTTTTTATATACTCAAAAAGTGTCATCAATCGTTCATGTACGACCCATAATATACATGTTATAACAAAAGGGCATTATCACGCAAGAAATACTGTTGACTTTAGGGATGTACCAAGGCAATACAAATCAGCAAGATACATTTTGTTTGGTGAGAAAGACCTTTTTTATATTTTTTATATTTATTACAGTTAAAAACGGGTACTGTTCTTCCAAAGAAGAACATGTATGTCCAAATCCTTGTTAATATATATGTAAAAGATTTAATGCCAATGTACTTGTTTCTCTGTATACAGTTTTTTTACTTAGTGACAGATAACTACAGAACCGGAAGTCTGAAAGAGATGAAGAAATGGGTGTATGAAATTTTCTCGACCTTCCTTGCGCCGTCAGCTGTAAGTAAAGAGCGTCCTCTTGTGATGGTCAATAGTACAATGACTTTATGATGTGTATAGGATTTGAGGCATTGCATGGTGAGGTATCAATGTATATTCGGTTTGCGGTAACACCATGTGTATATCTACTTTGCTGTGTAGATTTTGTTCAACGAGAACTTGTCTTGCTATTTATTCTACTGCCGCAGACTTATGATGTTTTATCCCCATGAACATATTTTTGGTTTGGGTTTTGTTTTAATTGAAAGCTTGTTTTGTGTAGTTGAAGGAAACAAAGTTTGGCAGGATGGATTACATCTCCCTGGCTCTGTATGTTGCAAGTAAACGGCACCATCACGGCCCAATCTCATAGAGCTGCTTAAGCACAAAAAGTAGCTAAGCACAACCAAATTATGCTTACCGAATATGGTTACTAGCCAAAATGCCATTTCTCATGTACAATCTGTGACTGGTATCCTGCTAACTTTTGCTTAAGCAGAAACTTTTTAAGCAATATTTTCTGCTTAAGCAACTCTATGAAATTGAGCCCTAGTGTTTATAGTGTGTCGGGGATGTCATTCAAGATAACAGTAATAATTGATGGAAAAACAAAAAATTAAGAAATAATATTTCTTGTCCCTGATGTGTTTGTAACATCAGTCAAAGTGAACAATGTCCTTGATGAGAAGGGAGTTTTAAAGCCTGGCTTTTGGTTGGAGACGTTTGCTAGGTGCTGGCAGATGTCAACATTTTTGAGAACAGTGGATTTTACCCAGTATGTTCTCCTGCTGTGTAGTGATTCAAAAGTCACCTGTTGATGCCAGTTTTGGTTGTTACAACTTTTTCTTTCTTTTTATCCTTCAGCCGTTGAGGATACAAGTCAGTGATTCCATTGTGCATAACATTGGTAAGTTTCAAACCAGTCTGTGTTTTTTATTTACCACTCTCCCCCCCCCCAAAAAAAAAGGTTGTTGGCAACCCCAAAAAGTGGCTATAAATCAGGAATTTTCCAGATTTCAAGATTCACATGAAAGAGGCAAAATTGCCATCACAGGGTTGAAAGGCTCTGCCCTCGTTGTGACCAAACCTTCAGATATCTAATTGAATGTTCCCTCTGCTGCCGCTTCACAGGTTGTATCGTAAACTTGGGTGTGATCCCTGGCTATAGGTTGAAAGGCTTCTGACTGGCACCCCCGAACAAAGATATCAACAAAATAGAGAGACCACCAACATAGGGCTACAAAGCTCAGTTGGTAGAGTGCCAGCACGTTTATGTGGAGGTCGCAGGCTCAAGTCCTGCTCCAGTCAATTTGTCTTTATTCAACCCAAAATTATTTGAAATGATGTAGAGTGTATGTAAACCTCTACAATGTAACAATCTGTACATTTAGGGGTTTCATCTCAACACCACATTTTATACACGCTCTCGCCTGATAAAATATCAAACGATGAAGAATTTTAAAATGATTTAATGATTCAAAATATACAAGAATTATTTAGTGTGAGAAACAGGAAAATTAAGTAGAATTTTGTCTTCTTCTTTGAAACAGACAATACAATGAACACACAGCTTCACAATGAAGAGGCGATGAAAAGCGTCTTTTTGGCCGCTCGGCTGGGCGCTACCACCGAGGTCCAGGAGCTACTCGCCGACTTCCGGGCCAAGAGAGCGTTGGGTCTCGGCTCCATCTTCGGGGACCAGCAGCTTCATAATGAAGACATGGATCGGTTGCAGGAACTCAAGATTGTCGAACAGACTCTTATGCCTCATCTTGATCGACTCACCACGTAAGTCTCTGCCCCTCCCCCTCCCCCTCTCCTTAATCCTGCATCTCTACCTCTCATGAGGCTGATGGAGAAGTAGAGCTGCAGGTTATTGCGTAACGTGTTGAGTAATAGTATAGTAACTTCAAAATCTATGCTGCCAGCCGAATGCAAATTCAAATCATTAACCCTTATAATATTAATAATAAACCCTTAAAAGGTGCTACATAAAATTTGGTCTCATAATTTCAAAAGTTTCAAAAACCTGTCTTAAAGTGTTTCTGTCTGTTTCAACCGCCTTGTGTTTTTGCGCTTTATAAACTATATTATTATTATTTTTATTATAAAGCACAATACATTACACACATTGTCCCAATGCGCTGTACAAAGTCAATAGAGTTCAAACAAAAATTTGGTAAGAGTTTAACAAATGAGTTTTGAAAAGGTGTTTAAACTGATCCAGAGTTTGTGCGTCTTTGGGGGAATTTGTTCCAAAGAGTTGGAGAGGACGTAGAAAAAGCACGCTGGCAGTATGACTTTGTCGATGCCGATGAACAGGCAAGTAGAGATTGTGATTGGGAGCTGAGTTTTCTTTGAGGCTTATTCCTTGGGCCTTTTTGCCTACAGGTGACCTCAATCCTCCAATATCCTCATCTCTTATGTCACTCTAAACCAAACTGTTTGGACTTGGATAAAATTGGAATGTCTGATACACTGATCAGGCAAGAAACGTTTTGAATTTTGTGTTTTGTTTTAATCATCTCAGGCTAGAAGCAGAGCGCGAGGATAAGAATGTCGCCATGGCGTTCGCGATCACCACCTTCATGAAGCAAGTGGGCGTCAGAGTGACGAGCAACAGCGCCCTCGAGAGGTGCCCGAGCTTCACGGCGCGGGACAAACGGCCCAAGTGGGCCAAGAACAAGAAGCAGCACATCAAGGGGCATCAGTTTGTGGAGATGCACTACCAGAGCACAGTCTTCTGTAATCACTGTAACGGTCTCCTGTGGGGGATCGGCTTCCAAGGGTACCAGTGCCAAAGTACGTTGACCTTTCACCTTTATAACAAGCTTAAACTATGGGGTCTTTAACTTTTTAGAGGCCACTGCGGCCGGAAACGGCTTGTACCAAAATTCTCAGATTGGCCACAAACAGCTGCAAGATCTGACCACCTTCCACTCAACCAAAAATGGCCAAAGCAAAGGTCACGTCCTGAATTGAAGTTTTCAAATGTTTTCCATGTTAACGTAGTATCTATGTTTCTGACACAAAACCAAACTTCTGTTTCATATTTATTTTATTTTTTTCAGGCACTTTTACAAGAACAAAATTGTGTCCAAAACTCTTGTCTTGGCCTATGGTGATGGTTAAGGAGAAAAGAAGGATCTCTAAAGGGTTAAACCTTGTTGCTAGAGTTTGGGTTGAGGAGAAACCTTATGACCAGGGATCATGATTATTATTATGTGCCCATTGTAGGATGGATATGTGCTTTTTGATGTGTTCGATTATTACAAACTATCCGTCTTGCAGATTGTGAGTTCAACATCCACAAGACGGGTCTGTGCTTAGATCAACTCGAAGACCAATGTCAAGGCAAAGAAGGCAAGAAGATGAAGAGGGACTGGAGACGGATGATCCCAGGCGGTCAGCGACGGACGTCGGACAGAATGAGTCAGTACCTCCCTTCATCAGGTATCCGCATCTTGGTGCATTGTGCATTAACTTAAGAGAGACTGTGGGAGCTTGTTTATTCACAATTTGCTGGCATTAATAATTTGGAAGTGGTGCTGCCTTATTAACCATTTAGAGACTAGGTTGTACATTCTATGTTTATTTTCCTAAATTGTTAAGGGGCCGTTTACAATTATAAACATTTTCACAAGCGTACAAACCGTACGCTGGGAGGGAGGTGTTATTGCCCGCCATACGCTTTCATTTTCTGATGTAACATTTTTTTAATAACTGCCTCTGTAGCTGACATGCTGCAAACTTTGGTGAAAATTCTGATAAAATAAGATTGTCGCTGAGAATTACCGATGGTCCTAGAGTTTTAACAAAGTACTTTTTTTGGACCCTGTCCGACTAATGTTGGAACATGTTAATTATAACAGATTTGTGCTTGCTGTGTTTGGTACCCTGCTCCAACTTATGGGCAGCATGTATAAGATCCTAACAGACAGGTGTTTGCTGTGTTTGGTTTCCTGCCCCGCTTTATGGAATAGTATGTGTTGGATACTAACAGACTGGAGCTTGCTTTGTTTGATACCCTGCCTCAAATTATTGAACAATATGCAAAAGACCTTTCTATTGTTGATAAACAAACCGCGCTGGTTGGCATGAATGTTTCGCAAACTTTCAATTAAAAAAAAACACCAAAAAAACATCCCATTATTGGTTGCTGTGTTTCCAACAAATTCAACACTATTTTTGAATATTTGTGGAGCATTGTTAGAAACTGCTGTTATCTGTTTTTGCTTTGCATTTATGGCTTCCCATAGTTTTCCAACCTTAGTTGGCAAAAACGTGGGCTGACATTGCAAAAGAAAGGTTTCTATATCTTAACAGTCTGGTGCTTTGCTGTGTTTGGTACCCAACCCCCACTATCTAATACAAGAACTTGCATTCAATAAGTTACCTGATTGGTGCTTGCTGTGTTTAGTTCCCTATCCCACTAATATGGAACAGTGTGCAAGGACCCTAACAGACTGGTGCTTGCTGTTGTAATGTACCTACCGCCCCAACCTCGTTCCCAGGGTTGATCGATCTCGCCCCGCAATTTTTAACCCAGCATGCCTTGCTCGCTCAAATCCCCTGGAATTGGTTCATTAAAATGTCCCAGCTTCTGGCACATTTTATTTAGGCCTTTGGCCAACCCACTCTATGCGCCCGCTCAAGTATGGTAGCCTGCAAAAGAGGCATCAAGTCAAAGAACAACTGGTTCCCTCTCATTCTTCTTTGTTTGATCATGTGATATGTCTAACTCTATGCAGTTTAGGGTAACCGTGTAAAAACATGAGTCATTTTAAATGGAATTGCTTCAAAATACTTGCAATTTTCACATGCGCATAATAAACATCCTACAAGCGCCATACAAGCGCTCGGAAGTTTTTAACAAGCGTGCACGAAAAGTAGCCACTTTTGGGAGCCAATCAGCATTGTTTTTTCAAGTACATCCCTACCAGGGGTTAGTGACGAGAGGTATCGATACGGCGCGCTGCCCATGGTAGTGAGGCTGCTTCCATCTCAATAACACAAGAATGTGCATTTCAGTTCGCTACCCAACTTCATTTTGAACAACATGTAAAACGACCCTAACAGACTGGTGCTTGCTGTGTGTAATACCCCCCTGAATGAAGTGCTCGCACGCAAACTTTTAACAGCTTGATGCATGGTGTGTGTGTGGTTCCTTGACTCTCTTTTCACCTATGCAGTCTTCTTCACAGGTGATAAGAAGGATGAGCTAGAGAAGCCGGCGACGTCACCGAATGCTATCAGTCCACTACCCGCAGGGGTAACTATCAGACCAGGGAATCTGGAGGACGAAGAAATCAGTAAGTTTGTGTCCAAGGAAATGAGATTCTAGGTTTGGCTGGAGAACATTTTCTTACCGTTTTTACTGTATTGCTAATTACTGATTGTAAATCACATCCAATTTGGCCTATGGGCCACGAAATGTGATGTTAATAAAAAAAAATTAAAAAATAAAAATTAAAAAAAAACATTTGGCTCATACGAGGGCAGTGTTTTAGATGTCAATATTTTTTATTAAATTTTATTTTTATGAGAGATCGCCTAACATCACAAGGCCGGACGGCCACTTTAACTGATTTGGGCTGTCGCCCCAAATCAACTGTCACCAGGGGCACGTTGCCACCTACTCCAGGGGCTGAAACAGGGTTACCCCCTTCACAGTCCGTAAGGATGTAGGCATGGGTATCGTCCACTAAAGGAGCCTGGCTGGTAAAGCAAAATGCACTACCTTCTCAACTTTTTACGAAGCAATTATGGTTAAGTGCCTTGCTCAAGGGCTCTTGAAACAATTGATACTGGTATTTACTTTGTAAAACGCACCTCTCAGATTGATTTTTTTTTTTATCACTTCCAATCATGTGTAACACCATTTATTTTTTAGTAAACGGATAATACAATCAGTGAGCTTTCAGATTAAAACCTCAATTTGTTTATTTTTTTTATTTTTTTCTGAAGTTTTATGAATACCAATTTTGTACTCTGTCTTTAACATCTAGCTCAACTGAAAGAGAAGATCAACGTTGACACTCTGGTGAAGCAGTTTGAAGACAAGAAAGAGGACCCTCTGGTAGGTTCACGCTCCTCCCTCCAGACAGACAGCGGCATCTCGGAGAGTTTCGATCGGTTACAAGACGTCACCGAAGGTGAGGCATCGGCCTCGAGTAAACGCTCCTTCCTGGCTAGATCGGCAAGCCTTAAAACCAAGGTAAAGTACTTCCAGGCGATTCACGATTAGTTTTTTGTCATAAGAAATGCCCTTAAAGGCAGGGGTTTACTTTTGGTAATTTGTCAAGGACCAGTATCCTCACTTGGTGAATCCCAACTCGGCGTGTCGTGGCCGAGCAGTTAAGAGCACCGGACTCAAGCTCTGGTTTGTTGTTCAGTTTGTTGTTAGATTGCGTTCTTACCCCTTAGTTTTGTTTACCCTCATTTTTTTCAGGGTGAAGAAAAACGGGAAAGACGACCACCCAGTGACCGCCGAACGAGAAGGTAAAAATAAACATTAAGAATGATTTATTTTTAAATCTTTTTTTAAAAAACGTTTTCATTGTAGTGGGTTTGGTTTTGAAACCTTAATTAATTTTTTGCATGACTGTGTTGGAACTGATCTTTTATGATGATATTTTGAATTATTTTATATCGAATTTGGTGAGAGTATCTCTCAATTCACTTTGTCTGCATGGTTGTCTGTGTCACAATTTTTCATACGTGGCGGAGCTGCTAACTCTGCCTGATTCTGCAGAATGTTCCCTGAAAATAAACGAATCTTTCCATTTTCTGATCAACAAATTTGAAAATCTCCCTGATTATTGTTATGTTGAATGTAATTATAATAACCTCCCTGATCGTTGTACAAAATTTCCCTGATTACAAGATGCAAATGTTGGCAGCTCTGACGTGCATCCAGTGTTGATTTTGATGAGTTTATCACATTACAAATGTTTTAAAATGTTTTGAATAATTTATTTTATTGCACATTTAATTTAATGCATGACTGCCCTTTTTTTTTTTTTTTTTTGTGTCTTGAGTTTTCTCAACCCGTAAGTTCCACTTTGATTTTTTTTTTCTCACTCCAACTTTTGACGCCCAATCATGGCACGCACAGTTGAACTTCTTCATAACAGTTCTCACACACAAAAATAAAAGTTTCACTTTTTGCATATTGCAGATCATCTTTGCACTAAGTCCCTTTTCTCTTCAGGCATGCAACTCTTCCGAGGATCCGCGGATTTCCGCGTTTTTCAATTCGCGGATCTGCGGATTTCCGCATTTTTCAAAAATCCGGCCGTGAAAAAAAAATTCAGTTTGCGGCACCGCGGAATCTTGGACCGCGCTACATGGAGAAATATCGTCTGGCTCTGTGTTTTGTATACGTACGTAACAGGAAAACCAAGTGCAGGACACAGACTCCGTATACCGTGAGCATTATTTGGCTTATGTCCCTATAGCGCCCTCTGTTGACTTCAAGCCGATAGTCTGGCTCCGTATTTTCTTCTCACGTTAATGATTATGTCGGGATACGGGCACTATACTTGTGCACGCGCTTGACAAATACGTTGGAAAAACGTTTTCACACTCGATGTACAAACGTAAATAATCAATCGCAAAATGACTTCAAAAAGAAAGGACATCATCGATCGAGAAAAGGGTACATTTTCCTCTTTTTTTTAAATTGAAGAGTTGCATGCCTGTCTCTTTCCCAAGATAAAAAAGCACATTGTCAAGTTCAGGGCCTGGGGTTTGAGGCCCCGGATGCACTCATAGCACACTGATCAAAATGTCAAGTTGTTACACTACCAGTTCTTTTCCCAGAGTTGACAGAAATCTACTCTGCGGCAGTAGAATAAATAGCAAGACAAGTTCTCAAAGAATAAAATCTACACAGCAAAGTAGATATACACACGGTGTTACCGCAAACCGAATATACATTGGTACCTCACCACGCAATGCTTCAAATCCTATATAAGTCTCAAAGAGTTACCTTACAAGGTGCTACCACAAACGTCTTACAACCTACAACTCTAAAACTCCTTAAGAGTTATTTAAAAACATTCTACTTCAAACTGGTTAGAGGGACACGACTCACGTTGCCTTGGATCGGGCGAGTTGGTCTATTAAAAGCATTTGTAACCGTTTGTTATAAAATGCATATGGTTAGAAATATGTTTTAAAAGTAGAATACAATTACCCACACAAATATGTCTCGAAATTGCGTGGTTTTTCTTTAACAACATGAACAAACACGGTCAGCCATTTTGTGGCATTGACTCCACAAAATGGTCGACCGCGTTAGTTCACAAAGTAAAAGGAAAACCACGCAATTTCGGGGCATATTTGTGTGAATCATTGTATTCTACTTTTATAGCGTCTTTCTAACCATGCATTTTATAACAAACGGTTACAAACACTTTTTTTTAGACCAACTCGTCCGATCCAAGGCAACGTGTTCCTTTAAGGTCATGCAGCTCCTTTCAGAGCCACTCAACCCCCTTGAAGACTTATTTTCAGGGTGATGCACCGTAAAACTTGACAGGTTGTAGTCCCAGCCTGTAGATATCACCTCTAAAGACAGTAAAAGCAAATCGACATGGGGCATAGGATTTACCCCATGGTTCTAATGTAGTAAATGTAGTACTTGGGGAAATGCACTTAACTTCATTTTTGTGTAGCAGATTTTGAATATTAGATCCATGAGTATGTCTTATAACAGGATAGCACTTTACCTACTTGTATTTCCCATCGTGCGGATTTGGAACTTAAGCTCCACCAATAACCCTTAGGTTCCAATTAGCACTTATTACATGATAGCACTTGTACCTTCTTCCCCATCATGCAGATTTGATTTTTTAGTCCAACCAATTACCCCAACAATGTAGGTTCCAATAAGCACTTGTTACATGATAGCACTTTACCTTTGTGTCATCCCACCATACACTTTTGAGCATTAGTCCCACCAATGAACCTGAGGTTCCAATTAGCACTTGTTACATGATAGCAATAGACATAAACGTATTCCCACAGTACAGATTTGACCTTTAGACCCTTGAATGACCCTGAGGTTCCAATTGGAGCACTTGACGTGATAGCGCTTGACCCATAGTTGAATTTGCATGATCTGTTTATACTAATTTTCCCAATGTGTTAGAGTCAATTGTGTCATTTTTATAACTGATTTGTTGCATACCTTACTGTGATGTCGTGAATTCTTTGATACTGAGAGTTGGGGGAGGTTACAGAAAAAGGTCATCCCCCCCCCTTGATTGTTTGATAAATTGCTAGTAATTAGTAGTGAAATGTGACGCATGATATAGTTTTTTTGAACCTGACATGTATCCTAAATCTAAAAATGCTGAAATCTTGACAATTTTGTGGGAGCAAGGCTCATGAATCCTTATGGATCAAATGGATTGGAAGAATAGTGGTACTTCACCAAAACTTTCTGCTGTACCTTACCTTTTACCTAGCAATTGTTACCTCACCTTTACAGTACAGGTACCACTAGATTAGCATGTGTTACCTTACCTTTTACAGTGAAAGTAGCACTTGATATCTCATGAAAAATTAGGAATCTAGAGATTGGATTGATTGCACCATACCCTAAATGTTACGACCTTACCTTTAGTGAAGATGGCACTTAAATAGCACTCACTGTCGCAGCATAAAGAATCTAGAGGATTGGAATGAAGGTACCTTACCCTAATGTTAGGACCTTACCGTTAATAAAGAAGGCACTCTAATATCACTCAATGTCTCCGCATTAAGAATCTAGAGAATTGGAATGATTGGAACTTACCCTAATGTTAGGACCTTACCCTAATGTTAGGACCTTACCTATAATGAAGATCACTGTCTCAGCATAAAGAATATCAAGGATTAGAATGAAGGTACCTTTTCTGTTAGGACCTTACCTTTAGTAAAGAAGGCACTTTAGAAGCACTCAATGTCTCAGCATTTAGTTTGTAGAGAATTTGAATGATAGTACCTAACCCTAATGTGAGGACCTTACCTTTGATGAAGGTAGCACTTTAGGAATCTAGAGGATTGGAATGTTTGTGCCTCACCTTAACCTTAGTTGTACATTTCCACATTGCTCGTTACTTTATAATTGATGACTGTATCTAATCAAGTCTCAAGTCTACGTCTTTTGTTTGTGCATTAAAAACATTTTTTTTTTTTTTTACCATGGTCTTCTGATCCGGCTATGGCTAAGCCTGTCTTAGATTAGGAATCCCTGTATGGCTTCAACATGGCGGACAGAGCTTAAGCCAAAGACATAGCTTTAACAAAAATGCACTACATATCTGTGGCATGCATACAACGCATGAAGAGAAAACTTTGATCACTAGTCCCAAATCTAAATTGAGAAAATACTAACGTGACAGGGTTCTTTCCATGAGCGAATTGCAGCCGATATGCAAAACCATTTCGTTTTTTTTGTTTTTTTTCCAGATCAAATTCACAAATATCGTAAAGATTAAACCATTTACAAGGGTGCGGATTGCACAGTTGGGCTTTTAAAAGATAAACACAAAGTAGAAACAATTCTGCGGACCTCCTTTCAATTATGCGACACTTTCAAAGTTGGGGAGAACCCTGTGTGTGACATTGCTAGAATATGAGTTTGACGGAAAACCCTGATTGTATTCACCAATAACTGAAATGTTTATCATCAACAAAAACATGGGTAATGATTTTTGTTTCCTCATTAATTTCTTAAACCCTAATAATCTGTGAACTATTGTTAATTGAAATAGAAAAGGAAAAATCTTTCATCAAATAAGTAAACTCTAAAATTAGTATATACAAGTGACACACACACTGAGGAAATTGGTATTTGGTATCTCTTATGCATGGCCACAAGAGGGCGCTGTCTACGACCGTTGGTGATACGAGCCGACTACATTGTTTATTGACTTTCAATGACAAGAGAAAAATGTGAAATCAATTCTGTTGTGTTGTCATATGGTGGTCAACTTTTGTGTTGTTTTTGACCGATATCCCCAGCTGGTTTCGTTACAGCGCCCTCTTGTGGTCCGTATGAGCCATGGACCATCGCTCGTCAGACTTTGCATTTTGATTTCTTTTTTTGGTTTTTCCGTTTTCTTTGTGCTTGATTTTGGTTTCCCTCACGTTAACGTCATGTACGTAGCTCCAACGAACGAACTCCATCTCAATCGACAGAGTAAGTTGACATCACCTCATTCCACTAACACACAGAGGTCAAAGGTTTAGAGGCTCTCAGACTTGCTGTCCAAGCAAGGTCGAAGGTTAATGTACTTGCGCAAGGGTCATCGATTGGTGCCTATTCACTTATAACTTGGTTGGTAAACACATACAAAACATTTTTTCCCCATTCTGAGGTCATCAAGACAATGAGATCTTAAGAAGCATCACTTTTACCAAAATTGCACATTTCTGCTCGTGTTTTTTTTTTGCTTCATGTTCCTCTTATTTGCAAGTGTTTTTTGTTTTATTCCATGCCACCTTTTTCCATTCATTTTTTGGATCATTATCATTTGGGTGTTGTTGATCTTGGCAATGTGTCATTATACATGTAGTATACACTCTTTGTAACCAACTGCAGAACTTATATCTCTGTTTTATTTAGGGTGTAGGTTCAACACATATACAGTGTTATTCCTCAACAATACACAGTACAGGGTCAACCCTCCTACTGTCTAACCATTCAGTACCATCCACTATGGGTTTGAGTGATATATAAAGTATGCCAGCCTGCAATAACACATGTGCCTGTGTTCACAATTGGCGCTGTTGAATGATTTTGAATGGTTGGTTGAACTCGCTAGAAAATATCAAACCAAGAGTAGGAGGGTTAACTAATTCTATCGGAATTGTGCGTAGCACAACAACGTCTTAAAAACAAACTAGAGAACATAAGTTTTGTACTTGGTCACACCATACCTATACTAACCACCACTACAGGAATTACATCATCATTGTTATTCCGATTTCACATTGCATTATCACTTAAAAAAAACCACTTCAAGATTGTAGTGGTTTACAGGGCCTTATTTCATAGAGCTTCTTAAGCAGACAATTTTGCTTACAAATGTTGTGCTTAGCCAAAAATAGCAGGATACCAGTCAGAAATAGTGTATGTGACATGGTATTTTGCCTGGTAACCTTATTCTGGTTTTTTTTGTTGTGCTTAGCTACTTTTTGTGTTTAAGCAGCTCTGTGAAATTGGGCCCAGATTCTAAGATGGTAGTGACTTGTTTCATTAGAATCTTCCAATTTGAAAATATTTACTTTTTGGGCTGGAGTTTCATTGTTGGAAAGACAGAGGCAAACTTTCATGGCAAAAGGGCACTTCCAGTAGATGGGTTTTGTCCGGTTTGTCAACTTTGGCTGGGGCTGTTGCTAAGGGTCTTGCTATGACTTCAACGCATGTCGACATGGCAATCGACCATTTTGGTTGGTGTTTTCTTTCTAGAGTTTTCTGTGCTGAGCAAGTTTTTGTGCTGGTTAGCTTCAGTGTATGAAGTAAGGCACTGTCGCCAATTTAAGAAAAAGCTGATAAGCACAAAAATCTTGCTTAACAAATAAGTAAGAGGGTACCACTCACAAGCAATGTACATAACATGACGATTTGGCTGGTAACCTGCTAAGCAGATTCTTTTGTGGTAAGCAATTTACAGCTTGATGAAATTGGACCCATTGAGGTTTTTTAAGTAGTATCGTAAACCACTGTTTCCATCAACTCCACTTATGCGATTAAGAAGAAAGGGAGAAATTTCTTTAATATCTTTTTCCTGCGCTACTGTTCTTTGTCGAATCAGTGACGTGGATGTGGACGGGCATAGCGTCGTCACAGCTCTAAATAATACATCACATGCCAGCTCTTCTTCCAGCCTGTCAACAAGGTATGTTGCTGTTTCGTGTCTAGATATATAAATCCCTATTATTTTTATGTATATTATGTAGCTATTTCATGTCTCTGTTTAGAAGGTTATTTCATGTTTAAATGGCTAGTCAATGTGTATTTTTTAGATAGCTATTTCATGTCTCCTTGGTGACGATTCCATCTCTGTACTGACTGGTTTATATTGAACTGTCTTAAACATTTCATGTCTGAAATTTGTAATCAGTAAGTGGTGTAAAAGAATTGATTATTGTATACATGAAATTGTTAAACTGAAATAATACTTTGGGTGTTTTGTAATCTTGTAGTTCTCAAGATTGCATAGTAGGGCTTTTAAATCCAAGATAAACACCAAGTAGAAAACATTCTGAAGACCTTGTTTCAATTCAGAGTGCTTCGGCCAAACATCCAAAATTTTGATTAAGAATGCCTCACAGTTTTTTTAAAACCTACAGGGAGAACCCTGAAATTGTTGACCATTTGATTGTCCGAGTAAACAATATCTGTTTACAAACAGACTGTTCAAAACATTACCATGGCATCATCAAGTGATTTAACCGCTGTTCTGTAAACGTTCATCTCCAAGGTGACTGTTTAATGATAATTTTCTATGATTATTTTCCCTTGTTGGCATCATGACAGGAGTCAAGATTCTCCGTCGGCATCAAACGACTCGCTGTCGTCTCGACCCATCGAGGAGGACGAGGGAGAGGACTCCGACATGGAGGCCGAGGCAGACCCGCCGAACTGGCAAGACCTGGTGGACAAGGACATCGTCAAACGCCTCAAACCTAAGGAGGTCAAACGGCAGGAGGTCATTAACGGTAAGGGCAAAGGTCAACGGCTTGTGTTCCACTGGTGTGTCCAGGCATTGTGAACTGGAAGGTGTGGGATTATCTCCGACAACAAAATTCCTTGACCTACAAAAAAAGAAAAAATAATCTTAAAAAAAACACCCACAGGTTGTCTTAGACCAGATTGAGATGGTCGTGGGGAGACAGGTCACTCTCGGTGGCTGCGCAAACTGTAGAGGGCGTACTGTATTGCGGATCACCTGTATTGTTTACTTTCCTTGTAAAACTACACCATGTTTAACCAAAGCTCCGCATTCTGTCCATTCACAGAGCTGTTCCACACGGAGAAATCCCATGTGCGTAACCTGAAGGTTCTGGATCGTGTCTTTTACCGGCCGATGTTGAGGGAGCAGATACTCAGTAAAGAGCTGGTCCACGCGATTTTCCCCAACCTGAACGAGATGCTACAAATCCACGGGCCGCTTAACGACATCATGAAGAAAGAGCGCAAGACATCCCACGTCATCCAGGAGGTGGGCTCCTTTCTGCTCAAAACGGTAAGTTCAAGAGATTTTATATTAGGCAAAAAATTTTGTTTGTTTGTCCTCCGACTCTGACCGACCGAAATTATTATTATTATTGTTTGGGTTTTATTGTTTTTTTTGTTTTTTCAAAATTGTCATTAAAATTCTTTTAAAAAAATTTTTAAAAAATATTGTCCGACTGACCCTTCCTTTAGAAGACCCAGGCCCTCTATGGTTACTGTTTGCTAATCTACCTAGGAATTACCTTGGTTGTAAAGCACCTGGATGTAGCTACTAGGATATATGTGTGTTATATAATAACCAATTATTAATATTATTTGCTTTCTGCACAGTTTGACGGCGAGGCTGGCGAGACTTCAAAGCGGGTGTGCGCCACCTTCTGTCAGAATCAGAAAGCCGCTCTGGAGATGTTGAAGATCAGACGCAAGAATAACAGCAAACTTGCTCAGTTTCTTGCCGTAAGTCAAAGGATATCATTCTTGTCCCCATATCTCATCTGACCCTCTTCTATTCGCCCATTGCACGGTCGGCCATTTGCGTGTAGAGCCTTGATTTGGGGACAGCAGTGAATAGAAGCATTATTTAACTCTGTGTTGTCACGGTAATGTAATGACATTTTCATCCAAACAGATACATAAATACAATACAAATGAAGCATGAAGTCGAGGCTCTACACACACATTGATCTGTGCAAAGGGCCAATAGGTCACGGAAAATGCCAAGCTTGTCGTCTGTGTCTGCTGTGTACGCCCTCTATGTCAGCTGTGGACATGGAGTGTCAATACCATGTGACATGCTTGTTTGGCAGAATTAACCAGATCAACCAAATGGCCGAGAGCACGAATTGCCTCAAAGTAGATGTGCACCGATAACTACACACACAGCATTCACTCGGTTTTATTCCTATGCCCTCCACTTTACAGAGATACAACAATACTGGTTTTGTGAGAATTTAAATTAAATCCAATTTTTACAAATTCAGTTTGGTGGTCTTGCTTTCGTTAAAAACAAATGAAAAACAGCTGATGTTTTTTTCAGGGTGTTTAGTTTAAGATGATAGTTGCAAATCAAGTCGCTACCATTACTGATCTCAATTTTTTGCAGGATGCTGAGGGCAATACGTTATGCAGGCGTCTGCCGTTGCAGGCCATTATAACGACTGGTATGCAGAGACTAACTAAGTATCCGCTACTCATTGAGAACCTTATGAAATACACACAGCGTAAGTTACTCACATTTCATTTACTTCGTTGTTAGTTACTCAGGTTTCATTTTACTTTGTTGTAAGTTAGTCAAGTTTTATTTTCTTGGTTGTTAGTTACTCACGTTTCATTTACTTCGTTGTTAGTTACTCAGGTTTCATTTACTTCGTTGTCAGCTACTCACGCTTCATTTACTTCGTTGTAAATATTACTCAAGTTTCATTTTACTTCGTTGTTAGCTACTCACGTTTCATTTACTTTGTTGTAAATTTCTCAAGTTTCATTTAAATTGGTTGTTAGCGACTCACGTTTCATTTACTTCATTGTAAATAATACTCCAGTTTCATTTTACTTTGTTGTTAGCTACTCTTGCTTCATTTTACTTTGTTTTAAGTTACTCACGTTTTGTTTACTTTGTTTCAATGTAAGTTATTCACGTTTTGTTTACTTCGTTTTAATGTAAGTTACTCACATTTCATTATATATTTCAATCTGAGAAACCTTCCATGCATAAAACGTTTTTCAGATTCCTGCGTGGACATAACCGCTTCAGATTTTTGGCGATATCTCAAAAAATGCTACTACTTTTTGATATGAAATTTTCACGGGTTAGTTTTATTGTATATATCTACATTTTTAAAGGATTAAAGCAATCAAACAGTTCCAAAAAGCAAAGGTACACTTTGCCTTTAACTTCTGTGCTGCAAGTTATAAAATACTAAATATTGGTCTTTCCTCGCAGCTAAATTGAAAGAATACCAGGCCTTAGAGAGGGCGCTACAGTGCACCAAGAAACTCTTAGCGAACGTCAATCAAGCCGTAAAGGAGTGTGAGAACCATCAGCGACTGCTGGATATCAACCGCCATCTTGAGAAGGGACCGTTTGAACGATCCAATCACCCCATCGCTGCAGAGTACAAGGTTGGTGTCGTATCCCATAGACCATGGTACAATTTCGTAGAGCTGCATAAAGCAGAAAGTTGTGCTTGTGTTTTTTTTCTGCGAATCAAAAGTTAGCAGGAAACCAGTCACAAGTGGCACATGTGGAATGGTATTTTGGCTGGTAACCTTATTCTGGTAAGCATAATTTGTTTTGTGCTGAGCTACTTTTTGTGCTTAAGCAGCTCTATGAAATTGTTTACAAAAAAGGGTGACCTTGTATTCCTGGGCATTTTCAAGGAGGCAAGATGCTACATTGGTCATAATAATAATAATAATAATAAAAAGATATTTGTAAAGCGCCTAATGCAAAAGCCTCTAAGCGCATAAAGAGAACAATAAAATACACGAGTGAAAGATACATTACAAGTAAGCAGATTTCAAACAAGCAGCTTCAAACAAATGAGTTTTTAACAGAGACTTAAAACAGTGTAATGAATCAGCCTGGCGAATATGCACAGGAAGACTATTCCAAAGAAATGGAGCAGCAGGGAAATTTCACGTTTGTATCCTAATTACCCAGAAGGATAACTGTCAATATTTGAACTGTGCCCCCTTCCTATCAAAAGTTGCTAAGAATGTCACGGTGCAATCCCCATGAAAAAGTTTATGTCTTTTTCCATTGAGCAGTGTTCAAATGGTGTTTTTTGTAAGCATGTGATGTCACTGGTCACTTGGTCTATACTCTACAAATGTAAACTTGTATTTGTATGGCCTTTGTTTTATGATGTTATTATTTCAGTTTTCTTGGTTCTTTATGCCAAAGCAAAACACTACAAATATTCATGTCCAAAGCAGTTTCCTTGTTTTTTGTTTTTGTTGTTTATTAACAAGTTTTTTATTTTATTTTTATATTTATTTAATTTATTTTTTTATCAAATAAATGTCTGGTACTCAAAATCTATTCTTTCTTTCTTTCTGCCCCCTGTAGAACCTTTCGCTAACTTCCCGGAAGCTCCTACATGACGGACCAGTCACATGGAAACTCAGTAAAACAAAAAAAATCGGTAAGCTCAAGAAAATCACTGGTAAACATCCAGGACTCGATTTCCTGACAAGCTGTCAAACCAGAGGAAAAACCTGCAGTGAACCAGCAATGGACATCAAACTGTGAATTTGAAAATATTCCCAACTCAGCCACAGGTCTTCTAACTTGGAACTTTAAACTGGACCAAAATTGGGTTTTTTCTGCGATCATAATGTTGCTCTTTCTTTTCACATCTTGCTAAACGTTAAGAAGGTGATTTGGGTTTTAAAAATTAAATATTTAACCCAACCGGACGTCATTATTTACAATTTTTTTTAATTGCACCACTTTGGGAGTCTGCCTTTTTTACTGTGCAGTGCGCATTGTAATCCACACGCGCACAGTATGAAGTGCACCATACTGGCCCAATGGTAAAATTACCAGATTCGGTCCAGTGGGTATTTCGAGCCCGGGCTGGGCTTGCTCTGTTTGGTTTACTGGCCTAATGCTAAAATTACTGGACTCTGGCCAGTGGTTAGTTGGTATTTTGACCCCTGGCTGGACTTGATTGGCTATGGGGTTACTGGCCTAATGCTAAAATTACTGGACTCTGGCCAGTGGTTAGTTGGTATTTTGACCCCTGGCTGGACTTGTTTGGTTATGGGGATACTGGCCTAATGCTAAAATTACTAGACTCTAGCCAGTGGTTAGTTGGTATTTTGACCCCTGGCTGGACTTGTTTGGCTATGGGGTTACTGGCCTAATGCTAAAATTACTGGACTCTGGCCAGTGGTTAGTTGGTATTTTGACCCCTGGCTGGACTTGTTTGGTTATGGGGTTACTGGCCTAATGCTAAAATTACTGGACTCTGGCCAGTGGTTAGTTGGTATTTTGACCCCTGGCTGGACTTGTTTGGTTATGGGGTTACTGGCCTAATGCTAAAATTACTTGACTCTGGCCTGTGGTCCAGTTGGTATTTTGAGCACTGTCTGGACTTGTTCGTTTTTTTGGCCCGATGCTAAAAATTACCGGACTATGTCCAGTAGTAGTCTGGCGGGTAAAATCCACCCCTGGCAACATCTTATAATAAAATGTTTTGGTTTTCTGCAGAGCTTTATGCACTTCTTCTGGAGGATATTCTTGTCCTGCTCCAGAAGCAGGACGACAAATACGTGATGAAGTGTCACTCCACGACGGTACCGACCCAGTTGGAAGAGAAGAAGAACACCCACAGTCCTATCATTAAGATTAACAGTGTGCTGTGCAGGGAGGTTGCTACAAGTAAGTGTAACAATTCCCGCGACCCCACCACTAGAGGGAGCCCTACTCACAGTCTTAACTGTTTCAGTACCCGCTATATTTTTTGCGCTTTGAACCTAAAATGACCACCTTATTTAGGGGTTTTTTGAAATTCTGTAAAAGAAAAAAAGAAAGAAAAGGCTTTCTCCCCAAACAAAATGTATCTTGCTGATTTGTGTTGCTTTGGTACATCCCAAAGTCAATAGTATTGCTTGAGTGATATTGCCCTCTCGTGATAGCATGTATATTATGAGTCGTACATGTACGATTGATGAAACTTTTTGAGTACATAAAAAAAAATGGTGCTTTCGGAAAACACAAAATAGATCGTAAGGTGCGACCTTGGCACTGAAAGAGTAAACAAGCACCAAACAGAAGGCTTCTCTCACTTGGCCCCACAGACGAGGACTAAACGTCGCTTGCCTCACACATCAATTTTTTTTAACAGCACTCACTACGGCAATCACTACCTGCTTCTGGCTGTAGTACCCCCATCTAGCCAATCCCTTTAAAGGTATTGTACACTGTTGGTAACAGCTCAAAATCAGTGTCCACATTTTGTGTGATTCAACATATGCATGAACAAACAAACCTGTGAAAGTTTGAGCTTAATTGGTCATCAAGGTGACGAGAAAATAGTGAAAAGAGACCTTATGTGTTTTCTGTTTTTTCAAATTATCGCGCGTGATAAAAACTATTGTTTTACTCATTTCTCAGAAACGATAGCATTTTAGGCAGAAATATTTTAAGGAACCCCTTTCTACCATTACTTACTTTAAATCATGTAAGTTATGTGTGAATCTGTGAACATAGTGTTTTTCGATCTTACCAATAGTGTATAGGGCCTTTAAGTCCATTGTTCATTAACATGCTCCCCCCCCCCCTCCCCCCTGCTCACAATGTCTGCAGCTGCAGATACGGGACCCAGCCTAAACTTTTTGTTTACTTGTGTGTTAACTTCTGTAGACAAACGAGCCTTCTTCCTTGTCAGTACGTCGACGGCCGGACCACAGATCTACGAGCTTACCACCATCTCGACGTCGGAGCGGCAGACGTGGATGGACATGATCCTGAAAACGCAGGAGGAAGCCAAGAAGGCGAGCCGCGGGGGCACCACACCGGTCAACACGAGCACCATCTCTCTCCTGAACAACATGCCCGATTTGCATGAAGAAGAAGGGGAAGATGTCTCGGCGAAATCGTAAGTCAGCATCAGAGGATGGTGAATCCAAAGGCCGGTACTGTGAGATGTTCTACTAGATTGTTCCCCCCGTACTGCTGCACTTTTGGAACTCCCTACCTGTATCTTGCTTTCCACCATCTTACAATCTACTCCAGTTGAAGAGAAATGTGTACAGATATCTTCTCTCCCTGTATTAATTTCACCTCAGGAGTCCTTGGTGTTAAGCAGAAAATATTGCTTAACAGTATTATTTGCCAAGCTAAAAGTAACAGGGAACCAGTCACATGCAATTTACATTACATTGTACTTTGGCTGGTAACCCATCTCTGCTAAGCAAAACTTTTTTAAGGCCCTTTTCAAAACCATGGCTTGAAAAACATGCGCTTTCCTTACAGGGCTTCATTCAGGCGGATGAAGCCCGAACCCAAGTCATGGTTTAGAAAAGGTCCTATGCTTGGCAAAATGTTTGTACAAAGTGTGCCCAGCAAAAGGGCATTAAAGAGTCTTGCGCTTTTTGCCGGATAACCAACAAGGAAATGCATTGATGGTTTGTTTTTGTTTTTTTCTCAGATCTGCGGAGGGCGGTCCAACCAAGGGGATGGAAGAAGTGTCGATAAGCGTTGAAATCAGCAATCCCCCAGAAGTCAGCCAACCAGAGGTGGTTACACAGAGCACCAAGATTGCAGGTGAGTTTGGGTTTGTTAACCCTTTCGCACTTGAGTGATTTACCGGGATCCTTCTTCACAAAATCTAACACCATATGGTGTTAATTCAATACCCAAACTGTTGAACTCACCGTGGTATGCCTTATCCCATGTAAAGCATGATCAGTTTACTAGTACAGTGCTCAGTCCAACACCATTCAGTAACTCAACAACCCAAACTGATTATGGTGGTATGCCTGATCTCTTGTAAAGCATGATCAGTTTACTAGTACAGTCCTCAGTCTAACACCAAACACTAACTCAAAACCCAAACTGTTTAACTCTAATTATGGTGGTATGCGTGATCCCAATTCAAGCATGATCAGTTTACTAGTGCAGTCCTCAGTCCAACAGAACAAAACAAAACATGCATTATGATTTGATGTGTTGGGGCCTTTTACAAATGTTTCATTCTATTTTTATTTTTCTTCTGTTTTTTCAGAAGAGGCAAGACAAGACTCTCCACAGGATATGTTATCATCGTTGTCAAAGACATTACAAGAGGTAAGAGGCGTTAGTGTTGAATGTATCGTGCATGGTCCTGTGTAATCTTCAATGGATGACTTGAATCTTTTATCAGATCACATTATCTGTTAAATGGATTACGTGGGAGTAGGTTCGTTGACTCTCCTACATTTTCACTTCCACGCACTGCGGGCATGGCATTATGCAGACAAAAACAACTGGAAGAAAAAAAACTAGTGACAATTAGTCGGACTCCAGATCCAGCTTTCCAATTTTAAGTTCAGTTCTTTCTATTAATGTCTGCAGTTTAACAATGCGTACATAAAAATATGTGCATAGTATTGTTTCTTTTTCTACTGTTTACTTTTGTTTGGTGTGTGTGTTTTTTTATTTTTTTTATGTTAACATGGGCAATCCAGTTTTTAACTGTGATTCATGTTTTTTGAATTAAATTGAATTACTGATCAAATGATATTGTAGTGGATTAATGCATCACATTCGAATGGATTTACTGAATATTTGATATTTTAATGGATCAGTGCTTTTTTTTTTTTAAATCAAGTTGCAAATCTGGTACAGAGACCACCCTCGTTAGAATCCGCTCAGTGCGGATGGGGTATCACGGAACTATTTTTACCTTTTCGTTTTAATTTTGTTAGGATACATCTACCGAAGCCAGAGCCAGTGAGAAGGCCAACAGTATCGTTGCCCTCAGCGATCCTCTGCAAGTTCTTCTCAGTACGTATTTGTAAAACTCCGAAAAACAGACTACTAGTTCCCTGTATGCGTTAGCATTAATGGATAGTTATTGTCATCATATTTAAAGAGGCCAGACTATTTTGATCTTTCAGCCTCACTTTGGTGTACAGTGAATTGAATAGCAGAAGAAGAAAAAAAATACGGCTGCACTGTCTTAAAGGTCTAGGGCTCTTAAAGGTCTAGGGCTTGATTTCACAAAGCACTAAGATTCATCTTAAGATGAGTTTTCAAGATTGTTTTTAGTGATTTGTATTGTGACATTACACTTTGCTTGAGTTTGATATACAGTTAAGATCGGTCTTGGCTCGTTGTGAAATCGACCCCCAGTCCCCATAATTCACTGTAGGTCATGTGACCTGTGACATCACATGCTTACGGAAGAGCCAACAGAGCCTGGACTTCCTGCCGGCACGATTTGTAGACAGCCCAATAGTAGAAGACACAAAATGTTACACGTTTGCATATAATTTTCATCAAATTTGACGTGAAGAAATGGAGCTCATCTCAAAACTTGAGCAGCTGTTCTTCAAATTCTTGATTTGATGTGGTAATGGCGGTAGACTTTCAAAAATTTCTCATTGACCAGTGTCATGGATTGGATTGCACAAGGTCACTTTTGTGGTTTAAACAGGGTGACAATGTCAACACATTTTCTATTAATGTTTTACAATTTTATTTTTTTTACATGTTTTTTTCCCTATCTACTCTTCCTAATCGTCAATTTTGTGAAATGTGGTTTCGTCTTGATTTTTCTGTCACTGTAGAAACTAATTTTGAGAGGCGAGATTCTAAGCGGGAGGAGTTGGTCCTACAGGCAATGGACAAGATTCAGCAGCTCAGTAAACACCTTCAGGTAATAATAATAATGCGCAGTTCTTATATAGCGCTTTATACTCCCGATGGGTGTCTCAAAGCGCTCAGTATTTTTCCTACAAGGTAAGTGGAGTTACGTGTTGAAGTATGAGACCTATTCCTTTGCATAGCACCATGTAAAGGTGCTGTGGCCCAATATGCAGCCAACAAAACCAGGAACACCTGGGCGAACCCTTCTCTTTACGATAAGTGCACTAGGTTCTTTTACGTGCATTACACAACACACGGGACCTACGGCTTAACGTCCCATCCGAAGGACGAAGCATGTGGTTAAGTGTCTTGCTTAAGAACACAAGTGTTCAGACTGGGATTCGAACCCACACTCTGCTGATCAGAAACAGAGCTTGAGTTCGGTGTTCTTATCCGCTCAGCCACGACACACCATGTAGATCATTATTCCAACTTCGGCCTAGTTTCATAGAGCTGCTTAAGCACAAAAACTAGCTAAGCACATCAAAATTATGCTTACCAGCCAAAATAACCATGTTACATGTACAGCTTATGACTGGTATCGTGCTCATATTTGCTTTGGTTCGAAGAAGATTTGTGCATAATTGCTGACGAATTCTGAACTGTTATTTGATGTTTTCTTGGCATTTTTTACTGTCCGTTTGTTGTTGTTTTTTTGTTTGTAATTGGAGTATTTATTAATTTTTTTTTGTTTGTCTCGACACAGTGTGACGTGGCTCGTCTAGAGTCAGACCTAGTTCAAGCCACTTTAGAGCTGAGACGAGTACAGCAAGCTCTCCTGAAACAGCCGGAAAGCATTCTAGAAGAGCAAAGACGGCGGTCACGACAGGAAGCCCTGTTTGTCCGGACAAAGGACAGCGAACGCACAGCGGAAGCGACAGACAAGGCAGCCCAGAACAGAGTATCGATGTCGGGTGAGTCCGGTGGAAGCTCAACGGACTCGGAGGAGTATGGTGCTGTGGAGTCGTCAGAGACGGAGGAGGGGTACACCCCTAAGGAAAGACCGAGTAGTTTAGTGGTGGATGTTGATGAGGGACCCAGAGACCAAGTGACCATGATGGCTGCCTTAGTGTCGGATTTCCACAAAGCGGAGAAACAAGAGGCTGTGGCCGTCTCCAACGAAGGACTGGTCACCCTGCAGCGGGCAGAGGTGCGTAAAGTCACGGACGTGGACAGCTTAGAGGTCGATCAATTCATGCAAAGATTCGACGAGAGTGCTGAAACAACCGTGAACGGCGTCACGTCAGACCGTCACTCAAGGTCAGGAACTAAGGAGGTGTCGTCGTCGAGGCAACCTCAAACGGGAGGCGGCCTGCAAGATTTCGACCAGGAAGTGGGAATGACCGAGATCGCACAAGAGTTACCCACAGGTAATGTTGTGAATACGGAGCACTGGGAGGACACTACCTTTGAGTTGGCCGGCACGCTAGAGGACACGGTTGTCATGGCCACCAGACTAGACGACCTCTTGAACGAAGACAGTGAGAGCGACCAGGAGACGGTGGTCGCCAGCGGGAGCTTCCTAAACACCAGTCCTGAAATTGATTCGTCACAAGGCGTATCCACGTCGGTTGACGATACCAACGCAATACTGAGCAGTACGAACGATGGGACAGAGACGACACATCAGGACCAATGTAGTCAAGACAGTCTGGAAAACGTCGTCAATGTTGAGATGAACTCACAGACCTCGGTCGGGAACACGGCAATGATATTAACGAACGTCGGAACGACACCGCCGCAGACCATGTTTGACGTGTCGTCCGGGGATAGTCGGCCGACAAGTCTTGTCTCGGTGGATTCCTTGGCTTGCGATGAAGGAAGCAACAGCAGTAAACTGGAGGAGGTTACTGTCGTAAGAGCAGCAGATGAAACCAAAAATAGTGGTGAGTTTGTCCGTCAAAAGTGGACGGCACAATAGACCCCGGACTTAGTTTCGGAGTTCAATCTCATAACCAAAAAAACTAGGAGTTACTGAGCAGAAGATATTCCAGAAATTACTTGTTCAAACTCGTTGACATAACAAAACAAGCTAGCTCAGTTTTAAGTATTGACATTTTTTTTAACAAAGCAGGGCTAGTTTCACGGTTCTGATTATTGTACGAGAAAATTTGGCGCTTACAATAGCGTAAAAATATGCGCTTTAATGTAAGCGTAGTTCAGAGGTTACCATGGAATTTGTGGCTGGTGGGCAAGGGTATACTTTACATTTCTAAGGGAGCGTCTCTAAAGTCGGAACGGTAGGAACGTTGTAATTGGATCGGATAAGTATTCCAGTGTGTTGAGATGGACTGTTGGCCAGAAGGAACACTCAATTGGATTGTTCAAAATACTAATGGGCGTGTTCACTCGTGTATGGTGGCTTCCGTACTTCGGCACAATAGGGAGCTTTCGTTTTGGACGACGGATGGTTCTGCAACGGTGAAAATGACACGTCGAGCTATCTGCGCATGCGTCGACTCTGAGGCTTCGTCGGCCTTCAATTTCTACAACAGTACTTGGGGTGAATCTGCGTTGTGCTGAAAACGACAACGTTTGGGTTCAACCGTTGTAGAACCATCCGTCGTCCAAAACGAAAACTCCCTATTGATGCAGTCTAGGGGGAACGTTCGTACAGTCCAGTTCTTTTGCTCCTACAACTTGCCCAACTTTTGAGATGCTCCCTTAAAGCATTCTTCGCTTTACATAGCTAGCACAGACATTGGACGCTAACCCATTTCAAAGCTGAGAGTGTTGACTTTAAGCACAGAATTCCGCAGTAAGCAGAGCCATGAAAGCTTAAACCTTGCCCAGAAAAAGATTTGGTGTGCTATGTGGCTCTTTGACGTTGGTTTCTCAAGGCCCAGTTTACATGTAGATCCATGTATGGCATTATACATCAGTACTCGTCATCGTATTTCCACCACATCGTAAAAATAACCATCACACAATTTTTTTTAGAGAATGGTAGTGTGGATTTTACGTGATTAGAGAGTTGTAGTAGCCCGGAGTTCCTTTTCTGAATAGTTCTGTTACATAACGCTAGGTGCGTTCAACCGTGGTTTAACCGTGGTTCAACTATACTTGTATGAAAAGTCTAAGCTCGTTGACCAATCGGCCTTGGTCTCAGTTTAGATGCCAGCCGTAGTGGACGTGTCAATCAATTCTTTTGTAGGCTCTCGTTGCTGTGATGTGCTGGTTTGGCAGTAGCAAACTGTTAATAATTACATCGCAGTAATGAGAACTTGAACTGAGGCCGAGTGGACAAACAGCTAGATTTTTGTTGTACAACTTTGGTTGATCCTGGCGATATGTAATAGAGCTTAAATGAAAGGAACACCGGGCTATGTAATACAGGGTCATCAACGCCATCCTACACATTAATCATTCCGGTTTGGATGCGTCAAGAATTTTTTTTTTTTTTTTTCCTGGCTCCTGGGCTCGATTTCACATTAAGCTGAGATTGATCTTAAGATTTGTATCAATCTATAACTGCTAAGCAAAGTGTGATGTCACAATACAAATCACTATGGTGATGTTGACAACTCATCTTAAGATGAATCTTAGTGCTTTGTGAAATCGAGGATTTGGTCTGGAACAAAGACTTGCCGAGTCACTAGTGACCGTTTAAATTTGAATTCAAAGAATGGGATATACATCGCCTCTCGTTTCGACCCATAGCAGAGTCCTTCTCAAAGGCTTTCTCTACGAGGGTCAAAACATGAGGCCATTATTAATTAACAAATTCTTTGCATTTTAACATCGGAAATAATTTTTGGTTGGTGAGCAGTTTGTAAGAGCTACTGTTATTTGTAAATTTGAATTCCCAAGGCTAGAGAGAGAGTTTTTTGTGACATGGTTTGGGGCGAGCTTTTACAGAGTAACATAAGAGACAGCAACCACCCATACACGATTCTGAATGAATGTTTATAGCACATTGGTACCAGGGTTTGCTCATCTGGAGGTTGCTAAACCAAAGCTTGCCCCGAACCATGTGAGGTAGCAACACTGTCTTTAGTCTGCGGAATCCAATTTAAGTGTTCACTTCTTTACAGTGAGCAATCATTTACAGATATTATTTGAAATCTTAACTGGCAAGTCATTTTGGTTGTTTTGCAGTTTCCAACAACTATTTCCTTTTTCAGAATAATGAAACTCTGATCTCTAATCTTTAAGTTCATTCTTTCATTTGGGATTTTTGGGTTAATTTTATACTAGTCAAATGTTTAAAATAACAAGAATCGGACAAAGCTTCCTCGTAATTATTGCATCACTCATGTATCATTTCATTGTAAACACACTTACTAACTCATGAATATTGATACTGTCTCGTGTTTATTCATGTTATTTCGGCTCTACTAATGCTTTAGCTCTCAAAGTTTGAATCTCATTTGCATATTGAATGCATACTGTTTTATTCATAAGCTGCATTCTCTACTGTTGAATTATCACCTATTAAAATCAAGAGGGGCTAGTATCAGAAAGCCAAAACAGAGATACAGGGCTTGAATTTTGAGATACAGTTCTTGTAGCTCAGAACTTACAGAATTTTACACAACTTATGAATATTGATGTCTACTTATTATTCATGCAAACTAACCAATCAGAGCTTCCTAACGGATCCTGAATATTGATATATTTCTCTTGCAGGAATTCTTTCTCAGGCAAAGAACATCACATTCACTCACCCACCATACCTTGTCTGATGTATGTACCTGCTTTACTAGAGCTATCAGTCAGTACATCTGCATAATTATTCGCATGCATTATGGTGTCGTCCGCATAAATTTGCATGTTTGCTATGTCACTTGCATGCTGTTGCAATCATACTGTACATTGCTTGGTAGCGCTCTCTGTGGTGGTGAATATGTAAACTGCAGGTCAGGGTTCACACACACTTGCACAAATTATCATGGATTATTCCAAATTACAGCAAGTCAGACTTTTTCATGAGCGTGATAGGAGATTGGAACATTTTGAATTGGGGTTCAATCCAATTTATTCTACCCCGAGATCAATGGACTGAGCCATTAAGCTCCGCCCACCATGTAAACTGCCTAGCACCAGGGCCCGATTTCATAGAACTGCTTAAGCACAAAAAAAGTAGCTAAGCACAACAAAACTATGCTTACCAGAATAAGGTTACCAGCCAAACTACCATGTCACATATACAATTTGTGACCGGTATCCTGCTCATTTCTGGGCCCAGCAATAAAGTAGGCAACAACTCTTATTAGAACAATAAAGCCAGCCCACGGTGGTGCCAAAAACAAAATTACACAATTCTGTTTATCCTAACGGTACCAGCTGTGCATAACAAAAATTGATATAAAGTTGTTTGAATTTTTGTTGACGGTTCTGATTGGTCAATGCATCAAAGGGGGTGGAGCCTGATGGACCAGTGTATTTCAATTGCTCGTTCTTAAGCAAGATGTGATTCTATCCTGATCACCGTGGCAATAGTCCAAACATGTTTGAAAAATCCATGAATTTATAAAGGTTTTGATTCGGTGGAGTTGACCCTTGGCCTGATCACGTTTGTATCCTGAGCTTTTTGTTTGTACCGTCCAATGCATACAGTGCATACTACACCGATAGCAGACAAAATATATATATTTTTATTTTATTTTATTTTTTTGCACTGGGAAGAAAAGCAGAAGTTAGTTTTGAGTTTTTTTAGTTGTGTCGATACTGTACCTTATCTTTATTCAAAGAGGGTAAAGCACTGCAGTATTGGCAACGCTTTACATCATCCTTTTATGTTGCCCTGTATCCACGGTATCAGTGCTATGATAACGCCAGCATTGCTCTGTGTAGACGGTGCAAGTCTCATGCATATTGGAAGGTCGGGTTTGCCTATTGGCCCAATTCACCTGGCGTCGTCACCGCAATAATCTTGTTTTCGTCACTTTAGGAGTCAACGCACCTGTGTGTTATACAGAGTGCATTGAAGGCCACGCGGTGTTTACACGTATATATTCGTACGTGCAATTTGAATCCTGAAAAGATGAGCGTGGCAGTCAGTAGCCGCATGTGACGTTGGTGCAGGGGGTTCAGTAGTTCTTAAGTTTGTCATCTTCTCACTTTTACCATGCTTGATGCCCTCGGACTGTGGTCAATTAAATAATCAGTACTCCTCCATTTCTTTTTTTTGTATCTAAAAAATTCAAAATTCCTCATCTACACCTTGCCAAATAGCATGGTAAATGTCTTGTTACCATCCGGGGTCTTTTCACTCAAAAAAAAACATCACTGACCAGCTCTCCCAGAATTCCCATAGGAATTGTACAGCAGTTACTTGGCCTTGGGGTCAATAGCCACTGAAATGAACCATATAGTCCCAGATGGCTTTTTCTGTATACTTCTGTATACAATGGCTGTAAGCAGTGACCTGGCTGTTTATTTGGATGAATTGAGTAGGGTCCATATCTAATGGTTTGGCTCGATTGAAAGTGATTGGGTTCTCCATAAAGATGAATTTCACGCTAATAAAAGGGGATAGTAGCCTACTGTCCGATGGTGTAAGTCTGTGAATGTTGTTGATGGTGTCACGCAGGGTTAAAGCCATGTGGACCCCATGTTCCCCAAAAAACGCTTGAATATGGGTGTGAGACTTGCAGCGTCTACTAAGCATTCTTCTTGTAACACTTGCTTGCTCATCACGATTTTCGTATTTTTTTCCCTGATTATTTTTACAATGTGAAATGATACTGAACACAAGAGTATTGTGTAGTATTTTTGTGTTTTATCCCTATACCAATGTGTGATAAGCACTGTATACTCGGTGTTTTCCTGAGTCCTTCAGGAAAAAGAAAAACGTCAGGCATACTACTCGGGTGAGATTCGAACCCACAACCCCATACATTCTACTAGAGTAGATATCTCAATCACTAGACCACCAAGCATGCTAATCACACATCGGTGTGTGGTAAAACCAAAAAGTATTCTTTTTTCCTGATTTAAATTATTAAAGAACACTGTAATGTAGTTTTCTTTAAATTGATCCTTGTTTAAGTTCCAAGTTTTGATTCTTACTGCATTTTGACATTTCCATCTATTACCAGGCCTGGAATTACGTGGAGGCCATGGAAGTGCCCATTGCAAAATGAAAACGGCCTTGCCCTCTCAAAGATGAAATTCCAGGCCTGTATTATGCATGATGTTGTATCATTACCGCACATTGTATATTGTATAGTTTGAACCAGTGGGGGCCGGGGTGGGGCATCGAGGGTTCGGGGTGGGGCATCGGGGCTCGGGGTGGGGTCAAGGCATCCATCAGTGAAGGGAGAAATGCAGTTTTAAAGTTAGCGGTAATCCGAGGTAACTCGAGGTTGAACCCCGGATCACCCCAAACAACCTGGAGGTTACACCTCGTGTTACCACCTGTTTAATGTTGCATTTCTCCCAGATGAAGTCGGTATTAAGGCTGGTTTTAATTAACAAAACTGGCATCGTGCAGGCACATTGTTTTGCACTATTGAAGAAAACATAAAAATCTTACATTTGTATGAAAACTGCACCGTACAATTTGTATCAACTTTTGGTATGAAGACGTGGGGCATGTCTGAAAACTTATTTCTCACAATACTTGGTATTTGCAAAGAAATTACAGTGCAAGGTATAAAAACCAAATTTCTTATCAGCTGTATCTTGCCTGCCATGAGATGCCCTGGAATGTACAGGGTCGGTCTTTTTATAAAACATTTGACAGGGTCTGAAGAATATCTGGATTAAGTGAAAAGGGAAACTTTCCCAGTGAAATCCAAAATTCTGGATCTGTGAAATATCTGGATTAAGTAATAAGGGAAGTTTTCCCGGTGAAATCAAAAATTCATGGATTCAAATGTCACTAAAAAACATGCCCATGCTTCATACATGTCAGGGGTAATTAAAGAGATAATTTAATAACGATTACTTTTGAGATTTGGCTTAAAGGGACTGTACACGTTTGGTAATGACTCAAAACAAATATTAGCATAAAAACTTACTTGGCAACAAGCAAAGGAGAGCTGTCGATAGTATAAAACATTGAATGAAACGACTCCCTCGGAAGTAACGTAGTTTTTGAGAAAGAGGTAATTTCTCACTAAAATAATAAAAACTTCTTGCAAGAAGTTTTTATTCCTATATGAAAGCACACAAATGGTGTTTTTTCTTCCATCCTTTTCTTGCAACTTTGATGACCAGTTGAGCCCAAATTTTCACAGGCTTGTGATTTGATGCGTATGTTGGGATACACCAAGTGAGAACACTGGTCTTTGACAATTACCAAACGTGTTCAGTGCCTTTAAGATAGGACTTGAGGCTGTAAGATAGGACCTGGGGCTGTAAAATAGGACCCGAGTCTGTATGATAGGACCTGAGGCTGTAAGATAGGAACTGAGGCTGTAAGATAGGTCCTGAAGCCGTCAAGGATTCTGGATGTGTAGGGATAGCACTTGGTTTCTGTCGAGTGTTTAGATTGGTCTCAAGATAAATTTAGCCGCTTTACATTATTCAACTTTCAAATCTCAAGAAAGAAGAACATTTGATTAGAAATTAAATCTTGTTGTATACTTTTGATTTGACATATAGGACCGGAGAACGAAGTACAAGATGAACCAGCCACTGAACCAACAAAGGAGGATAGAGGAGGGGACGATGATGACATCAAGCTAACAAAGGAAGACGTAGGTGACAATGAGGGCGAAGATGTAGATGCCAATCAGGGTGGAGATGTAGATGCCGATGAGGGTAAAGATGTAGATGCCAATGAGGGTGAAGATGTAGATGCCAATCAGGGAGACAATGACTCTGAGGTTGAGGACGATGATGAAAATGTTGGAGACAATAACGAAGGAGATGATGAAGAGGACGATGATGATGATGACGACGACGACGACTATGAAATAATGGAATAGTCCACTCGTTAATCTCGTCACGCCAAGACCAAAACCTCTCCTGCGATCACGCTGCCTGTACATTTTTCACCGTTCCATTGAAACCCAGTATTCGCAAAGCACCGAGATGCATCTTGTGATGGGCGTTATATCCAACGCACACCAATCTTAATTGCTGATAATGTGGTACTGTCACAATGCAAATCAAGAAAGGCAATCAGTTGATGACATCTTAGCTCTTTGTGAAAGGGAGTCATGTGGCCTTGGTGTTTTAAAGTCTTGTAGGTGGATTGCTCTTCTTTTCCAGTGAGGAAAGAACACTTCCACTTCCGTTGGAAAATGAATATTCTTTACGGCCATCTTCTTGAATAGCACCAAGGCATGTGATGGAGGCAAGTCTCCTCTGCGACTCTCCGGGAGGATTTCCAGCTCCTTGGAACCGGTCGGGCGATGATTTGAACGCTCCAGCTCCTAATCAACCCACACCTTTAAGCATCTTCACTCATTAAGAAAACAAGAGTAACATCTTGACCCGATCTCATCAAACTGTTCAGCAGATAATGGGGCACCGGTTGCAACAATGTCACAATGATATGGCATTTTGGCTGGTAACCTATGTTCGCTAAGCAAGTTTAGTCTATGCTTAGTAGATAGTTTGACAGCTTTTTGAGATTGGGCCCGCGTCATCTGCAACCACCCTTTATATATTTGTTAGAAATCGTCAACATGACTGGCCGATTGTGACCGTATGCATCCTTGCACCTGATTATTTTGAAGCTTTGAAGTTTTTTAAAAATATTTTTTTAGTTGAAGTGTATTTTCCATTTGGTATAAATTTGTGTACACAAACAAGAAACAAAGGACTACTCTAGTGATCTGATCCAGTCTCAAATAAAACTAGCTTAGCAAAAAAATAAATTGCATTGAGCTAAAAAAAATCTTCCTTAACAGAAACGGGTTACCAGCCAAAATTCTATGTGTTTCTTATCAATGCAACTGGTTCCCTCGCATATATTTTGCTTACCAAAGAAAATATGCTGACAGCTTTATGAAATGTGGCTGTCAAATTCTGGTTTTAATCTTACGTGTGGACCATGGAAGGATCTTCTTTTTGGAAGGGTTAGTGGCTCTGAAAAGAACTTGTTCCTTTTTTCGCAAAAAGTTGAGAAATTTACCAAGATCTGTGTAAACTCTGTGCCCGCAGGGGGTTTCAGGCTTTGGGGTTTATTTTTTAAATGTGTGATGTCATGAGTCACATGATCCGCTTAAGGAAACCAAAACAAACAGGTGTTGGTTCGGTCAGTCATAACGATGACTAGTAGAGACAAATTTGATGGAGGTAACCTCTGTGAAAACAAATATACGTTATGTAGTACTTAAAAAAAGAGAATTGTATTATTATATCATCAGTACTTGATTACGTGTATAAATTAACGAGTATGTATTTATCATAATTTTGTTCTTTGTTACGAGCCGTACATAATATCAAGCCTGCGCAGAAGCGTCGTACCTCAAAGTGGGCATTTACGTCACTTTAAAGCTAGTCAAACATCACCTTGTAAAACGAATCCCGAATGTGCGCACTGACCCTGATATGGTGTTGTCACACAGAGTCTCTCTTATGCAAAATATATTGTTATTACAAAATTCAGATACGATTTCTTTGCTCTGACACAGTGCGACGTTATGCGACGCAAAAAAAAAATCACTTTGTAAGTTTATTTGCTGAGCTAAGATTGAGGGGAACCAGTCGAAAAGCAGTGTCCCTTACATGGCCTTTTGGCGGGTAACCCACTTTTCTCAAGCAGAATTTGTTGGTGCTTAGCGTTTCTGTCTGCTCAACACCAGGATGAAATCAGTGCCTGCCGTGTATTTACATATCCTCTCCCGAAGAATAGAATCTCAAGTTTCTCGTTAGGAATTCTTCCCCTGGCAACCATTCTTGTTGAAGGTATGAAACAGAATTGGTAACTATCGTCGGTAAAAACTGATCAGGGAATCATATTTCGTCCTCAAAGCTTACATTTAGAATAAACTTTGATACCAGTACCAAATGGCTTGAGAACAGTTTGCGTCCGAAGAATTTTTTTTTCTTTGAACTGTCAAATCAAAGTTTGCATAGATATGAAAGAAGTACATAAAATGTATTTAAAAAGTGACAAAATATATATTACCTTCTTTTGTTTTGATTTTTCTAGAAAGCACAACCACCTTATACTTGACTAGTTTATTTTTTATTTTATTTTTTTAATTATTTATTTATCTATCTGGTAATATAACCAAGGGACCCCAAGTAAGCGACTAGCAATATAGGCCATAAGGCATAAGATACCAGGGAGAGAAGATGTTGAAGAAATGTCAGTTTTAGATGTGGGAGGGAAACCTCCAATGGGAAAAAACCCATGCAATCAGGTAGGGACTGACAACCCAATCCACATGCAAGGCTCCGGTCTGAGGTGGGATTCGAACCGGGTTCACAGAGGCGAAAGGTAAGGAAAGAAACCACTGAGACAAACTGACTCCCCAAAAAGATCACAAGGCTACACATTCACAGGGCGGTTGTGTAGACCGTGTAAATCTCGCTGCGTAGTCAAACATTTTTGTGTTCAGATGTACGTTGCTTTAATGTGCGAAGGAAACAAAATCACGCACTTTGACGGGGCCCAACATTCAAACTTGAGGAAGATTTGCAGCCTAGCAGGGCGATGATTTGGCAGGATTTTACTCTTGTTCCTTGACCTTCAGATTTTCCTATCACAGAGACAAAAAGACTTGGCTCTTGCTTACATGCGTCTATCCTGTCCGACATTTTGGATGTTAAATGTACACAAAGGACTGGACTCCTATAATTGTGGAAATGGTAGATGCGCATTGTGTAGATGTGCATTCCGCATCGTCCAAGGGGTCAATAGAAGTGTTTTGGGTCACCCCTAATAAAAAAAAGCCGATTGCATTAACTCGCTCTTCTAAAAACTTAAAATGTACGATACTTTTAATGAAAAGTATTTGACAAACTGTCTAGAAATACTACTACTAATAATAATTCTTGGAAGTTTTGATGTTTGGCTGGGTTTTTAGGAAAAAAATCACTAGAAATTATCCATCCCCACCCCTCTTATATCCTTTGTAGCTCTGTAAAATACCACATTGCACCCCTTCACATTGTCGTACTTATGTACGATACATATTCTTCATTGTTGCGTTTGTGTTTATCATTACCTCCAGTTGCAAGTTTGGAGGGAAACAAATCGAGTAAGCCCTTTTTTTCTGCAGCGTAGCAAAGATCTCAAGATAAAAATATTTCGTAGGTTTCACCAAACGCCTCGTTATATGTAATATTGTCGTTGAATATCACTTATTGTGAATATTAAACATTACATTGCGTAAAAATATAGCATGCTCCACACACTCTCTCTTTGTAAATTAAATTTTATAAAGATTCAAATTTTTTACCATAAAAAAAAAGCACAGTGATGAATTTTTCAAATTAAGTGTAAAATATTTTGTTTAATTTAAACAGATGTCTCGTAGATCTAATCAATGGATGAAGAAGATAAAAAGCATCACAGTTTTTGAAAATGCCGACTTCTGCTGTATGAATGCTTTAGCTAAATGTTGAGTGTTTTGTGTGCAGCACTTGCTGTTGTTAGTTCTATTTTGTGATAGAACAACAAATTCCATAGCTTTTTTAAAAACGTTAATGTGCCCGGATCCAGTTGCCTTTGGTGGGGGGGGGGGGCATTTTCATAAAGCTGGTAAGCACAAATATTCGGTAAGCACTGAAGAAGTGGGTTACCGGCGAAGATACCATGTGGTTTACATTGTTGCAACTGGTTCCCTGCTTATATTCTGCTAAGCTTCTTAAAAATCTGGCCCAGGTTGCTTGAAAAGTAGTTTAAAATTGGTGTAAATCGAAAGCTTTGATTTGCATATGTGCCTGTATTCGGGTCAAAGCTCAAAAGTTTAGTCTTACAAACAAGCCATGAATTATATGTTATGACAAATACTCACTCTATCAGATTTTATTTTGTGGGATATTTTTTTTGATTGATCTTAGATTTTTACGGTTGATCAATAGTCCTAAGACATCTCATTCTTTTAAATGTAAGGAAAATTCTTCAAAACCCAAATCAAGTCAAGTCCCCCCAAAAAATGAAAATGTACGAAGCATCAAACCTAATTATGGGGAAAACATTTTTGTGTCGAGTGTAAAAGTAAACAGTGTTTGCTACTGTAAGCTATACAAAGGAACCTGTACAAACCAGCTGGAACTGGATGAAACCACTTCTTGTTTATGCATTTGATTCACATGCAGCTGGCTGCATTTATGTAAAAGTAGACAGAACTAGCCTGAACCAGTTTGAGCCACCTCAAAGCCAGATGTACTCGGAGCTTGTCAAACATTCTCAAGTTTGAATGACTAGCTCAGGCGTGATGTAAAATTAGTAGAAACAAAATTAACCAAATTGATATGATTTTAAATGAATAATTTTTTAAAGAGAATGCACAAACTATGTTGCCTTGATTTTCTTTTAAAAAGATTTTAAGGACAATGTTGTTTTGTTTTTTTGTTTGTTTTTTGCTTTGCTTTCCTGTTGAGAATTGTCTCAACCTTAGGCACGTTTAGATGGAATTTGTGTAAAAGTTCATCATTGAATTGACAAAGTATGATTTTTTTCCCTGTCGCAGAAGTTGTGACAAACCACTACCAAATCTGTAAATATTGATTAATTTTTTGTTGTTAATATGTACAGCTCATAAAAGAATATTGTTATAGATAACGAGTATGTAGGGGAGGAAAGAAAAAAAAGAAAAGAAACAAAAAAACTGTAGTATATACTGCATTTGATCAATGGAATTGTAGTGAGTAAGTTTTCATGGATACGAGTACAAACAAAAAGACATTTGAGTATGAGTCCTATAAAACCAAGTCTTTTTAGGTCAAGCTCAGTTTTCAGGGCTTCAAGCAGAAACAAAATGAAACACTTGGGCGTGAATCGTACAATACAGAGAAATTGAGTAAATACTAATAGGCCAGAAAAGAAAAGAAAAAAATACTCACAAGTGATTCCTACAAATGAGTAATAGCTGTGTAAATTATCGTGAGTACATGCATACAGAAACAAAACAAAATGAGATTCTCAAACCTAGAGTTAAAGTTGAGTGAGTAAATTTTTGTGAGTCAGGATTTTTGAGTGCGAGTTTCACTGTATGGTCGTCAAACTTACTTTGTTGCACACTCTATTATAGTACTCAAAACTCACAACCATGCTACATATTTCGTAAAATGTAATGATCTAAAAAAATAAAACTAATTATTATCTGGAAAGCTGTTTTATTTACACTTTTTCTAATTTGGAAGGAATTAGAGATGTTGAAATGGCCTAGTAGCCCCTCTACAAGTATTCTCTCAGATGTAGAAGTGTTAATAACAATTCTATGGATGTTTATCATGGTGTGGCCATGTTATTTTAACCCCCCCCCCCCTTCAAATCAGTGCAACCAAATCAAGGCGGGGTGGCCCAAAAAAGTCTGGCCCCCATTAGGTTTAAAGATGATCAGTATGTATGCTGCTGCAGTTGGGGAACATGACAGTGGGATAAAGACCAACTCGGTCTAGTTCCCTATGTGAAATTAGCAATCTTGAATACATCCCCCCTAGCACCAGACTACTTTGCCCTTCCAGCCTCGGTTTGGAATACATTGATTTGAGTGGAAGAAAAAAAATCAAGATGGAGGCACTGTGGTAGAGATCATTTATAAGTCTTTGTAGTTATCGTCTTCAGTTGTCGTTTTCTTTTTTGAGTTTTGTGAATTTCTAAAATTCCCGATTATGTTTGGAGTCGACCTTTTTTGGTTCAGAGTTGTAAGAGAAATTTAACGAAATAAAAAATGCTCATAATAGGTGAGTGTGACATTCAAGTAACTAAAGTTCTTGTGGTCTTTCTTTGTTTGAAGTCGGCGCCGCTTTCCAAGAGATATTTCTCTTGGAAGTAAACAATAATGGGAACCAGTCAGTATGTATGTAGCACATGTAATTTTGCTTGGTTACCCTTGAAACTCAAGCTGTTCAGCTAAACAATTGGGTGTGGTTTGGGGTTCGGAATAGGGTTTCAGGTCGATAATACACACTACACAGTCGAACCTTGTACTGTCTGATCATTCAATATCATCTACTGTGGTTTTGAATGATGAACTTCGCAAGCCCGCAATATGACGTGGCGAATGCATCACAGTATGTGCATCTACACAGCATGCAAATGTACGAAGTTAGTTCGTGACACCACACACAACCCGTGCAAGACATCAAATGGTTGAATGCATACTACGTACTTGTACATAGTTAACCCTCCTACTTTCTGACCATTCAATTTCGTTTACCTTGGTTTTGAATGATAAAATTATGCCAGCCTAAAGTATGATATGTAGTGTACACATGTGCGCAGTTAGTTTGTGACACCAAACCCACCCTGTGCACACAGCTCTGTGGACATTCTTTTGAATGCACCAAGAAAGAAAACATCTTCTTCAACACTGGTGAAAACACTTTGTGGGCGTGTGTAAGTCCACATAGTGTTTCAAGTCAATACATTATGTGAGACTCTTTTGTTCTCAGGTCCACACTTTGTATGTAAGGCTTAAACAGTGGAATGGTTTCAAATGGTTGATCAACTCCACTGGAAAAAGGTATGAAAAGTAGGAATCTAAACATTACAATTTTGAACTTGAGCAAAAATAATCAGGCTAACCTCCAAACTTTTACAACTACTTCATTTTTGTTTTTATTAGTGGTTACTTGTTAATGCCAATTTTACAATCATCAAGTTAACACGGACAGAAAATTTGCATTAATATCATAATATTCCAAATCATGACCAAAATAAGAAAAAGCGCGTCCAACCGATTCAACTAAAAAATAAAAACAGTATTATTTTTTTATACGAACAATTCTCTTAAAATTTTAGTAATAAATATCCATCCCACCTAAAAATGATCAACTAAAAATGACTGATGCGTTAAGCTCTGCCTTTAAAAGCACTGACTGAATACAAGCGCAACTTGTAGCCTTGGGGAACTTTGTGACACTAGGTGGCAGCAAACATACTAGGTAATTTTCCATTGAAGGGGATGTGACTGGAGTTGATTTATAAAAAACTGAAAATGTTCACAAAAAGACTGGGCCCAATTTCATGGCTCTGCTTTAACCACAAAATTCTGCCTGGTCAACAGCCTGGCAATCTAGGCTAGCAAAGTTGCTGCCAAAAAGTCCTGCACTATAAAATCCCATAACACAAAAAAAGTATTAAATGTGCCACCACATAGCTATGTTGAGTATTTTCTTTGTGATTCTTAACAGAACTTATAACCGTGAATATTTGCACTTGCTCGGCCATCTGTTCTTGGTTACTACATGTATGGTGGGCAGAGCTTAATGGATCAGTCCATTACACCAATAGGTGCGTTCCGACAAAATGAAACATTCAATACTATTAAATCTATTAATAGTTCAGTGGATAATATATCGTTGGTATTTTTAGGGAGAAATTTCATTTTAATTGTCATAAAAAAACAATTGCTTGACTTCCGTTTTCATCAATAAAAGTTAATTTCTTTGAATACTTCAAAATGGTTATTAATAGAAACATGACATGAATATCAAAGTGATCTTTGAGAAAAAAAAATGCTGGTAAAATTAATTTCAACAGGCCTGGACTTTAAGAAAATGTTGTCGTTTGCCCTGAACAGGTTTTTAAAAAATCCACAAAAATTGTATGAAACTACCTTGCTAAGCTCCTGGCCCAACTTCATAGAGCTGCAGTAAATTATGCTTAACATTTTTCTGCTAAGCACTACTAAGCAAGATACCAGTTACATTTTGTACATGTAAAATGGTATTTTAGCTGGTAACCTTAATCTGGTAAGCATAATTTTTGTTGTGCTTAGCAATTGTTTATGCTTAAGCAGCTCTATGAAATTTGACCCTGTACATAACTATTAACATACAAGTGTAGAAAGTTTTTACCATGCGGAGAGAGTTGAAAGAAAAATAGCAGTCTTTGTTTATTTTGCACAGCTACATACAATGAAGATTGTTGAGACTACAAAAGCCTGTAGATAACTCTGATGTAGACCTTTATGCACATGATGTCATTTGAGTAGGGCGCCCTCGCCTAGAGGTCAAAAAGAGGCTGTTCATTGGCCAATCCTGTGCGCCGCGCGCACAAATCTGTGCGTTTTCCACTGTTTCATCATTGGTTTACCTCTAAAGATGCCAGCTTGATGACGTCAATGCAAAAGGTCTATTGATTCCAAAAAGTGGGAGGAGCCAGAAGCAAACAGAGGGAGGCCAGAAGCGGTATCTGTTCTCCCAGGAAAACGGGGAAAACTTTGGCGACCCCTGACCTATCCATTCTATCTAATATTTGAGCGATATGTACAGAAACATAATTCTGATTATTTCAATATAGCCTCTTGGAAAAAAAAAAAAATGGATTGAAGAGTTGAAGTTGATACTGACAGATCAGTTCCTTTTGACTCAATTCACCTGACGTCATCATCACAATAATCTTGGCTGCTCCATTTTGGGAGTCAATGTCCCTGTGTGTTATACAGTGTAGTGCGCATTTTTAGGGTTTTGCAGCGTTTACATCCTACCATAATTTTAATGTGCAATTTGACGCCCAAAAATGGTGAGCGTGGCAGACAGCGTAGCCGGTGCAAGGAGTCCATACAAAAAAATACTTTAAAAAACAAAAAAATAACCCTTTAGAGACCATAACGGCCAGAATTGGCTTGTTCCAAAATGCACATAGCGGCCACAAACGGCTGCAAGATCTGTTAAGTTTTCACTCAAACAAAAAGGTTAGAGCAAAGGTCACGTCCTGAATTGACCTTTTCCAATGTTTCCCATATTAACATAGTATCTATGTTTCTGAAACGAAACTGAATATCTCTTTCATATAATTTGTTTCCGACACTTTTACAAGAAAAAATCATGTCAAAAACTTAACAATGTTAGCCATGTCCAGCGCCGGATCCAGGATTTTCCAAACGGGGGGGCGTGAAAATATACCAAGCAGCAAAATGATAAATGAAGTTTGTTGCGCCTGCGTAACACAAAGCTTCCCTATTTCTCCCTCCCCTTCTCTCTCTCTCCCTCTTTTTTTTCTTTTCTCCTTCTTTTTTTTTTTTTTTTTATATGAAAAAGGGGGGGCGTGCGCCCCCCACGCCCCCCTGGATCCGCGCCTGATGTCTGGTCGTATGGTGATAATTATATAGATATGAATGATCTCTAAAGGGATAAATAAATCATTAAGGATAACTGCTGAATCAACAAGCGGTAACTCAAGGTAACTCAAGGTTGAACCCCGGACAACCCTGGAAACCCTCAGGCTAACCTTGAGTTACCGCCTGTTTAATTTTACATTCCTCCCTTACTAGGACAATAACACTTTGGTTTACAGATTGAGTACTTTTGAAGCTTTTACAACAGTTCATGAAATGTGTCAAAAAAGGGAGGTTTTTCCATCACTTCCTTGCTGGACTCTTCTGAAGTATCAGTTATTTCCTTGAATTTCGTATTTTGTTTTTCCAAATATTTAGAAATATTATTTCTTTCTCAACTGATAAGTTTGCAAACCGCCAGTGGGCAAAAAAACTACGGCTGTAGCTTTAGCAAATTTACGATGCTCAGCAAATCTTTCTGCTTAAATCTCAAATCTGTTGATGATTGCTATGAAGGAGGCTAAGTAATGATTGGATCTTTAGCTTAGAGTGATCTTTAGATCTTCAGCTTGGAGTGATCTTTATAGGATTGGGGCTGGTGGTGTAATGTCGTACTTTGTAGTGACGTTGCGCTGGGCTTCAGCAGCGACGCTTAGAGAGAATAGATGGGCCATTTCCATCTCCGTCCGAGCTAGATCGATGGCCTTCTCGAAGTATTCCTTGGCGGAGGACATGTTGCCTCTGGAAAAAAATATTTAAAAAATTCTTTTAACTTTTATGGTGGTCATTCAAAATCCTACCCAATTCAATTCAAAACTCATATTTATCTCCATACTTCATGAAAATTGCTAAACAATAAATAACAACAAAAATGAACTTAAGAAGCAACCATAAATCAAATTGTACAAGACAGAAACCAAAGGGGCATTTTCTAGAAGTCAGAGGTGAAATGCCTGACTGACAGACAGAACATAAACAGGAACAAGAAAGTACGGACAAACAGGTTGAACAGACAGAAACATATGAAAGATAATGAGAAAATAAAGTTGTTCAATATTCTGAAGCCAAAATCAAGGAATTTCACTAAATCTCCACTTGAGTGAGAATGTTTCATGTGTTCCCACATTTTTATGCCCTAAGGCCAGGTGTTCGTCAAGTCACAAAACACCACATGTCTAGTTTATTATTGTTATTATTTTTCTTATAACTGATGCTTGATCATACCTCTGTACTTCTATGGTTCCCAGTGTCTCATATGCAAAGTCGCACTTGCTGTCAATCTCCAGTGCCTTCTTGATCATCCCTATAGCTCCGTCAGCGTCCTTCTTCCAAGTAAGATGCAGTAGTCTAGAGTAACAAACCAAAACATAAGAGACACAAGACATCAGCCAAGACTTAAAGGTAGGGTCATAGATTGGTAAAATACCCCCCCCCCCAAAAAAAAAAAAAAAAAAAATGACCACAATAACTTACTTGGAGAGAAGCTTTGAAGCTGTTGATAGTACAAACTATAACACGAAGTAATATGTATATTATTTGGTTTGCGGTAACACCATGTGTGTATCTACTTGCCAGGTAGAGTTTGTTCTTAGAGAACTGTCTTGCTTAATTCTACTACCGCGGAGTAGATTGTTCGGGTGTTCAGGAGACTTCTCAGTTTGTTCAGGAGACTTCTCAGTTCTGAAAAGAACTGTCTTGTTTATTAACTATTACCTGGGCGGAAGGTATAGAATTAGGCTGGGACTACTACTTTAGCTTATAGGATCGTAATTAACTGTACTACCGCGGAGTCAGTTCTTGGATTATGGTTTGAAGTAATATGGTTTGGATAATTTTTCACCCAAAAACATTTGAATCCCCCCAATGTTTGCATACTTTACCATTTCTTTCCTCTTGTACAGAAGTACCCCTCTAAAATCCTCTAAAGAATTCCTGAGATTACCAGAACACAATGAAGACACAATAGGGGGGTACACCATGCCACATATCGAGCACCAAATGCACTTTTGTCCAACGCGCTAGACCCTCTGCCATGACATGCCATTGACAATGTTTCACTTACCCTCTATGTACATAAGCAGTTGGGTTATCAGGCTCTAGGGCTATAGCCTTCTGGAAGTGCTCGTCAGCGACAAAAAACTGTCCCTGGTCGCTCTGGGCCTAGAAAACAAAAATGTTTAACGATGAGGTCTGTGAGTCTATCACTATCTTGTTGGTAAAGTCATTGTGTCACATGAGGGCGTATCTGCTACACGCCCAAAGTTTCTGCACTACTTCCGGCTCCAGAGCTAGCATACATTTGTGTGTAATTTTACCCCTAAATCACCCATTTCGTCGTTCAAAAGCAGTTCTTATGACAGACACTTTTAATTCTGAAAAAAATTCTCTAAAGAATTCCTAGGATTTCCACAACACAATCTAATTCACAATTTATTGATCTGTGCACTTCATAATCACAGACGTTAAACCAATGTTTGTATGAGAGAGATTGGCTGTTTCCAGCTTGATGTTTACATCCCCTTGTGGGAGTTTGCCAAGTTCCCTTGCAGGAAGATCATCTAAACAAATAAAACAAAATAAACAGAAGCATTCCCATCACTAACCTGGGCATACAATGCAAAGGCCTCGGCACACGTAGGGAAAGTCCTGGTGCTATTCTCTAGTTGCTGCATTGCCGTCTGTAGCTGCATGGGGCTCTGGTGAACAAGGGCCAGTCTGTATTTAGCGTAGCTGTACTGGGCATGGGCCAGGGCAAAATTGCTGTTCAGTTTGTTGCATTTCTCAAAGTCTTGGGCGGCATCATCGATTCTGTCTAGAAGAAGGTTGAGCTGTGGATGGCAAAGAGGTATCGTTATGTAATAGTGGCTTCTTATATAGTGCTCAAATCCGTCACTCAGTGATGCTCAAGGCGCTCGATTATTATTATAATTTATCCTGCAAGGTATGTGGAGCTACGTGTTGAAGTATGATACCCTTTTCCTTTACATAGCACCATGTAATGGTTTACAAGGTGCTGTGGCCCAATATGCAGCCAATCAACCAGGAACACCGGGGCGAACCCCTTCTCCTTACGATAAGTGTACTGGGTTCTTTTTACATGCATTATACAATACTGAACGTGATTTCCCAAAAAACCCAATTCAAACGAATGTAAACCAGACTGAGGCTAGAAGTGCAGGCACTAAAGTGTGGTCCCTTTTCGGTCTGAGGAGATTTAATATTAAGTGTTACTATAGAGCATACAGGGGACATGACATGCGTTACCTGTCCTCTATGGTGATAGATATCAGCATTATCCGGATCGATCCTGACAGCAGTAGCAAAGTCATTCATTGCGTCAGTGGAATTGCCCTCCTGCATGTGCATGCTTCCACGCTTTATCAGAGCATTAGCTCGCAACTATCGACAAAATTAAGAAGAAAAGTAATAACAATAACTAGACCTTATGTTAATGTGAATATCTGTCACAAAACACAGTTATTTGTTGTTTTTCTCACAAATGTAACTTCCTTATTTGGATAAACCTCTTGAGCTGAACCACAGGATCGGAATTACGTTCTTCTTAAAAAACAAACGATGCTGTATTGTTCTGTAAACATCGATCCTACCTTCTTATTTCCGTCTTCCATGTTGATAAGTTTGTCCAGATCGGGTCGGGCCTCAATCGCTTGTCCCTTCAACAGGAAGAAGGTTGCCCTCATTAATAAGGCCTCGGCTAGCTTATCTCCCTCCCTTTGGATCTCATCATCGCAGGCTTCAATCACACCCTCGTAGTCGCCGCTGGTGAAGAGATTCAGGGCCTTGCGGTACCCAGTGTTGTTACTGCAAGTCAATTGATAAGGTTGCTTTAAACAGGCGTTATATTTTGTATAAGGGGTAAGGCACTTTTCCCCTCATTAAAGGGAAGCTGTACTTGCATCTATTTCTGATTGGGATTCTTGCCATGTAACCACGTGTGTCTTTCCTACAAGTGCGCAACTTGTTCTGCTGCTGCTGTTTTAATTGATATTTTTGTCATTGATATCTTTCTATAGTTGCCTAAAAGATTTATGCGTAGGCCGTGTCCAAATTGCTGGCCGCAGCTACTGCTGCGGCTGTTGATAAGGTTACTGTTGCTATGGACCTGATATGCTTCTACGCATGTTCACATGACTGTCAAGTCGCAGCCGCAGCCTATTACACACTGAAATTTATTGTCACTTTAAATTTCATTGAAAATCTCTTCTCTTTTTACATCTAATTTTGCAAGCTTTGATCGATAGAGCAACTTTTCCATTTTCACAGGTACATATTTTGTATTGGGCTGACTTCACAGATTTGAACTTGCATCATGTCCCATGACCCTTAACCCTTGACCCTCGACCTTACCCATTATCCCCTCCACCTTCTTCGTATCCGTCCTCAGATTGTGAGATGCCATCATCCGAGAAGGATGAAAAGTAGGAGCGGATGAACTGCCCTGAGGGAAGACTTGGTACACGCTCCTGAAAGACAAACAAATTTATTCTAATGACCGGCCCGATTTATAATTTCCCCCTGAAGGAACTGGTTACCAGCCAAAAATGTCACGTGATGTACATTACTTGTGACTGGTTCACTGCTCAATTTAGCTTTTAACCCAGTACGCTCGTGCATTTGGTCTAGTTTCTTGTATCGGTGACAGGTTAAAGTCTGTATTTTGTTCTGGTACCTCATATCGCTGCTGTGCTCTTTCCCTGCCAAGCTCCTTCAGCATTTTATCTGCCAGCATCATGCTTTGGCCGTGAGTAAAGTTCTCCAAGATACACACTGCAGTAGCATCTGTTAAAAATAAACAAACACAAAATACAGGCATGATATTTGGCCCTTGGAAAAAAGTAGGACAAAGTCATACCTGCCAACACTGAAACCTCAGAAATAGGAACACCAGTCGAGTCCACAGTTAGCGACGCAAGAAGTTGTGCAAGTAAAGCTTATTACATGTACACATACAAATGATGTATGTATTTAAAACAATGTACAAATATCACTGTATCCCATAACAAAAATCTCTACTGTCGCAAGTAAATGGCCCCTCGTTTGCCACAACTTTTTTATCTTGTTCATTTCTGTCTCTTGTCAGAAATAGGAATGTTCTGATTTGTTGAGGCCTGCAATCCCAAAAATCTGGACAATTCCAATTAAATCTGAACAGTTGGCAAGTATGCAAAGTAGTACAAGGGCTGGCCTACCTGTAGCCTTATGGTATTTTTAGGCTATTATACAGTTTTCATGATATTTAATAACAATCTTGCTGACCTTTCTGATGGGAAAAAAGTCGGAAATCAGACTAAAATTGGAAGAATATCATGCCTGAAAATACTCAAAACTCATCACAATGTCATCAGTACAAAAAAGGTCATACACCTGTCTAATTGTACCTCACAAGAGAGTGTCGTGGTCAAGCGGTCTAGGGCACCAGACTCTAGCTCTGGTGTTGTCAGAGTGTGGGCTCGGTTTCCGGTCATATTATTGCACTTGTATTATTTTAGCAAGACACTCTAACCATTATTGCTTGGTCCTTCGAATGGGACATAAAGCCAAGGGTCCCATGTGTTGTGTTTGCACGTAAAAAAAACCAGTACATCTATCATTAAGAGAAGAGGTTTGCCCTGGTGTTTCTGGCATGGTTGGCTGCAGATTGTGCTGCACCACCTTGTAAACATTTATAAGTTGTTATATAAAAGGGTCTTATAATTCAAACATAACTCAAAAATGTAACATACATGTACGCTTTGAGAGGTCCGTCGGGTGTGAGTAAGCGATATACATAAGAACTGCGCACATGCAAAGTATTTTGATTCTCTTGGTTCAGCAGTCCAGATTCTTACCTTCTAGACATTGCATCTTCCGGTTCATGTTCTCAAAGGCTTTAGAACGTCTGAATAACGCCTTGACATATCGGGAGTTCAGCTCCAGGGCTTTGCTGCAGTCAGATACAACTTGAGCGTAGTTTTTCTAAATGAGGAAAAAGACAACTTTCGGTCAACATGGTTGTGTTTGCGCACATTTTTTATAAATAACTGGCACTTGGCCAACCGACCACTGTTATTGTTAAGGGAGAATGCTGATGGTGGTATGCCTGATGCCATGTAAAGCATGACCAGTTTACTAGTGCAGACCCCATTCCTACATAATCACCAACATGTACATGTAGGATCCCTCCCCACTCTCAAATAAATTCTACACCATAATGGAACTAGACATTGCAGTTTGATTTAACAGAGTAGTCCAGTGAGTACTTCAAGTACTTTATACCCTGTATAATAATAATAATAATAATAATAAAATAATAATAATAATAACAACTTCTTATATAGCGCATTTTACAATAAACATCTCAATGCGCTTTACCTGGTCATTGGGCCAATAACACTCCTTTAACCTTTCTTAGCTCCCTGGGGAGTATACAACCCTGGGCAACCGTGGCCCTCCGAAGGCTTTTTCAAACACAATATCAACCTCTACCCTCACAGGTACCCATTTATACCCCTGGGTGAAGAGTAAGTGTCTTGCTCAAGGACACAAGTGCTATGACCGGGATTCAAACCCACAACCTGATGACTAACCACCAGAACTTGAATTCGATGCTCTTAACCGCTCGGCCAAGACACCCTTGTTGTGATAACCAGCGATGGGAGCCTTTAGTTCTCCTTTAGTTCTTTAGTTCTCCTTAAAAACTGCTCAAGTGGCGTGTGATGGCCGAGTGGATAAGAGCACTGGACTCAAGCTCTGGTGTTTCTGATCAGCAGAGTGTGGGTTCGAGTCCCGGTTGTGACACTTGTGTCCTTAAGCAAGACACTTAACCATTATTGCTTCTCTTCACCCAGTAGTACAAATGGGTACCAGTGAGAGCTGGGGAGTAACCTGCAATGGACTGGCAGCCTGTCCAGGGGGAATAGAAATATTCTCAGTTGTTTAATGCCAAGGAAACCGGATATAAACACCGGCCTGATGAGCCATATTGGCTCGGGACAGACTTTACTTTACTTACCAACTGCTCATGCGCCGCAGCTCTGTTCTGGTAGAACGTGGAGAGATCTTTGGTCTTATCACGCGGGACGAGTTCTATGGCCTCGTTGTAGCAGGCAATTGCTTGCTCATAGCGGCCCGCTTTGAAGTATTTATTGCCCTTGTTCTTGCTACTCTGGGCTTTCTCTTCAGGAGTCTGCAGGTGGAATAATGAAAAACATGAGAAGGACAAGAACAAATCTCATAAAGTAGCGATTCTAACCACCAGTTTCCAAATGCAGATACGCATGATTTTTTCGTGCCGATACGCGCAATTTTTGGCCGATACGCAAAAACAAATATTTGTTTTTTTTAACCACAAAATACATCAAGAGAAAACCATATAGAATGCAATGCTCCAGATTGCACAGTAGGGCTTTTAAAACCAAGATGAACACCAAGTAGAAAACATTCCGAAGACCTTGTTTCAAATCAGTGTGCTTTGGCCAAACTTCCAAAAATTTGGGTCCAGAATGCCCCCCAGTTTTGAAAAAACCTGGGGAGAACACTGAAATGGTAATTATTTATTATTTAAATTACAATAATTCAAACCACAGTTGAATATGAATTATAATGAAGGGGGAAAACTAATTGTTTGCTAATTCTGATTTTCAAGTAAAAACCATGACAACAAACTGTTAAAATATTATTGAGAAGTTTTTAATGTCACCAATAACGGCAAACAGCCAATCCAAGTAATCATGTTTTTCCATTATTATATACAACATTAACATTAACTAATTTATTCTAATAATTATAAACACGTCCAAAGTTTACTAAATATGTAGTGTAAATTTTGCTGACCTGCTGAGTCAGTGAGTGTGTTGTAAAAATGGAGGAAAACTGGTAACAAATTAGAATGGTTGGGTGGGAGGAGTTGGCCAAATAATTATTCGAAATGAACATGATGAACCACATGTTTTTTTTTTTGTGGGAGGGGCTAGGCAGTGGCGGGTGGTCATGGTGGTACTGCATGCTGGAACAACACATTACCCTTTCGTCCGTTGCAGGCTCGTCCACGACCGGAGCAGAATCCGACCCTGTTTTAGTAGCTGTTTCCCCACCAATTTTGTCAGAATTTCTCCTGTGATAGAAGTAGGCTCCCACTGCCGCACCGATTGCCAATGGAGCCCCGATAGCGAGCGCAACTTGCCATGATTTTGGCCAAGACCCACCAACATCGGTGCCCGGCTTGCTAGCACCCGCCATTTTGAAACCGTCCCTTCTAAGTCAACCTTGTCCGCAACGCTATGTCAATAATATTATGCATTGCCAAGCTACAGCAGTATTATCGAACCCGCTTAAAATGAAAACGACGTGAAATGTTCGCGCGTTACAGAAAGGAAAGTGAGCACCAAATTAATTTTGGTCTCCGAAATAAAGTGCCAAGTTTAAAAGCTCGTCAACGACCATCATCGTCTATAATAATGACATTAAGAAACTGAGACAGGTTTCACCTTAAAATCTTGAGAACAAAACCAATATCATTAAACTAAATTTTATAAGTTTAGGTATCATTGATTGAGTCGACTATAGCCCACCTCGAATTTTTGTTTAAAAAAAAACATTGATAGTGACTTATGGTTGTTTACGGTAATTGACCGAAACTCAACATTTTGTTCTTGGGCTCAATTTTGACCGAACTGAAAGCTAGCTAGCAAATTGGGCCCGAAATAGCCAGCCGCGTATTCGCGGAATGGCCAGCTGCGTATTCAGGAAATTAGAATACATGCGGTAGAGGGAGGTGACAAAATGGCTCATTTGGCTCATTTCTGTCGGTAATCCGTTATTTTATTCGAACGAAAACTGAAATATTAGCTATAACGTACACATTTTTATTTGATAGTATTGAAATTTTATAGCTATAAGTCATTGGAAAGCATTAGAAAAAAAAAAAACAAACCAGTAAATATTAGAAAATAAGCCGCAAACAAGGAGACAAGACCAAACAGAAGTCCCCTCATGGCAAAAGTGAGAAAGAAAAACGCTCTGAGACTGGGAGTAGTTCAATTTGAACGTTTCCGATTTAATTTGTACAAGATTTTCAATGTATATACGGTAATTATTTAACGTAAAGGTTGTCAATTACAAATTTAAGATTTATTGATAACATAATCTGCATACAAATTATTATTAGTTCTTGAATGACGAAAGTGGTTAAATGTTTGTTTGTTTGCAATTTTAAGATTACAATAACATGCATTATTTATTTTGCTTTTATTTATTTAATCTTCAAATACTGAATTCAGAAAAGTTGCTAGATCAAGAATGACTAATTTCTAAAAAGGGAAAAGAATGTGACGAGTGTATGAAGTACCCCCCCCCCCCGTTCATTTGCGCTTATTTTGATGACGTAGCATACTAGTGACGTATTGCTTACTTGTGATGTAGCTTATTTTATTGTACAGCGCCCGCGCAGCAAAATACAATCCTTTGTTATTTTTCGCGGGTTTTGCTATTATATTCTGTACGAAGACCCGATGACATCTTGATTTTCTGCTCTTGAGTTTCTGCGTTGTTTTTCGAGTTATCACTTTATTCTGGACTCGTATTCTTTGTTTATTATGTAAGTATGGAATAAGTATAATTAAGATTAATCTCAGTTAGATTTGTGGATAAATGATCATGCATTTAGTTGTATCATTTGAAGGAATAATTTGATAGTTCCTGAGTATATCATCCCATTAATGTTTGTGCGTAATGGCTACCGTACCTATAGATCCAAACATGCCGGCCTCTATTTTGGATTAATTTATCAGCCAGTGTGAAGTACAAACTTAAGATTTCATGGATTTTCAATGACTAGGCTATATATTTACTTTTCAAATGAAAATTAGGTAGCTGTGTGTTTAAAGTCATCGTACACGTTTTGGTAATTGGAGCCTATTGTTTGTTTCAATCCTATATATTGGAAATATATACCATAAAACTAACCTGTGAAAATTTCATTTCAAAAGGTGGTAGCATTTTTGAGATATTGCCGAAAATCTGGAGCGGTTATGTCCACGCAAGAAGAATAATCTTCATTGGATGGAATACACACTCTGAGAAGCGTTACCGTAACGCTTCTCAATACTCAAAATATTTTGGGGATAAAATGTGATATACTTTCCATAACCGCAGTCCTTCGAAGTAAAAAGTCTCTCAAAATGCATTATACTATCCAAAGCTGCTGTTCTTCTTACCAAGTAAGTTTTTATTGCCATAATCAGAGTCATTACCAAACGTGTACGATGACTTTAATCTAGTACATTCGCACACGGGCTATAAAAGTACAATGCAATGTTTAATTAGTTGTGCTGGGCTAACCACTGTTGAATAATGAATTGGGGCGCTTATCTGCATTATGGTTTGGGATACAATGTAGTTTGGGTTTTGGGGTTTTTTTCCTCGTTTTTACGATGAATATGTGACATTGCACTGAATTCGGCACTGTCAATGACGGTCGTTGACAAGGTTTTTTGAAAGTATTTTGGTGCATGCCAGAACCAAATTTGTTTGTGTGCGAGGGCTTCAGCAGTCTGGTGACATGATCAGGGAGCAGGCTGGAGTTTATTTTGTCGTTTTTGTAACCATGATCTGACGATTTCAAGGAATGATCCGCCTTTCCGGACAGGTTAGGATAGAATGACCTAAATTAAGTAGATAAAGTGGCAGTCGAATACAGAATTTTAGCCAACACACTGTACATACATGTCATTACATTTGGCTACTAATTTCATCTCACTGCAAGGCAAAACCTTTTTAAGCTTTTAGAATTGCTCAATTTTGCCTGTTTTCTGTTTAGAGAAAAACCTCCCTGATAGGTAAGATATAATTCAGTGTAATTTGACCTAAATTAGGGGGATCAATTGGGGGCATGCTGTGGAAAATTTAATGACTATCTCATGACAATTTAGTCCAATAGCCAGCTACATTTGCCGGTACCACCTCGAGGGACTAATTCTAATAATATCACTTTTCTTGTTGCAAATAATCCACAACTTACCATAAACTATGATAGCCTCTCAAAAAAACTAGATTAATACCAGTTTTCGAAAGATTTTCACCTTGAAATCTGAAACCTCTAAGCCTCTTCCGTTGTTACGGCTGTTTAGATAGCAACATTTTTTAAGCCCATGTATTTGCACAGAGTGAATAATATTTGAGTTGTGCATACTCCAACAGCCGTTGTATTTGTCACTTGACAAGCATAGCTGCCTGCCAACAATGTTTCTCTGTGTCAGAGTGCTGCTGTTATACTGTTTCCAATAAAGTCATAAAGAGGGATATTGGTAGAGGTGACATTTTGTTGAAAAATGTGTTTGTTATATCGGTTCATAAGTTTAAAGAAGGTTGTGGTGCAGGTTTGTTCTATTACTTGGTACATGTGCCAGAGGCTGAAATTTCACATAATATTGGTACATGATTTTATGCATTAAGCAGAGTTGTAGTTGAGTCACCTATGTCGAGTCCGATTCCGAGTCATGAGTCACTTGGTTCAAGTCCGAGTCCGAGTCACGAGTAACTTGTATTAAAGGGATTGTATACGTTTGGTAATTGGAACCCACTGTTTGTTTCAATCCTTTTTTGTAGATATCGTCGCTCGTACCACGAAGTGACCTATCTGTCAAAAATTACAAATTACGTATCACTAGATTTGCCATTTTGTAATTTCACGAAGTGACCTATCTGGATACGCCACTTTTCCAATGATATACAGCGTGCGCAGTTCAGGCGCCTGTGTGATATTTGCGTTTCACGAAGTGACCTATCTGGAAGTGTTGTATTTTCATGGTCTTTATATGCATTGGTTTGTACACAGCGCTTAGGATTAGGTCTCACATTGCCTCATTTGGTATTACCACTAATTGTTTTTAATGACTAAGCCGAAACTGTAAGCACGCTTTTAGCACCCGTTGGTTCAGACGGGGCTAATATTCCGACCGGTGGTTCAACTGGTGGAAATTGTAATTGCATGCAAGGCTGCAAAGATACTTTGTAAGGGTTTGATCAGCCCGGGCCGTTCGTTGCCCGTGTGGGCTGCTCGTTGACCAAGGGCCGCTCGTTGCCAGTGGTTATATGTGGGATGCTCGTGTTATAGTGGGCAAGCATGCCCTTGTTTGTTTGTACATATATAAATCAAGACCTTGAGGCAAACATGAATTGCCCAATTTCTTTTGGGCAAATTGCCTGCCTTTGGCTATTTAAATGATATGGGCAAAGACATGCTCTTGTGGGTTCAATAAAACCAGTTTTGAGCTGTGACAGAAAAACGTCAGACAAGCCCGTTGTGTTTATATTTTGTATTATCAGTGTATAATTAACTGGCTACTTATTACTGAACATAAATATTTATTTGTGTTTTTTTCTTTCTTTTTGACTCAGCATTTATTTGGTGACCAGTTTGCTTTTAGTAGCATTTAGTTCCAGAGAGACTTCTTACATCATCTTTCCAGCTGTTTGTCTTTTGATATTCAGTGGAGTTGAAATCTTATCTGTAAATATGCAGGTAGGTTTGTTTTAAAAAAAATAACATGTTTAGCTTTCCCGCTCGCTTCCTTTTTGGGGCCGCATGAATTGAATTTTTATTTTTACCAATTCAAAATGAGATTTAAAAACCATAAAATGTCAACTGATACATCAGAAAATAAAATACTTGCAAGTCAGAACTTAGCCTGTGCCTGTTATGAGGTTAAAAACAGATTGTGAAAGTGAGCTATAGCAGGGTTTTTAATACTGAACAAACTATTAAATAAAACCACTGTAAACATGTTCAATGTCTTGTCTTACATGTTTCTCTCATTATTGTGTGTTGAACAGTGAAAAAAATCAATGGTTGTTCGAAATTTTAAAAAGAATGGCGGCCGGCTTGAAAATAAAATATAAGGGAAGCCCCTCCCACTTCCCTTTTTTCAGGAACCTGGGCCCTAAACATGTTTAATTTTTTACTCGGCCCAACTTTCAATCAATATTTATTTAAACTATGCTGATGTGTTTCTTTAAAGGCATTCAGGATTGGTAAGGATGAAATACAACATTGTTTAATTTTATTCTGAATTCTAAAGCTTACTGATTATCAGGTTCAAGCAAGAACCATTTTTTTCTGTGAAATATTGAGTCATACTCAAGAAAACTGTATCTGCAAGTCTTTCAAATAAACGCTATAGCTGATTTCAGCTGCTAAAACCAATTACATGCTGAAAATTGTGCATTGGTTTCACTACTTTCTCGTGACTCCAACAATGGATTGAGCCCAAATATTCACAGGTTTGTTGTTTCATGTATATGGTTGATTGCACAAAAACATTAACACTGTCTGCGACTATTTTGTCAGCCAACCTTAAAAATCCACTAGAAAGGAGCTTTTAGAGGGGTTATTTTTGGGAGCTAGGAGTGTTGGCTCTGAAAAGAGCCAGTTTTGACATTTCGAACAGAATACTCTGCTCGTCAAAACTGTCTCTTTTCAGAGCCAACACTCCTCCAAAAAGAGATTTTACACAAGGTTGTACCCGCAAGTTTACTGTTCAGAGTTACTTCCTATTGTCCACACCATACAAAGCTTCAAATCACTTCAATGGAAATGTGCACGCGTGTATGCGCTGCGCACAATTCTCAATCAATGATAGGTCTTCAATTACCTCAATGAGGGTGCTGTTTCTGGCTTATGAAGTCATATGTATAGAGGTCTATTCTGTCCTGATCGAGATTGTACCAATTGTCCTTTGAAACCAAATATCTCGTCTTGTTTTCAGTTTGGCTACGAGACCTATGAGATCTCACTTCAGACTTCATTCTTCATCTGGGCGGGGCTGTGCTCAATACTCTGTCTCTTACTACCAAAGAGAGGACATACCTCCTACCCACTGCTCCCTGATGACTACAGGAAGAAAGTGCCTGTTGGTGACATGGAAGGAGTTGATGGTATCTATACTTTCAAATTGGAGGAATCTCATGCAGAAGAAGAGGGACAGTATTCTCCAGTGATAGGTAACTTTTTAGTGAAAACAAAGACTTGACATCTATATTATCCCACAAATGGGCTATGACAAGTCAATAATGTGTTTTTCATACCACCCAAGTAAATTCTTGTCATTTGATTGGAGGATTGGAGGTCAGGTGACATTCATTATTCACACCATTTCATGGTACGTCACTGAGCGTGCATTTTTGGTTTTATACAGCGTACATTTCTGGTACTATCTTTTTGTACTATTGCGCGCTAGACTGCCACAAGCTCACACATGTCATACACAGCTGTACATAATGTGCAAGCTAGACCATAGCATTATGTGGGTGCAGGCGCTGTACACAGCAGCTTACAGGCTCTTGTTTTTACAATTAGAGTGGAAATAGCAGAATGGCCTACATTATTCTGAAAATTTTGTTTCGCTGCTCGAAATTTTTAAGATTTACTTGATGGGTGTTGCATTCATGCATTGGAAAGAATATTTTAATTCGTTGAAAGATGGCTTGTTCCATTCAACTCGGCTTCGCCTCAGTGAATGGAGCATTCCATCTTTCAACTCATGAAAATATTCTCACCATTGCACTCATAAACATTCATTATTCGTATAGTATAACACACCTCTTGCTGGTTCTCTATCCTGGTTGGCAAAAAAAACCCATAATATAGGCTAGTGCATGAAACTATGACCTAGATGTGCGTCAAGACATCACGCGCATAATTTGCAGAAAATAATTCCCAAACCGGGCACCATACTCAACATTTTGTACTGGTTACAGCGCCCTCTCATGATGTGAACAGTGAACAGCAAGTTAAAAACTAAAACTAGGGAAACTAAAAGAGGTCCTTTAAAGGGTCTGTATACGTTTGGTAATGACTCTGAAAATTAATGGCAATACAAGCTTACTTGGTAAGATGTACAACAGATTTGGATAGTATAATGCATTTTGAGAAACTTTTCACTTTGAAGAACTGCAGTTATAGAAAAAAAATATCACTTTATAGGCCTATCCCCAAAAATTTTGAATCTGAGAAGCGTTACTTCTCAGATTGTGTATTCCAATTGCAGAATATTCTTCCTGCATGGACATAACCGCTCAAGATTAATATCTCAAAAATGCTACCACCACTCACAGTCTCTCAGGGTGCATAGACATGCACTAGTGACCTCGTAAGGAACAATATCATTTTAGTTTTGCCATACTTCCATTCAATTCATAGAAAGAATAAACGTCATTTATTTTGTTCAATACAGAAAAGAATAGAGCTATGCTCAATAATGATGTGGCCATTGAGGACAACACATCGTCAAAGACTGAGCATCCAGAAATGGAGGACACTAAATCACAGGTGCCACACACACAAACAGAGGACACCACATCACAGATGTCACACACAGAAACAGAGGACACCACATCATCACAAGAACCACACCCAGCAACAGATGACACTGCATCATCACAAGAGCCACACCCAGCAACAGATGACTCCGCCTCATCACAAGAGCCACACCCAGCAACGGAGGGTGCCACATCACCACAGATGCCGCACCAAGCAATGGATGACTCCGCCTCATCACCAGAGCCACACCTAGCAACAGAGGATGGCACATCACCACAGATGCCACACCCAGCAACGGATAACACTGCATTATCACAAGAGTCACACCCAGCAACGAAGGATGCCACATCATCACAAAAAGAGTCACACCCAGCAACAGATGACACCAAATCATCAGAGAAGCCACACCCTTCAACATCAGAGAAGCCACACCCACCAATGGAAGACACCAAAGCACCCATGTCCCAGGACTCGTTAAAGAATGGGGCAAATAGTGTAGATGTGGCATACCCAGCCATGACGGACACCTCGACAGCACACAGGACACAACCAGCCACAGAGAGCAAACTCACTGAGAACACATCCATTAATGGAGATAGTTCTGAAGAAAGGAACTCTAAATCACCACAGGACAGGGATCTCTCCATTACAGACGATGCTTCCGCACAGAGCGAGACTGAAGCCGTGAAGAAGTTATGCTACCCATCTCTCAGATCCTGTTTTTTATATTTGCCTTCACTCTTCCTGCTCATCTGGTTCTCGTTGCTTCAACTCAACATGTTTTTCTTTCTTGGGACTCTCAACCCAGACTTGGTGCAACTGACAAACAATTATCAGGCTTTGGGTAAGTATGGGTTAATAATAATAACAATAATAATATTAATAGTGGCTTCTTATATAGCACTCAAATCCGTCACTCAGTGGAGCTCATGGTGCTCCAACATTATCACCTCGATACTGGGCAATTTATTTCATTCCTTAAACCATCTCAGCTCCCTTGGGAGTATACAGTCTGTGCTGCCAAATATGTAGCGCATCAAGTTAAATCAATCAGTTGTGAGAAGAGGGTTTCAATCAAGATAGTAGTAGACACCTCAAAGGGTTCTTCCCTTTGATTGGTTTAAAGCACGTCACATGATATGTCTTATTTTTACTAGAAAACTGTGCGAACGCGAGGCACTACTATAACTGTGGCAACTGAATGTAGTATACTTATAGCAACCAGTGTATTATACCTATAGCAACAGCAGCTTCTTGATACCAAGACGTCTAGGCACACTTTGGGGTGTTAAAACAAAAATTGACTGCTTTTACTTGTGCTATGGTTAAAACTACAATCCTACACAGGCAGAACTAAATATAAAAATTATCTGGTATAAACATTATCTACGTTTTGTTTAACTGTTCAACTCCAAAGTTTATTATACAACAAAGTCATGAGATGAATGAAACCCCTTTTTAGTAGCGTTGATCCTAATTCTGTCCAGGTGGGTTGTACCAAATATCTTTGATGCAAAATTATCCAGGACAAGGGACAAGTTTTATATTTATTTGTAATTAAAAATCGGGGCATCAAAAACACAACAACAAACAATCACTATACTGATTAAAAGGTTGACATAATTCCTATAGTATTTTGTCTTCTTTTCAAAATGAGAAAAAAAAAATTAGCTGCTGCAAGCTGCCTACCAACCAGGGGGACCTATGGTATATATATGTGCAAAGAATGGTTGAAGTGATTGTATACGTTTGGAAATTGGAACCACTGTTTGTTTCAATCCTATATAGTTGTAGATATACCATACAACTAACCTGTGAAAATTTCATTTCAAAAGGTGGTAGCGTTTTTGAGTTATCGCAAAAAATCTGAAGCGATTTTGTCCCTGCAGGAAGAATAATCTGCAATTGGAATACACTTTCTGAGAAAAGTTACTGTCAAGTCCGAGTCACCGAAATTGTGACTTGAGATGGACTCGAGTCCGAGTCCTGGACTCGAGTGCTAAAACTCTGATAATAGGTCAATTTCCCCCTAGCAAAGAAACAGGATCTTTAAGAGTAGTTAACTTGTGTTTTTTTCTTATTATAAATGGGAGATGAATGTTCACCAAATCTGTGTTCTTAACCGTATCAGGACTGGGGGTGGGTGGGGATGGCAGACGGGTGGGGGCACATTGTGCCCCCTACGATTTGTTATTGCCCGAAGCTTTCTAAGGCTGCATCACAACACACATAGAAAAGAAAACAATACAAACTGCGCTAGAACATTATTTCTTTAAACAACTAAAATGTATAGGAAAAAAATAGTTCAGTGGAAATAGCCAATCAAAAAAGAAAAGGAACAGAAAAACAGGTTCCTTGCAACCCCTTATTTAATTTATGTCAGAGGAACCCCAAAAAGAGGAACCCCAACCCCGGCGCCATTAGATGATTGATTAAAATAATGAATGCTAAAAACAATGGTTTATTTTACTTCAGAGGGGATCACATCCTACAGCCTTGGAAAAGGATAAAAAAAAGAGAGTGATGAGCAATATCGCCCATTTGTCTTGAAATTTCACTACATCATAATGTCTATAGGGTAATCAACAACAATTAGCAATTGGTAAATCAAACATGTTATAGACTCAATTTAAACCCCAAACTGGCACAGAAATGGACCCTGTTTTTTAACAATGAAAATCCCAATTTTATATATCGGACTGGATAACACTGTTCTTTGTCAGGAATATTTAAAGCCCTTCTAGGAATACCTAGACAAAAAAGAAAACTCAAATGAACTCTTTCCAAAGTGTCTTGTTGGTTGGACATTTATCTGAAATGAACTGTTTTAATTGTTTTTTGTGTTGCAGTATGCTCACCATCTCCAAAGAGATCTACCCTGTCAGGCCTATAGTAAAGGAGCTGCACTTTCCAGCAAGGTAAATTGGTGCTTGGAGTTTGGTGCTTGGAGTTTCAAGTTTGGAGCTTGGAGTGTGAACATTGAACATTGTAGTTTCCAGTTTGTAGTTTCCAGTTTGCAGTTTCCAGTTTGTAGTTTCCAGTTTGTAGTTTCCAGTTTGCAGTTTCCAGTTTGTAGTCTCCAGTTTGCAGTTTCCAGTTTGTAGTTTCCAGTTTGTAGTTTCCAGTCTGTAGTATCGAGTTTGTAGTATCCAGTTTGTAGTTTCCAGTTTGTAGTTTCCAGTTTGCAGTTTCCAGTTTGTAGTTTCCAGTTTGTAGTTTCCAGTTTGCAGTTTCCAGTTTGTAGTCTCCAGTTTGCAGTTTCCAGTTTGTAGTTTCCAGTTTGTAGTTTCCAGTTTGCAGTTTCCAGTTTGTAGGTTCCAGTTTGTAGTTTTCAGTTTGTAGTTTCCAGTTTGTAGTTTCCAGTTTGTAGTTTCCAGTTTGTAGTTTCCAGCTTGTAGTTTTCAGCTTGTAGTTTTCAACTTGTAGTTTCCAGTTTGTAGTTTTCAGTTTGTAGTTTTCAGTTTGTAGTTACCAGCTTGTAGTTACCAGCTTGTAGTTTCCAGTTTGTAGTTTCCAGTTTGTAGTTTCCAGTTTGTAGTTTCCAGTTTGTAGTTTCCAGTTTGTAGTTTCCAGTTTGTAGTTTTCAGCTTGTAGTTTTCAGCTTGTAGTTTTCAGCTTGTAGTTTCCAGTTTGTAGTTTCCAGTTTGTAGTTACCAGTTTGTAGTTATCAGTTTGTAGTTTCCAGTTTGTAGTTTCCAGCTTGTAGTTTTCAGTTTGTAGTTTCCAGTTTGTAGTTTCCAGCTTGTAGTTTCCAGTTTGTAGTTTCCAGTTTGTAGTTTCCAGTTTGTAGTTTCCAGTTTGTAGTTTCCAGTTTGTAGTTTCCAGTTTGTAGTTTTCAGTTTGTAGTTTCCAGTTTGTAGTTTCCAGTTTGTAGTTTCCAGTTTGTAGTTTCCAGTTTGTAGTTTCCAGTTTGTAGTTTCCAGTTTGTAGTTTCCAGTTTGTAGTTTCCAGTTTGTAGTTTCCAGTTTGTAGTTTCCAGTTTGTAGTTTCAAGTTTGTAGGTTCCAGTTTGTAGTTTGCAGTTTGCAGTTTCCAGTTTGTAGTTTCAAGTGTGTAGTTTCAGTTTGTAGTTTCCAGTTTGTAGTTTCCAGTTTGTAGTTTCCAGTTTGTAGTTTCCAGTTTGTAGTTTCCAGTTTGTAGTTTCAGTTTGTAGTTTCAGTTTGTAGTTTCCAGTTTGTAGTTTCCAGTTTGTAGTTTCAGTTTGTAGTTTTCCAGTTTGTAGTTTCCAGTTTGTAGTTTCCAGTTTGTAGTTTCCAGTTTGTAGTTTCAGTTTGTAGTTTCCAGTTTGTAGTTTCCAGTTTGTAGTTTCCAGTTTGTAGTTTCAGTTTGTAGTTTCCAGTTTGTAGTTTCCAGTTTGTAGTTTCCAGTTTGTAGTTTCAGTTTGTAGTTTCCAGTTTGTAGTTTCAGTTTGTAGTTTCCAGTTTGTAGTTTCAGTTTGTAGTTTCCAGTTTGTAGTTTCAGTTTGTAGTTTCCAGTTTGTAGTTTTCAGTTTGTAGTTTCCAGTTTGTAGTTTCAGTTTGTAGTTTCCAGTTTGTAGTTTCCAGTTTGTAGTTTCCAGTTTGTAGTTTCCAGTTTGTAGTTTCCAGTTTGTAGTTTCAGTTTGTAGTTTCCAGTTTGTAGTTTCCAGTTTGTAGTTTCAGTTTGTAGTTTCCAGTTTGTAGTTTCCAGTTTGTAGTTTCCAGTTTGTAGTTTCAGTTTGTAGTTTCCAGTTTGTAGTTTCCAGTTTGTAGTTTCCAGTTTGTAGTTTCCAGTTTGTAGTTTCAGTTTGTAGTTTCAGTTTGTAGTTTCCAGTTTGTAGTTTCCAGTTTGTAGTTTCCAGTTTGTAGTTTCAGTTTGTAGTTTCCAGTTTGTAGTTTCCAGTTTGTAGTTTCCAGTTTGTAGTTTCCAGTTTGTAGTTTCCAGTTTGTAGTTTCAGTTTGTAGTTTCCAGTTTGTAGTTTCCAGTTTGTAGTTTCAGTTTGTAGTTTCAGTTTGTAGTTTCAGTTTGTAGTTTCCAGTTTGTAGTTTCCAGTTTGTAGTTTCCAGTTTGTAGTTTCCAGTTTGTAGTTTCCAGTTTGTAGTTTCCAGTTTGTAGTTTCCAGTTTGTAGTTTCCAGTTTGTAGTTTCCAGTTTGTAGTTTCCAGTTTGTAGTTTCCAGTTTGTAGTTTCCAGTTTGTAGTTTCCAGTTTGTAGTTTTCAGTTTGTAGTTTCCAGTTTGTAGTTCCAGTTTGTAGTTTCAGTTTGTAGTTTCAGTTTGTAGTTTCCAGTTTGTAGTTTTCCAGTTTGTAGTTTCAGTTTGTAGTTTCCAGTTTGTAGTTTCCAGTTTGTAGTTTCAGTTTGTAGTTTCCAGTTTGTAGTTTCAGTTTGTAGTTTCAGTTTGTAGTTTTCAGTTTGTAGTTTCAGTTTGTAGTTTCCAGTTTGTAGTTTCCAGTTTGTAGTTTCAGTTTGTAGTTTTCAGTTTGTAGTTTCCAGTTTGTAGTTTCCAGTTTGTAGTTTCCAGTTTGTAGTTTCCAGTTTGTAGTTTTCCAGTTTGTAGTTTTCAGTTTGTAGTTTCCAGTTTGTAGTTTCAGTTTGTAGTTTCCAGTTTGTAGTTTCCAGTTTGTAGTTTCAGTTTGTAGTTTCCAGTTTGTAGTTTCCAGTTTGTAGTTTCCAGTTTGTAGTTTCAGTTTGTAGTTTCCAGTTTGTAGTTTCAGTTTGTAGTTTCCAGTTTGTAGTTTCCAGTTTGTAGTTTTCAGTTTGTAGTTTCAGTTTGTAGTTTTCAGTTTGTAGTTTCAGTTTGTAGTTTTCAGTTTGTAGTTTCCAGTTTGTAGTTTCCAGTTTGTAGTTTCCAGTTTGTAGTTTCCAGTTTGTAGTTTCCAGTTTGTAGTTTCCAGTTTGTAGTTTCCAGTTTGTAGTTTCCAGTTTGTAGTTTCAAGTTTGTAGTTTCCAGTTTGTAGTTTTCAGTTTGTAGTTTCCAGTTTGTATTTTTCATTTTTTAGTTTTCTTGTTTGTTTTTTCATGTTTGTTGTTTCCAGTTTGTAGTTTCCAGTTTGTAGTTTCCAGTTTGTAGTTTCCAGTTTGTAGTTTCCAGTTTGTAGTTTCCAGTTTGTAGTTTCCAGTTTGTAGTTTCCAGTTTGTAGTTTCCAGTTTGTAGTTTCCAGTTTGTAGTTTCCAGTTTGTAGTTTCCAGTTTGTAGTTTTCAGTTTGTAGTTACCAGTTTGTAGTTTCCAGTTTGCAGTTTCCAGTTTGCAGTTTCCAGTTTGCAGTTTCCAGTTTGTAGTTTTCAGCTCGTAGTTTTCAGCTTGTAGTTTCCAGTTTGTAGTTTCCAGTTTGTAGTTACCAGCTTGTAGTAATCAGTTTGTAGTTTCCAGTTTGTAGTTTCCAGTTTGTAGTTTCCAGTTTGTAGTTTCCAGTTTGTAGTTTCCAGTTTGTAGTTTCCAGTTTGTAGTTTCCAGTTTGTAGTTTCCAGTTTGTAGTTTCCAGTTTGTAGTTTCCAGTTTGTAGTTTCCAGTTTGTAGTTTTCAGTTTGTCGTTTTCAGTTTGTAGTTTCCAGTTTGTAGTTTCCAGTTTGTAGTTTCCAGTTTGTAGTTTCCAGTTTGTAGTTACCAGTTTGTAGTTTCCAGTTTGTAGTTTCCAGTTTGTAGTTTCCAGTTTGTAGTTTCCAGTTTGTAGTTTCCAGTTTGTAGTTTCCAGTTTGTAGTTTCCAGTTTGTAGTTTCCAGTTTGTAGTTTCCAGCTTGTAGTTTCCAGTTTGTAGTTTCCAGTTTGTAGTTTCCAGTTTGTAGTTCCAGCTTGTAGTTTCCAGCTTGTATGTTCATTGTTTGCAGTTTCAAGTTTGCAGTTTGGAGTTTGTGCAAGCCCTATCCCGTAAGATCTTCTTCTTTATAGAGTGTAAGATCTTCTCTTGAAGTTGTGATATTTTCATAATTAAATCACTTTTTTTCATCTGTGGAATTTTGTTTGATTTCTTTATTGCATCTGAGATCTACCCGTCAACAAGTAGATGTCTTGACTGGCCTACAGTAAAGGAGCTGCACTCTCCAGCAAGGTAAAGTCCTAATAAAGAAATAACAAAAGTTATCTTTTGGTTATTAAAACTGTCCATGCCACTTTCTTGATTAGTTTTATTCTGGGGACTCAGTGATAAGAAAGCTCATACCAGCACCAATTGTCAAGAGAACTCTTTGCGGCCTTTGAGATGCCGCCTCATATGTCTGTTGCTTATCTTAATGGCAACAGCCAAAAGAATCCTGATATGCTTGAGTTCCCGAGAACTTTTTTTCGCCGTTAGCATTTTGTTGTATTCAGTTTTGCTTGAAGTTTACACCAAATTCTCAGGTAAAACAATTTTTCTGAAACTGACTGTTTTAATCGTTTATTTGTGTTGCATCTGAGGCTCACCAACTCGAAAGGGCAAAGTGATCTACCCGCAACAAGCAGATGTCTTGACTGGCCTATAGTAAAGGAGCTGCTGCACTCTCCAGCAAGGTAAATTCCTAAAAAAAGAAATAACAAAAGTTAGCTTTTGATTATTCAAATTGTCCATGCTACTATCTTGATTAGTTTCATTCTGGGGACTCAGTGATAAGAAAGCTCATACCAACACCAATCGACAAGAGAACCCCTCAAATTTGTGTTGCTTATTTTTATTGCAACAATATAAACAATCCTGAAATGCACGATTTTCTCAGAACTTCTTTCGCTATTTTTAGTTTTCTGTATTTATTTTTGATTGAATTAAAAAAGCTGCACTCTCCAGCAATTTTAATTCCTAAAAAAGAAATAACAAAAGATAGCTTTTGGTTATTAACATTTTCCATGCCACTTACTTGAAAAGGTCGAGGTCTAGGTCATGGTGGTGAGTTATAACTAAATGGTTTCCGGACTGAGTTTAACAAGGGACATTTGCACTTGTAACTTGGGTGGAGGGTTGCTCTTAGAGAAAGGAAAGTTGGGATTGTTTTGGGGTGAATAAGATCAAAGGTCCAGGTCTTGGTGGTGAGTCATAGCTATCTGGTTTCCGGACCTTCAAAGAGTTAGAGGTAAATTTTGGACTTGTAATTTAAGTGGGGGGTTGCTCTTAGAGAGAGGAAAGTTGGGATTTTTTGTGGTTGAAATGGTCAAAGTTGATGAGTTCAATTTCACAGGTTAAATGTGAAGGTCACAATGCTCGGGTATATGAACATGGTTTGGTGATATTTTGCGGTAGCTACAATATAAGGGCTGAGGGGTATCAACAGCATCGCTGTTATATTTGAGTGATTGACATTCACTAATAGTTTGGAGACTTTCAGATCATAACATAAGCAACGCAAGCTGATGGAACTACATTTAAAGTGTCCTTTTGTGTGATGATGATAACAAGTCCGATCTGTTCTGTGAGGTCTGCATCACTAGGCTACAACACTCCACCAATTATCTTAGAACAGGACAAGAATCGAATGCATAGTCAGATAATGGGTCAGGCTCAATCCAGATTGGATATCCAGCAGGGGCAAACAATTTTCAAATCACGGAGCAGTTTGTACATGTAGGGTAAACTTTCCTCTGTTGGAGTTCAGTGACCAAATGTAAAAATACTTGATTTGGTCGGACGTGGTCACTGACCTCTGACCTCTGGCCAGTCCCTCCCACTACTATTTTGTGGGCAATTGCCCACAAAATAGTCACAGACAGTGTTCATGTTTTGTTTGATCAACCATATACAATGTACATGAAATAACAAACCTGTGAAAAGTTGGGCTTAATCTGTTGTGTGAGTCAGAAGGAGATAGTGAAAAACCATGCACAATTTTCAGCATGTAAACACATTGTCCTTAACACATTGTCCTTAACACATTGTCCTTGACACATTGTCCCGAATTTTATTTCATTTCAGACTGGTGTTTGGAGTTTGACGGCGGAGTTTGACGGCTGGAGTTTGGCGACTGGAACTTGGTGGCTGGAGTTTGGCGGCTGGAGTTTGGCGGCTGGAGTTTGGCGGCTGGAGTTTGACGGCTGGAGTTTGACGGCTGGAATGAGAAGTCATCGAACACTGCATCAACGATGTCGGAACATGGATGAATCAGAACTTTCTTAAGCTAAATGATGCAAAAACTGAATTCAGGATTCTAGGTTTCGAACAGCAAATTAGGAAAGTCAACATTGAACATTAGAGTTGGTGATGCTCACATTGAGCCTTCCACTAATGTTCGTAATTTAGGTGTGATGTTTGATGACTCAGCTATGACAATGGAAAGCCAGGTGACAGCAATATCTAAGGCTGTTTTGATGTCAATTAGGAATATTGGCAGAATACGGGATCACCTCACAAGGGATGCTGCGGAAACCATTGTCCATGCTTTTATAACATCCAGATAGATTCATGCAACTCGCTTTTATATGGAATTAACAGCATACACCTCTCGTCTTCAACGGCTACAGAATATCGCGGCAAGGATGATCACGTACACCAAGAAAACAGACCACATCATCACACCCGTGTTTGCCGACTTGCACTGGCTCCCCATCCAACAAGGAGTTAAACATAAACTGTGCCTCATTATTTTCAAGATTTTACAAGGTGATGCCCCAGCATATTGAAGTGATCTTGTGCGATTATATGCCCCAGGGCATCGTGGCTTACGGTCTGCACAACAAAAACTCCTTCAGGAAAAAATGGCAAATCATCAATCATGGGGGGAGAGAAGTTTTCAGATTGCAGCACCGAGGCTTTGGAACTCCCTACCTGAAACTGTGAAACTTTCAAATTCACTTGGCATATTCAAGAACAGTTTAAAATCCTATCTGTATTAAGAAGCATTTGGTTAACTCTATTTTATACTTATGTAATGCTACTTTCTCTTTTATGTTGGTTGTTTTGCAGAAAAGGAATGCCAAAAAAAACAAAAAAAATCGACAAAAAAAGATACAACGTTAAAGGCATCGTACACGTTTGGTAATTGTCAAAGACCAGTGTTCTCATTTGGTGTATCCCAACATATGCATAAATTAACAAGCCTGTGAAAATTTTGGCTCAATTGGTCATCGAAGTTGCAAGAAAATTATGAAAGAAAATACACCCTTGTTGTACAAATGTGTGTGCTTTCAGTTAGGAATAAATACTTCTTGCAAGAAGTTTTTATTATTTTAGTGAGAAATTACCTCTGTTTCAAAACTACGTTACTTCAGATGGAGTTGTTTCTCACAATGTTTTATATTATCAACAGTTCTCTGTTGCTCGTTACCAAGTCAGTTTTTATGCTAATAGATATTTTGAGTAATTACCAAACGTGTGTGACACCTTTAAACAAAAAAAATAGGATTAAAAAAAAGAAATGCAATGAAAAAATAAAAAGTTTTAAAAAATCTGACAAAAGGTGGCAATATATGGAACACCATAGGCCTGTCGCTGGCTAAAGTGAGTGAAGCTGTACTTAGGGTCAAAGTTGAACCTCCTCGGCGAAAAAAAATGTGGCGCAACAAAAAAATGCGGGGGGGGGGAGAAATGCGACAGAAATAAAAATGCGACCAAAAAAATGAGACGGGGGGGAAGAATGCCACAGAAATGAAAATTTGACAGAAAAATAAAATGAGATGGAGGGAAAAAATGAGACGGGAAAAAAGCAACAGGAAAATAATTTGACCGTAAAAAAAATGCGAACATGCAAAAAAAATGTGCTGAGAAGAAGAAAAAATGCGACGGAAACAAAAACCGGGATATAGGTGAACACCATAGTCACCTATCCTGGGGTGGTGTACCTTAAAAAGTAGCTGACAAAGGAAGTCCTCTTTATTCTCTGTTCAAACTTCCAACTTGACCCAAAAAGTCAGTGTAAAGGTCACGGCACAGGACTAGCAGTACATAAGGGACACTCAGCTTTTCCACTTGACCCACAGAATAATTGGTCATAAGGAAGTAGGTTGTGGGGAAAAACCCCTTAAAACAGTTACACCCCTATGTTCCGACATATATGTTCCGACACCCCTATGTTCTGACAACCCTGGTGTATTTTCCTAACCCTAACCCTAACCCTAACTCTAACTCTAACCCTAACCCTAACCCTAATCCTAACCCTAACCCTAACCCTAACCCTAACCCTAACCCTAACCCTAACCCTAACCCTAACGCTAACGCTAACGCTAACGCTAACCCTAACCCTAACGCTAACCCTAACCCCAACGCTAACGCTTACGCTAACCCTAACCCTATGTAAATTATGAGGGGGTTGTCGGAACATAGGGGTGTCGGAGTATAGGGGTGTTGGAATATAGAGCAGTCACCCTTAAAACAATGGGTTTACAAAGGTATTGTTGTAATTCGCTTGTCATCAGACTACCTCCACTAATAATTATAATTTTACTAAGTATTTATGTTACTTTTCTGGGGAACATATGGACATATCCATTAACTTTGGTCAGCAGTTTTGTGAGCTCTCATTGTGGGAACCTTTGATGAGGAATTTGGGTGAGGTTCTGCAATGGCTTTTAAATCTAGAAGACAAAAATTTAGTAATTCTATAAAATATATTATGGAGGAAAATTTCCATTTCCTGACATTACTGTAGGGAACCCAAGTGCGCCCTCAGTGTTCAAGTAACTGATCCAACTTTGTGATTAGCATAATTTATACAAAAAAGTTGTTTGGGGTCGCGACCTTTGGGCTCACTCTCTTTTTCATTTTAGCTTTGAGCAAGAGAGAGCTCATTTATTTTTTGTCAAGGTATTTCTCTCTATTTTGTCAGAGCTATGCTCCATGTAATATTTATCTGGGAGGGATAAGCTCATATAGTTACCTGTGAGTATTGTTCTGTATCAAATCATCATTTCATTCCAGAAATAATTGTCATGTTTAGGTCTGATTGAATCATTGTAAACTTGTGTGTGGCCAGCGTCCTGTTGTGTTGACCTTTTGACCTTAATATAAGTGACTGTGCTGTGCATTGTGTATGCAATTATATTGTGTATTGTGTGCTATAGTATTGGAGGATTAAAATCAGTACAGGAGATTATTTTATATTTTTGATGTCATAAGGATTCTGCTTTTGGTGTATTCTGGTGAATGCTTGTCCTTTTTAGGGCAGAGCTGTGTATTGAGAGAGTTGCGACATGGAGGGACCAGCTTTCTCCGGTCACGTGGTTGCTGGACGCCATTTTGTTCCAAATGCAGCACAACCCAATGGGCAGACTAGTCTGGCACCCTGTATTCCCCAATGCATTTTTTGGAGACAAAATGGCTTCTAATCGCAAGTTGTTGCAGCTCTCTCAATATAAGGCTCTGTTTTAGGGGACCCAAGTGCGCCCTCAGTGTTCAAGTGTTTGATCCAACTTTGTGATTAGCATATTTTATAATAAAAAGTTCTGTTTGGGGTCGCGTCCTTTGGGCTCACTCTCTTTTCCATTTTGTCTCTACAAATGGCATCTTAGACAGGATTGTATTTGCCATTTTTCTACATTTTTCAATATTGCTACTCAATACGCTTTTTTAACATTGAGTTGAATATTTGAATATTATGACGTCCGTGTTTACCCGGATTTAAACCCTGGTCTATAGGTTTTCTCCTGATGAGGATTGATCGTTTTCGCGTTTTCGTCGCGAACAATGGATGTGATGGTCACCTTCCCTGCATCGTGAGGACTTCATCAACGGATGTATTTTGTTTAAATTGTATGTTGTGCTACTTATATTGTAAAGTTCCATTTATGGAATTTTATGTAATATTTGACATTTTCATGCAAGCTATTTTGCAGATCTGTTTTACTTTTTGAAGGCAGTTGTGTCCCTTGTAGATCTAAAGATTCATTATTCTTATAAACAGATAATTTTAGAGCCAGTGGTAGGCCTGTGCTTTTGGATCAAGTGTTTTTAAGTCAAATAGATTTTTTTGTGGCACACATATTAATGTGAAAACTCAAGGTTTTCAGCTAACTGCATTTTTCTTATCATTTTGCACCTGTGAAAAGGGTGTATATATACTTTATGACTTTTTGTGCATTTAAATTGCCTTGGCATATTACTGTGTAACATACAAGTCTTTGTAAGACTATATGTCAGTTGGAAATTTTTGAGTCGCAATTGTACTTTTTGTCAACAGTCTACAGTAAGGTTAGACAAATTGGACTTGTATTTTTATTGTCTGTATGTGCGCAGACTGTTTTGTATGGTCAATGATTTATGCCTCATATTGTATTTTATGATTGCATTTCTAAATTTGTTCCCTAAGAACGTGTAGTGACGGAATTGTGGGTTACTAATTTTTAGTGTAGTTGTTAAATGAAATATTATTGTCAGCAGTTTTTAAGTCAAATAGATTTTTTGTTGCACACATATTAATGTGAAAACTTAAGCTATCTGCATTTTTCTTATCATTTTACACCTGTGAAAAGGGTGTATATATACTTTATAACTTGTTGTGCATTTAAATTGTCTTGGCATATTACTATGACAATGGTGACAGCAATATGTCAGTTGGAAATTTTTGAGTCGCAATTGTACTTTTTGTCAACAGTCTACAGTAAGGTTAGACAAATTGGACTTGTATTTTTATTGTCTGTATGTGCGCAGACTGTTTTGTATGGTCAATGATTTATGCCTCATATTGTATTGTATTTTATGATTGCATTTCTAAGAACGTGTAGTGACGGAATTGTGGGTTACTAATTTTTAGTGTAGTTGTTAAACTGTTTGTGCTCACCAATATGGGATATAGTATACAACCTTTTGAGGTAAAGCAAAACTGAATATAACCTTTTGAAATAATTTAGTCACCCAGCCTGATATGGTTTAGTGTGTATTTTGAAGTTGGTTGTGTTGTCCAACTCTGTTTTGTTCTCACAGTGTGGGTGAGACTATTTATAATCTCCCACATGCTTGTCTACCCTTGTGGATGCATACATTTTTTAGTGACTGATAATATAAGTTTACCTTTTTGCTTTCCAAGCAATTAAAGTGAACTTTTAGCCAGTTGTATTTTATTCTCCAGTGTAATCTTTCTTGGCCTACAAAGAACACTGTTTTGCCTGCCTGTTTAGATCCAATTTTAAATGTATGTTGTAGTTTATAAAAGAAACACTTATGTCTGTAGTGAGATCCAGGATAAATGTGATTGGAATTTCACGACAGGTTTTTGCTGTGTAAATTATTCAGAGTTTTGACATGATTTTAAATAACCATTTGGTTGTATAGTGTATTGTCATGGTTGCTCTATCATAAATAGAGACAAGCGATTGCCATGTGAGTGTATTATGTCTGGTTCAACCCTGTGGTTGACCTCAATGTATAACACTGTATCAATTTGGGTATTTGAGATTGGGTCAAAGATTGTGTTGTACTGTAGGCCTACTGTGTGTTTTACATGTGAAGTTTGCTATACAGGTTTTGTATTGGGATAGACTGTTATCACTTTACTGGTTGTTGGAGCTGACTTAGAATACGTTTTTCGGTGAGGATGTTTTATTCATGCATAGTGTGTGTCAGTTTGTATTCAGAAAACCTGGTCTTAGTGAACATTCAGTGGGTATCATTATGCAGTGTAATCATTTCTGATGTGTAAATGATTCTGTATTCATCTTAAATTTGTAGTAGGATGGATCTGGTGCATCATTTATGAGATTGTGTTAAAAATATGCGTAATGGTTTAAAGGTGTAATTCATTGTAAATCATATAAATGTCATTTTCATAAATCACACTAGGTCGAACTTGTATCTGTTTTGTTTTTGGACCACTCGGGTCGCGTGGTCATAAAGTAGGGAACCTGCAGGGAACCCAAGTGCGCACTCAGTATTGTTCTGTATCAAATCATCATTTCATTCCAGAAATATTGTCATGATTAGGTCTGATTGAATCATTGTAAACTTGTGTGTGGCCAGCGTCCTGTTGTGTTCACCTTTTGACCTTAATATAAGTGACTGTGCTGTGCATTGTGTATACAATTATGTTGTGTATTGTGTGCTGTATTGGAGGATTAAAATCAGTAACAGGAGATTATTTTATATTTTTGATGTCATATGGATTCTGCTTTTGGTGTATTCTGGTGAATGCTTGTCCTTTTTAGGGCAGAGCTGTGTATTGAGAGAGTTGCGACATGGAGGGACCAGCTTTCTCCGGTCACGTGGTTGCTGGACGCCATTTTGTTCCAAATGCAGCACAACCCAATGGGCAGACTAGTCTGGCACCCTGTATTCGCCAATGCATTTTTTGGAGACAAAATGGCTTCTAATCGCAAGTTGTCGCAACTCTCTCAATATAAGGCTCTGTTTTAGGGGACCCAAGTGCGCCCTCAGTGTTCAAGTGTCTGATCCAACTTTGTTATTAGCATAATTTATTTTTAAAAAGTTCTGTTTGGGGTCGCGACCTTTGGGCTCACTCTCTTTTTCATTTTATCTTTGAGCAAGAGAGCATGCACATTTATTTTTTGTAGGAAGCATGGCTCTGATGGCCATGCTCCATATAATATTTATCTGGGAGGGATAGGCCTAAGCTCATAGAGTTATCTGTGGGCATTGTTCTGTATCAAATCATTATTTTACTCCAGAAATATTGTAATTTTTAGGGCTGATTGAATCATTGTAAACTTGTGTATGGCCATCCTCGTGTTGTGTTGACCTTTTGCCCTTAATATAAGTGACTGTGATACAATTATATTTTGTATTGTGTGCTATAGTATTGGAGGATTAAAATCAGTACAGGAGGTTATTTTATATTTTTGATGTCATATGGATTCTGCTTTTGGTGTATTCTGGTGAATGCTTGTCCTTTTTAAATAGAGGACCGGCCTCCTTCCCATGTCTCTACATTACCAAGAAGGACTGAGAGAGGTATAAGGGGAAACGAAACAATATATGGTCATCGATAGTTTAGGACATGCTAGAGGCCAACTAAAAATAAATAAAGGTACATGTCTATTGTACATTTTTTTATAAAAACAAACATGGTCAAAATCTCTTTTTGTTATGGTGAATCTGAAAAGAGCCGGTGGGTTTTCTTGTCATATAGCCATGTTCATCATCTACGCCTTGCGCCCCCTAACGTATGATAGAAAATGACGTATATTTTAGCGGCTAATTAGGTATTAATTAGTAAGCCGATTAAACCACCTCCAAAATTAAGTGTGCCCCAGTGGAGTGGTCTGTCAGATCATTGAATAAAATTTCATCTTTTCTGCAACATGGAGGGTACATTTACTTTACGGCGAATGCAGTCATAATAGTAAGTATTTGTGTACAAGTGTATTACCCTAACGTATGATAGAAAATGGCTCATATTCCAGCGGCCAACTAGGTATTAATTAGTAAGCCGAATTAACCACCTCAAAAATTAAGTGTGCCCAGTGGTGTGGTCTGTCAGATTATTGAATAAAATTTTATCTTTTCTGCAACATGAAGGGTACATTTACTTTACGGCAAGTGCAGTCATATTAGTAAGTATTTGTGTACAAAGTGCTATACCCTAACGTATGATAGAAAATGGCGCGTATTCTAGCGGCTAATTAGATATTAATTAGGAATACGAATTAACAACCTCCAAAATTAAGTGTGCCCAGTGGTATGGTCTATCAGATTATGGAATAAAATTTCTAATTTTCTGCAACATGAAGGGTACATTCACTTTACGGCAAGTGCAGTCATAAGTTTTTGTGTACATTAAGTGATATACCCTATCGCATGCTAGAACATGGCGCTTATTCCAGCGGCTAATTAGGTATTAATTAGTACGCCGAATAAACCACCTCAAAAATTAAGTGTGCCCAGTGGTGTGGCCTGTCAGATTATGGAATAAAATTTCATCTTTTCTGCAACATGAAGGGTACATTTACTTTACGGCAAGTGCAGTCATATTAGTAAGTATTTGTGTACAAGTGCTATACCCTAACGTATGATAGAAAATTGCGCATATTCTAGCGGCTAATTAGGTATTAATTAGTAAGCCGAATTAACAACCTCCAAAAGTAAGTGTGCCCAGTGGTGTGGTCTGTCAGATTATTGAATAAAATTTCATCTTTTCTGCAACATGAAGGGTACATTTACTTTACGGCGAGTGCAGTCATAAAGGTAGCCTATATAAGTATAAGTGATATATCGCTTGCGTATGATAGAAAATTGCACGTATTCTAGCGGCTAATTAGGTATTAATTAGTGATACGAATTAGCCACCTCCAAAATTAAGTGTGCCCAGTGGTATGGTTTACCAGATTATGGAATAAAATTTCATATTTTGTGCAACATGAAGGGTACATTTCATTTGGAGTAAGTGCAAGTTTTTCAACAGCTGTGTATTATGTTCTGAATGATTAGGTCTTAATTGTGGTGGATAAATAGTCTCTAATTAGGCAACCAAATAATCTAATTCTACATTAAAGTATGGTCAGTGATATTTTTTTTAAGAATTATGAAAAAATTGTACTGATAAAGAAAGATTTTAAAATAATTCGTTCAAATTAGACAGAAGGGGGAGACAGAAATTTCACCTCCCTGTACTGCATGTGTTCTAATTTCCTTAATTTTCCTGACTACGCGGCTGCCATATGCGACTTCGCGGCTGCCAACTGCGAATACGCGGCTGGCGACTTTCGGGCCCAGTTCTGTGCTTCAAACTTCAGCCGGTCTGGTTTGTCTGGTTCCTGTGGTTCTTTCTTGCATTTTGCCGGTAATAACTATATAGTCAGGCATACTTATTCAGACCAGAAACAAAATGGTAGTTTTTAGGAACGATCCATGTGGAATTGTGTGCCTTTTTATCACTTATGCGGCCGTATTGTATGCAGATTATGTAGTTATACAATGGCTCATCATACCAACAATGGTGGAAAGGTAATGGCAATCGTATGTTTTTATGATAAGCTTTTATTTATCAATAAAATAATGTGTGAAAAACAGAACTAAACTCGTCCGTTGTGTTGCACGAAATGTAAACACGAGAGGGCGCTTTATAATATTAATTACATCATTTTCCTTTAGCTCATACTTAAATCATAAAACAAGTAATATTAATATTATAAGCCAAGATAGAAGTAGAAGTACAGTAGAAGTAGAGCTTAAGAATGCAGACTCGACTGCAATAAGGTTTATCGCGATTAGCAAAATACCAAGAGAGGGCGCTGTTTTGCCAAGCATGTCGGGTGTAGTAAAAGGGGGCAACCCGGGAAAGCGGTAGCCTGGGCGCACGATGACCGACTGTGTTGTTTATAAAATTGTTGCGACGTTCAATTCATAAGCTTGTTTACTTTTTTAGTTTGCGCAGGGCCTAGGCCATGCGTGCAAACATCGTGTACCGCGGTATGCATTTGCCCCCTATGCCTTCCCATGATGCATTGCGGTTCTGAATCGCGATAAACCTTATTGAATCTGTCTGTGTCTTTCTGCGGACAAGCATGACAAGTCACACTGTCACAAAAGGGCAAGGCAATCAAATAAATGATATCACTTGATATCACTTTTGACACCCGTACCTCGTAGGCCCATGGAGGAAGGAACACGTGTATTTCCTTCCTCCATGGTAGGCCTACCGTAGTAAAGGGAAACTTTATATCATGTGGCAGGCGCGAGTGGATGGAACAAATTGGATGCGCATTGAGCATTGTCAACGTTTACGACTTTCATTGGTCGATTTTATTGAAAGTATCTGTATGGCAAGTATCGCATTGTACATGAATGTCACATGACAATATCAATCATTTTACCGTACGCATGAAAATGCAGCCTTATTATTATATAATTGATAAAAAGTAAAGTCTGTCCCGAGGCAATATGGCTCATCAGGCCGGTGTTTAATATACCCGGTTTCCTTGGCATTAAATGACTGAGAATATTGCTATTCCCCCCGGACAGGATGCCATTCCATCGCAGGTTACTCCCCAGCTCTCGCCAGTACCCATTTGTACTCCTGGTTAGAGAGAAGCAATTGTGATTCATTTTCATGTTTTGTGTTTTTGTTTGCACAGCTTATGGGGTGCCTTTCACGGAATGGTATTCAACCTGATTGTTTTGATGATAACAATGTCACACTTCAGGGCAGTATTGTCAGATCCAGGTAAGATTTTGAACTCTCTGCAGGCACAAAACCCCCTCAACCATCCCCAGCCAGTCAAAATCCACCATTTGGTTCTGTTGGACTGGAGGAATACACTTTAGCAAAACCATTAAAAAAAACTTTGCTTTAAAGGGTGTGTACAACATTGGTAATTGCCAAAGACCTGTATCCAAACTCGATGTGACCCAACATATACACGAAATAACAAACCTGTGAAAGTTTAAGCTAAATCGGTCTTCGGAGTCATGAGAAAACAGTGAAAAAAAACCTTATGTGTTTTAACTTTTTTTCAAACATCGGAATTTATCCTGCAGGATAAATACTATTATTTTACTCATTTCGTAAAACCTATGGCATTTCAAGCAAATTTATTTCAAGGGGAAGTTTTCTACCATGACCATCTTGATACCATGTGAGTTATGTGCAAATCTGTGAGCATTTATATTTTCATTCTTACCAATGTTGTACACACCCTTTAAAAAGGGTCAGCCATGTCACCATAATCAGAATCCAACAGTTTGGACAATCCTTGAACAAGTTAGTGAATCAACACGCTTTACAACATTATGCCTCTTCATCAGGCATACTTGGACAATTCCTCAACCTTTCTCAACTCCCTGGGGAGCATACAACCTCAACTTGATTGTAACATAGCGCTAAGTCCAACACAATACCATATCAGCCCTTGCAGTTTCCCATTTATACACCTGGGTTTAAAGGTATTGTACACTTTTGGTAACGGCTCAAAATCAGTGTCCACATTTTGTGTGATTCAATAATTTTATATGCATGAGCAAACAAACCTGTGAAAGTTTGAGCTCAATTGGTCATCGAGGTCACGAGAAAATAGTGAAAAGAGACCTTATAATGTGTTTTCTGTTTTTTTCAAATTATCGCGCGTGATAAAAACTATTGTTTTACTCATTTCTCAGAAACGATAGCATTTTAGACAGAATAATTTAAGGAACCCTTTCAACCATTACTTACTTTAAATCATGTAAGTTGTGTGTGAATCTGTGAACATTTGTGTTTTTCGATCTTACAAAAAGTGTACAGGGCCTTTAAAGACAGTGGACACTATTGGTAATTGTCAAAGACCAGTCTTCTCACTTGGTGTATCTCAACATATGCATAAAATAACAAGCCTGTAACAAACCTGTGATGAGCTCAATTGGTCATCGAGGTTGCGAGATAACAATGAAAGAAAAAAACAGCCTTGTCACACGGAGTTCTGTGCTTTCAGATGCAAGTTGATTTCGAGACCTCATCTAATTTTGAGGTCTCGAAATCAAATTTGTGGAAAATTACTTCTTTCTCGAAAACTACTCCACTTCAGAGGGAGCCGTTTCTCACAATGTTTTATACTATCAACCTCTCCCCAATACTTGTTACCAAGTTAGGTTTTATGCTATAAATATTTTGAGTATTTACCAATAGTGTCCACTGCCTTTAAGGGAAACAATTTATTGTTAAGTGCCTAATGCTCAAGGACACAAGTGTCATGGGAGGGAATCAAAACCCGTACTCCACTCGGCTACTTATAAGATAACGCTATTAAGGGGTTAGTCCAACACAATATCGTCTCAGCCCTCGCACATTCCCATGTATGCACCTGGGTTTAGAAAAAACAATCTAACAATCTCTGGTCAAGTGACAGGGATAGGACACAAGTCTCATGACCGAGAATCGAACCCACACTCTTGATGTTTCAGCCACCAGGGCCCAATTTCATGGCTCTGCTTACCGTAAGCAAAGAATCGACGCTTATGAAAGCAGGGAATACCGCGCCTAAACATCAAGCGTATTTCACAGGTTAGGGAATGTTTTGCTTGTTTGCGTGTGTGCTCCACGTTTACTAGGCATTCTTGCTTAAACAGCTAGCGCAGAAACTCGGCACTTGCCCTGTAAGCGAAGAATGGTGATTGCAAGCGCAGAATTCGGCGGTACACAGAGCCATGAAGTTGGGCCCAGAACTAGAAGTCCGATGCCCTAGACCAATCATACATAAGACCACTTTGAAGGAAATGATTCAGAGTCACTTCTTCTTGAACTTTTCTCCAGGTATTGTTCCACTGCCGAGCATTGACCTGACTAATATGAGGTCAGGTCAGATTCCGAAAAAGATTGTTCATAAGGTATGGATCTTATCCAGTTACTTGTTCCTTGTTGGGTGTGCTTAATAGTCACCCTATCCAATTACTTGTTCCTTGTTGGGTATTCTTAGTAGTCACCCTATCCAGTTACTTGTTCCTTGTTGGGTATTCTTAATAGTTACCCTATCTATCCAGTTACTTGTTCCTTGTTGGGTATTCTTAATAGTCACCCTATCCAGTTACTTGTTCCTTTTTGGGTGTTCTTAATAGTCACCCTATCCAGTAACTTGTTCCTTGTTGGGTATTCTTATAGTCACCCTATCCAGTTACTTGTTCCTTGTTGGGTATTCTTAATAGTCACACTATGTATGGTTTGCGGTAACACCATGTGTATATCTACTTGCTAGGTAGATTTTTTTCTTTGAGAACTTGTCTTGCTTATTATTCTACTGCCGCAGAGTAGAATATTCAGAATTCGGGGGACTTCTCAGTTCTTAAATCTACTTGCTAGGTAAATTTTGTTCTATGAGAACTTGTCTTGCACACTATGTGTGCCACCATTGCTGAGGTTTTGCCATGTTCGCATGCAATTAATGGTGACTTTAACCCTTTCAAGCACGATTTATTTTAGTGATAAATTGATCATATGGACACATTAATTGTTTACTATTTTTTTGCAAATGGCGACCCCCCCTCCCCAAAAAAAGGTCGCAATAGCACACTCAAGAGCCCTCTTTCCCATTCTGAAAACTGTGTGGCCGTGCGATCTTTATTTTACGTTTTACAACCATTTTTATAAGGGGGATTTTAAGCGGTCGGCGTGTGAAATAGTTAAAGGTAGGGTCATAGATTGGTAACTACTCCAAAAAATATATTACCTAAAAACTCACGAGGTGAGATGTACTGCAGCTGGTGATAGCACTTTAAAAACATTGTACCAAAGCGCCTAACACAATTACCCCTGTTCGTAGGGCCTTAAGTGTTCCCAAGACCGTCTCAACTCCTTAGGAGTATGCAGCACCGGCAGCCAAAGGGGGGTGCACAGGTTGATAATCATTTATGTCAACAATCTCTGCCCTCACAGGTCTGGGTGATGAGAAGCAATTGTTAAAAGTGTCTTGCCCATCAAGGACACAAGTGTCAGGACCGGGATTCAAACTCAAATCTCTGACATGTCTGATGATTCAGCCATCAGAACTTGAGTTCAATACCGCTCGGCCACGACACGCTACATGTACATTTTTAAGCTACTTTCACTGTAATGATGTGTATGAATGTTAACTAGAGATACGCTTGCAGTTAAAGAATGTTAAAAGGGCTTGTGCAGTATTGAGGGCACAATTGGACATTTTGGATTGAGTTTTGACTTTGTGTAATTTTATCCGACTGTGATATTTCTGAAATAGGACGGAACAAATTGGACCGTTTGCCAGAAATGTGAAGCATATCGACCACCGAGGGCGCACCACTGCCGCATCTGTCGACGATGTATACGCAAAATGGATCATCATTGCCCTTGGTAAGGATGCCTTACTGACCCCTTGCATGATGCGCAGCACACTTTACACAAGCCCATTCAAAATGTACGTAAGGGAACTGACTCCCAAAAATGGTAAACGCGCATTTTGCAGAGTTGTGTTCTGCATCTGTAAGGGGTCGATACTTGGCGCTTTCCGCTCGGTGTTGTCATAGGGGGTCTTGCGGGTTCAAATCCCACCTGAGTATTCTGTGGGTATTTTTGTTTTCTGCAGGACCCAGAAAGCACCAGTTTGTTCTTATCACACATCGGTTTGTAAGAGTAAAACAAGAATTATGTTGTTATCCAAGTGTTGCATCATGATCTTTTAGACTGCTAACCGTTTCATATCTTCAACAATTTTCTTCATTTCGGATCATTTTATTTTTTGCAGGATTAATAATTGTGTAGGGGAATTCAACCAAAAGTATTTCTTACAGTTTCTATTCTATGTTGGTAAGTTCATCGTTTTGATTGAAAGCGCTTGATTGGTTCACTGTGTTGTCTGACAGCTTGTGATTGGTTTAATGTATTGTTTGTCAGCTTGTGATTTGTTCAATGTATTGTTTGACAGCTTGTGATTGGTTCAATGTATTGTTTGACTGCTTGTGATTGGTTCAATGTATTGTTTGACAGCTTGTGATTGGTTCAATGTTTTGTGTCACAGCTTTGAATTGGTTCAATGTTTTGTGTGACAACTTTTGTTTGGTTCCTTGTTTTGGTTGGCAAATTTTCATAGGTTCATTGTATGGATTGACTGCTTTTAATTGGTCCATATTACTAGTTATCATTTTTTTATTGGTTAATTTTTGTTTGATTGGCAGCTCTTGATTGGTCCATACTGCCATCTGCCAGATTTTGATTGCGAAATTGTTTGATTGACTCTTTTTGATCTGTTCTTTTTGAAATGCTGTGTTAGTTATCTCACATTACACTTCGCTCATTAAAATCTGATTTCCGATCTGTTTTCACCCACAGAAATATCAGTACAAATGTTATTAATAAAAAGCCTGAAAATTCTATAAAAGCCTTTTAATTCGTTATGCAGATCAGCCCTTGTACTTTTCCTGATTTTTTCCAAGGGCCAAATATCATTCCTGATTTTATTAAGATTTTAATACCATTATGCTTTTTGTTTATCCCTTTTTGTAGTGTAATATTTTGTGTTGCTGTCACCGTTTCAGTTTTGTTAGAATTCAGATGTTTGATTTGTTCAGGCCTGGAATTACATGGAGGCCACGGAGGCCATGGCCTCCATTGCCCCTGGTCTTGGCCTTGGTGCCCCTTCAAAAGTATCCCATAGATTTTCGGGTTTTACAATAGAAGTGCACTTTGCAAAATGAAAATGGCCTTGCCCTCTCAAAGATGAAATTCCAGGTTTGTTTGTTGGCAAAGGTTTTTAGATTTTAGGTTTAACCATATAATTTATAAACTATTATTGTTCTCTGCTTCTATTGCTTTATATCCTTGATATTGTGGTTTAGATTATTTTTATTGTGACTGCCCCATGAATTTATGTTTGTTTTCCAAATCTAAAAACAACCTGGTAGTGTTTATAATTATTTCATTTGTTTATTGATTGATTAGATCATAAAGAAAGGAGCACTAGATAAGATCTTTGATTGATCGTTTGTCTTGCAGGTGTTGCGGGGATACATGCCATTCTTATTGTTATCATATCCTGGTTGTATGACTGCCCGATGTGCCACAATACGATCCAGAAAAACGCCAGAATGTGAGTTTTCACCTATTTCAAATACAAGGACAGTACCGTATGTCGTCGGTTTACAGAAGATTATTGCTGTGTTGTGGCCGAGCAGATAAGAACACCAGACTCATGTTCTGGTGTTTCTGATCAGCAGCGTGTGGGTTCGAGTTCCGGTCGTGACACTTGTGTCCTTGAGCAAGACACTTAACTATTATTGCTGCGTCCCTTGGATTGGACGTAAAGCCCCGTGTGTTGTGTAATGCACGTAAAAAAACCCAGTGCACTCATCGTAAAGAGAAGGGGTTTCCCCGGTGTTCCTGGTTTGATCGGCAGCATACTGCACCACAGCACCTTGTTAACCATTACATGGTGCTATAAATGAATAGGTCTCATACTTCAAAATGTTGCTCCACTTACCTTGCAGGAAAAAATACTGAGTGCTTTGATACACCCATCGGGTGTGATGAAGCGCTATATAAGAACCAAGTATTATTATTATTAAGATGCCACTGTTAATTAATGATGAACTGCAATTTTTTTTTTTTTTTTTTTCAGAGCCCATAGCATCGTCTTAGTGGTCCTGTCCCTCCTGTTTGGCCTTTTTGTTATAGCTATTGGGTGTGACCAGGTAAGATCACTTTGGAACTTGTTTGTTCCTAAAGATAAGACTTGAAGCCATGCATGGTCGAAGTACTAAGTTAAAGTATTAGTAAGGTTTGCGTAGACACTATGTAAGAAATCTCTTTTGAGTAGAGCCGGTTTCTGCTCGACGTTTCAATCAGTATACTGCCCATTTTGACTGCCGGTGCTGCTTACTCCTAAGGAGTTGAGCTGGAGTTAAGGCCCTATGGACAGGGGTAGTTGTGTTAGGCACTTTGGTACAACGTTTTAAAAGTGCTATCACCATTATATACTGGACTCTGCTGCTGTGTGTGTGAGCTTATGTAGGGTTGGCTGGGTTTTAGTGTTGAATGGGTTCACTGGAGCGTGGATGGTTTTGGCGGTTCTTGAGTCTGCTTAAGAGAAGTGGGTTACCAGCCAAAATACCTATTAATGTACAAAATAATGTGACAGGTTCCCTGCCTGTGTTTGCCCAGCAAAATAGTCCACTAGAGGTTTTCTGAAATAAATTTTTCTTGATGACTCTGTTTAGGTCCAAGCAATTTTCGAAGAGGAAACGGCAGTCGAGCAGGTCAAACTAAAAAGTGGCGCAAACAACGGTCATCGAGTCAAAAGTCAAAAAGCGAAAATGGCCTTGCTTCGAGAGGTGTTTGGCAAAGGTAAGTGACACCTACCACCAAGATTTCAGTGTGTCAGTGCTTGTTGCACGCCATGCATAAAAGTAAACAGGGCCCAGTTTTATGGCTCTGCTTACCGTTGGCAAATAATAGGCGCTTGTGGAAGCAGGGAATTCTGGGCTTACATCAAGTGTATTTCTTAGATTAGCAGGGAATATTCGCTCGTACACGTCCATACTCAATGTTACTAGGCATTCTTGGCTTACACAGTTAGCGCAGAAATTTGGCGTTTGCCCTGTAAGCGAAGAATGGTGATCGCAAGCGCAGAATCTGTCGGTAAGCAGAGCCATGAAATTGGGACCAGGGTCCAATTTCATGGCTCTGCTTACCACGAAATTGTCAATCTTTCAAAAGATCAATCTTGTCTCTTGTACTGTATACAGGCATGATATTCTTCCTACTTCTGATTTCCGATTGTTTTGCCCTTGGAAAAATCAGAAAAACTGTGATTCAATACTTTGAAAAGTCTGTAAAAGCCCATACAACATGTACATGTAGGTCAGCCCTTGTACTCAATAAAATTGTAGTTCCACTTAAAGGGATACGTTGCCTTGGATCGGGCGAGTTGGTCTATAAAAAGCATTTGTAACCGTTTGTTATAAAATGCATATGGTCAGAAAGATGTTTTAAAAGTAGAATACAACGATCCACACAAATATGTCTCGAAATCGCGTGGTTTTCCTTTTAGATCGTGAGTCAACATTTTGACTACACAAAATGGCCGACCGTGTTAGTTCTCAAAGTAAAAGGAAAACCACGCAATTTTGAGGCATATTTGTGTGGATCATTGTATTCTACTTTTATAATGTCTTTCTAACCATATGCATTTTATAACAAACGGTTACAAACGCTTTTTTTTAGATCAACTCGTCCGATCCAAGGCAACATGTCCCTTTAATAATAATAATAATAATACAAGGCATTTATATGGCGCTCTACAAAGAACACAGCGCCTCACATCAACAACATAATTGAATACAATGAAATACAGAAACTGCTTATGTTACACTTATATACCTGTTCATGTGTTGTCTTGACATTTAGCCTTCGAGAAAGACTCTGCTAGGGTCGAAACATCAGGCCATTAACTATTTGTTGAAAAAATAATCTGGTCTGGTAAAAGTGTTGAGCTACAAGCCGCGGATTTTTCTTGTGGATTTTTGCCATCGAAATTCAAGCCCTGGAATAATAATAAATAATAAAGAGAGATTTATAAAGCGCAAACAGTTGCAGATTGGTTCCGCCTCAAGAAGCTGAAATACAAGCAAACAAAAATGGATTAAACAACACAAATTAAGTTAAAAACAATGATAATTAAACAATTTTACAAAAAATTACGTCTTGACCAGCCAAAAATACACAGTAAGATAAAAAGATGAACCAGTTAAAAATAGTTGTAGAAAACGAATACTAGGTACAAACCTTTCAATAAGTTGCAATGTTACAAAAATACTGTTTGGAAAGATGAGTCTTAAGGCGAGACTTGAACAACTCGATGGTCGACGACTCCCTGATCGGATGAACTCTTCCAATAAACCAATGATGTTATATCCTTGTCATTTATCTGGATATACAGGTCCCATATTGTGTTGGATTTTACCATGGCGCTCCAGCCGACAGGTTCCACTCATACCACCCAACTGGGAAGTTGTATAACACCGCCTCCTGCAGCTGGTAACAGTCGATTCCTTAACCCTCCTACTTTATGACCATTTAATATCATCCACTGTGGTTTTGAATGATAGATCTATGTCAGCCTGCAAAATGATATCATGTGATGAACGCATTTACAGTACACAGTCAACCCTCCTACTGTCTGACCATTCTGTATCATTCAATTGTTTTGGATTTGAATCAGAGATGCAATGTGTAAGCCTGCAATACGATATGTGGTAAATACGTCTTCACAGTACACAGTCAACCCTCCTACTGCCTGACCATCAACACTGTGGTTTTGAATGATGCACTATGCCAGACTGCAATATCCAACAGTTAAATGGTTTCAAATGGTCGGTCAACTCACTGGAAAACGTTACCAAGAGTAGGAGGGTTAAGGTTGTTTTGCGTAATTGGCATTGTTCAGAAAAACAATGAAACTAATTTAACATGAATACTTCAGCTTTAGACTTGCTACTAGTCCCAATAGAAGACTTCAAGACATCAGGTTTCCATTGATGTTTTGGCATCTTCTGCAATGTAGCATCTGTTAAAGTCTCAGATAGCACTCCGCACTAATTGCTAAGCACAGAAAACTCTTGCTTAGGAAAATTAGTTGACTATCCAAAATATCATTCAGTTACCATCGATGTGACTGGTACCCCACCCATTTCTTGCTTAGCAAAGAAATTTGCTTAGCAGATTTTTTCTGCTCAAAAGCTCAATGAAATTTGGCCCTGGTAAGTCTGCTTTCACCAATAGTTCAAATTTTCCCAGGTTAGTTTTTCAGTTGTGTTTTATTTGTTGGTGTAAACTAGACGACGGAATGAATGTACTCTTCCAAAAACCAAGAATGTAGGCCCATTTGCCCACAGGTTACCTCCATCTTCCAATATCCTCCTCTCTGGCGACCACTCCAAACCAATTTGTTTAGAATTAGATAAGATTGGTATTCCTGGGCCAGTGTAAGCAGATTGTTATTTGGGCCTGCAGCCCTCAATCCTCCACTCAATACCAACATGTTTGGACTTGGATATGATCGGTATGCCTGGCCCAGTGGTCAGCAATTGTTTTATGGGCCTACATTCCTCAATTCTCCACTATCCTCCAATCTACACAAACATGGTTGGACTTGGATAAGACTGGTATGTCTGGCCCAGTAATTGTTTAATGGGCCTATAGTCCTCAATCCTCCATTCTATGGTCACTCAACACCAACATATTTGGACTTGGATAAGATTGGTATGCCTGGCCCAGTGAGATCAAGCAAGTGTTATTTGGGCCTACAGTCCTCAATCCTCCACTATCCTCCTCTCTATGGGTACTCAACACCAACATGTTTGGACTTGGATAAGATTGGTATGCTTGGCCCAGTGATAATCACTTGTTATTTGGGCCTACAGTCCTCAATCCTCCACTATCCTCCACTCTATGGTCACTCAACACCAACATGTTTGGACTTGGATAAAATTGGTATGCCTGGCCCAGTGAGATCAAGCAAGTGTTATTTGGGTCTACAGTCCTCAATCCTCCACTCTATGGTCACTCAACACCAACATATTGGGACTTGGATAAGATTGGTGTGCCTGGCCCAGTGGTCAGCAATTGTTTAATTGGCCTACAGTCCTCAATCCTCCACTATCCTCCACTCTACACCAGAATGTTTGGACTTGGATAAGATTCGTACCCCTGGCCCAGTGATAAGCACTTGTTATTTGGACCTACAGTCCTCAATCCTCCACTATCCTCCATTCTATGGTCACTCAACACCAACATGTTTGGACTTGGATAAGATTGGAATGCCAAGCCCAGTGATAATCAATTGTTATTTGGGCCTACAGTCCTCAATCCTCCACTATCCTCCACTCTATGGTCACTCAACACCAACATGTTTGGACTTGGATAAGATTGGTATTCCTGGCCCAGTGATAATTACTTGTTATTTGGGCCTACAGTCCTCAATCCTCCACTATCCTCCACTCTACACCAGAATGTTTGGACTTGGATAAGATTGGTATGCCAGTGGTCAGCAATTGTTATTTAGGCCTACAGTCCTCAATCTACTTCCATCAGTCAACTTTAACTGAAGAGGATTTTGTGAGGTTTAATATCATTTAGGTAATAGGTCAGTCAGGCCTACAATTTATCAGGATTTTTCCAGATTTCTGATTGAAATTTTAAATTTTTTTTCCCCTAGAGATTTTCCTATGCCGTGAGGAAAGTTGTCTCCAAACCTCAAGATGTTTCCATTTTGTGGTGATGTAAAGAGTCTCTAAATCCTCTCCTTATATGACACCTTGTAACAGTTCAGGTATTCCATCTATAAAAAAAAAAACTAGAGGAGACTGCCACCTGGGCACAATTTCATAGAGCTGCTAAGCACAGCAATTTGCTTAGCATGAAATTTCTTCCTTGATAAAAACAGGATTACAAACCAAATTTCCATGTGTTGCATATTGCTTGTTACTGGTATTCAGCTGTTCTTTGCTTATCCTGAAAATCACATGGAAATTTGGTTGGTAATCCTGTTTTTATCAAGGAAGAAATTTCATGCTAAGCAAATTGTTGTGCTTAGCAGCTCTATGAAATTGAGCGCTGTTTTCATTTTATTTTTTCCTAATTGTATGACCACGCCAACAAGCCATTTTGAGGTATGGTGGACACAATACTATGGCACTATTAGGTTTGGGTAAACTTGTCTGTATACACCCAAACCAAACAGTGCAGTTATATAGTGTCCACCACATTTCAAAAAGGCTAATGAACAGGTGCAGAGATTGCAAACAAACCACATGCACTCAATTCTAGTTCTAGTAGAATCCTTCCCGAGGGGAATTTAAAAACAAGAGTTGATGCCACGGGTTCACACAACCCATTCACTTTGATATTAGCATACACTAGTCAATATTTTAAACTTATAGTTTTCCTTCATCATTTTTTTGTACAGTAATTTTATTCTGTGATGATCATATTATGCAATGTTATGTGTTTATTTATTTTTTATTAGAATATAAGAAGTTTATTTGTAGTGATAAATCAATTTTGGGTGTTCCCTTTTTTTTTTGGGGGGGGGGAGGTTTGGTGGGGGAGGGGCAAGGGTTGCACATTTGGAGCATTTTTGTTTAACCTTACCGAAACATCTTTAGGTATTAGTCGTTGCAAAACGTTTTTTTGTGAGTTCGGTTTTAGAGCTATTATAACTAATTGGTCCAACCATCACCATATCCCAGTATGGCTTAAATGGACTTTGTTTTAAGGTGGCGGAATTTTTTAAACAAAGTAACCGTACTTTCATGGTAACTTGAGAAACATGTAATAGAGTGTTAATGTCCTGACTTTACAGCCCTATAGCAGAGGCTTGCTCAAAGGCCAACTTTGTTCTCGCTTAGCATTTGAGATACTTTTAACTAGGATCAAATCGTGAGGCCATTTTCATTCCTTGTATTTATACCACAGGCCCCAATTTCATAAACCCTGTTAGAAGATGTTTTCTGCTTACATAGAGCAAGGACCGGAGTGGTCATTTTAGCAGAATTTCTATTTCATAAACACTGCTAACCGTAAGCAAAACAAAAGGCACGCTAGCTTGCCGGTGTGGCAGGAGATTCTGTCCCCCCGGAGATTCTGTCCCCCCATACGGCGAACTGTGTACAAACTACTTTTGATAGCGCCCTCTTTTGAATCATCCTCCTCCAGCCCATGTTAATTTGCCGTATGGGGACAGAATCTCCGGGGGGACCGATTTCCCTGGGACACTGGCACTCTCATATCATTTTTATTACCATTGGTTTATCAAAAAAAATCAACCATTGCAGCCCACCAAAGGCTGAATTGTATTCAAGGTACAGCAACATTCATCACAGATTAAAAATTGCAAGAAAAAAACAAGAAACTTTATACCTGGCTAAAATATAACACTGGGGATTTAGAAATGAAAGTGTATTCAAAAATATACTTTAGCAAGATAATATATATTAAAAATACCAGAGAAAAATTAGACCAAACAGTAAATTTATTGATTGAGCAAATTAACTGGGGGGATGCAGCTGTTTTTGTACCGGTTTGTCTTGCATTTAATTTAACAGAGTTTGGAAGAGTTTCTCTATTTGAGGAGATGGGTGACGCAACAACTCAAATCCTTCGTGAACGCGTACAAACGCGCTGTCAAATCTTCAACAAAAAATTATGAGATACACTTCAGCTTACGCATATTTTTCTGCTGTAGTAAGCACAATCATTTGCTTTCCGGTATAGCAGCTTTACAAACATGTGATTCCTCAGGATTTTTCCTGATTTCAAGATTTTTCTCAAAACCTCATCGAGCCTTCCAACTTTCTTGAAAGAAGTAAAGCAATCACCAAAAAGGGGGAAAGAAACAGTCCACATTGTGACAAATTATGTAGTTTTGTATTTCTGGTGATGAACAGAGTCTGTAAATCTCCCGAGTGTTTTTAGTTTGTTTTGTCTTTCCAGATAATGTAATTATATTATCTGCAACCTTGTTGTCATGGTTTTTCTGAATTCCTTTTTTGACGTGATGTGCAATTTAAGAACGATATGGCAAGAATGAATTTCTTCCTCCATGGTTATGAACGTTTTCCATAACCAGGCCATAATTAGTTCAGAAACTTATTCAGTAGGCCTATACATATATATAGTTCCCGATAAATGCCATATTTACGGGCAACTTGGGTTTTGGTTTTGAGCTGCTTTTAACTGCTAACATTAACAAGCGTCTAACTTTGATAGGCACCCAAGTTGGTTCACCGACTAATCATGGAATAAATTTGATGAAACTCCCCCCGTAAGATAGCCGACTTTACACGGTGGCCTCAGATTGGAACTTTCCACTGATTATCCATTTTACTGTCTCCATTACACCGACAGTATTGAGACCAATGAAACTATCCGTAAATCAGCCGTTGCATAAAGCTGTTAAGCAGAAAATTCTGCTAAACAATTTCTTTGCTAATGAGTGGGGTACCAGTCACATCAATGGTAACTGTATGGTACTTTGGTTGGTAACCTATTTTTCCTAAGCAAGAGTTTTCTGTGCTTAGCAAGTTTTTGTGCTTGCATGCTTTATGAAATTGGGCCCTGCTGCACATGAAGTCATAGACTGGTTCCCTGTCTTTATCAGTTAATGATTTTATTGGATTTGACGCAAGTGCATGTGGTCCATTTCAAAGAAAAACAAATTTGGGTTGATCAAAAATTGACTTCAGAGCGGGACTTAAACCTGCAAACCCCGGATTAATATCTTATGTCAATATATTTGTTCGGGGTGCCAATCAGAAGCCATTCAACCTGTAACTGCCGTATAACCAGGGATCACACCCAAGTTTACAATACAACCTGCAGCAGCAGGCACTGAACACGTTTGGAAATTGTCAAAGATCAGTGTTCTCACTTGGTGTATCCCAACATATGCATAAAATAACAAGCCTGTGAGAATTTGGGCTCAATTGGTCGTCGAAGTTGCAAGAAAATGATGAAAGAAAAAACACCCTTGTTGTACAATTTTGTGCTTTCAGATCGGAATAAAAAACTTCTTGCAAGAAGTTGTTATTATTTTAGTGAGAAATAACCTCTTTCTCAAAAACTACGTTTACTTCAGAGGGTCATTACCAAACGTGTACGATACCTTTAAGTAGTTGCTACTTTTTATTTCGAATGATCAAGTAATGAACCACAAGGGAAACTGACTGGGTAAAATTATGACAAACATAACTGGCGTGTGAAGCTCAAAAACAAGTTATAAACACGTTTCCAAAGACTCTGTCACTGTAGTAAAAATCATGGGCTGTTTAGGTAAACGGCCACTTTTTAACCTATATTTTAAAATTTAACTTAAAGGCCCTATACACTATTGGTAAGATCGAAAAACATTAATGTTCACAGATTCACACATAACTTACATGATTTAAAGTAAGTAATGGTAGAAAGGGTTCCTTAAAATATTTCTGCCTAAAATGCTATCGTTTCTGAGAAATGAGTTAAACAATAGTTTTTATCATGCGCGATAAAAACTCGATGTTTGAAAAAACAGAAAACTCATAAGGTCTCTTTTCACTATTTTCTCGTGACCTCGATGACCAATTGAGCTCAAACTTTCACAGGTTTGTTTGTTCATGCATATGTTGAAACACACAAAAAGTGGACACTGATTTTGAGCTGTTACCAAAAGTGTACAATACCTTTAAATGCAGCTACCTTCCTATTTATGTTGTATTTTTAATAGTGCTTATATTTGCATTGAGTGGTTATGGTAACTTTTCCATCATGTGGTATTTTAAATATGAACGAAAAATATTATTAGGTCACTATTTCAAAAAGCGTGTTTAAAAAGTATATATAAATTAATGTTAAGAAATGTGATCCTCATGTTTAGTGTATGAAAACGCCTTTGTATATGTTGTTGAAAAATGATCTTTAATTAAGATGAAAGTATATGCAATGTTTTAAAATAAAATCTTTGTTATGTGCCCTACTTTGTTTTTCTCTAACCGCAAAGTGAGGTGAATCAATAAAGTTTACACCAGAGTAAAACGAGATTTTGTTGCTTCATTTGAATGACGGTGGATTAAAGGATTTGGCTCTTAGAAATACAGAAAATACCAAGCTCAATTTGTCATCTTGTCAGCTGTGCACGCCCACTGTGTCAGCTCTGCACGCCCTCTCTGTCAGCTGTGGACAGAGAGAACAATGTGACGTGCCTGTACTGAGAAATAATTGTCCAGAATATCTAATAGGAAAGCTGAAATTTGCCCTATGGCTAAAATATCCTCAAAGCAGACACGCGCAGATAAACTTTTCCCGAACTATTTCTATAGTTTAGCGCCATTAGAGTTTCACAATTTTAATGTCACTATGACACCCGTTTAACTCGGTCGACGGGATGATTTAAAGCTATTATACAGGATTGGTTGAGCTGACAAAATAGTCGCAGACAATGTTCATGTTTTGCGCGATCAACCATAATTCTACATGAATAACAAACCTGTGAAAATATTGACCTAATCCGCTGTGTGAGTCAGGAGGAAACAGTGAAAAAACATGCAAAATTTTCATGCATGGAGGCACTGGACACCTTTGGTAATTACTCAAAATATAAATTAGCATAAAAAGTTAGGCCTAGGCCTACTTGTTAAAGAGCAACGGAAAGCTGTTGATGTATAAAACATTGTGAGAAACGACTCCCTCTGAAGTAATGTAGTTTTTGAGAAAGAGGTAATTTCTCAAGGACAAGACAAAAGTACCCCAAAGAAAATCCTCTAAAGAATTCCTGAGATTCCAAGAACAAAATAAAAAACACAATAGGAGGGTTGTTCACCATGCCACATAATCGAGCACCAACTGCCGGTTCGAATTCCACCTCCGACGAAGCCTACACTGCATGGGTTTTCAGTCCCTATACCTGGTTAGACGTTGGGTGTTCCATGTTGGAGGGTTTTCCTCCCACATCTAATTATATTGGACATTTCTTCGTTGTTTTCACTCCACACTCCAGCTATCTTCAAGCCCAATCACTTGAGTTGATCCATAAGTTTCATTACTAGAAAGATTTTAGTTAATAATCAAACTAGACGCCCCCTAAACCACCACCATCAAACCATCCCTACCCAGACACTCTACGGGCTCCTAGTTTTGAAAGTATACCTTTTGAATTGCAGTGCCTTTGTTCGTTCTGTTTGTACACATTATAAAAGAAAACACACAATTCGAATTCAGCAGGAGTTGTAGTAGACAAATGTTGCTACTACAGGGAGGGTCCGAATTCCAATTCTATCTAAACGTCGTCTCCAGAAACATGAAGAGTGTCAGTTTTAAAGATGGCGCATTGTTGCAGTCGATGCACAGTGTTAGGCTGTGTGTTACTGCAGCTTCTCCTGGGTCTACCGTCGTCGATTCAAGGTGAGCTTTTCACTTGCATTCATTAGTTGAATAGACCGTGCAAGTCTCGTGCGTATTCGAACATTGGGACCGGTTAAAGTGCGCGAGTTTGTTTCCTTCACGCGTTAAAGCAATGTACGTGGGACCAGTGGTCTAAACATGTTCTCGAATACGCGCGAGACTTAGGCCACACGGTCTTATGCAGGATCGGTGAACAATGAACTCGCTTCAAAACGGTCCTCGAAGCTTAAAGATAATGGTACATCAAGTTCTATTAAACAACTTTTTTATTTTGGAAAAAGTTAAACCGTAAATCTGTGTAACGTCGGCTAGAAGACGGGTTGGTAAGGGATGGTGTGGCTTCGGTTTATTTTTAGAAGAAGCGTCTTGTTTCAGTAGTTCTTGTGCATTGACATCGAATACATTATATTTACGTAAATATACGTATTTGCGACACGGCCGAAATCGTGAATATTTACGCAAAATTTTATTTAAATAAATATTATGTTCGATGTCCTTTTAAAGCCACCATACTTATAACTTGTTTAAAATTAGCCAAGTAAGATCGTTTTAATCTCAAGGTTGAGCCACAATTTTACAATCCATTGACGTCACTGTTTCTGTTTCTAGTACTCCCTATCCGGTGGACTTTTCGTTTATTGTGCTCACTTTCTGGATACCGGATAACTATTGTATAAAAAAATGTTTTTGGGGTTTTAATGTTAGGTATATCAAAATAAGATCTGATTGTTGGAAGAAAAATTCTCACACATGGCAGTATTTTAAACGGGAACATTACTGGTTTGAAGTCCACAAAAGAAAGCTCTGATTACATTAGCCTGAACATCTGACGTCACACTTCGAGGCGCGTCAATAACGCCAGACACCGGTCTTTAGAACCAAGTGGTGGCGTGTAATGTACCTTTGACCCACTTGTGCATGCCATAATGCTGGGTGTGTACACACACGCACTAATAATAGTAGTTGTATTGCATGTGAACCAACGATTAGAGCGTCGAAGGTGCAAGATTGGGAACTGGAGCTCTATCCTGTTGTTGGAACGTGACATTTATGCAATGGCACCCTTTCTGCAAGCATCTGATTTATCATTGATACTTACGGTCATTGTTTGCACTGATCTATTGTTGCATCAAAAGAGTTGCACTGCACTGGCGGCCAAGCAGGCCGAAAAGTACATTTACAAATAGGCCCTAGAACTATAGGTAAACAGATATAGATACACAATTATATTAAGAACTACTAAAAACATTAACCATTAAAAAACATTAATTTAGGCCTACACACAAAAAACACGCAGATTTTTTTTAAAGGGGTTAGAAAAAAAAGCTTGGTAAGAGTTTTACAATAATAAATCAAAAGCAATATAACCAAAAAAAAGTCCAGCAAAAGAAAGAGCAAATGCAATTTTGTTTTGTTTCCCATTTTTCCTTTATCTTAGAACTCCCCCAAAGAGCTTTAGCGTCCCCAAAAATCTTCCACTCCTGTTTTCTGTTGCAGCGCCCTCATATGACCGAGTGACACCATCTTCCCACGGCCACCGAAGTCTGTTCAGTGAGAATATTGAAGCCCAGATCATCGTCGGAGTTATTGCTGGGATTCTTCTGATGTTCTTGATAGGTGCATGTTGTGGTTGGCATTGTTTGGGCTGTGTCATCTCCGATGAAGATGGTAATGAAAAATAGTCTTGCCTCAAGATGTTCAATCAATGTTTTTGTCGTCAACGCTTGATTGTTGAATGAACTACACTCTAAAAACTGCCGGCAGAAATAACTCGGATTCCGGGTCGCGAGATTGTTTTTCCTACGAACTTTTTGTCCCCCCATACGGCGAACTGTGTACAAACTTCTTTTGATAGCGCCCTCTTTTGAATCATCCTCCTCCAGCCCATGTTAATTTCCCATATGGGGACAACAAGTACGTAGGAAAAAATATAGCTTCCGGGTCCCAGGGGGCCTGACCCAGTAGGTGGTTAAACAATGGGATTTTAACTCGGATTCTGCATCAGTTTGACCCATTTCTGTTGACACAGATTCCGGGTCATACTGACCCATAATGGGTCAGGCCCCGTGGGACCAAGATGCGGGTCAATTCTAATTCGGAAGTTTTTAGAATGTACTAAGTCATAACAGTTGCCACTCTAACTAACTTGAAAACAGTGTGCTTTGTAGAGTATAGTGTGCTTTGTAGAGTCTCCTGACGATGACTAGAGCAAGCTAGTCGAAACGTTGAGACCAATCCAAGAACTGACTCCGCGGTAGTACAGTTAATTACGATCCTATAAGCTAAAGTAGTAGTCCCAACCTATTTCTATACCATCCGCCCAGGTAATAGTTAATAAGCAGGACAGTTCTTTTCAGAACTGAGAAGTCTCCCGAACACCCGAACAATCTACTCCGCGGTAGTAGAATTAAGCAAGACAGTTCTCTAAGAACAAACTCTACCTGGCAAGTAGATACACACATGGTGTTACCGCAAACCAAATATATTGATACCTTACCATTCAATGCCTCAAATCCTATATAGAGTATAGACCTTTAGCATTGACGTCATCCAGCCGCCATCTTAGAGGTAAAACGATGACGAAACAATCGAAACGCACAGATTTGTACGCGCGGCGCACAAGATTGGCCAATGAACAAGCGCCTTTTGACCTCTAAGCGAGGGCGCCCTTCTAAAATGACATCATGTGCATAAGGTCTGTTGTTTTAGTCTCCAACAGCCGTAGTTGCAAAACAAAAAAGATGTGGATTTGAGGACCTAATAATGTGTTTTTTCTCTGTAGACACTGGAGACTGGTGCTAACGACTACGGTATAGCCTATCCTAAAAACAAGCTCTGACGAATCTTCAGTTGACATTTTCAAGAGCATTATACAAAAAGGACTTTGATTGGCGAGGATATTAAACCGGAACTACACACGCAAGGGGCCACAGTGGGACAGTGCTCAATCAGCTACTCCACAAGTTCCCTTGCCCCGTTGAGAAATCACACGATCACCAAATACCATGACTAGATTGTGCAGGTCTTCAGTGTATTTTGAACATTGGCGCCCTCTCACGGTCATTGAAAGGCAATCCGTGCTCGACGTCACAAAGTTTCAAACATTGCTCTCCATTAACATTAATGGGAGATCAATGGTTTCATCAGACCGCCCCCTTGCATATGAGGTCACACACACTCTCAAACAGCGCCCTCACTGATGCCTATGGAGGCAGATCATTGGACGATAGCTGTTCTTGGTGCGTACAAAAAAACGTGCGCGTAACCTCAACGTACAAGCAGCGTTGCGCATTATGCAAGGGTTTGTTGGAGTAAATCTTAATGTTGTTCTCGATGGGTTACAACTAGACAATGTAAATAACGGTTTAATGAAGGCATTCAACAACAACAATTATTTGAAATAATTTTATTTCATAGCTTCTTTTTGAACAACTATATTATACACAAGACGAATGGTAGCTGTGTTATAGCCCTTTTCGAAAAAACGGCTGGGGCTTTTGCTCTGACGGAGCCCAAGCCAGAAACCAAGCCGGAGCCAAAGTCGAAGCCTAATCCGGCTTGTTTTCGAAAAGAGCCACAGAAATAGAAACCGGAGTATGCTGTGTGTGTGTAGTTTGATGTGCGTATCTGCTTTGTGACAATTCGTGGCCGCTGCCATTTTAGCGGTATGTTAAACGGGCTAATCTCAACTTCCCATTGGTTGATCTGACACCATCGTTTGTTTATGGCAAACGTCTATTTTAATTAAAGCATAATTATTTAGTTTTTCGTTGTCAGCAATTTGATATCTAACTTTATTTAAACTAGCTTACTTAAAATTAATTCTTACAAATAATTATTTACAAAGATAATATTTGGTTAGCATCTTATGAAAGCTTAGCGACATTGACTCACCGGACCCTATCATACGGAAATCATGCTATAGGTGCCTAACAAGGTGCTGAGGGTATACCATGGAACCATTTTGCTACTCTCGTTCAAGAGGAACCTCAAAGTAATTCATAAAGGAACACAAAGAGGAAACTAAATGCATGTCAATGTCATGCAACAAGGACGACTGGAGAGGGACTTTGTCCGGTCAGCGTTGCCATACACTCACGGAGGCTCAATGGAGTAGCAAGATGTCACCCACTGACTTCAGTAGTGTGACGAGATGTCCATTTTAATATCCAGTTGGTATAGAGATTGGGTATTAAGCTGTAGGCCTACGTCTGAGGGATTTAGTGACCTCAAGCAGCAGCCAAAAGTCGCTGTTGATGACAAAACTTATTATTCATCCCGATTTAAACTTCACCATCATTTTGCTACTCTCTATCTCTCGATCAAGAAGAACCTAATGTAGTTCATAAAGGAACACACATGACGCCAATGTGCTTAAAGGTAGGGTCATGATTAGGTTTAAGAAAGAATTGATTGAAAGATGATATAAAAAATTCACATGAAAGTTTCAGCTGGATACAGTGTCTTGCTGTTGAAAAACAAAAAACAAACAACTGTCATTTTTAACACACACGTCAAATCCATCCACCTTTAAGCGAGGTAACAGCGGGTACCCAAGCATCTGTGGCCACTAGCATTCATGAACGGACACCAACTCTCAGAAATCTGTGAAACGATTCATGCATGACTTGTTTCTCAGATTAAAATTTCAGGGTGAAACATTATACAAAACCATATTACTTCGAAAGGAATCTTTTCTCTAAAATAGTTTATAGGCCTACTATCAACAGCTGCAGTGCTTCTCACCAAGTAAGTTTTTATGGTAATTAATGTTTGGATATACCAAACTATGACTCTATTATTAAAGACGCGAGTCTAATTAAAAGAGAAAGCTTGTCGGGCAACTTTTTTTTTCAAAGTGAGGCAACCAACTGCAGTGCTTGCTACAGGGACTACTTGGTAGTAGCACATTGTCATAATTTACAATTCAAACAATGTCCTCCCCAAAAAAATATGTGAACTTTCGAATGAATGTTTTGAATCTCTTTTCTTCTTGGAGATTGCTGGAACTGGTTTGCTGGTGTGATGTGCGTGTGACATGGTGTAAAGAGTTAGAGAACATTGCCATTCTCTGTACATTGTAACCCGATGTGAGATGTACATAATCAAATAAATTGCTTGTTCATCCAGCCACAATATTGTGGGTGCGCCACAGTACTGGGCCCAATTTCATAGAGCTGCTTAAGCACAAAAAGCAGCCTAGCATAATAAAATTTTGCTTACCAGAATAAGGTTACCAGCCAAACTGCCATGACACATGTACAATTTGTGACTGGTATCCTGCTCATTTCTACTTAGCAGAAAAGTGTTAAGCAATATTTTCTGCTTAAGCAGCTCTATGAAATTGGGCCCTGGACCGCATGAACAGTCGTCATAGTTGATAAAGAGGAATAAAAATAAACAATTCAATTTTGTGATGCGCTCATTTTCTAACAGATATAATCCTCACGTGAGTGGGGAAAAAGATACAAGTCTCTAAACTCAAAATGGTGTAAATAGCCATCGTATTTGTTTACCGATACCCTTTCAGTGCGAAATTTGAGAAAAATGGGTCTCTACATTTTTGCATGGGCATGATTTGGTTCATAACTGACTTTCGATAATATTCAATCAAAACGGCTTTGATTTTTGGACTGATAACATAATCCTTGGAATGTAAAGACCCATTGCTTGTTGAAATCCAATGACGTCATGTTTCAAATTTCACTCTGAAAAAGTCAGGAATTAACCAGAACATCCCCGTACAAAAAAGTGCAGACCCATTTTCTCAGAATGGTGTCATAAGATGTTTTTGATGTTTTGGATGATGTTGACAAAGTTTGCACTGGAAGGATGTCGAATACAATGGCTATTTAGACCATTTTGAACGTTAGATATTTGTAATTTTTTCCCCACTCACATGAGGACTCTATTAATTGGAAAATGAGTACATCACAAAATTGAATTTTTCATTTCCCTTCCTCTTTAATACTCAATGTTTCTGAACAAAACATTAATAGCCTGTTAGTTTACATATATTCTTCTAGATAATAAGGCATGCCTCCGCGCTCTGTCCTCCTGTGGAAGTGGTGGGGCTGCCATTGACCATCCGGAGGGGGTGGCGGCCATCTCGCCAATCTCGGAGGTACCGGTGGAGGGTCGCCCTCTTCGACCTCGTCTGATACCTGGAAGTCTCCTCGCTCATTGAAGTTGAATCGTGCGTTCATTGTCGGCTGTTCGGCACCTTGAGGATGGGTCGGGCTCCCTTCGGCCGGCTGGTTTAGCTCCAAATCAGCATGAACAATTTCTACCGAGTGACTCCGAACGTCACATAAAACAGTCGCCTAAAACAAGATCGTAAAATAACAGGATTTGAAACTTGCATGGTGGAAGTATAAACAGGTGAAAGTCCGGTGAAACCATGTGAATAAATCTCTTTTGAGTAGTGGTGGTTCTGAGAAGTTGTGAGTTTGCAAGCCACCGGTTCTTCTAACCGGCCACTAGTACTCAGAAAAGATTCTCGGTGTCACAGCAAACCTCACCTGAAGATCGTAACAAAACAATCACAACTACCATCCAAACAATAATAATATATTCATGTTTTATAATTTTATTGTAGATTTGCTTCCCTTTCCCTGTATAATAACATTTTGTTGATAATATTGTATGTCTATTAGTTCCTTTCAGTGCCCAATTTCATAGCGCTGCTTGAACTACTTAGCTACTTTTTTTGCAATGCAGAAAATCGTTAAGCAGTAGCGCCCTCTGTTGGTCACCCATACTCAAGTTGACTTGGTTGGCTACATGCTGTGCATGCAGTGCCATTGCAAATCATTGTCATCGTGAAATAAATGATGCCTTTGTAATTAACCTATACTTGTTGAGCCCAGTGGTATGTGTTATGTAAGCCCTTTTATCGTTAGCATGGCCTGCTGAATTTAGCCTGGAGTATTCGTGCATTGCTTTAAAATCTGCTACAGCAACCACCTCTCTGTGCGGGGTAAGTACCATGTTTATTTCTTGCCGACTGAATTCCATTTTCACCTCAAGGTATACAGGTTATATATACCGGCTTCCCCTCTATGGTTTAGCTCTCTAACCTTACAAACCTGATTTCCACTTTTCGTACCAATTCTTCCTGGGGTTATAAAGTGTACAGAACGTTACAACTCTCTGGATTTGTACACAAAGTGAGCTGCTATAAAACCTTGCTCCCCATGAAGTAATTTTCGATCATACAGTTAGTTAGTTAGTTAGTTTATATATAGTTAGTTTAGTTAGTTCGTAAGTTAGTTAGTTAGTTAGTTAGTTAGTTAGTTAGTTGTTAATTAGTTAGTTAGCTGAGTAATGAACCACAAGGGAAACTGACTGATTTGGGTAAAAATCAAAGTCAATATTTGTCTTTGTTCAACCCCAAATTATTTAAAATTTACCCAGTCAGTTTCCCTGTGGTTTATTACTTGATATTTGAAATTAAAAAAATCGCATGGTGGCCCTCTGCTGCCGCTTCCTAGGTTGTATCGTAAACTTGTGTGTGATCCCTGGCAACACGGCAGCTAAAGGTTGAGTGGCTTCTGACTGGCACCCCGCACAAAGATACTGACAAAATAGGGTGACCACCAACATTAGGGCTAGATAGCTCAGTTGGTAGAGCGCCGGTGTCCCAGGGAAATCTGTCCCCCGGAGATTCTGTCCCCGTACGGGAAATTAACATGGGCTGGAGGAGGAAGATTCAAAAGAGGGCACTATCAAAAGAAGTTTGTACACAGTTTGTCGTATAGGGGGACAGAATCTCCGGGGGGACAGAATCTCCTGCCACACCGGCACTTAAATCCACTCTAGTTCCACTCTAGTTCCACTCTAGTTCCACTCTAGTTCCACTCTGGTAAAATTTTCTTTGTTCAACCCAAGATTAGTTATTTAGTTAGTTAGGACTTTCTTTGTACCTCCATTTCCATGTCGTTGGTTGCGCTGTCCATGCGAGTAAAGTTGTCGAACAGAACTTGTTGACCTACAGTTAAGACAGGAATTGAGTAAAAATTATTCCTGTGGATTTTTCATACAGGAGGACTCGGGAAAGTACTTAGTAGATTAACACACTATCATGTTTTACCCCGCTGCAAGTTTAACATCTGTTATAAGATTGAATATTTTCAATCACTGAATGATGAAATGTTCCATCCACAACTCAGATGGAACATTCCATGTTTCAACTCTTGAAATATTTTCACCATTGTACTCAAAAAACGTTCATTATTTGTATACCTGACCAAAAATCATTAACAGTGTATAAATTATCACCCCGGTAAATATATTTTTTATTCGAATAAATACAAACCAAACCGAGGCTGGAAGGGGATATAGTCTGATCCCTTTGAGGTATCATGAGATTTAGTATTCATTATTTCCATGGGGGAACACGACTCGGGGATAAAAAGCAGCATGATAACGGTATATACAGGACCTACCATACTGCCGCACAAGCCTAGGACGGGTACCTAAAACTGCACTCGCCGATTCCTGACTCGGTAGAGTTGGGGGCGCCCTCGCAGGGATCTCAGGTGCATCATCGGTGATTACGTCTTGGCGTTCTTGGTGGACATTTTCTCCTTTAAACGGGAAAAGCAAAACCTCTTTAAAAATTGTAATTTATAGTTTGATCCTAAGCTACGAAAGCGTGCGACTGAAACTACAATGAAAATATGATGGTGTTTTTTTTGCATCCATAGGCTAATTGTTTCGATACATACAATGTTTTCTTAAGAATGACTTCCTGAAAAACATGGTTTGAAAAAATTATACTGGCGACAAACAAACTGTATAAAATGATATACTTATATGAAAAATGGGAGATTATTTAGAGTGGTGCGCCCTTATGCATTGACGTCACCAAGCCGCCATCTTAGAGGTAAACCGATGATGAAACAATGCAAACGCACTACGCAGCGGCGTACAGGATCGGCCAATTAAAATCCTCCTTTTGACCTCTAGGCAAGGGCGCCCTGCTTAAATGACGTCATATGCATAAGGTCTATTATTGAATTAAACTCTCCTGTGCATTTGTTTTTGAAGAATTTCGTCCATTATCAGTAGGTACTTTTTTCAACACTTTGATTCAATACTTCTATTTCAATGTAAATGTTTCCTTATATAGAGCTTACTTTAAGAATATCAACTTAAAGTCACAACATAATTCACTTCATTTTGATGAATAAATAAATAATGAATGAATGAATAAAAGAATGATTGTAAGGTGATGTAGAATAAAAAATAAAAGCTAATGATCCATACATGAATGATTTATGTTCTTTATCGAAGAAAAAGAAAAAGAAGAAAACAACAAAATCATTTCCTCATCAATGCCCTCATCTACAATTATAACAAATTGTACTAAAAAAGCAAAACGGAGGTTACATTTCTCTATAGTTGCACTTACTTTTCTTATTCTTTCCCTTTCGGTGAACTACAACAAGAATTACCAATACCACGGCTGCAATTATTACTAAACACGATGAAACCGAAACTGACACAACTTTGTATTTTGCTGAGGAAAAACGAAAGTAATAAAAAAGGAACGATTTAAGTTAGGAGTCAATGAGAAAATATAATTAGCTTTTGCAAACTGCTTACAAACATAAAGGACCTTCTTTCTCGAAGGCTAAAAAATAAGCCTTTGAGAAAGACTCTGCTAGGGTCGAAACGTCAGGCCTGTAGCTAAGTGTTGGGTTAATACAGTTTCAAAGATAAATCACCTTTATTGACTTGTTTGTAACTGAGACTGAAAAGATTATTTAGTTTTCCCTAGAAGGTCTCATTTTTTGTTGTTGCAAAAGCTTACAGGGGCAAACGAATAAATAAATAAGTAGATTGTCAAGTTAATAATTAAAGGCATCGTACACGTTTGGTAATTGTCAAAGACCAGTGTTCTCATTTGGTGTATCCCAACATATGCATAAAATAACAAGCCTGTGAAAATACACCCTTGTTGTACAATGTGTGTGCTTTCAGTTAGGAATAAAAACTTCTTGCAAGAAGTTTTTATTGAGAAATTACCTCTTTCTCAAAAACTACGCTACTTCAGAGGGAGTCGTTTCTCATAATGTTTTATACTATCGACAGCTTTCTGTTGCTCGTTACCAATTAAGTTTTTTATGCTAATATATATTTTGAGTAATTACCAAACGTGTACAGTGCCTTTAAGTTGCTAATTTGTTATTTTTAAAACATGTGTTCTATGTCTGTCCACAGAAAATAAATTTATTCAATGCTAATTTATTAATGAAGATCGAACGCTTAGCCCAAAAAGAACGATGATCAACTTTTAAAGGAATTGTATACGTTTGGTAATTGGAACCTACGGCTTGTTTCAATCCTACTTTCCATAGAAAATAACCTGTGAAAATTTCATTTTAAAAGGTGGTAGCATTTTTGAGATATTGCTGAAAATCTGGAGCGGTTTGTCCACGCAGGAAGAAAAATCTGCTTCTGGAATACACAATCTGAGAAATTTTACTGTCAGTATAACGCTTCTCAGATTCATATTTTTGGGGATAAAAAGCGATATCTTTTTCCATAACCGCAGTACTTTGAAGTGAAAAGTTTCTCAAAATGCATCATACTATCCAAAGCTGGTTTTTATTGCCATTAATATTCAGAGTCATTACCAAACGTATACAGACCCTTTAACCCCACAAAGAAAGATGATCAGCTTGTAAAGAAACACCATTCCTTATCATTGTATGAAGAACAAATGATAAATCGAATCACACTCTAAGAAATAATGAAAAACTTAATTTATTAATTAGTCAACGAAAGCTACAATTATAATGAAAAGTTTGAAGGCCGGGAATTGAGCTTAAAGTGGATGTTTCTTTCCAAGCCTCATGTCAAGCAAAAGAGATAGGAATTTTTAATGATTGCATTATTTCATTGTGGGTTAGAAACGGAAACTAATTTTTGTTTCTTTCTTGAAACTCACCGTCGGTTACGTCATCCATTGTCGTGGGCTTGGATGTTGCAGTAGTCATCTGTGTAGAACTGCTACCTGTAGGCGTACTATCACACCTTGCCGATGGGTGTGGGCTTTGCAAGTTACCTTCAAATGGAACGGGCGTGTAACATTGGTTTGGGGAACAATAGATAGCCCCTTCCCATACACCAACCTACAACTAAACATGTACACATTTTTATCAAGCTAGGTGGTCACGTTTTAGTGAAAATAACAGTTTATGGTCATTTAGGATTTGGTACACGTTCACTACGTTTTGTTTTTAATTGCTCCAACAACCTTTGTATTGCTTTTCCCTATACTCTGACATAGGAGCCTTGGATGATGCCATGAAACTGTGGTCAACAGTATGTTTGTAAACATTGTTGTGTACTTCGCTCAAATAGGCCTATTCCAAGTTCCCTATTGAGACACAGCCAATAGGACCTATAGTGGACCACATAACCTTTATACAAAAGAGTGACCTTCTCTCCAGGGCATTTCCTGGCAGGCAAGATATACACTCACACTGGCATATTTATTTCAATGTCTTCATATTTATTGATACAGAATATAGTACCTTGTAGATAAAGCTGTCGTTGTTGTGATGGTATGGCAGAACCCGGGAAGCTTGCCAAACAAGCCAGGGATCCACCGACATTTTCCGTCAACGTTAACTGACTGTGAGTATTCCATAGGCCCGTGTTGTTACCACTCATCGTGACGGTCGTTTCTGTCACATTCGCTGTTAAATTCCGGTCATCCAGGATCCAGCGCAACTCAGCTGCTGGATTAGAGCCGTAGACCGAGCAGTTTAGACGGTATGTGAGACCAGGGTAGACACAAGTGACGTTGTCGGTTTCCGTACAGTTGTGAGTTTGGTTTAATATAGCCATGTCGGTTGGAGGAACTGTGTTGGAAGAGTAAGGTGAGTTATTTGCATATTTGACAACAGTTTTTTCAAAGTAAAACATTAAGCCTGCCGTGAAGAAATTTGTCTGAGACTGAGGAAAATGTTTTACAGCAAAAATCATCTCTCAAAGCAACTTCCAATCGAAACGGGAACGGTTGTCTTTTTCTTCAACTACACAACAATAGAATGTCATATGCAGTCATAATTGTATTTTGTACCGGCACCTTAAAGTGCTAAGATTGATCTTAAGCGCGAATCACTCTTGATGTCACAATACAAATCACTATGGTGATACTGACAACTCATCTTAAGTTGAATCTTAGTACTTTGTGAAATCGAGCACAGGGAGACTGAAGACTGCCATAGATTGCGCAAGTCGTGCGCATTTCTGAACATTGTTCCCTTTGGGCCGGGATTCCACATAATTACTGTACAATGTTCTGCTCGAAGGAAAACAAATCGCACCCTTTCAAAAACGCGTGAGAACACACAGTGAGAACAAAGGGTCTCCACGGGGAATGTTGAACACGGGGGTGCTCCACGAAGTCTATGGGAGTATGTTAAAAGGTAAAAGATCATAGATTAGTTTTTGTCAACGTAATGCTGATTTATTGGCAAAATTATTAAGAAAGATACAATAAAAGTCACATGTGAAAGTTTCAGCTGAATACAGTGTGTAGTATACTTGTATAGAAAACAGCAAAAACTGTCACGGTATTTTCACAAGAACGTATATAGAGATGCATGTTTAGCAAGGTGAGCGGGTTGCATCCGCAGCTCTGGCCGCAGCATTCGCGAATGGACTCCAGCCCTCAGAAATCTGAGAAACGATTCATGCATGAATCGTAACTCATACTCAAATGTTTTTACTGAATTCTAATCAGCGGGGGCATTTCAGACAAAATAATTTATATAACAAGTAAGGTTTCGGATATAAACTACACCTTTTGTCGGGGTCATTACCAAAGTATGACCCTACCTTTAAGTACAAGGACAACAATATAAATCTCCACCATTAGGCCCTATGCATTTGAGAATTGAAAGTGTGTGTGTATACAAAATGTTACGGTGAAATTCTTACCGTGAACTACAAGATCTGAGTTCTTATCACCGGGTGAAAATAATCCCTGCACTTCACACCTGTAGTTGCCAGCATTACTCAACTCGACATTTATGACAGAGTAGTTGCAACTTCCAATCTTTAGCTTTTTCATCGCCGACTCGTCTTCAATGGTTTTCGCCCTGCAGCTAGCTAGCGGACCTGATGTATTTTTGTTATCGACATATTTGAACCACCTGGCATAGCTGTTTCCGTTACAGTTATTACAGTTCTCTTGCCACTGACACTCAAGTGTCGCGTTGTCTCCACGCAAGGCAGTCACACTCGGGGTCGTCCAAATATTAACCACTCCTACGTCACAATAGAAACGTAAAAACGTAAGACAAATACAATCTAGATGTCTAGTTATGTAATTAGCTTTAACTGTGTTGTTCAGCTCGACAATGGGCCAAGGACAATTTCTTTTATTAAACACAGTTTTCCCGTCCAATGACCAAGAAGGCTGCAAACGGTCGGAAGTTTTTTATTATTTTATAACTCGGTAGACCTATTTAGGAAAATATTATAGCAAAGGTTTTGTTCTGAATTTGCAGCTGTCTCCAAAATCCCAATCAAAAGTTCTATTTATTATAGTTTTCCCCGTCATTTTCGACAAAACAGCAGCCTATTTCACCTTCATGGATTCGCACTAAAAAGCGATATTGCATCTTCATTTAATTTCATTTTTGGGCATGCAGATTTAACTAGCATTATTCATTTAAACTTTATATGGCGTTCTTTTGTAGCCATGCGAAATCGGCATTCAACTTAGCAGCGCATGGGCGCAACAAGAGATTTCTGCGAAAAGCTGCTGCTAATTTCAATGCTGTTTGTGCGGATTGTTAAATTGAATGGTTATTTTTTTGTTTATTGCATGACGCAAAAGTACAATATTGCTCACACATAAAGTGAAACTGAGTGACTGTTTGGATGGAGCTTTCGAATTCGCGCGAAATAGATTAAGTGATGTTTAAACTGGCTGCTTATTTGGCCCCCAAACAATCGGGAAAACCTTAGTTTTCTGTCTTTTGAAAATGTTGCTGTTTTTTCCAGAAAATCTACAAAATCATCCACGCTTTTGGGATTGGTGATATTGTAGAGAAATGCATCATTTCTAAACGAACGAAAAAATAGTAATTATAAAATAAATAAAATAAATAAACAAAAAAATGATTTTGATCGCACATTGTATTGACTTACCATTGATTATTTGTGCCTGATTACTTATCATTAGAAACGAAATGAAGATGACGATCATCTTATTATTCGACGTTTCACTTCCGTGATGAAACTCAACAACCCTTGAAAATGTCTTGAAATATGCGAGGAAAATTATTAGTTTCATAAACACAATTTTATTGATGCCTTTTTCATTGTATTTATCAAATTTTGTATATATTTAATCAATGAAATTAATTATTATGTCTCACAAGCCATTGTGTTGGACTTGTCAATATTTCGTATAAACCATCATGTCAGACAAACCACTTTGTCTGACAAAACGTTTCGGATAAATAATGATTTTGTCTGACCCGGAAAAAGGTCCGACCATGACAGTCGAACGTACGCGCTCTACGGACATAAAAGGTCGAACAAGGTGATTAAAATCTGTTGTCGGACGTAATTATATCGAGGAATCTACAAGTGTCGACCATTATGTGACAACCTCCGATCCCCCAAGTCGCAGTTAACAATGATCCCCCAACAAAAACAAAACCATTTTGATTTTGAACTGTCAGCAACCCATTAAAATAATAATAATAACCATCATAGATTAACAAATAAAATTACATTAAAGGCAGGATTGATAAGGATAACTATTATTATTGTTTAATTTTAGTCTAGAAGCTTACTAATTTTATGAAATTTATAACTAGAACTTAAAAATAAAATAAAACATTTGATTTCGGTTGTTACAACCAAAATTAAGGACAATATGTTTACATGCTGGAAACTGTGCATGCTCTGTCACTATTCTCTCACACACAACGGATTAAGCCCAGCTTTTCACAGGTTTGTTATTTCATGGTTGATTACACAAAACATGTTGTCAGCTCTAACAATCCTGTAAGATACCTTTGAATTTGTATTTTGATGAAAATTGTGATTTTATTATACGAAACAGAGTGTTAAGTGCTTACAATCTTACCGTGTTCCTTCGAAATATATGCTCATTCGTCCGTGTAGTCCCTCGTGCTTCGCACAGGTTACTCGTAATGAAACGACAATCTAGGCCCTATTCTCAATATTATTTAGCTTCTTTATACTGATAAAAAAATCGTTTTCGAAAGCTGGAGTGTTTCTACAAACCACTTTCTGTCACGCGAACTATTAAAGGTAGGGTCATACTTTGGTAATGACTTCGAAAAAATTTGTAGTTCCTATCCGAAGCTTACTTTTTCAAAGAAGGTTATAGTATTTAAAGCATTCTGTGAAATTAATTCGACTGATTAGAAATCAATACAAACATTTGAATCTGAGGAACGATTCATACATAAATCGTTTCTCAGATTTCTTAGGGTTGGTGTACGTTCGCGAATGCTGCAGTTGGTAGGCCTACCCGCTGTCACCTCGCTAAACGTGGATGGATTCGACGTTCACATGTGACTTTTATTGTATCTTTCTTGAAAATTTTGCCTATAAATCAGCATAACACTGACAAAAACCAATCTTCGACCGGCCCTACCTTTAATTTGATATAAATATATATGTTTCCGTAAGCAATGATATTCTGAAGATATGGATGAACACTGTAATATTATTTTTGTATCAGTCATGAAACTATTTCATGTGTTATGTAAGCGGAAATGCCCACCCTCACTACTTGACCCCCACAGAACCCGTAAGTCACCTGACTAGTTGAAAGCCTGTGGTAGATTTCCATTTTTGGACACACCAAAAAAATACGGGTTTTTTTCTAATCGAGGGTGGAAGGACGGGGGCGGGAACTGGAAGACAGGTGGTATAGAATATCACACAGAGAAGTGTTGCGAAAGGCCGGGGTATTTTTATTGTTTACTTTTAAAAAAAAGGTTACATATCAGTTCCTTCCTTTTTTCCAAAAAATAAAACCTAAATAAAAAATTAAAAATATTAAAATAATGATTTATAAATAATAATAGCTTAAACAGTCACTATACACAAATAAAAAGGGGAACCACGGCCTAACTGCAGCTAATACGAGTGGATAACTAAATCTACAAACACATATATTTACAACAACTCTTTAATTCAGGCTTTTATTGCAAGACAATTTTGTTTAATGATTGAGAAAAGAGTGGGTTTTAAGTAATTCATTTTGAGGTGAATTTTCTTTAAAATCACTGACCACGTAATATATGCAAAGTGACGTATCATCCCACAATTTGAATCCAAATGCAAACCAAAACATAATAATATTATTTATGTTGATGTTAAAGCGCGTTATGAGAATAGCAGAATCAACGTTTCAATTCATAGAGCAATATTAGCTCTTGTTTCAATCTCATCGGAAACGTGGTGAACATTAAACGGGCGCCCTCTTGTGAAACTCTTCCTCACAATGGTTGATGAACACCGGAAGGTTTTAATTTCTTTAGATACTCCATGCGTTGGAATTGGGACCCTGCACATTTTGTACAGATTCGAACTTCGTCAAGGTAATTCACCATAGACTGTGTAAGTCTCGCGCGTATCGGAACGAGTAAACACGTCAAACGAAGAACATATTTTTTTCCCGAAAGCAAATCTTTGTTTTAAAATATATGATAAAATCTGAACAACCAAAACACTCATTAGAGCTTTTTAAAATGAGTTTTAGCTTTTATAATAACTGCACAAATAATTTGTTATTTATTATTGAATTTTGTTTTAAACTCTGGGACAAGGATGTTTATTTAGAAACCCCTTTTGTAAATCCACGCCCGAATAGACTGTGCAAAAATCTCGCGCATATTTGAACTTCCGGGACCATTGTGGTCCCAACCATATGAAGTTTTACGTGGGCGAGCTTTTGCTAGGTTCTGGGGTTTCCAACACCCCCGCCCCCCCCCCCCCGCCCTGCCAATCAAACTTTGTGGCTCATTGGGGTGCCAGTAACCAGTGGAACCTTCCTGCATTTGTGTAATTCCTGGGGTTACTCACGTACTTAAGGTTTTTAAGTTTGTGATTAAAGAGCCCCATAGTGGCACTATGGGCACATGTTTCCGTACAAGCATTTGCGATTAACAATGACGACTTTTATATTAGCATTTTTTTAAATTACAAAACCTGGAACTTTAGGGGTTTCTTAGTATTGGTAATTATAATGTTTTTCATATCGAGTAATAATTTAAACCACAAGAAAAACAAATATTTTATTTTTCTCGGAAACTATAGAAAATGGAATACTTCTTTGAAATATCATCGTTTCATTACGGAAAAAGTCTCATATAATTAATAACTGTATAGTTATAAGCAGAATAAAGCATATTATTTTGGGTTTTTTGTGGTCAGAAATTTGCTATCTTTAACACTAGCTTAATTAAAAATGATTATTACAAATTATATTTACAAAGATATTGAGAGAGCACCTTAAATTTCAGTGACTTTTCCTCACTGGACTCTACTGGATAGAGAAATCATGCCATAGGTGCCTAACAATGTGCCTAACAATGTACCTAACAATGTGCTGGGGGTATTCAAGAGGAACCTCAAAGTAATTCATATAGGAACACAAAGAGGACACTCAATGCATGTAAATGTCATGCAACAAGGACGACTGGAGAGGGACTTTGTCCGGTCAGCGTTGCTATACTCACGGTGGCTCAGTGGAGTAGCAAGATGTCACCCACTGATGACTTCAGTGTGACGACATGTCCATTTATCCAGTTGGTATAGAAATTTGGTATTAAGCCATAGAGATCAGTGCTTTGGCTGTAGGCCTACGTCTGGGGGATTTACAGTGACCGTTTGTAGCCCGAATAAATTTCAAATAAATTGCTTGTTCAACCAGACAGTTGTTAAAGGTATCGTACACGTTTGGTAATTACTCAAAACAAATATTAAAATAAAAACTTACTTGGCAACAAGCAACGGAGAGCTGTTGATAGTATAAAACATTGTAGGAAACGACTCCCTCTGAAGTAACGTAGTTTTTGAGAAAGAGGTAATTTCTCACTAAAGTAATAAAAACTTCTTGCAAGAAGTTTTTATTCCTATCTGAAAGCACACAAATTTGTACAACAAGGGTGTTTTTTCTTTCATCATTTTCTTGCAACTTCGATGACCAATTAATCCCAAATTTTCACAGGCTTGACATTTTATGCATATGTTGGGATACACCAAGTGAGAACACTGGTCTTTGACATTTACCAAACGTGTACGATGCCTTTAAAGAGGAATAAAAATAAACAATTCAATTTTGTGATGCACTCATTTTCTAACAGATATAATCCTCATGTGAGTGGGGAAAAAGATACAAGTCTCTAAACTCAAAATGGTGTAAATAGCCATCGTATTTGTTTACCGGTACCCTGTCAGTGCGAAATTTGAGAAAAATGGGTCTCTACATTTTTGCATGGGCATGTTTTGGTTCATAACTGACTTTCGATAATATTCAATCAAAACGGCTTTGACTTAGATTTTTGGACTGACAATAGCCTTGATCAAGGCGTTGGAGTTTTTTCTCAATTTTATTTTATTGTTTTCATTTTTATTTTATTTGCGCCGCGCTACACACCCGAGCTACCAACCCGAGCTACCAACCCGCCCGAGCTGTGTGCATGGTGTCTGTGTGTGCTTATACGGTGCGCGCGTGCTCGTGTGAGCTGTATGCGCCACTCACCGATCAACGCCTTGACGTTTCTGTCTCCCCGCCGATGACTCATTACTATAATGCGCGCGAAAGGCGAGACCCAATTGGTCAGTGGCGGAAGTCTTGTTTACTCATTCTTATGAATATGCATGCAGAATCCAGATGTGGCTACACTGGCGCGCCGGTTTGAATTTGGGAATACTTTGTTATAATAATATCTATCTGAAAATGTTGCGTATTCTCCTCAGCTGAGCGAGACAAGGGGGGAGGGCATGGAATTAAACAAATGAGGTTGCGTGGATCGATTTGTTACATACATTACATACACCATTTTCCAGCAGGAAGACGCTTTCTGATGTATTTTTCGTAGTGACGTAAGGCCCGATTGACCATCTACTGTCTCCATCTTGCATCATTAAACAGTGATTTAATCATTGTTGGTGCATTCATTGGAGGTAGAATATACAAAACAAAGACCTCAATAAACTACCATTATTGATTTTTTCATCATGGGCATATAGCTCATTGCACTTTTTATATCATTTGGGCCGCCCCACTAAAAAAGAGCTGCCTAACCAAATTTCCCAAGTACATTCACTAGAATAGGGTAGCTAAAAATCTATTTCACATGTGTCATGTGTGGCTGTATCCTGTCAATTTTTGTTTGGCAGTAAATTCTTATAAGACCCTGTCTGAGAACAATTCAAAAGTATGAAGACGGTGTGGCTGCACAGAGTCAGACTTCGAGAGGACATGTCAGGAAAAGACAGATGCAGAAACTACAACAACTCCAGAATTAATAACCAAAAGAATGGCGAGTGATCAGGGTAGTCCAATGAGGGAACTTGAGTGCAGCGCAAAAAGCTCCAGGGGCCGCGCCCGGGTTCAGCACTTGTGAGCTTACTGACCAGCCTCGCAGATTACCGGTCAAAAATGGCTGAGACAATGCTACACACAAACGCCATTAAGTCGGTAACTACTCACATCGCATCACATACAGCAAGCATGATATTGATATGGTACAAAGGTCATAGTGAGAGAAGCTCGTGATTGGACGTCAAAATGAATAATTCATTTGCTTCCCATCCTGTGTTGTCTGCAATAGGTCTGACGAAAGATTTAAATATTCATGAGCTGCATACTAGCATATCCGAGAGCCCCCCCCCCCCCATTTTCGTCCAATATTGGACGAAAATATCAAGAAACACATTAAACCTGGAAGTTACAGACCCGTCAAGGCTGTCGGCCTGACGGCCTCCGCATGCGGAGAGTGGTACGAGTGCGGATGACCTGCGCACAGTGTGTGTACGGGCGTCGTACGACGTGATACACACACAGTGTATACGGGTGGGTCGTGCGATGCGATACACACCTTACGCACACACATACGGGTGTGTTTACGGCGTCTTTTTTGGAGTGAAAAATGCGACTGCCTTGATCAAGGCTAGACTGACAACATAATCCTTGGAATGTAAAGACCCAATGTTTGTTGAAATCCAATGACGTCATGTTTCAAATTTCACTCTGAAAAAGTCAGGAATTAACCAGAACATCCCCGTACAAAAAAGTGCAGACCCATTTTCTCAGAATGGTGTCATAAGATGTTTTGGATGTTTTGGATGATGTTGACAAAGTTTGCGCTGGAAGGGTGTCGAATACAATGGCTATTTAGACCATTTTGAACGTTAGATATTTGTAATTTTTCCCCCACTCACATGAGGACTCTATAAATTGGAAAATGAGTACATAACAAAATTGAATTGGTCATTTCCCTTCCTCTTTAATATTTAATGTTTCTAAACATTAATAGCCTGTTAGTTTACATGTATTCTTCTAGATAATAAGGCATGTCCTCACTCTCTGTCCTGTGGACGTGGTCGGGCTGCCATTGATCATCCGGAGGGGGTGACGGCCATTTCACCACCAATCTAGGAGGTACCGGCGGAGGGTCGTCCTCGTCGTCCTCTTCGTCTGATACCTGGAAGTCTCCCTGCTCATTGAAGTTGAATCGTGCGTACACTGTTGGCTGTTCGGCACGTTGGGTCGGGTTCACTTCGGCCGGCTGGTTTAGCGCCAGATCAGCATATACGAGTTCCACTGAGTGGCTCCGAACGTCACTCAAAACAGTCGCCTAAAACAAGATTGTAAAATAATAGGATTTGAAAAAACAGGTGAAGTTTGCGGTGACACCATGTGCATAAATCTCTTTTGAGTAGTGGTGGCTGAGAAGTTGAGTTTGCAAACCACCGGTTCTTCTCAGAACCGGCCACTAGTACTCAAAAAAGATTCTCGGTGTCACAGCAAACCTTTGGTTTGGTTGATAATATTGTATGTCTATTAGTTCCTTTCAGTGCCCAATTTCATAGAGCTGCTTTAACACAACAAGTAGCTGAGCACATCAAAAATATGCTTACCAGAACAAGGTTACCAGCCAAAGTATCACTTTACGTGTATCATCTGTGACTGGTATTCTGCTACTTTTTTGTAATGCAGAAAATCGTTGAGCAATATTCAGCGCGCAGCTCTATGGAATTGGGCCCAGTTTCCAAAGTATTAGTAGCGCCCTCTGTTGGTCACCCACAGTCAAGTTGACTTGGTTGTCTATTAACATGCTGTGCATGCAGTGCCATTGAAAATCATTGTCATCGTGAAATAAATTATTCCTATAGCTGTTGAGCCCAATGGTATGTGTTATGTAAGCCCTTTAACGTTAGCATGGCCAGCTGAATTTAGCCTGGAGTATTCGTGCATTGCTTTAAACTCTATGTGCGGGGTAAGTACCATGTTTATTTCTTGTAGACCAATTCCATTTTCACCTCAAGGTATACAGGTTATATATACCGACTTCCCCTCTGTGGTTTAGCTCTCTAACCTTACAAACCTGATTTCCACTTTTCGTACCAACTCGGGTTATAAAGTGTACAGATCATTGCCATTCTCTGGATTTGTACACAAAGTGAGCTGCCATAAAACCTTGCTCCCCATGAAGTAATTTTCGATCATACAGTTAGTTAGTTAGTTAGTAATTTATATAGTTAGTTAGTTGGTTTAGTTAGTTCGTTAGTTAGTTAGTTAGTTAGTTAGTTGAGTAACAAGCTACAATGCAAACTCACTGATTTGGGAAATCAAAGTCAATTCTTTTTTGTTCAACCCCAAATTATTTAAAATTTGCCAAGTCAGTTTCCCATGTTGTTTATTACTTGATATTTGAAATCAAAAAATCGCATCCCCTTAAGGTGATCCCTGCTGCCGCTTCCCAGGCTGTATCATAAACTTGGGTGTGATCCCTGGCTATACAGCAGCTAAAGGTTGAATGGCTTCTGACTGGCACCCCTGAACAAAGATACTGACAAAATAGGGAGACCACCAACATTAGGGCTAGATAGCTCAGTTGGTAGAGCGCCGGAACGTAAATGCGGAGGTCGCAGGCTCAAGTCCCACTCTAGTAACATTTTCTTTTTTCAACCCAAGATTAGTTATTTAGTTAGTTAGGATTTTCTTTGTACCTCCATTTCCATGTCGTTGGTTGCGCTGTCCATGCGAGTAAAGTTGTCGAACAGAACTTGTTGACCTACAGTTTGTTTTAAGACAGAGATTGAGTGAAATTATTCCAGTGAATTTTTCACAAAGGAGGACTCGGGAAAGCACTTAGGAGATTAACAAACTTTAATCATGTTTTACCCTAGCTGCAAGTTTAACATCTGTTATAAGATTGAATATTTTCAATCACTAAATGATGAAATGTTCCATCCACAACTCGGATGGAACATTCCATGTTTCAATTCTAGAAATATTTTCACCATTGCATTCAAAAACGTCAATTGTTTGTATACCTGATCAAAAATCATTAACAACAGTGTATAAATTATCACCCCGCCGGTAAAGATATTTTTGTATTCGAATAAATAAATAAATACCAAACCGAGGCTGGAATTAAGGGGAAATAGTCTGACCTCTTTGAGGTATCATGAGATTTAGTATTCATTATTACCATTGCACAAGGGGAACACGACTCGGGGATAAAAAGCAGCATGATAACGGCATATACAGGACCTACCATACTGCCGCACAAGCTTAGGACGGGTACCTAGGACCGCACTCGCAGATTCCTGACTCGGCAGAGTTGGGGGCGCCCTCTTGGGGATCTCAGGCGCATGATCGGTGATTGCGTCTTGGCGTTCATGGTATTCATTCTCTCCTACGGGAAAAGGAAAACCTCTTTAAAATGTGTAAGTTTTTAGTTTGATCCTAAACTACGAAAGCGTGCCACTGAAACAACTAACTGCTAAACCCTGCAGTGTGGCATGAGCCCCTATTAGGAAGTCCGTTTGTAAACAAAAGTTGTTTACTCCGCCATGTTTTTCTTAATTTTTTTTCTTCAAAATCCATAAGTTCCCTATTGAAACAAAGCAAAATAGCCTGGTAAAATAATAATAATAATAATAAAGAGAGATTTATAAAGCACAAACATACAAGGTTTTCTAAAGAATGACTTCCTGAAAACAAGGTTTGAACAAATTCTGGCGACAAAAAAACTACAAAATAATATACTTACAATGAAAAATCAAGGCTTGCAGTGGCACTTTAAGGTATCGTACACGTTTGGTAATGACTCAAAACAAATATTAGCATAAAACTTACTTGGTAACAAGCAACTGAGAGCTTTTGATAGTACAAAACATTGTAGGAAACGACTCCCTTTGAAGTAACGTAGTTTTTGAGAAAGAGGTAATTTCTCACTAAAATAATAAAAACTTCTTGCAAGAAGTTTTTATTCCTATCTGAAAGCACACAAATTTGTACAACAAGGGTGTTTTTCTTTCATCATTTTTTTGCAACTTCGATGACCAATTGAGCCCAAATTTTCATAGGCTTGTTATTTTATGCATATGTTGGGATACATCAAGTGAGAACACTGGTCTTTGACAATTTCCAAACGTGTTCAGTGCCTTTAAGGGCTTTTTGTACAACCCATCCCCCATTAGACCTTATGCATTGACGTCACCAAGCCGCCATCTTAGAGGTAAACCAATGATGAAACAATGCAAACGCACTACGCGGCGGCGTACAGGATCGGCCAATGAAGAGCCTCCTTTTGACCTCTAAGGCGACCCGCTCAAATGACATCATGTGCACAAAACCAATTATTGAACTAAACCTCCTGTAATTGTTAAATCATGGTTTTCCCAACCTGCGCTTTGATTGACAACGGCGCCCTCTACCGTCGGGAGCTGTCTGTTAATTAGAGTATGATCAGTCGGTCTGCAACCAAGAAGAAAACAATGATAATTATTCGGCTCTACCTGGGAGGCAGGGTCATACATTGAAACTGACCCCGAACACCCCCCCCCCAAAAAAAAAAAAAAAAAAAAAAAAAAATGTTGATGGGCTTGACGTTCTTGATAAAAATAGTGTGACACCCCCCCAACCCCGTTTCTAAACAATTATACACTGTATGCAGCTGAAACTTTCACAGGTGACTTTTATTGTATCTTTCTTGATAATTTTGCCTAGCATTACAGTTACAAAAACCAAACGATCACCCTACCTCGATGTGGTCATTTCTTACGCCCAAAGTAAAAGTGATACTCAACTTGGATTTTGCGAATTATTGACAAATTTGATCTCAATTCGGTAAAAAATTGCCATTCCTCCTGAAAGCGTCATTTAAAAAAAAAATACTCCGTTTATTGTAAAAAGTGCAGCGGGAAGTTTAATATTATCAAATTTTGAAAAATCCTACAAATATTGAGATTTTGTTCATCTTCTTGCTACCTTCGGAATTATTGTTTTTTGTGTTTTACTTTAAAAAAAAAATACCGTTTTAGTTAATATTCCAAACTTGTCTTCAATTGATTTAACCTTGTCAGCAGCCTTTAATCAAATCCTCAAACTAATACTCACATTCGCTGCGAAGAAATTCTTGTCCGACCTGCAAAATGAAATACACGAATTTTTTGTTGTTATTGTCCAGCTATATTTCTCCTGAAGACAATCAGAGTATACTGTTCGAAACGTCGAGACCACACCGGTTCTTCTAAGAGCCAACACTTCTCCCAAAAGAGTTTTAAACATGGTTGTACCCGCAAGTTCACTTCTATAGTTTCATTATTTTTGTGTTTGCTGGGTTTTTTGCTTTCTTTTACCAGTATGTTTGTTCTTCATGTTTCCCCCATTGTTTCCCCCTTTTGGGGGGAAGGGGGGGGTCGGCAATTGTTGGGGTTGTTTGGGTGTTTATTTTTAAATTTTTGTTTTGTTTTGTTTCTGGCTGTTTTGGGTTTTTTTTTAGTACCTCGTTACTCACGTAAATTAATGACCTTTTTGTTATTAATTCATTTTATTCGTTAATTTTATTTTCAAAGTATTACTTATTGAATCTCAAAGAACCTTGCACATATTGTGTTCATAGAGAGTGTGTCCATTATCAGTAGGTAGTTTTTCCAGACTTTTATTTCATTACTTTTTTAAAGTAAATTTCCTCATAGAGCTTATAATTTTAAGAATATCAGTATTTGTATTATTTTATGGGCCTAATGTTTACACAGGGTATGCCCAAAACAGCAGTTTAAAGGGTCTGTATACGTTTGGTAATGACTTTGAAACTTAATGGCAATAAAAATTTACTTGGTAAGAAGTACAGCATCTTTGGATAGTATAATGAATTTTGAGAAACTTTTCACTTCGAAGAACTGCGGTTATGGAAAAAGATATCACTTTTTATCCCCCAACATTTGAATCTGAGAAGCGTTACTGACAGTATACGTTTCTCAGATTGTGTATTCCAATTGCAGATTATAATTCCTGCGTGGACATAACCGCTCCAGATTTTCGGCAATATCTAAAAAAACGCTACCACCTTTTGAAATGAAATTTTCACAGGTTAGTTTTATGGTCTACAACTGTATAGATTGAAACAAACAATGGGTTTCAATTACCATAACGTATAAACAATCCCTTCAAACCGGTTTTTGTTGGGGCCCTGCCCCGTTCGTCACAACCGTATACAATCCAATTCATTTTCATAAATAAATAAATAATAAAAAATTAGGTAATATGAATGGATGTAAGGTGATGTAGAATTAAACAAAAGCTAATATGATCCGTACATGAACAATTGTTGTTCTTTTTCGAAAACAAAACCAAAAACAAAACATTTCCTCATCAATGGCCTCATCTACCATGATCAAAACTGTACTAAAAAACAAAAACAAAAGTTAAATTTGTTTAGTACACTTACTTTTCTTCCTCTTCTTTCTCCGTCGGTGAACTATAACAAGAATTACCAACACCGCGACTGCAATTACTGAACACGATGAAACCGAAATTGACACAACTGTGTATTTTGCTGAGGAAAAACGAAAACAATGAAAAAAGAAGAGATTTGAGTCACGGGTTAATATTAAAAGAGAAAATAGAATTAGCTGTTGCAACCCTATAGCAGAGTCTTTCTCGAAGGCTAAAAAATTAATAATAAATGAGAAAATAGTATTGGCTGTTGCAAAATGCTTACCAACCAAAAGGACCTATTATGGTATAAAGCAACAATTAGGTAGTGGCCTGACGTTTGGACCCTATACCATAGTCTTTCTCGAAGGCTAAACAATAATAATAAATGAGAAAATAGAATTGGCAGTTGCAAAATGCTTACCAACCAAAGGGACCTTTATGGTCTAAATGCAAATATTAATTAGTGGTCTGACGTGGTGACCCTATAGCAGAGTCTTTCTCGAAGGCTAAAAATGAGAAAATAGAATTGGCTGTTGCAAAATGCTTATCAACCAAAAGAACTACCATTTTTTCATATTGCTTGTATCATAAACTCACCGTTAGTTACGTCATCCATCGTCGTCGGCTTGGATGTTGTTTCTGTAGTCATCTGTGTAGAACTGCTACCTGTTATATCAGAGGATGTATGCGTACTATCACACCTTGCCGATGGGTGTGGGCTTTGCAAAGTACCTTCAAATGGACAGGGTGTGTATCAATTGTTTGGGGAACATAATATAGATAGCCCCTTCCCATACACCAACGTTCAACTAACCTGTAAAAATGTTCATCAATCTAGGTGGTCACGTTTTAGTGAAAATAACAGTTTATCATTGTTTAGGATTTTGTACACGTTCATCTACATTTTCTTTTAAATTGCTACAACAACCTGTATTGCTTCCCTTATGCTTTGATACGGGAACCGATGATGCCATGACACTCTTGTCAACAGTACGTTTGCAAACATTGTTGTGTACTTTGGTCAAAAATTCCAAGTCTCCTATTAAGACACAGTCAACAGGGTCTAGACCACCTTCACCTTTACAAAAGAGTGTCTTCTACTTCTACTTCTATGTGGGTTCTCATCAAAGCCTGGGCCCAATTTCATAGAGCTGCTAAGCACAACAATTTGCTTAGCATGAAATTTCTTCCTTGATAAAAACAGGATTACAACCAATTTCCACGTGATTTTCAGGATAAGCAAACAACAGCTGAATACCAGTAACAAGCAATATGCAACACGTGGAAATTTGGTTGGTAATCCTGTTTTTATCAAGGACGAAATTTCATGCTTAGCAAATTGTTGTGTTTAGCAGCTCTATGAAATTGGGCCCTGTTCAGCTTCTAGATGAGGGACTGGTGTGTGGTGCTTCCAACATACAGTGGACACTGTGTGTGCTCTGAATGTGCTATCATTACATGTGTATAATATACAAGTGCCGATTGATTTGGTGCAAGTAAAATAAAGGCATTCTTTGTATTAATTGGCGTGGATTGCCTCCTCGAACAGCTCCCACTGTGGGCAACTCAATGGCTTTCTGAGGAAGTGCATCTCAGTCTCTCAATGTCCTTGGCCAGAAGCTGTGTTTGTATGCATCTGTTGATGAGTTCAGTCGCAAGAAGCGATGCTGTTGACTATTTCGTGTTGTTCTAGTTCTAGGATGGATGTAGTCCGGTATGGGGGATGGAGATGAGGTTGTTTGTGATTGTGTAGAGCATGGTCAGGCGAGTGTGTTTACGTCTTATATTATAATTCCAGGGCATTTCCTGGCAGGCAAGGTATACACTGGTCATATTGGAATTTTACATTTTGGTGTCATAATTTCAACATAAATTCAAGAGTTATTTAATGTCTTCATACTTATTGATACAGGATAGTACCTTGTAGATAAAGCTGAAGTCGTTGTGATGGTATGGCAGAACCCGGGAAGCTTGCCAAACAGACCAGGGATCCACCGTCATTTCCCGTCAACGTTAACTGACTGCGAGTATTCCATAGGCCTGTGTTGTTCCCACTCATAACGGTCGTGTTTGTCACATTCGCTGTTAAATTCCGGTCATCCAGAATCCAGCGCAACTCAGCTGCTGGTTTGGAGCCGTAAACCGAGCAGTTTAGACGGTATGTGAGACCAGGGTAGACACACGTGACGTTGTCGGTTTCCGTAAAGTTGTGAGTTTGGTTTGATATAGCCATGTCGGTTGGAGGAACTGTGTCGGAAGAGTAAAGTGAGTTATTTGCATATTTGACAACAGTTTTTTTTAAGTAAAACATTAAGCCTGCCGTGAAGAAATTTGTCTGAGAGTGAGGAAAATGTTTTAAAGCAAAAAATCATCTCTCAAAGCAACTTCCAATCGAAACGGGAACGGTTGTCTTTTTCTTTCACTACAAAGCAATGAATGTCAAATGCAGGCATATTGTATTTTGAAGTGCTTAGATTGATCTTAAGTGCGAATCACTCTTGACGCCACAATAACAATCACTATGGTGATACTGACAACTCATCTTAAGATGAATCTTAGTGCTTTGTGAAAACTCGAGCCCAGGGAGACTGAAGACTGCCATAAACTGCGCGAATTTGTGCATTTCTGAATGGCCGGGATTCCACATACAATGTTCTGCTCGAAAAAACCAAATTCGCACCCTTTCAAAAACGCGTGAGAACACCAAATGGTCTCCACGGGGAATGTTGAACACGGGGGGGGGTGCTCCATGAAGTCTATTGGAGTATGTTAAAAGGTAAAAGATCATAGATTAGTTTTTGTCAACGTAATGCTGATTTATTGGCAAAATTTTCAAGAAAGATACTATAAAAGTCATATGTGAAAGTTTCAGCTGAATACAGTGTCTACTTGCTGAGAAAACAGCACAAACTGTCACGGTATTTTCACAAGAACGTATAGAGATGCACGTTTAGCGAGGTGAGCGGGTTGCATCCGCATCTCTGGCCGTAGCATTCGCGAACGGACACCAGCCCTCAGAAATCTGAGGAACGGTTCATGCATGAATCGTTTCTCATATTCAAATGTTTTTATTGAATTCTAATCAGCGGGGGGCATTTCAGACGAAATAATTTATATAACAAGTAAGGTTTCGGATATAAACTACACCTTTTGTCGGGGTCATTACCAAAGTATGACCCTACCTTTAAGTACAAGGACAACAATATAAATCTCCACCATTAGGCCCTATGCATTTGAGAATTGAAAGTGTGTGTGTATACAAAATGTTACGGTGAAATTCTTACCGTGAACTACAAGATCTGAGTTCTTATCACCGGATGAAATGAATCCCTGCACTTGACACCTGTAGTTGCCAGCATTACTCAACTCGACATTTATGACAGAGTAGTTGCAACTTCCAATCTTTAGCTTTTTCATCGCCGACTCGTCTTCAATGGTTTTCGCCCTGCAGCTAGCTAGCGGACCTGATGTATTTTTGTTATCGACATATTTGAACCACCTGGCATAGCTGTTTCGGTTACAGTTGTTACAGTTCTCTTGCCACTGACACTCAAGTGTCGCGTTGTCTCCACGCAAGGCAGTCACACTCGGGGACGTCGAAATATTAACCACTCCTACGTCACAATAGAAATACTGTGTAAACACGTAAGACACACACAATCTAGATGTCTAGTAAGTTAGCTTTAATTGTGTTGTTCAGTTCGACAATGGGGTATTTTATTATAAACACAGTTTTTCCCGTCCAATGACCAAAAAGGCTACAAACGGTCGCAATGTTTTTTTAAACTTGGTATTCAAGAAAATGTTTTAGTAAAGGTTTTGTCCTGACTTTGCAACTTCTCCGTCCTCCAGATCAAAAGTTCTATTTAGTATAGTTTTCCCGCCTTTTTCGGCAAAACAGCAGCTAATTTCACTTTCATGCATTCGTACTAAAAAGAAATTTGCATATTCAGTGTAGAAACCGTCATTTAATTTCACTTTGAGGCATGCAGATTTGTGTAGCATTATTCAATTGAACTTTATATGGCGTTCTTTTTAGCCATGCGAAATCGGCATTCAACTTAGCAGAGTAGGGATTTCTGCGCAGCGCTGCTGCTAATTTCAATGCTGTTTGTGTGGATTGTTAAATTGAATGGTTATCTAATTTTGTTAAGTTAAAATCTACAAAATCAGCCATGCTTTGGGATTGGTGATATTGTAGAGAAATGCATTATTTCTAAACGAACGAAAAAATATATATTATAAAATAAATAAAATAAATAAACAATAATATCTTTTTGATGGCACATTGTATTGACTTACCATTGATTATTTGTGCCTGATTACTTATCATTAGATACGAAATGAAGATGACGATCATCTTAATATTCGACGTTTCACTTCCGTGATGAAACTCAACGATCCTCGAAAATGTTCTGAAATATGCGAGGAAAATTACTAGTTTCGTCACCAAATATTATTTTTGAAGCGTTTTCCGGACTATTAGACTCTAAACACCCTAGGGTCAGAATTGACCCGGTTCAGGGTCCCATGGGTCTTAACCCATTTTGGGGTCAGTGTACCGGGGAATCTGTGTCAAAATGACCAAGAAATGGGTTAAACTGACGCAGAATCCGAGCTACACTTCAATTTTCCAACCAGTTTTGGGGTCAGCCTGACCCAGAAATGGGTCAGGCCCCCTGGGACCCGGAATCCGGGTCAATTCTGACCCGTGTATGTCCGAAATGGACCTCGGTGGTCCGACAACTGACTCTACGGACATAAAAGGTCTAACAAAGTGATTACAATCTGTTGTCTGACATAATGATATCGGGGGAATCCACAAGTGGGTCGACCATATTGACAACCTCCGATCCCCCATGTGACTTAGCAGTAAACAAACAGCGATTATTATTTTTTTTTGTAAGGCCATTTTGAACCGTTAGCATAGATTTTATACCAGGTTTGCATTTTAATAATAATAATAATAATTTTTGTTTTAAGGTATCAAAGGTATTATACAGGATTGATATGGATACAAAAAAAAACACAGTTTAATTTTAGTCTGGAAGCTTACTACAATAAAGAAACTACTTTTTTCTGTTAAATATTTCCCTTTTATATGAAGTCATATTCAAGAAAAATGCATTCTGAAAACCTTTAAAAAAACACCAGCTGATTTTGGGTTTTACAACCAAAATTAAGGACAATGTGTTTACATGCTGAAATTTGTGCATGGTTTGTCACTATTTTCTCCCGACTCATACAACGGATTAAATCCAAATTTCCACAGGTTTGTTATTACATGGTTGATCACACAAAACATGAACATTACCAGCGACTATGTCAGCTCTAACATTCCTGTATAAACCTAATACCTTTAAATTTGTATTTTGATGATAGATGTGTGTTTATTATACAAAACAGAATGTTTAGTGTTTACAGTCTTACCGTGTTCCTTCCAAAGATTGATTCATTCGTCCGTGTATAGTCCCTTGTGCTTCGCATACTCGTAATGAAACAACAAGCTATTCTAATTTCGCTTTTACTTATAACAATATTTTTTTCGAAAGCCGGAGTGAAAATACCTATGAATCACGTTCTGACACGTGAATGCTGCGGCCCCAGATGCGGTTGGTACTGCAGTTTTGTGCTGTTTTCTAAACAAGTAGACACTAGCTGTATTCAGCTGAAACTTTTCCAATAAAAATGTGACTTTTAATTTATCTTTCTTGATAATTTTGCCTATAAATCAGCATAACGTTGACAAAAACCAATCTATGACCCTACCATTAATATAAATAATATAGATGTTTCCGGAAACAACGATACTCCGAAGATACGGATGAATACTGGAATATTATTTTAGAATCAGTCATGAAACTTTGCCGTGTGTTATCTAAGCGGAAATGCCCAGTCCCACTACTTGATTTACAGTGGGGTTTTTTCAGCTTTGAACAATTTATTATATGAAGAAGAAAAAACCCGAGAAAAAAACACCCGGAAGTCACCTGACCAGTTGAAAGCACGTGATGCTGCGCGATGCGTTGTGTTTCAGATTGGAGAGTAGATTTCCATTTTTTGGACGTACCAAAGAGACATTTTTTTCTAATCGAGGGAGGAAGGACGGGGAAGGTGGGTATATAATATCACACAGAGAATTGTTGCGAAAGGCCGGGGGTATTTTTATTGTTTGCTTTTGAAAGAGGGTGACATATCGGTTCCTGCCTTTTTTTCCCCGAAAAATTAAACCTAAATGAAAAACAACTAAAATAATTTAATAAATAATAATAGCTTAAACAGTCACAACACAATTAAAACGGGAGCCAAGCCTAATGCTGCTAATACGAGTGGATAACTAACGTACTACAAACACATACACTTAAACCAACCCTTTAATAAAATTATTTTTTTGGCTTTTATTGCAAGACAATTTGGTTTAATGACTGGGTTTTAAGTAACTCATTTTGAGGTGAATTTTCTTTAAGATCACTGACCACGTGACTGATGACTACTTATGCACCCACTTGTGGAATATAATATATGCAAAGTGATGTATCATCCCACAATTGTAATCCCAATGCAAACCAAAACATAATAATATTATTTATGTTGATGTGAAAGGGCGTTATGAGAATAGCAGAATCAAAGTTTCAGTTCATAGAGCTATCTAATAGTAGCTCTTGTTTCAACCTCATCGGAAACACGGAAAACATTTTACGGGGCGCCCTCTTGTGAAACTCTTCCTCACACTGGTTACATCCCGGGAAGGCTTTAATTTCTATAAAAACCACTAGATACTCCATGCGTTTTGGGAATTGGGACCCTAGTTGCAGTACGCTTATTTTGTACAGATTTACACTTCGTCAAGGAAACTCACCATTGTACTATTTTTCATAAATGCTGCTGCGGACGTGATAGTTTAAAGGCAGCTGCGTGGTCAAGGTGTTTGTTGTAGGTCCATGCGGCCTGGGTCAAATTTTTATAAAAGCCTGTAGGCCTAAGCTGCCAAAATCTTGCTTAGCAGAAACAGGTTACCAGCCAATATTCCATGAAGTTGACATTGTTGCGACTGGTGCCCCACTCATTTGTTGTTTAGCAAATAAATTTGCTGAGCAGCATTTTATGCTAAACAGCTTTATGAAAATGGACTTTGTAGCTGTCTTGGTTATAAAAATGTACGTTCCCTTCAGATTGGGCGCTTTGGGTTCTTAATTAAAGCGTTTGTAAATTATACGCCGGAAAGATGAATGATTACACAACTATACCCCGAATTGTGTGGTTTTCCTTTTACTTCATGAACTACGGTCCGCCATTTTGTAGAACCTTACATTTTTGACTTCACAAAATGGCAGACCGTGTTAGTTCACGAAGTAAAAGGAAAACCACAATTTCGAGGGCTATAGTTGTGTTAATCATTATATTCTACTTTTAAAACATCTTTCCAACCATATAATTTCTTAACATGCTTTTTATTACCCAAAGCACCCAATCCAAGGCAACGTGTCCCTTTAAGATGTTATTAGCTAACTCCAAACTTAGGCAAACTTCCCACCCCCACCTCCATCCCCACCCCACCCCTAATTCCATTCCCAATGCCGATTTGGTGAATGTTATCCTGATCTGAGAGCCGTTATATCTGCAGTGTTGTGCCATCTTGCATGGATGGTACCTGGTTTACAGCCCAATGTCATTATAATATAAGCTTACAAAACAAATATATCAGTAAATTGTGTTTGTGTAAATCGTAACGTTACTTGAAACTAAAACAAAGTGAGGACCTTTCTATCCTTAATATGGAAAAGAGAAAGTTGAATTCAGTTTCAGTATTAATATTCTTTCAGAACCTAATTCATTAAACGAAATAACCTCATTGATGATTGTTGTATTTTTTAAACAAAACATGGTTTTGTGGGGTAGAATTTAGTATGATCCAACGACCCGTTTACATCTGTGCGCCCGTTGCTGCCGACAAAAACGAGCACAAAATTGTGACGATTTTAAGCTGTCAGGAAGACCTTGTTCTATTAAAACTCAAACGTTTAAACAATAAAATAACACCTGGAGAAACGATTTCACTTGATAGCTTAAAAAAGTTTGTACTTTCAGTCAAGTCAGTTATTTTGTAGTGACTTGGAAGTACATTTTTTTCAGATTTATATTGTATTGTTTTTATTTTGCAAAATATGTAATCTACCTTTAAACAAAATTTAAGGAAAGAAACAGTGTACAATAAGATTCACAAACAGATACAGAAATATTATTCCAAAAATTACATTGTTGTAGACCTCCAGCCACTAACTGCCACTTCACAAGAAATTAAACGTTCCATAAAGAAAAGAAGAAGAAAAAAACATGCACGGAATTATGACAGCTTCTTTAAACAGACCCAAGTCTGAGAGTTTTGTAGGTTAGACTTGATTTCAAGTCTGAAACAGTACAGTTTTTGTCCGCATCCGATCCTAATCGCACACAGTGATTTGGGCGCAGAGTCTAGCGTTTCGACCCCTTCCTCCCAGTGGGCGTGGTGGACTTGGCACCAGGGCGGGAACTTTTATTGGATGCATCTTTCTTGCCATGTTTTCTCCTTGAGCCCTTGGCACTTCCAGAACCAGAGTGTTCCTTTGTAGACAATCGTGCTGAAGGAAAAAAAAAGGAACAACTATCTTTTAAAGGAACAAAATGTCTTTATGGTGTGTCGTGGCCGAGCACCAGACACAAGCTCTGGTGTTTCTGATCAGGAGAGTGTGGGTTCCAGTCTCGGTCATAACACTTGTGTCCTTAACCCTAACGGCACCAAATCCATCAAAATCAATCGGTGGAATATGGTTGATTTTGTAAGATTTGGTACACCACCAGATTGAAACATTTGGTTGATTTTGGTGGAGTTGGTTTTTTCAGCTATTTTAAAGTTGGTCCTTTAGCCATTTCAAACCACTGCTTGATTTTGGTAGAGTTGGTCTTTTTGTGTTGAATTGAATGCAGTGTTAGGCCCTACACTATACCATGTACATTGTACATACATAACTGCAATGTAGTCTGTGATACTGTGTACTTCATCAAATGCTAGTTTTATGCATACTACAGTACACACATTCCTGACATTTATTTAGGGATCAGTAAATAAACAATGCATGTATTATAGCTCAATACAATGACTTGGGTACTGCATGTACTTTTTATACACTTGCATTGTGTTCTATTGTTTATTAGGGTCGCCAGTTCCATTCATAGCCCTAAGTTTGTTCAATCATGGAGGAAGGAATATTCCTTCCTCCATGGTTCAATTCAATCAACATTTATTTCAGTTGGTTGATTGTGATGGATTCAGTACTTTAACAACCAGTAGTGACACTAGAGTTTGAAGCCTACTGTACCAAGTCCATCAAAATACTCCAAAGTGTTAGTGATTGATTCTGATGGATTCAGTACATATGCAAAAAATAAATTGGTTGATTATGATGGATTCAGTACAGTTGCACATTTACTGTCTCTCAATTGATTGATTTTGGCGGATTTGGTATGGTTTCTAGCCAAAACACCTAGGGAGTTAGGGTTAAGCAAGATACTTTACCATGATAATGGCATTGTTCTTCGGATGAGACATTAAAAAAGAACCCAGAACACTTATCGTGGATGAGTAGGGGTTAACGCTGGTGTTTCTGGTTCACATAGCAATCACCCTTGTCTACTGGTTTCACTTATAAGACATCCTTGGTTTCGCATTACCAGAAATAATCAGCCTTAAGCTGTTCACAAACATAAAACACAGTTCCTGCCTTTTAGCTGCTGTACAGTTCCTGCCTTGTAGCTGCTGCTGTACATTAATCCTTGCAATCCTTAAGCCTTGCAAAACCAAAACAAAGTGTACAATAGGAAAGAGCAAGTGATTCTCTGTGGTGTTTATGTTGCCATTGTTTGTTGTTTTTAAATCTCATATCACAAGTTTCAACAAGGTGATGGAATTGTGCATTTCATTTTATTTCACTTTATTTTCCACAGTATCAATAAATAAAAATACAGTATCACTCAAGAGCGATCAGTTTAAAGAATACAATACAGTAAAGATATATCAAGATGAAAATAAATATGATACCGCAGAGGGATCCATTTTAGAAGCAGAGCTTGTAGGCAATGGTCCCTAAAGACATGCATTTGCATTGAGACACATATTAATTACACTTCGGTGAACCAAAAGGTCCGAGGGCGAGGCGAGATCAAAAAATAGTAAAAATATATCTCAATGCACATGCATGTAAACTCAAAACATTTGATCATACAAGCATGGAATTTTGCACACAGTCAGCAGAGTACGTCATATCAAAAGTTGATAAAAAATCCAACAGTGCAATCTCCATAAAATATAAGACATTCATTTGAATCCATTGTGCTGCGTACAAATCATGCCTGCAGGAAGTCCATGCTTTCCCTTACGAAAATGTCTTGTGATATTCCTGTGGTTTTGCCAAATACCACATGAATTACCACATGATTTTGAGTACCACACAAGATCCTGTGGTAAATTACCACAGGAATAACGCATGTCATGTGGTATTACTGTGGTATTGATAACTACCACATGGAGTACCACAAGAGTTTGAAACATGACAGGAATACCACATGAATTCCTGTGGTAAATTACTACAAGAAATGCATGTCATGTGGTATTACTGTGGTATTGCTACTACCACATGGAGTACCACAAGAGTTTGAAACAGGTCTCGATATGACAGGAATACCACACAAATTCCTGTGGTAAATTACCACAGGAAATGCATGTCATGTGGTATTACTGTGGTATTGCTACTACATACTCTGTTGACAAAACACTATCCAAGTCATGTTCCGCACGGCAAGAAGATGCGTACTCTTGGTAAGATTGCGTGTACTTTCTAGCTGGCTGTCAAGTACACAAAGGTTTTGCCCGACGACATGCGCGCGCATGTTATGGTTTTCGAGTGATGTCAGCTAGGTCACATCGTCTGTATACATCAATCCTTTGACAAATTGCACCACCACATTAAAGAAAACATAATTATTATCTTGTTGTGAAGTAGTGATGACATGAATTGGTGGAAGGGGGGGGGTCAGAGAAGGTAGATCTTACCCAAAAAGGCTGCATCAATTGCTTGGATATCGTTCAACAGTGGAATGTAGTGGGGTTTCTGGGTCCCTTCATTTTCTACACAGTAAAAAAAAAGATACATATTTCAATGATCAACTGATAAGGTAGGGGTTGATGTAGTTTAAAACACCACCCTGGAAACTCAGTGTAGATGGCATTAACCGTAACTTCTCCCAAGTGGTTGGAATCTGACTATGGTGGTATGCCTGATCCCATGTAAAGCATGATCAGTTCACTAGTATAGTCCTCAGTCCAACACCATTCAGTAACTCAAAACCAAAACTGCTGTACTCTGATTATGGTGGAATGCCTGATCCCACCTACAGCATGATCGGTTTACTAGTACAGCCCTCAGTCCAACACCATTAACTCAACACCCAAACAGTTAGACTCTGATTATGGTGGTATGCCTGATCCCATAAGCATGATCGGTTTACTAGTACAGCCCTCAGTCCAACACAATACAGTAACTCAACACCCAAACTGTTGGACTCTGATTATGGTGGTATGCCTGATCCCATAAGCATGATCGGTTTACTAGTACAGCCCTCAGTCCAACACCATTCAGTAACTCAACACCCAAACAGTTAGACTCTGATTATGGTGGTATGTCTGATCCCACCTAAAGCATGATCAGTTTACTAGTGCAGTCCTCAGTCCAACACCATTCAGTAACTCAACACCCAAACTGTTGGACTCTGATTATGGACTCTCACACAACAGATTAAGCCAAAATTTTCACAGGTTTTTTGTTCCATGTATACCATGTGGATCACACAAAACATAGCCATTCTGTGACTATTTTGTCAACTCTACCAATCCTGTATAATGCCTTTAAAGGCAGGGTATATTTTTGTAACTGTCAAAGTCCAGTATCCTCACTTGGTGTATCCAAAACATTATGCATAAAATAACAAACCTGTGAAAATTCAGACTCAATCAGTCATCAAGGTTGTGAAAGAAAAAGACCACCCTTGTTCCATAGAATTGTGTGCTTTCAGATACCTGAGAAAGGCTTCATACTTTCTCAGATTCAAATTTTTAGGTGAAAATTACCCCTTTCTCTAAAACTACACTACTTCAAAGGGAGTCGTTTCTCACAATGTTTTATACTATCAACAGCTCTACAGTGCTCATAACCAAGTAAGTTTTTATGGTGATTAATTTGAGTAGTAATTACACAAAGTACACCCTGCCTTTAGGCAAATCAGCAAACCGGTTTGTATCCACCCCCACCCCCACCCGAAGGAAATGCCAGTCAGCAAATTGGCTTCTGTACGTGCCCTCCCGGAGAAACAAAATTTCCCTGGTATGCCGCAGCCCGATTCAAGGGTCCACTTACTCTCGACTCGTACAAGTACGAGGGTTTCCCGCTCCTTTAGTACCTCATTTGCATACCGCAGTGGAGTCTCCCAGAGATGTTTCACATTCCCTTCGTTGTCCGAAAGGTCAACGTCCACTAAAACAAACAAAACATGAATATTTATCACGACAACATGTAAACCTTGAAAAGCACTTTGAATGGAGCATTTTTTGGTCTCGAATAAAAAACACCTACTATCAAAGGCGTTGGGAGTGCACGAGGGATAAGATGATTTGTAAAAATAAAAAGTGCTTCTACAGATTAACAATTTTAACATCATGCCTTCCAACCCTCCTGCAACCTCCCTAAGTTTCTGACAATTTATGCCACTGTCCTGGACACCTTACTCCCATCAACAGCCACATGGTTCACGCAGTTTTTGAATCAATCACATCAAGAATCTCTTGTGGGTTCGAATCCCACTCAAGTAGACAGTGTCACACATCAGTGTACGGTTTAAACTAACATTTATTCTTTACTCCGATGCAATTATTACATCTATTATTGTCTACGTAGCAAGTAGCAACATAGAGAAAGGACAGAGAAGGAACTCTCTATGGTAGCAAGGACATTTTGTTGTAGATTTCTGGGGTCATGGGTTCGAATCCTACGCGATTGGCCTTTGAATTCACTCATCGGTATAAGGGTAAAACCAAAATAAAATAAATAAAATGTATTAAATCACTACCCTCTCATCTATACTCCTGGGCGATGGGAAGCAATTAATGGTTACATGTCTCGCTCAAGGACACAAGCATCATGACCAGGATTTGTTTGAACCCACACTCTGATGACTCAAGACGCCAGAACTTGAGTCTGATGTGTTAGAATGCTAAGCTATTACACTTTATGATTGTAGGCTTACCGTCTTCTGCACAATTGCATCTCTGCTTTATGTTCTCCAAAAGCAGCAACGTCCGGCAGTTCGGGTTAAACAGCGCTTCCTCCTTCTCTGCAGTCGGACAAGAAAACAAAACATAAACATTTTTTACCTTGTTTTTTTTTCCCTGGTGGAAAGTAGTTCATTGGTTACTTACATTGCAATAGTAATAACTAGTTTTTATAATACTATATCACATTTTACAATAATGTATCAATGCACTTTACATTAGTGCCCTAGTTATCGGGCCAATTACCTCCCCCCCCCCCCCCCCCGTAATCTTTCTCAGCTCCCGCTGTGGAGTGAATTACAGCCCTGAATGACAGTTTTCTGTATACTTTTTCAAAACAGAATAAGACTGTAATATACATTTATATGGTATATATTTTTTATAAATGTTTACACAATTTGTATCCAATAATTACAACAATATTGTTTAAAGGTGTTGTACCCGTTTGGTAATGACTCAAAACAAATATTAGCATAAAAACTTACTTTGTAACAAGCAATGGAGAGCTGTTGATTGTATAAAATATTGTAGGAAATGACTCCCTCTGAAGTAACGTAGTTTTTGAGAAAGAGGCAATTTCTCACAAAAATAATAAAAACTTCTTGCAATAAGTTTTTATTCCTATCTGAAAGCACACAAATTTGTACAACAAGGGTGTTTTTTCTTTCATCATTTTCTTGCAACTTCGATGACCAATTGAGCCCAAATTTTCACAGGCTTGTTATTCTATGCATATGTTGGGATACACCAAGTGAGAACACCGTCTTTGACAATATTACCAAACGTGTTCAGTGCCTTTAATATAAATTCATGGTATATAAATGTTCCCACTATTTATTTCCAATAATTACAACAATATTGTTTAAATGAAAGTACCATGTTAATAAAACTTACCTCCGAATCGCACCGTAATGAACATTTGTACTAGAGGAATTGTTCAGACTGGCTGGGAAGCTATTTCATGAGGAGTACGATCTGCTACTGTTTAATTAAACAATTGTCAAGTCCTTTCTGTTTAGAATGGGGTTCACAAGACTGTGCACGAAGATGTCAAAATACCTTCCATGGTAGTCGTTTATGTCCAAACCACATTAATAATCAGGTGGATTTAGTTGAACTGCGAAGATCGGACGGTGTTTCGTCTACAACAAAATGCAGATGACACAATCGGAATCCAACTGTCACTGCCTCGTTATAACTAAACTAGTAAATTAATATAATAGGCACATTCTTAATAATGTACGTCTTTTTTTCTCCGAATTCCTCCAGCACACCAACTCAAATACACAGTAATTGTATGGGTCTTTCAGCACACATTGAATTGATATCCTGTCTGCGACATTTCGCTATTGTTGTACTTTATTCCTCTATCGATCCACAGCCCAGTGTGTGATTACATTGCATAGTGTACACAAAAGCCAGTGCCTAGAAACGGAACACAACCGCACGGGCAAAGGTCACAATACAAAAATTATCCCTGCTTAAGTATGACAGGTGCATTGGCGTTTGAGACCGTTAAATGGTGTGAGCGCCCTCTAGAAAGAAATAGTATCAACTTCCCGGTTGTTGTTTTTTTCTTTTTTCTTTTTAGGTGTTATGGAGAAGCTTAGTGGCAATGCATCAATCCTAAACACGATTTATTATAATATTGTGTTTACGAATCGTCTTTTCTTTCCCTCTGTCTTCTTCTAACTTGAGGGGGAAGTAAAATAACTGTACGATCTCTCTTTGGACAAATTTTTCATGGCCCAATACATCAAGTTGAAGGGAAACTAACTCGCTGGGTAAATTTCTAAATAATTTGGGGTTGAACAAATAAAAATTGACTATGAGCGGGATTTGAACCAACGACCTCCTGTTTAACGTGGTTCAAATGCCGCTCTTGTAAATTTGTCTTTGTTCAACCCCCAAATTATTTATTATCACAATCTACACGGAGGCTCCAACAAATTCTGGAACCCCCAAATTTCAATTCACCAGTCGTCAATAGACACCGCGGTCCCTTCCAAGATCACTCCACATCAATTTCACGAGGAGTCAAATAATTTTCTCCTGAACCCACACAGGCATGATACTTTTGTTGTTGTACAGGCCCGCAGTTAGGCATTTTTCTCTCAAAAAAATTGAAATCATTTAGGTGTTTGCGTGGGGGAGGGGGATGAGGGTGGAGGCAATTTCCCTTTGTTTTTGCCTCCGGTCTTGAAAAGGTGCCCACTCTAGAAGGAGGTTCATTTCATTGTGCCCCGTCTTCTTTTGCAGTTGTGTTGGTTTTTGCGCCATCTATTAATACATATCACAGAACAAAATGTAATTGGCCATGATAAATACAAAAAAGGGAAAGTTGCACAACAAATTCATCTAGGGCCTATCACACATTATTGTCGTATCATCTTAGACCGTGCCCAATTCCAATTTCACCATTGGTAATGCAATACATCGATTGAATAAAAATATACAGAACCAATCGATGATAAAATCCCTACTTTATCACAACAGTTAGATTTTCATTGTTACCCAATACTTGACATTTTTTTGTAAGTTGTTGATTTTGCCACCCTGTTCACTACCTCTATGGTTCAAGACACAGTCCTTACGTTTGTGTGCGCGAGATAGCGTGGTGGAACCATAACGACAATGACGTAACCTGTGACCCCCTAAGCTATTCAAAATAGTTCATTGACTAATTGGTGCGAAAGTTGTGCAAGTTTTTTTTAAAACCACCTCACTAAACGGAACTTTTATATACAAAATCATCGCAGGACGATGGATATTTGTCACAGAAATGGAGCCAAGATGAACTGAACACTCGTGGATATTATAAGTGAAACGTAGAGAGGTTTTATAACTCTCTGAAACTCAAAAAAACTGTTCAGTGGGCCACCCTAAATATGGACCCCAACAACCACGTTGGAGCGGGCGCCAAAGGCCTGCGGTATACCGTGAGAAACACGGTACCGTCCCTCACAAATTCGCATAGAAAGTGTAAACTTTCTTCACTGCAAATGAGCCTATTTTGGAAGATATTTGTCGTTTTGATGGTGTATGGAGCTGTAGCAACTGGTGGAGTGGATGGTGAGTTACTGTTATGGGAGAAAATACGGCATTTTATGACGAAATTAATTGAAATTAGGTCGTCGTGTTGCGTGATGACATTGAATTGAACAAAATAAAAATGTCAAAACTCAAATCGTTAAAAAGCTGTTTGTATACAGACAAGAGGTGGTGCTCACAAACAACACTATTCCACGGAGGCTCATGCACTGACACTGTGCTTCGTTTTGTTCATTTTTTTGTGGCTGTGGTTCAATCAACTGGGCCGGTCATTTGTTGCAATTTTGTGTTTTTAGAGTAAATTGTAATAAATATATAGTATAAAAATGAAGTGCCAGAAGAATCAATGTGGCACCGCAGCCCAAAACTTGAAACAGGTCAACTCGTACCTAAGTCAACTCATACCCCAAATGCAAAATCAGCACCCAACTTGTACCCGGGTTAACTCGTACTCACGTTAACTCATGGAAAAATTTCCGTGTCCGTATCCGGCCACCACTTGTAACTACAAAGGCAATATCTCATTGATTAAATTAATAAGATACTATTTTAATTCATAAATAATAAATGAAAAAGTGGTGGCCGGATGCAGAAGTTTTTCCTAACTCATACCTGAGTCAACTTGTACTGTCTACTCTAATTGATTGATAGTGATAAATAATTTTATTTAAACAATTTTGCTTGCTGTACATACGCTAATTTTGTTTTATAAATAACATTTTGACATTTTGGGTTGCCATAGACTATGTTGTGTTGTATTGTAGTACTTTTATGTAAAAATGTAAATTAAATCTCAGGTAGTCCCATAAATATTGCCAATCCCCGTTCTTCATTTTATAAACTGATCTCCATTATTCAGTAGAGCTCTTTGCACTCGTCATAACAAAATTTCAAATATTGTTAGTCTAAAAAAGCAAAATTAAACACAATATTTATAAAATCTGACTGTTTTTATGGACAAAAGTAATGTTTAAAGGCACTGTTCACGTTTGGTAATTACTCAAAATATTATTAGCATAAAAACTTACTTGGTAACGAGCAACGGAGAGCTGTTGAATGATAGTATACAACATTGTGAGAAACGACTCCCTCTGAAGTAACGTAGTTTTTAAAAAAGAGGTAATTTCTCACAAAAATATTAAAAGACTTTAGGCAAGAAGCCTTTTGCAGGTATCTGAAAGCACACAAATTTGTACAACATGGGTGTTTTTTCTTTCATCATTTTCTTGCAACTTTGATGACCAATTGAGCCCAAATTTTCACAAGCTTGTTATTTTATGCATACATGTTGGGAATGGGATACACCAAGTGAGAATACTGGTCTTTGACAATTACCTGTGCCTTTAAAAAGGTAGAGTCAGGGTCACACATATATTGTTTTTTGTGAACGTAATGTTGATTTATGCCACATAATCAATAAATACAATAAAAGTCACCCCCCATGTGAAAAGTCATGTTTCAGGTGAATAGAGTGTTTAGGCCTCTTTGCTGAAAAATCAGCAATTCAAAAACTGGTATTTTCATCAAGAACGTCAAATCCATCCGTGTTTGTTTCTATTGTAGAATTTGAAAACTCACATGTTGGGAGTATGATCAGAAAAATGTCCTGATCGGACTGCCACTTTCTCATTCACAAGGCCCATCCCAAAGTATTGTACATGTACCAAGATATGATCAAATGTTTTGTTCATTATGAGTGTATACATGTATGTGAACGTGTGCGAATGCGGTCAGAAAAACAACTTTCCCGCTTACAAATCAGAGTTGTTACACTTTGCCGGTTAGAATTCTCCCTTGCTCCCCCCAAACCCCCCCACCCCCCCCCCCCCAAAAAAAAGGGGAACAAAAAATATGCACAAATGAATGGTTCAATGTTTTTCATTAAATAGCCCCAAAATTATGTCCCCTGCGCTTTATTTGCTAGGGTTAGGATTAGAGGGTAGGATTAGGAAAATCCACAAAGGTTGTCAGAACATCTATGGGGTGTCGAAACATAGGGGTGTCAAAACATAGGGGTGTAACCAAAGATGGTCAATGTTGGAAAATGGAAAAACTTCCCTTGAAATCCATGTTTGGAAACATTGAAAACAGTGTATGGGAGTTTTCACTATTTTCTTGTGACTCTGACGACTGAATGGATGTTGGGTCACACAAAGTGCGGATACTGGTCTTTAAAAAAACCCAAAAGTTGTGTACAGACTATTTGGAGTGAGTTCTTCCGCGGCAGTGTAGTTATTAACGAGAAGTCCCCCCGATCCACATAGTGAAAGTAGTAGTCCCGCCCAATTTCCTACCTCCCGCCCAGGTATTAGTTAATAAGCAGGACAGTTCTTTTCAGAACTGAGAAGTCTCCCGAATTCCGAATATTCTACTCTGCGGCAGTAGAATATAAAGCAAGACAAGTTCTCTAAGAACAAAATCTACCTACAGCTGTAGCATGCAGACGGTGTTACCGCAAACCAAATATATCTTGATACCTCACCATGCAAAGCCTCAAATCCTATATTATTTACAGACTGTTGTTAGACATTAGACAAAATGAAAAATATATTTATATTTTTTTTTCTCCGTCTGTCCAGGCGTGTGTGAATGCAACAGTGATGACTGTACGGCAGGATGTAATGCAGGGAGCTACTGGGACAGCAATGCTACTGCCTGCATAGAGTGCTCTGCCGGATACTAGTAAGTTTGAAGATAACATAATGGCTTAGCCTTCGTGATTCTGCTAAAGTGCTGAAAAACCTTTTAAAATTTTTAACAGACTCTTGCTATTTTTGCATTCTGACAAAACAATTAGTTACTTGGTGGAATGTTCTGCCCTTTGAACAGCATTTTGAAAGCTGATCAGGATTAACTTCTCCCGAGGATTTTTCAAAACTTTTGGGCATTCTGGACCCCAAATTTTGGATGTTTGGCAGAAGCACGCTGAATTGAACGAAGGTCTTCGGAATGTTTTCTACTCGGTGTTTATCTTGTTTTTAAAAGCCCTAAACTGTGCAATCTGGAGCATTCTATGGTTTTCTCTTTGTGGAAAAATAAAAAATATTATTTTATTTTGTTGCGTATCGTCTGAAATTTTGAGCATATCACTCCGATACGCTAGCTTGTGCATGGGGAGAACCCTGCCGATACAATAGCAGGCCTGGAATTACACAGAGGCCATGGAGGTATGGCCTCTGTTGCACTTATCTTGGCCTTGGTGCCCATTCAAAACTTCCCCATTATACATTTACTTTAATATCTTCGATGTGGAAAGATGTAATACGAAATACTGTTGTTAAAAGCATGATTCAAAAAATGTTTTACATAGCATTAATTTTTCCCAGGAAACAGAAACGTAGCAAGCTTGAAAAGAACATTGGGCGTCTGTAGTGGGGTTAAAATTGCCTAGGAATTTCCTGTGGTTTTATTTGATGGAAATTGTCTCTATTGCCGTGAAAAGGGCTTATTTGAGTTTAATGGCATCCAGTAAAAAGAATTGACTTCCAGCAGGGGCACTTTTCTCTGACACTTGGCACTGATGTTACAGTGAACTCTCTCTTATGTAACAAGGTCGCGTGGACTGGCCAAATTACCTCTTTTTACACATGTTATTACAGGAACATTGTTATAAAATAAGAGGACAGCAACAAAAAAACCTAAAAAAATTACAAAGCAGAGTTGAGATTCAGGACTTCTGAATCTGATTTTTATTTAAAAGTACAACCTCTTTATAACACTAACAGTGCTCTTTTATAAGGTCAAATTACTGGCCAAATTACCTCTTTGTAAGAGGATTGAGGCATGTTGTTTATGTAATTATAGGACAGCGGAAAAAAACCCACCACCCCCCAAAAAAAACAGAAGTTATGAGATTCAGGACTTCAGAATTAGATTATTATTTAAAAGCACTGAAATCTCTTTATAACATGTATTAACAGTGCTCTTTTATTAAGGTCAAATTACTGGTCAAATTACCTCTTTGTAAGAGGATTGAGGCAATAGCCTCTGTTGCCCAGGGCCCAATTTCATAGAGCCGCTTTCAAGCACAAAAAGTAGAAATTTGTTTTAAAAGCAATATTTGCTGGTTAAGCTGCTTTATGAAATTGGTCCCAGGTCTTAGCCTTGGTGCCCCTTCAGCTCAACAGTTTCCCATTGATAGACTTATAAAATTTGTAATGGAAGTGCCCTTTCAAAAATGAAAACGGCCTTGCCCTCTCAGAGATGAATAAATCCAAGCCTGAAAATTACCCCAGAACAAAGATATTTACAAAAAAATAGGGAGATTGTTAACAGAGGACTACATGTAGGTAGCTCAGTTGGTAGAATGATAGAGCATCGGCACGTTAATCAGGAGGTTGTTCAAGTGCCGCTCCAGTAAAATTTTCTTTGCTCAACACAAAATTATTTAAAAAATCACCCAGTCAGTTGTGGTTTATAACTTGGTATTATATTTGTCATGACAACAAATGTGTACCTTCAAAGTTCATCTTTAATTAATGTAAGTAAGGTACAAATTCCGTGACGATAACATTCAATCATGGAGCTGATTCAATGTACATGTACACTTCATTACCTATTGACAGCATTTCACATTAAGCCGGATCTAACCGGCCTGCCATCAAAATGAGGTCTCTTATCTACATCCACAAGCCCAACCCTCACACTCTGGCTGTTACCTAGCAACCCACTCAAACCAAAGTTGTGTTCAAACAGTCCCCATGGTTACCGATCAACATGCAATTGAGACACAGCGGATCGTGACAATGTTCTTGGTTGGAGGGCTTTGTGTTGATCCAGTGGACCGAGCCCTTGTGTTGGAGAAACAAAATTACTAATCTCTTGTGGCGGAGCTTCTGTGGAACTGATGGAACTAATGCAGTAGGCAAACAATGCAATGTACATGGTTCAACAAGTCCAAAGATTTGTCCATTGGTTAGACCTATGATGGCAATTCATGCAGATTTAGTTAGCAATGATCAATGTGGTGATTATATTTTGGCTATTTCAGGGGATTTCCCTCTCAAAGGAGGTGTACTTTATAACAAATAAAATTGACATAAAAAGCACAGGATAATTGTAAAATTTTATGAAATTTATTAGTTGCAATCTGAAAACTCTGCTGCCTGTTTGATAAAGTTCATATCAGCGCCAGTTTTACAGAAAAAACATTTGTACTTTGGGGTTGATGAACAAAGAAAAAAGGACTTGAATCTTCGACCTCTGGATTAACGTGAGTCTATAAACTGAGGCTATCTAGCCCTGATATTGGCAGTCTTTCAAAACAAATTTCCATCAGAAATTTACATGTACCAAAATCAGTGAAATATCATTTTACTGTTGGTTATTTTGATTGCCACAATCAAAAATGTTTAATTGCACAAATATCCTTAAAAATTAGATCACCTAAAAGTTTGGTGAAATTTTCACTGGTTGGTTGGATGGTGTGTTTACACTAATTGAAAATGGATGGATATAAATGTAGAACTCTCCAGAAAATTGTAAAAGATGTGGACCAGTGAAAAAGCTGCAGACTATTGAAATGACAAACTAACTTGTCTCGCTAACTTGTCTCATCCAGCCACTGAAACAGTTAAGGACAAACCCTGGAAAAAGACTGCTTGCTTGGATGCCCTTTATCATCTCTGAAGTCTCCCATTTGTGAGTTTTCTCCTGCCAAACTCCATCTGTTGGCATTTTCATACACTGCACAGAGAAGAAAACAAGTGGCCTAAACTTTAAAAGCTTCGCTGCTAACACTAACAGCAACCACACAAACAAAAGACCCAACTTTAGGTCAACAAACAGTCAGCGTATCCTATCTCAACGGCAGACATGAAAGTCAATCCATACAATTTAAGGACCTAACAAATGTACTCCCTCTCACAAAAAAGGACCAAAAGCAAATTATATAAAATAGGCAATTAGTTTGAGGCAATCTCCTGGAAGAGATGCATTCACCTGTTGAGGTTTCATGTTTTGTTTATATAACATTACTAGTCAGTTTACTACAAAAATACATGGTTAGCTTGGACAGTCCAAACATTTTTGTCCTTTCACACGAAGTGCAATTTGTAAAAATTCACAACCATGCTAAAATTAAGCAAGGGACCCCTGCTAAATTGCTGCCATGTGAAAAGGGCTTTAGGTTCATAATGTATGCCATCAAAGGCAACAAGTTCCAGGCAATCTCACAAAGAGGGAAAAATACTCCGGGTTTCAGTTTGCTCTTTGGTATGAATGTAGTCAGAGACTGGTACATTTAGAACAATGTCTCTTGTACTAAGCTGTCAAAGTATTCCTTCGACATGCAGTGCTGTTGGTTGCCTCTTAGTTGATTGTTAAAATTTACTCGTACAACTACAATGGTGACAAGACACTACCAGGGTCCTCCCCTAGCACTAAGCTAGCATATTGGGCTGATACCCGCGAATTGCGTGCCTATACAAGCACATTTTTGTTTTGTTTTATTTCATATCAAATTCACAAAAATCATCAAGACAAAACCATTTAGAATGCTCCAGATTGCACTGTAGGGCTTTTAAAACCAAGATACTGACACCAAGTAGAAAACATTTTGTGTTCCATGTTTCATTTCAGCCAGCTTTGGCCAAACTTCCAGAATTTGGGTCGAGAATGCCCTATAGTTTTGAAAAAATCCAGGGTAGAATGCTGCCTACATTGTGTAGTAGCCATGCTCAAGGCTCGAAATTAACACTGGACCACAGTCCCGAGGCTAGTGATTTTAGCGTTGGGCCAGTAAACTCATGACTGGAGAAGTCCGGTGGTCTTTTTTTCCTTCAATTGAATAATAAGAGGCTACCTCATTGTGTAATATCTTTGTGAAAAAAAAATGTCTTCCAGTCTGATAAATATATTCAGTTGAGTATCGAAGTACATTATTTTTAAAGACAAATGAGATAGATTTTCTCTTAGTGCTTTCTCAACTCATTTTGATTCTGGTCAAATTGTAAAATAAATTCTGGTCTAGTGAAAAATTTGAGCTCTAAGCCCTTCATTTAGTCATGTGAACATTCCTCTTAAATTCGAGCCCTGTATGCTACAACTGTTCGGTTTTTTTTTTTGAGCAGTTGGTTTACTCCACAAAATGCATGTAAATAATGCCTCTAGAGTTTGACATGGCTCTTTGTTTCAAGGGACAAAAACCACCTTTAGAAAAACCTCAAGTCAACCTTTGGTTTACAATCCGGAGAAACAAAATCCCATCAGTTGTGTAAACTTATCATCCCATGCATGACTTGTTGAGTATGAATCGTTTGTTTACTCAGTGTGCAATGCAATGTTTGTGCCTCCAAAAGCATGTTTGCATAGTATACCAGAATTTACAACTGGGTTGGACTCCCTAAGTTAATAATTTTTTAACTGATCTTTGATTTATCTTTTTAAAATGTTTGGTGCAGTTTTATAAACTGATGCGGTTTCATAAACTCTGTACAAAATTAAACACACCTTTTCGAGAGAAGACAAGGAAGGAAGTTTCAGTTTAGATGTGTGAGGAAAACCCCAGAGAATTATTCCAGGGAAAACCCATGCAGTCAGGTAGGGACTTAAAACCAAATCCACACAGTGCCCCCGGCGGGATTCGAACCGGGGTCCTAGAGGTGGAAGGCGAGGAAAGATACAAACTACGCCAACCCGACCAACCACTGCTCTCAGTTACTCGCGGATTAGTAACCAACAGCTAATAAGTTAATTAGTTTATTAGTTCATTAACAGGTTAATTGAATCCTTTGCTTTTATCGTTGACAGTTGTCCAGGTGGAAATAGCGGAAGCGTTCCTTGCGGAGGAGGAACGTTCAACAGTGACCCTGGACAGAGCGACTCAACAGCATGTCAGGTAAACCCTTTCTACTAATGATGTAAATAAAAACATTTGATCCAATAGACTGATCATTTTAAGCCTTGAAAAAAAAAGGCTTGTGTTTGTGAGGGATTACATGGCGTGTCGTGGCCAAGCGGTTAAGAGTCATCGTACTCAAGCGCTGGTGTTACTGATCAGCAGAGGGTGGGTTTGAGTCCCAGTCATGACATTTGTATCCTTGAGCAAGATGCTTTCACCATAATTGCTTTGTTCTTCGGATGGGACATTAGGCTATAGGTCCTACTAGGATTGGTAGTGCACGTAAAAGAACCCAGAACACTTATCGTGGAAGAGTAGAGGTTAACCCCGGTGTTTCTGGTTCACATACATGAAGCAAGCACCCTTGTTTACAGGTTTCCTCATGCTTGCAAGCTAGTGAGGCATCTTTGGTTTAATTACCAGAAATATATAATAATAATAATAATAATAATAATAAAAGGCTTAATAAATCATAATGTCAGTGTTTTGGAAGTCTTTATGCCATCAGTGTTCATATAATGGGTTACATGAATGTTTGTCATAAATGACACTCCTGGTACCAAAAAAATAAGTTGGTGGAGCTTGTTGAGAATGGTTGGAGGCGAGGCAACCATAGTACAACACCTTGAACGATATACACGGTGAGGTGGCACATAATGCTGGCAGACCATGCCAGACTACACTGGGCAAACTACCAGACCATGCCAGGCAAACATTTTTCATGATATACATGCATTATGTAACTTGGTTCTTTTACTCGCATTACATTTAACATTAGGCTACAGGATTAATGGCTTTATGTCCCATCCAAAGGACGAAGCAATTTAGGTAAAACCATAAAACTAACCTGTGAAAATTTCCTTTCAAAAGTTGGTAGCATTTTTGAGATTTTGCCGAAAAATCTGGAGTGGTTATGTCCATGCAGGAAGAATAATCTGCAATTGGAAAACACAACTGAGAAACGTTACTGTCAGTAACGCTTCTCAGATTCAATTTTTGGGGGGATAAAAAGTGCTATCTTATTCCATAACCGCAGTACTTCGAAGTGAAAAGTTGTTCAAAATGCATTATATTATCCAAAGCTGCAGTACTTCTTACTGTAAGTTTTTGTTGCCATTAATGTTCAGAGTTATTACCAAACGTACACAGACCCTTTAAGCCCAATGCAAACTTTACCAGTCTATTCAAGTACACTTTATGGTTTGTTTCCTTCCCGCAGTCATGCTTGGCGGGAACCTACAGTGTCGGGGCGGCTGATTACTGTTCAGAGTGTCCGTCCGGTCACGCTTGCTTCGTGGACGGCACCAGCTCGCCGACGCAGTGTGGGGTTGGTCAGTACGCCCTCAACGGTAGCTCGGTGTGTAACCAATGTCCGCTCGGCCACTACTGCCCAAACATATACAGCCATCCCGTCCAGTGCGACCTCGGACAGTATTCCAACGGGGAAGGCCAGACCTCTTGCACGGAGTGCGAGGCCGGTCATAAGTGCCCTGACCGGAACTCATCGGTACCCTGCCCAGCTGGTACAAAAAGTCAACTCGGAGATGGAGTGTGTACGAGCTGTGCTCTTGGGTATCGCAGGTAAGATAAACCATCATCAGTTGGGTTGTGTCTGAATTGTGGGCTACGGCTACGGCTAGATTGCCACATCATCGTGCATTGAAGTATGGGACATCCTTAGCAACACCCCTAGCAACAGTCATAGCCGTAGCTGTAGCCATCAAATCGGATATGGCTCTAGCAATCTTCCTTTTTTTCACTTGGAGTGTCATGGCTGAGTATTCTAGTTCACTACTCTTGTAAACAATTACAATGTGCTATATACAAGGATCTCATTTCAAACATAGCTCTACCTACCTGTGGTAAGAATAATGAGTTTGAGACGGGTGTTGGGCGTACATGTAGATAGAGCACTTTATACATGTAAGTGAACTATGTAGGGTTACTTCCCAATTGTAAATTAAAACTTTCAATCCTACTTGAACGTTCCATGTATTTGTCCTTTAGTGATGAAGGTGAAAGTGTCTGTACCATCTGTGACGCTGGTTACAACTGTCCGGACCCGGCCAGCCCGCAGGTTAAATGCGGCGAGGGCTACTTCTCACCCGAGGGCGCCGACAACTGCACCCGCTGCGCGAACAACGAGATCAGCAACACCCTCCACACGGCATGTGACCCCTGTCCCGCGGGGAAGAGTTGCAGCGATCCTACCCTGACGCCCAGTGATTGTTCCGCAGGGGATTACGCCATGCTTGGGGACGGTGTCTGCCAGTCCTGCCCTGCTGGAAGTCGCTGCCCGACGACGTCAAGTGTTGAAGCGTGTCCTGCAGGTAATAAGAGTCAATTGTCTTGTGATTTGTGTTCTTCGGAGTTAAATTTTTCACATGAGAAATTTGTCAAACATGTCTCACCTGGTACTCCTTCCAGCGTACATTATGTTATTCATTTTAGATAATTCTCAACCCTCCTACTATCTGACTATTCAATATCATCCACTGTGGTTTTGAATAATACATATAGACTATGCCAGACTGCATTATGACGTCATGTGGTGAATGCATCTACACAGTACACAGTTAACCCTCCTACTATAGGACCATTCGATATCATCCACTGTGGTATTGCAATAAGTGTCATGTGGCGAGTGTATTCTACACAGTACACACATCACATGCACTCAGTTCTGTGCACAGTTGTGCCACCATACACAAACCGGGCAGTCCGAGTGTTGAACAACAGATACATAAAGCAGCTCGTGATTTCTCTGGTGGTTTTGCATGATATATAAGTCTACTTATCATTACTATTCTAATATCAAATGTTGCTTCTCTAGATACGTATTCCATTGGGGGCGCTACAACCTGCACAACATGCCCCGCGGGTTATAGCTGTACGAACACATCAACCTCTGCCTGCCCTGGAGGATGGTACAGCCCGGAAGCCAGTAAGTATAAATAATTTTGGCTTTTACAACCACCCCCAACAAAATTAAATAATAATAATAAATATATAAAAAGGAAAACATAAAAAAATAAAACAAATAATAATAATTTTGCAAAGGGCACTTGCATTAGAAAATCTTAGAGTCTATGAGAAACATTTGAAGGGGCACCAAGTCCAAGACCATGGGCAACAAAAGAGGCCATGGCCTCCGCGGCCTCCAGATAATTCCAGCCCTCAAAAGGAATGCAAAAACTATGAATGTGAAAATGTTTAAACCACTCAATTTCACAAAGCAATTTTTCAAGAAGAAGAGGGAAAAAAAAAAAGAAAAAAAAAAAGGGTTTTTGATATCTCACATTTTTGTACATTCTACAACAACTATGCAGGCCTTTTGCTCTATGCAAGTTCAACGTTTGTGCACTGATTTGCTTCCCCCTTGTTGGTATTGTCCAAGATGTAAAAATTTCACCAAATCGAGAAGACCTATTTGCTCTGCCGCAATGATATGTGATCTAAGCAATCTTTATCGTTCATAGATTCCGTCTGCTACGAGTGTGCAGCAGGGTTCTACTGCCCCGTAGCATCGGCAAAAGCGTTTGAATGTCAAGAGGGGTACTACAGCAGCTCGGCTGCGCAGCAGAGCTGCCTGGAGTGTCCGGCTGGGTCGATGTGCTCCACTAAGTCAGCCGTTGAGATCTGCAGTGCAGGTTTCTACTCCCTGGCGAGATCGACGGCATGCACAGCATGTCCTGCAGGTAACTTTCCTTTCTCTTTGTTGTGTAGTCTGTCGTGGCCGAGCGATCGTGGCCAAGTGGTTGCTGCATCGGACTCAAGTTCTTATGGGTGAATAATTAGAGTGTGGGTTCGATTCCCCCGGTCATGACACTTGTGTCCTTGAGCCAGGCACTTAACCATAATTGCTTCTCTTAACCCAGGTTTAGAAATGGGAACCTGCGAGGGCTGAGATAGTTTTGTGTTGGATTAACCCCTTAGCGCAAATTTAAGCAGCTTGGGTTTTTATACTCCCCAGGGAGTTGAGAAAGTTTGAAGAATGGTCTAAAATATACATGATCAATAGGATAATAATGTGCAAAGTGCCTTGATCTAGCTATTAGGATAGCTACTTGTATAAGAATCAAGTATTAATATTAGTATTGTAGCTGAGGGGTTGAGTGTACAGAGCTCGAGCCATCGGAGTGTGGGTTTAAATCCCAGTTTGGGGATATGAAAGTCGCATCCCCTTAAGGGGATCTCTTGGCTGCCGCTTCCCAGGTTGTATTGTAAACATGGGTGTGATCCCTGGCTACACGGCAGTTAAAGGTTGTATGGCTTCTGACTGTCACCCCCTTGAACGAAAATATATAGGGCCTACAAAATAAGGAGACTGCCAACATAGGGCTAGATAGCTCAGTTGTTAGAGCGCCGGAACATTAATCATGATTTCAGTTCCTGCTCTAGTCAATTTTTCTTTGTTGAACCCCAAATTAAAGTTTCTTTAGCTGTTTACCATTTGTAGAAAACATTTGATGCCGACTTTGTCGCTGAAATTTTTTCGAAACTGACATTGCAAAATCTTTGTTTCCTCTGCCCCATTTAGGCCATTCTTGTGTCAATAATAAAAACATTGAGCCCGTACCGTGTGACGTGGGTTGGTATAACGACGAACCGTCCACCGAGGTTTGTCGGCAGTGCCCAACTGGAAAGTACTGCTCAGATCCAACACAGGGTCCTGTTGACTGCGACGACGGTAAGTAAACTTATCAAGTAATAAACCACAAGGGTTTGATGAATCTTATCATGATCAGAAGATTTGTCTTGTGCCCTGACTGCAGGAGTAATAACTCAAGTAAAATCTCATCATACCAAAAAGGGGACCTGACTCTCTTGCCCTTCCTACCTCGCTATGGTGACATTGATTTGAATGGGAAGGAAAAAAACACAACAACAAAGGTCTTTCTCTACTCTCGCTTCAAAACATTTCATTTCAGGTTCGTACAGTTACGCTGGCTCCACCGGTTGCATTGACTGCCCGCCAGGCTATGCCTGCACAAACCATACCTATGAAGGAAGAGTTGTTTGCGCGGCAGGCACCTATGCTACTGGCAAGGCCACTTTCTGTGTGGAATGTGCTGCAGGCTACTTCTGCCCAACCACTATGTAAGTATTTATTGATTTTGTGTACAAATCCAACAGCGCAATCACCAATAACAGGATGGTGATTAGGAAATGAGAAGAAATGTCTAGTTTTAGATGTGGGAGGAAAACCCCAAGATATACACATGGTTGTACCCGCAAGTTTACTATTTATTTATAGTTATTTCTTATTTGACAAATTTGTTCAGGTTTCTCAAGCATGCAATATTTTAGTCTTTTTGCGCTGTAGAAAACTGTAACAAAAAACAGCAGACAGAGTTTTGCTTGCAGGGCAGTTCTCTCCTTTTACTTTTGTATGCAGTTACAGAGTTGTGTGTCTGTTCAGGGGTATTGTAAAGGGTTCGAATCCCGACCGAGGCACCAGTGTTCCTTCTTCGCATCCTACATCAGTGGAGGGCAAAACTTCCATCATTTACTACCATTTACACTGGTGTCCTTGAGCAAGACACTTAACTATAGTTGCTTCTCTCCACCCAGGGGTAAATGGGTACCTGTAAAGGGCAGAGATGGTTCTTGTGATTGATTTAGCTTGGTGCGCTGCATATTAGGCAGCACAGGCTGTATACTCCCAAGAGAGCTGAGATGACTTAAGGAATGAAATAAGTTGCCCAGTGACCAGGGATAATAATATTGAAGCGCCATGAGCGTCACTGAGTGACATTCGAGCGCTACATAAGAAGCCACTATTATTATTGTTATTATTGTTAATTTTCTCACTGTTGCGATTTTGTGTTTATGCTAAAGTGACAACACTGAGATACCCTGTGCGCCCGGTACCTTCTCCTCGGCCGGAGCGACCTCGTGCCAAGTCTGCATCGCCGGTCAAGAATGCCCACGCACAGACGGGCTGGGCATCCGTAACTGCACCCTGGGGGAGTACAGTACAGTACAGAGTACAGCCTGCACGGCGTGCCCGTCCGGTTACGCTTGCCCGCTCACCGACAGCGACTATAAAGAACCGTGCACTGGTGGGTTCTACTCCACGGGTATGCAGAGCGCCTGTACAGGCTGCCCAGCTGGATTGTAAGTATTCTCTTACCCTTTTTCGTGGTATAGCTAGTGGCTTTGAAAACAGCCAATGCGCATGATCGGTGCGCAAAGGCTGCTGGGTGAAATCTGAGTCCAAGCAACACCGGCAACCATCATGGCGCGCTGATTTTAGAATAAGGGGGAACCCAGGTTCCACAAGCTACCTTCAGGAATTAAACAAAAAAATCAAATCTCATCCCGAGCAAAGTCGCACAGCCATCTGGGCCCAATTTCATAGAGCTGCTTAAGCACAAAAAGTAGCTAAGCGCAAAAAAATTTGGCTTACCAGAAAAAGGTTACCAGCCAAACTACCATGTAACGTGTACAATTTGTGACTGGTATCCTGCTCATTTCTGCTTAGCAGAAAATTGTTAAGCAATATTTTCTGCTTAAGCAGCTCTATGAAATTGGGCCCGGGTCTGTGTTTGAAAAACGTCCAACGTTGCGTTTATTTTATTGTTGTTTGCAGTTTCTGTCCGAATCCCTTCTCGGATCAAATGTTGGAATGTCCGACCGGCTACTACTCCTTGGGTAACACCTCTATCTGCACTCAGTGTCCGGCTGGCTACGCATGTACGGACAAAGAGACTGAACCCAGGTACAGTATACAAATCTGCATTATCGTCAACTGAATCATTTTTAGGCCACATAAAAAAAACAAATTGTTGATCTTCCTTTTTTGGTGGGAAGTGGGGGGTGGGAGGTTTTTTTTGTTTTTTTATTTTTTTTTGTTGACATGGCAAAATATAAAATAAAGAATAAAGAAACCATCACAATCACTATAAAATAGAGGGTTTGTGTGATTTTGATGTTTTTAATTGTTTTGTTAAACCCATTTAAATCCTAGATGACATTTTCTGTAAAAAAATTCTAAAAAAATCAAACGCAGTGTAGCTTTAGTAAATATTTTAAGAATTGTTCTTGTTTTTGCCAACATGAATACCCTTTCTTCGAACATCTATTTCCAACCTATGGATTTTGAAATAATACCGGTTAAAAAATATGTTGCTATAGTCTTAAAATGTCTCAGTTTGTTCAAACACCTTGAGTATGTTATTGGTAGATAGGTGCGCTATAGAAGGCTTTATATTATTATTATTGTTAGTTTTCTTTCCATTTTTGATGTTAGTGTCAAGAAATTGAGACTGTTTACAAACTATGGGTTTATTGTTATGGGTTTAAAATTAGTAGGGGAGATGGCCTTAGCGTTCAATCCAAACCAGAACCTTTGTCAGAGGCATAAACAAGCACAAACACAAACAGATCCATTGTTTATTGTTATACATATATGTTTTTTTGATTAAAAACAGTGACATTTGCGAATCGGGCACGTACTCGTTGGGTGCGCAGATATCGTGCACAAACTGCAACCCCGGTTACTTCTGCCCTTCGATCTACTCTGGACCAATCAAATGCTACAAGGGTTACTACAGCAGCCTCAATGCAGCCAACTGTACCATATGCGAGGCAGGGTACCAGTGCTCTGACCAGACAGGTGAGTAAATGCACGATTTAATAGCTGGTCCCAATTTCACGAAGCTGTTAAGCAGAAAATTATGCTCGGCAAAAATGTTTCTGCTTGGTAAAAATTAGCAGGGAACCAGTCAAAAACATCAAACATCACATGGTATTTCAGCTGGTAACCTGTTTCTGCTAAGCAAGATTCTTCTGTGCGAAGCAATTTTTTTGAAATTGTGCAGGTTAAACTAGACTTCCAAAAGTAAATGCAAGGTATGTGTAGTATTTGAAATGATCAAAAGCTTTTGATCGAAATGTTGAGTTGTTACTTGATGAGCAGTTCATATCAGAGTCAATATATTTTCTCCTTGTTGCATTCTTTCAAGGTTACTCAGAATTGACTTGATCTCTCAAAATTGTATAATACATGTAACATTTTCACAATAAAAAAAATTTAAAAAAATGCTTTTTTTCCTCGTGTTACAGTGCCCGAAGTTTGTCCGCCCGGTACCTGGTCTGAAGCAGGCTGGACCGGCTGCAAAGCCTGTGAGTCGGGCTACACCTGCGACGAGGGCTCCACGACGCCCAACCCCTCAGCTGATATCTGCGAGCCAGGGGGATGGTGCGACGGCAAGACACGTTACGAATGCCCTCCGGGATCGTACAACCCGAACAACGGATCGACATCGCAGGCTACTGGCTGTATTCCATGCCGAGCAGGTCAGCAGCTTAATTTTTTTCTTTACAAGTATGCCAGCACAATATTTTTGGGGTTAATCAGTTTATCATAACTTGAACTTTTGCCATCTGTTTTAGGTTTCTACTGCCCTGGCCCAGGAGACAGTGACTATGAAACAAACCTCTGCCCAACTGGTCACTATTGCCCAATTGGTACCACCTATAGGACTGCCTTCCCATGCCCAGGTAAGAATTTTAACCCTGACTTTTTCTTAATAATCCGTCCTGTTTCCGTCAATTTTTCCAGCGAGTTGACCAACCATTTGAATGTATTCAACTGCCAGGTTGTGTTTGGTGGCACAACTGTGCACAGAACTATTATGTGTACTGTGCACAGAGCTGTCTGTGTACTGTGCATAGAACTATCTGTGTACTGTGCACAGAACTATCTTTACTGTGCACAGAACTAAGTGTACTGTGCACAGAACTATCTGTGTACTGTGCATAGAACTATCTGTGTACTGTGCACATAAGTATTTGTGTACTGTGCACAGAACTAGCTGTGCATAGAACTATCTTTACTGTGCACAGAACTATCTGTACTGTGCACAGAACTATCTGTGAACTGTGCACAGAACTATCTGTGTACTGTGCACAGAACTAGCTGTGCATAGAACTATCTTTACTGTGCACAGAACTATCTGTACTGTGCACAAAACTATCTGTCTACTGTAAACAGCACTATCTGTGTACTGTGCACAGAACTATCTGTGTACTGCGCAGATGCGATCATGACGAGTTTCCAAAGATTTGAATTTCAAACTGATGTTGATTGATTCTTTCATACACATCGCAGGTGGTACGTACAACGATCTGACCAATCAGACGTCGGAGTTCCTCGCGTGTAAACAGTGTCCCGCCGGCTCCTACTGCCCTCAAGGGAGTTCCAATTACGATAACTCCTGTCCACGAGGATTCTACTGTCTGGAGGGTCAAGCTTCCGGGGTCGACAACACCTGTCCGCTTGGATATTTCGGGTGAGTACTGTTTTAACTGGTCACTAAACACTGTTCCTTGTCTGGTCACGAGTTTACTGGTCTGATGCTAAAATCACTGGCCTCGAGCCTGTGGTCCAGTGTAAAATTTGAGCCCATAATATTCAAAATGATATGATATTAAAATGACTTTTTTGTTTGTTTTCTCTTGCAGGGATGGGTTAGGATTCGAGAACGCTACCCAATGCACAATCTGCCCCATGGGCTACTTCTGTCCCCACGGGAGTGCGACCAACCCCACCGTGTCAGCGACCCCATGTGAACCGGGGACGTATAATCCGGATGAGGGGGCCGGTCATCAATTCAACTGCAGGCTGTGCGACCAGGGAAGGTCCTGTCCCCTGCCGGGATTGCATAATAGTTCGCACCCATGTGCAGAAGGTAAGTAGGGAAACAATTAATTATTCTTGTCATGGCTGTTCAGAAACATGCAGACATGATATTCTTCTTACTTAAGTTTGATTTCCGATTTTGTTTTGCCTTTGGGAAAAATCAGAAAAAAATTATGATGAAATAGCTTGAAAAGTCGTCTGACATTCCGGGAAAGCTCCATTAAAGAATTTTTGAGTTTAGCCATCAAAACTCGTAAACTATACATTGCTACAGTGAGTGAGTGTGTTTACATTGTCATTACTTTGGTCATTAAACTTAATGGATGAGCAGTTAATCTGCCTGGGGGCAGTCAGCAGCACTGCTGGCTTGTTCATGATCCAGTTAAAAGATTAAAGTGCTCTAAACCACTTGGCCACATGACACCTTAGGAGACTTTTGGACGCTGATTGGCAGCACACCATGTCATTTTCCATTGTTCATGTAATTTGGGAATAAGCCATCCCTCTGATTTCAGAGACACCCAGCCTTCCAAAATAACTTTGTCTCTCCAGCCGTCGATTTCACCAAACTCTTCCTAACTTGGGATTAATCCTAGGCAATGCTAAGAGATAGGACTAGTCTTAAGTTAAGACCAGTACTTAAAACTAGTCCTATCTCATAGCATTGCCTAGGATTAATCCTAAGTTAGGAAGAGTTTGGTGAAATCGACGGCAGCACATTTTGTTGCCTCAAATTTGTAAACTCTTTTTGTGACAGGATACTATTGTCGGAACGGGACCATCACCAACGACCAGTATCCGTGCCCTCCCGGGACATACACTGGATCGACGTCTCTCACCTCGTCTGAAGAATGCTCTGCGTGCCCCGCCGGAAAATTCTGCAGCTGGGCAACAGGTGTGTTAATTGATTGATAAAATTTATTCCGAAAAAACCCCCAACATAATTACAACAATGAGCAAGTTCCAGTGCTATAATCTTTAGTCAATTTGCAATTTAAATTTGATATATTATTTTCCTCTTCCAGGAGATACTGTCAACGGTCCCCAGCCCTGCAAGCCCGGTTACTATTGCCCTCTGCAGACACCAAGCCCTGACCGGTACCCGTGCCCTGAGGGGACCTTCTCCTCTAGCTCCAACCTCACCAAGCCGGCGGAGTGTACGTTTTGTACAGCAACATACTACTGCCTCGGTAGGTACTACCTCCTCTATTCCCAAATTTGGGTGGTATTTGTGGCTTGTGCATAAAAGCGCTCGCCTCTCACCACTGTGGCCCTGGTTCGATTCCTGGTTAGGGCCATATGTGAGTAGAGTTGCGCATTGGTTCTCTCCTGTGCCACAAGGGTGTTTCCTCTGGGCCTTCTAATGTTATCTCCCTCCACAAAAATTAAACATATTTGATCTCTGGCTGGGCTCCATGGTCAAATATTGGTCGATGTGGCTGGCTGCCAAAGGCGCCTTTACATGCCTTCGGCTCAACCAAGTTGTAGCTGCGCCCTTCGCAATTCAGCTTCTCAACTACGAGTAAAGATGATTAGCCACACAAATTATTTAGGTTATATTTCCTTTGAATTAAATCCACACTTGAATTTGATTTGTATTATACGGTGTTAAAAAAAAAAACCTGCCATGAATCTTTTGTACATTTTCACATCAAATTTTTGCTTTTGTATGATGTCATGACCAGGTGGCGAATCTACGGAGAGTGGACCCTGTCCTCCCGGTTACTACTGCCCAACAGGTACCCAGTACGCTGAGCAGTATGCCTGCCCCAATGGCACATACAATATGGATTACAGTCAGGATGAAGTCAGTGACTGCATGAATTGTACACAAGGTGAGGAACTGGCTATGTTGCTTTTAGGTGTCTGGGTGTAGGGTGGGTTAGGGTGATACTACTGCCCCCCATGGTACCCATAAAGGTATGTTTCATCTAAAGGCGCCTATAGTATGGAATACAGACAGGATGAGGTCAGTGACTGTATGAATTGTACACAAGGTATGGAGCTAGGCTACTTTACTTTGGGTTACTGGGTATTGGGTGGGTTAGGGTGATACTACTGCCCCCCATGGTACCCATAAAGGTATGTTTCATCTAAAGGCACCTACAATATGGAATACAGTCACGATAAAGTATGTGACTGCATAGATTGTGTACAAGGTATGGAACTAGGATACTTTACTTTGGGTTACTGGGTATAGGGTGGGTTGGGGTGTTACTATTTTCCCCCATGGTACCCATAAAGGTATGTGTCTTCTAAAGGCGCCTATAGTATGGAATACAGACAGGATGAGGTCAGTCACTGTATGAATTGTACACAAGGTATGGAACTAGGCTACTTTACTTTGGGTTACTGGGTATAGGGTGGGTTGGGTGTTACTATTTTCCCCCATGGTACCCATAAAGGTATATGTCATCTAATGGCACCTATAGTATGGAATACAGACATGGTGAAGTATGTGACTGTATGAATTATACACAAGGTGTGGATTAGGCTACTTTACTTTGGGTTACAGGGTAGGCCCTATAGGGTGGGTTGGGGTGTTACTATATTTCCCCCATGGTACCCATATAGGTATGTGTCATCTAATGGCACCTATAGTGTGGAATTTGACTCAATTTGACTTTCCTGATTTGTTTGTTTTACTCTATCAGGTCATTTCTGCGAGTATGGAGTCAACGAACCCGAGGCATGTCCACCGGGTACTTATATGCCTCGAGGGGTTAACGGCTCAGGGAACCTTATCGGGGAGACGGCAAAGTACCAGAGTGACTGCCTCGATTGCCCCGGTGGGTCGTGGTGCGGGTCGGCCACCTTCGACCCGAGCGACTGCGGCACGGGGATGTACTCCAAGCCCGGCCAGAGCGTCTGCGTGACATGCGAGGCCGGGTACTACTGCGACAACGTGACGACGTCCCGCTGGGATATGCTGAACAATAAGAAGTGCCCGGCTGGGCTGTACTGCACCACGGGGCTGAATGCCGTGTCTGAGGCTACCAACTGTAGCCAGTCTCATTACTGCCCCGAAGGTAAGTAGGAATTTCAAGTACAGGGCACAATTTCATAAAACCTGTAAACTCAAATAGTTGCTAAGCACAGAAAAAAATCTTGCTCAGCAGAAACAGGTTACCAGCATTCATTCCATGAACTTTACACTCATTGTTTGCTTATTAGCAAAGAAATTTGTTAAGCAGTAATTTCTGCTAAACAGCTTTATGAAATCGGGCCCTGATAACTTTTAGTGTGCTTTCTGTGAATTATTTTCTGCACTTTTTAATACATTTACAGTCAATTTCTTAAAAGCCTCTGAGCAGTTTTTCTGCTTACGGAGCGGCCATAAACAAAATGGCCATTTCATAAAACTACTAAAAACTTTAAGCAAAGTGATTCTGTCCCCCATACATCTAGACTTGGTTCAAGTCGGGTCTCGTGCTAATCGAGTCACTATACCGCTAGCTCTGATGAGCTTTTTTCACATGCGCCATCTAGTGTCAATTAATTGCCAATCCAGTGAGTTGGCTCGCGAAACCCTCTCAATAGCAGAGTTGATTGGCACTTTCCTGGCAAGTGAGGGCACACACCAAAGTGGTGAAATAGAGCTGTGATGTAGTGCATGCAGTGGATTAATCAGACGACCAATCACGCGACGAAAGTTTGACTTGGGTCAAGTCTACCATACATCGAGTTGTATAGAAATTTCATCTGAAAGCGCCCTCTTTTGACTCCACTTCCTTCAGCCCATGTTAATTTTCTGTACGGGGACGGCACACACTGGGGTGGGGGGGGGTGGCCACACAGAAATCCCCCTTGACACTGGTGTCCGCTCATGGCGCTTGCTTTAATGAAAAAAAGTTTCTCCCTGGTTGTCTTTTCTATTAACAAACAAAATTTCTTGTTGCAGCTACGCCGTTCGAAGTGAACTGTCCCGTCGGGACCTACAACCCGACGACGGGTCTGGGAGACGTGAACCAGTGTACGGCTTGCGACGCCGGCTATTACTGTCTAGAGGAAACCAACACTCCGACAGACCAGTGCTCTACGGGTTACTACTGTCCAACTAACATCACCAACCCCTACAGTAACAACCCGGCCACCATCGGCTCTTACGGGCCCAGACAGGTACCAACTCCTCCTTGCCTCCTAATAATAGTAAAACGTTGCTTGGTCATAAAAGTAGTTTTAAAATGCCGTTACTTTTTCGTAAAGGTATTATAACGAGAAGTCCCCCCGATCCACTAAGCGATTTCCTACCTCCCGCCCAGGTAGTAGTTAGGAAGCAGGACAGTTCTTTTCAAAACTTGGTAGTCTCCTGAATTCCGAAAATCTACTCTGCGGCAGTAGAACAGTCTCCCGAATTCCAAAAATCTACTCCGTGGCAAAAGAATACAGCAAGACTAGTTCTCAAATAACAAAAATCTACACAGCAAAGTAGATAAACACATGGTGTTACCACAAGCCTAATATACATTGATACCCACCATGCAATGCATCAAATCCTATATATTTGAAGGTATTAAAGGCACTGTACACGTTTGGTAATTACTCAAAATATATATTAGCATAAAAAGTGACTTGGTAACGAGCAACGGAGAGCTGTTGATAGTATAAAACATTGTGAGAAACGACTCCCTCTCAAGTAACGTAGTTTTTGAGAAAGAGGTAATTTCTCACTAAAATAATAAAAGACTTCTGGCAAGAAGCCTTTTATTCCTATCTGAAAGCACACAAATTAGAACAACAAGGGTGTTTTTTCTTTCAACATTTTCTTGCAACTTCGATGACCAATTGAGCCCAAATTTTCACAGGCTTGTTATTTTATGCATACGTTGGGATACACCTAGTGAGAACACTGGTCTTTGACAATAACCAAACGTGTTCAGTGCCTTTAAGGATGTCTGGTTTGGTCTTTCAAAATAGGTAACTCCTAATGCGTTGATGGCCCACTAAAATTCCCTTTAAAAGTATTATACAGGATTAGTAAAGACTCAAAACATAATTGTTTAATTACAGTCCGAGAGCTTACTGATTATGAAGTTTATACTAGAACCATTGATGACAATGATCACAACCTTTTGCCGGGCACACTTTCGTTTGGCCCCTCTTCCAAGCACAGGAGGATATCGTTGCGTCAGTTCAAAAACTGCGTTAGCTCCTAAAAATAGCACTTACGTTAAGCGCGAGTTTGAAATTGTCAAAACGTTGTATCTTGCTTTAAATAGCCCAGATATACACACAAAACAAGTACGCGCCGAGATACAATGCTTTTCCATGGAGCATTTTCGTGCGGGATACAACGTGAAGCGCGAGTTTGAAATTGTCAAAACGTTGTATCTTGCTTAAAATAGCCCAGATGTACACACAAAACAAGTACGCGCCGAGATACAACGTTTTTCCACGGAGCATTTTCGTGCGGGATACAACGTGAAGCGCGAGTTTGAAATTGTCAAAACGTTGTATCTTGCTTAAAATAGCCCAGATGTACACACAAAACAAGTACGCGCCGAGATACAACGTTTTTCCACGGAATATTTTCGTGCGGGATACAACATTTTTGCAAAAGCGGGATACAACATATTCACTCTGACTTGACGATATGTTATCCCCCCCACATTTCCCCCCACCCCCCGGCCAACATACTTCCTTATGACTACTCTTTGTCTGTCCGTTATTTCCCTAGGTACCTTGCCCAGGAGGGACCTTCATTGACACCCAAGGGGGGCGCTATCTGGAGGATTGCATCCCCTGTCCGGCTAGCTTCTACTGCCCTCTGGGTACCGGCAGTCCCATAGAGTGCCCTCGTGGGTTCTACTGTCCGATGAATTCTTCCGCGGCATTCCCATGCCCGATCGGAAGATACGGAAACTCCTCCGGTAAGTTCTTGTAAACTCTAGTCTTTGAAGACCATAGCAGAGCCGTATATTGAGAGAGTTGAGACATAGAGGGACCAGTTTTTTCATGGACGCCATTTTTAGTCCAAATGTAGCACAACCCAATGCGCAGACTAGTCTGGCATCCTGTGTTAACCCATGCGGTTTTCCTTGACACAAAATGGCTTCTTATCGCAAGTTGTCGCAACTCTCTTAATACACAGCTCTGGACCATAGCAGCCGCAACCAGCCTCAAGGGTTGACCTACCTCCACTCAAACAAAAAAGTCAAACTAAAGGTCATGACCTGAATTGACTTTTCCCAAGGTATCCCACGTTGACATAGTATCTACATTTCAGCCTGAAGTTTCGACAAGTGTGCCGTGATGGTCTTCAGGAAAAGACCAAATTTTCACGATGGAAAATGTGATAAGTCTTTTTTTCTTCACAGGTCTCCCGTCGTTGGAGAGCTGCCCTCTCTGCGACCCGGGTTGGTATTGTGACGCCCCTGGTCTAACCACTCCGAGAGCGCCCTGCGATCCCGGGTTCGTCTGCTACGAGGGCGCTACATCATCGGATCCGACCGATGGGACGTTGGGAGAAGTTTGCCCTGCAGGAGGTTACTGTCCCCTTGGTAAGTGATCCTGGCCTGTGGATATTTTTCTTTTTTTATTTGGATTATCTTCCTTCACAATCAGTCTTTGAAAGAGGTGAAAATACTTAACTTACAAGAAAGTTGTGACCCTTGTGGTGGTCATGCCTCTAGGTTTCTTTTGCGATGGTTTCTAGAGTCTGTAGACCTCTTAATGTAACACCCTGTATAATCAGTAATAAACCACAAGGAAAACTGACTGTGTAAATTTTTAGATAATTTTGGGTTGTATCGTAAACTTGGGTGTGATCCCTGGCTACACGTCAGTTACAGGTTGAATGGCTTCTGACTGGCACCCCCGAACAAAGATATTGACAGAATAGGGGGACCGCCAACATTAGGGCTAGATAGCTCAGTTGGTAGAGTGCCGGCACGTTAATCCGGTGGTTGCAGGTTCAAGTCTTGCTCTAGAGAACTTTTCTTTGTTCAACCCAAAATTACCCTGTATATCCAGTTGGCTTTGTCTTAAGGCCAAAGAGGGTACCACCGGGTTGTAGTAAATGGGTACCTGCAAGGGTAGAGATTGTCGATGTGAACGATTAGCAACCTGTGTGCCCATTTGGCTGCCGGTGCTGCATACTCCTGAGGAGTTGAGATTGTTTCACGCGTATGCTTAAAACCCAATGAACAGGGGTAGTAATATTGTAAGGCACTTTGATACCTGGGCCCAACTTCATAGAGCTGCTTTAGCAGAAAATATTGCTTAACAATTTTCTGCTTTTCGCAAAAGCAGGATACCAGTCATAGATGGTGCATGAGACATGGTATTTTGGCTGGTAACCTTATTGTGAAAATGCAGAATTTTGTTGTGCTGAGCTACTTTTTGTGCTTAAGCAGCTCTATGAAATTGATACCTGCCTATTTTTGTTGTTATTGTTGTTGTTGTTGTTATTGCTATTGTTGTTGTTTGGACAGGATCATATACCAGTCTGCCTTGCCCGCCTGGGACGTACAGCAACACGTCGGGTGCCATCAACCACTACGACTGCTTTGATTGTGATCCCGGATTCTACTGCAGTAACGCAAGAACACCAAGTAAGACAAAATGATCAGTCGGTTGACTGTTTTCGGATTATTAAAGATGCATTCACCAGTAAAGGAGAACTCCTCCACAAATTCCTTCTAGAAACTACGAGGGAAATTATGTTCACTTTATCGTTCGTCCAGCTGCCCCAACGTAGACATACTGTATGCGTAAGAAATGGAACATGTTGATTCGTGGTATACTGAGCTGCAGGGCTAAAACACAAAACTCAGAAAATTCTGAGCTCATTTGTCGTCCCACGTTGTGTAAACTACGTCACCTATAGTTTTATTTTCTTAACCACAGTAAAATAAATTTACGGGATTTTCTCTTTTGAGGTGCACTCAAGTGTCGACCTAATCATGTAGAACCAACTTGAGAGAAGCAGGCATGGTTTTCTTCCTACTGATTTCCGAATTGTTTTGCCCTTGGAAAATTCTGAAAAATTGTGATTAAATAGTCTGAAATGTCTATTAAAACCCCACACCATATGAAGAAGCAGGTCAGCCCTGGTGCTCAACAAAAATTCCTACTTTTTTCGAGGGACCAAATATCATGCATGGAGAAGTAAACGAAGTAACACAAAATCAAAAGGAACAAGGATTGTTTCCCGAAGTTTGTTATCTCATTTTGGTCTATGTCTCGTTTCACACAGGTCCATCGGGTCCATGCAACCCAGGCTACTACTGCACCGGAGGGGCTCGCACCCCAAACCAGACCGTCACCCAGCCAGGCCACTACTCAGAGTCTGGTGCTACCCAGCAGACCCCCTGCCCACTGGGCACCTACATGCCCGAGGATAGGGCGGGCGAGTGCAACATCTGCGAGCCCGGGTTCTATTGCCCTTACGAGGCCATGACTAACATGACTGTGTGTGAAGCCGGTAAGCCATTTGAAGTCTTGTTTCCCCTGTGTGTGCAAACCCACTTATGAATCCACTGATCATCCTTGTACAGAAAAGGTGCCAAACTATTTTGATCTTTCAGGTTCGGTTTGGTGAAAGCAGCTTGGCTCGCACAAACAAGAATTTTGTGTGCATATTTTGACAACCAGGGTTCATATTTGCTTTATTATTATTATTATTAGTAGTATAGATTTCCGGTAATGGTCTTTCAGGTTCGGTTTGGTGAAAGCAGCTTGGCTCGCACAAACAAGATTTTTTTGGTTCATATTTGCTTTATTATTATTATTATTATTAGTATATATTTCTGGTAATGGAAAATAAGGATGCCTCATAAATCACTGTAGCTCGCAAGCCTGATGAAACCTGTGAATAAGGGTGCTTGATATGTGAACCAGAAACACCGGGGTTAACCCCTACTCATCCACGATAATTGTTCTGGGTTATTTTACGTGCACTACCAATCCTAGTACACGGGACCCACGGCTTCATGTCCCATCCGAGGTACAAAACAATTTTGGTAAAGTATCTTGCTCGAGGACACAAGTGCTACGACCAGGACTCGAACCCACACTCTGCTGATCAGAAACACCATGGAAATGGAGTACGGTGCTCTTAAAAGAGGCACGCTGTCGTCGTGATCATAGTCTGCTTGTGGCTGGACGTGGAAACATGAACTCTCACCCACTTACTACACGCACGCACGTTAACCGTAACATCACAAACAAAAGCTTTAAAGGGCGCTGTCAATACTATCACGCTCGCGCTTGTGCGGTAAGTGGTTGAGAGTTCAGAATTTAATGTCTGGCCACAGTCTCGCTGTGATCACGACGACAGTGCCCCTTCTAACCGCTCGGCCACGTCACGCCACGTTTAATCCATCAACTGCAACAAATAAATTGATCACCTCCCTCCCCCTTCCTGATACCCCCCTCCCCCTGCACTTTCCAGGTCAATACTGTGGAGAAGGGGCCTTCACTTTTGAACTTTGCCCTCCGGGTACCTATTCCGGTGTCAGTCACCAGACGCACATCGATAACTGCACGGATTGCGAGCAAGGGTACTACTGCAGTCAAAGAGGCGGTGTGACACAGACAGCCCAATGCGATGCTGGTCATATCTGCTTCAAAAATGCCCTGTTTGGGACGCCCGTCTTCAATAACGACTCGTCCGGGGGTAAGTCCGCACATGAACTTTTGATTTTGTCCGCTCAGGACTATAATGTCATTAGTGCAATTTGTATGGGTTTCATAAAATTGCTTTTTGCATATTTTGGAGCTCCTGGTAAATGGGGTTTATTGATCAAGAGTGGTCTTCAAGGTTTTTGTTTGGCAAAAAGAAACATTCAGTTTATAAGTTAAACATTTGTTTGTTGATTTTGATTATTTAAAAATAAATTATACACACTTTTCATTTAATCTTTTGATCATTAGGCAGTAATTGCAATTAAGTCTTTCAATGCCCACTTTTGTTTGCGTTTGAACCTAAAATGCCTAGCTTTTTGAGTTTGTTTTCGAAATCTGTATAAAGAATAAATAATTGAGTTTTCACACCAAACAAAATGTATCTTGCTGAATTGTGTTGCCTTGGTACATCCCAAATTCAATACTATTTCTTGAGAGATAATGCCCTTTCGTGATAACATGTATATTATGGGTCGTACATGTCTGATGGATGACACTTTTTGAGTACATTAAAAAGATCGTACACATACGACCTTGGCACTGAAAAAGTTAATGACCTTACAGCTCAGAGTCAACGATTTATGCTTCGTTATGTATCTGTTGGATGTGCCCATACCCATGCAATCTACCCTCCATCTGACACTTCCCCTACACCAAGAACACCCTCGTCTCAAGTAGCCACTTGGGTCGACGGAGTTGAGTTGAGTTGAAGAAGACCTAGATGTGCTCTCAGTCAATCCAATAGAACTCTTATCATAAACCTCGCTTGTATTTCTACTCATTCCAACAGATATTCCTAACAGTTACGGGCCAGGTTTAAAGCTCATAAAAAAATGTATTGAGCTATATTTTGTTTTTGAGGATTTATGCTTGGGAAAAAGAAAAAAAAAAAGGAGAAAAAAAAGAAGTTTTTGGACTTGCCATTTTCATATCTTTTACAAGGTCTCAAAACCGCTGTGCAAACACCGCCAACACACATCAATTGTTATTTCTACTATTTACTGTTCTATCAGGTCAGGTCATCATTACCTGGGGTGACCAGTGCGCGCAAGGTCATTTCTGCGTCCAGGGGGCAACCTTCATGGAAAAGTGCCCCAAAGGGACCTACCTCGATTTTGTCGGAGCTAAATCGGAGGACGACTGTAAACCTTGCGGAGAGGGGAGGTACTGTGACACAACGGGAGCCATAGCAGAGAAAGGTTTGACGGTCTTTTATTTTGTGATTTGGTCATTTTTTTTTATATGAGACATCGCCTAACGTTACAAGGCCGAACGACCACTTAAAGGTGAGGGCTACACTTAACTGATTTGGGCTGTCGACCCAAATCAACTGTCACCAGGGGCACGTTGCCACACACTCCCCTTCACAGTCCGTAAGGATGTAGGCATGGGTATCATCCACTAGGAGCCTGGCTGGTAGAGCAGAATGCATGACTTTCCCAACTTTTTACGCAGCAATTATGGTTAAATGCCTTGCTCAAGGGCACGAGTGTCATGACCAGCATTCGAACCCACACTCTGCTGCTGACAACACCAGAGCTTGGGTCCGGTGATGCATTTGTTCAAACTTCGATTAGTACCAGCTAAGTAGAGAGATCTTTACAGGGTGTTTCGTAGTTTCTTGATTTTTTTTCTTCGCACCATGCAAAGTTTTGAATCCTTTGTAGTCTACATATACTAATAAAACAGGGATGCCAGGGCCCAATTTCACAAAGCCTGTAAGCACAAAAACATGCTAAGCACAGAAAAGTATTGCTTAGCAGAAACAGGTTACCAGCCAAAATTACATTAAGTTTGCATTGTTGTGACTGGTGCCCAATCAATTTTTGCTTAGCAAAGAAATTTGTCAAGCAGTATTTGATGGAAAACATTTTAATGAATTTCAGCAAAGATCACTTGTTGCCGTTTTCGATCAAGTAGGTCTTTAAAATCGGACAAATCCTTGTGAGTTTGGCTTACATTGTTACAAACTTCGTGTGTGTGTTCCTACCACCCCCCCCCCCAGGTGACTGTGATCCCGGTTATGTATGCTTCGGTGGAGCCATGCAGTCGGACCCCACGGACAACGTCACCGGCCGCGTCTGCTCCAAGCGGCGCTACTGCCCGGGGGGTACGGCCAACGAGTTCCAATGCGCCCAGGGGTACTACTCCGATGTTGAGGGTCTGTCTGAATGCAAGATGTGCGAGCCTGGGTTCTACTGTGTCCCGGACGCTGACCCTGTAGCCTGCCCTCAAGGTACTTACAAACGAAAACGACGACAACAACAACAACTAAAAGAAGGCTCCCAAAATTTGAAAAAAAAAAAAAAAAAAAAAAAAAAAAAATAGTTTTTTTTCCCCTTACCAAAACCTTTCAACTGAACGCAGAGCTGTCAACTCTCCCATATTCTGCAGAAAGTTCCCTGAAAATAAACCAATCTTTCCATGTTGTGATTGTTTTCGTTTAACTCCCTGATTATGGAAACTGTTTCCCTATTATGTTGAATGTAATTCTAAATGTCTCCCTGATTGTTGTACAAAATCTTCCTGATTGCATGATGTAAATGTTGGCAGCTCTGAGGTTGTATGCTCCCCATTTCTCAGATTCAAATGTTTTGGGGTGAAAATTTATCCAAACCATATTACTTCGAAGGGAATCCTTTCTCATAGTAGTTTATACTATCAACAGCTGTAGTGTTTCTCACCAAGTAAGTTTTTATGGTTAAATTTTGTTTGAGTACTTACCAATCTATGACCTTACCTTTAAGTAGGCCTGCCTATTTATTTGGCTTAGGACAATAATAGGGTTAAATATCACACTTACTACTTCCTTTGTTGTTACAGGACAATATTGCATCGGTGGTACCGAGTCAAACAGAGATCCCATAGACTGTCCGACGGGAACGTTTGGAAACCGGACTCAACTGACCCTGGAATCTGAGTGTACTATATGTCCAGGAGGTAGGTACCAGACCATGTATATTTCGCAATTGACTATTAATGGCCACGTTGGCAGCAGAAAATGAATGAAGATACAGAGGTAAAGTAAAAAATGAATGGAGTACATGATATGAAAGAAAGAGATGAAAATAAACAAAAGAAAATTTGAAAAAAAAAAAAAAATGGAAAAAAAAAAAATCATAGGAATTTTGGAATTGTTAAATTCAGAGTGATTATTCAGAGGAAGATTGAAGTGATGTCTTAAGGGTATAAATTTAAAATAAACTGATGAAGTTTTTTGAATACTTTACTCCGTAGGTAAATACTGCGAGCAGCCAGGCTTGTCCACCTACAGCGGTCTGATCGTAGCAGGTTTCTGGTCCATCACTGGCGCCACCCAAAAGGGCCCCTTCGATGATGTCACCAATCCCGACTTTGGAATATGTCCAAAGGGATACTTCTGTCCCGAAGGATCGGACCATCCAAGTCCATGCCCTCCCGGAACCTACAGGTGAGAACAATTTATCTGCCCTTACCTAAACCTAGAAACCTACTATTTTAATTTTGAATTTTGAATTTTATTAATTAGTGGTTACATCTTCAGCAATTCATCTTTTAAACTACACTCTACTACACTCGTTAGTGACTCAACCCATCTACCCAGTAATTTATTGCTCAATACTCATAACCGATATCTGACATTGTCTCGTTAATGACTCAACCCATCTACCCAGTAATTTATTACTCAATACTCATAACCGATATCTGACATTGTCTCGTTAGTGACTCAACCAATCTACCCAGTAATTTATTACTCAATACTCATAACCGATATCTGACATGGTCTCTTTAGTGGCTCAACCCATCTACCCAGTAATTTATTACTCGATACTCATAACCGATATCTGACGTTGTCTCGTTAGTGACTCAACCCATCTACCCAGTAATTTATTACTCGATACTCAGAACCGATATCTGACATTGTCTCGTTAGTGACTCAACCCATCTACCCAGTAATTTATTACTCGATACTCATAACCGATATCTGACATTGTCTCGTTAATGACTCAACGCATCTACCCAGTAATTTATTACTCGATACTCATAACCGATATCTGACATTGTCTCGTTAGTGACTCAACCCATATACCCAGTAATTTATTACTCAGTACTCATAACCGATATCTGACATTGTCTCGTTAGTGACTCAACCCATCTACCCAGTAATTTATTACTCAATACTCATAACCGATATCTGACATTGTCTCGTTAGTGACTCAACCCATCTACCCAGTAATTTATTACTCGATACTCAAAACCGATATCTGATGTTGTCTCGTTAATGACTCAACCCATCTACCCAGTAATTTATTGCTCGATACTCATAACCGATATCTGACATTGTCTCGTTAGTGACTCAACCCATCTACCCAGTAATTTATTACTCGATACTCAAAACCGATATCTGATGTTGTCTCGTTAATGACTCAACCCATCTACCCAGTAATTTATTACTCAATACTCATAACCGATATCTGACATTGTCTCGTTAGTGACTCAACCCATCTACCATCCGAGGGCTCTTGTTCGGTGTGCCTCCCCGGAAAATACTGCCCGGTGAACCACGCCCTGTCATGGGAAGGTGATTGCGATGCTGGTTGGTACTGCACAAGCGGCTCCACGTCACAGAGACCAGTAGTAGCGGAAGAGGGGGGTGAATGCCCTGCAGGTAAGTAGCACAGTGTATATTACACCCGAATAGATCCTTGTCTTTTGGTTGGAGGATTGTGGGTCACATGGCCTTCATTACTCACTCTATTTCATTCCTACTATATTACTATAGTCTGAGGAACTCAAATTTAAGTGGTAACTTGTGACTTAAGTAAGTCATTGTACCAGAGATTTTTCAAATCTAACTTGGCTTATTGACTTGTGCGGTGATGTATCTTTCCCAAAGCATTTGTTTACCAAAGACAAACTTGACTTTTGGAATTTTGTTTTTGAATGAATAAAAATGGTTTTCTTCATTCTGAAGGATTTTATTGCGAAGCCGGGTCACCAGCGCCGGTGAAATGCCAAGCAGGGACCTACAACAACGAGAGTGGTCAGTTTGAGTGTCTGCAATGTCCAGCGGGGTCATACTGTATCGAACAGACCACTGACCCTGCCGTGTGTCCGGAGGGCTATTACTGCCCCGCTAGTACCCAGACGGCGTACGCTAACGCCTGCCCGGAGGGAAAGTTTAATAACTTGACAGGAAGGTCATCACTCCAGGATTGTATAGAGTGTCTCCCAACGTAAGTACTTTGTGAATTTGTTTTATTCTTTGGGGGGGGGGGGGGTTGAACAAAGAAAACATTGGTTCGTTCAAATCCTGCTCTAATCCTTTTTTCTTTGTTCAGCCTCAAATTATTAAAAATTAATGTCAGTTTCCCTTGTGCTTTATAACTTGAAATTAAAAAGTCGCATCCCTGTAAGGTGATCCCCTGGCTGCCGCTTCCCAGGTTGTATTGTAAACTTGGATGTGATCCTTGGCTATACGGCAATTAATGGTTGTATGGCTTCTGACTGGCACCCCCAAACAAAGATATTGACAAAAAAAAGGGGACCACCAACGTTTATCTTGAGGTCGTTGTTTCAAATCCTGCTTTAGCCAATCTTTCTTTGTTCAACGAAATGTTATTGAGGGTTTTAATGTGCATACTTTGATTTGGCAAAGTGAAATACTAACTGCAAAAACCCCATTTCCTTTCCATCAGATACTACTGTGGCACTCCCGGTCTGAGCTGGCCGACCGATCTCTGCGATGCGGGCTGGTACTGCCGTAACAGCTCCAGCTTTGCCCAGCCGACCCAAGCGTATCAAGGGGGTCGCTGCGAGGTCGGACAGTACTGCCCGAGGGGAAGCTCACTCCCGCTGTCGTGTCTGCCGGGAATGTTCTGCGGGAGTCCACAGCTGGCATACCCCAATGGAAGCTGCTCTGCTGGTCATTACTGCGTGGGCGGGGCTTCGGTGGCTGATCCAGAGGGAAGCGTAACAGGTGAATATTTTTCCCTAATGGTTTATATTACAAAATTTATGATAAGAGTTGCAGGAAGGATTAAGACTATAAACTTAAAAAAAAAATTACAAAAAGTTTCAATTACTTTAATGGGTGGCATGGGTGGCTAGTGCGTAAAGTGCTCGCCTCTCACCACTGTGGCACTGGTTCGATAACCGGCAAAGGCCATATGTGAGTAGAGTTGTGCCGTGGTTCTCTCCTATGCCACAAGGGTTTTTTCTCCGGGCCCTCCGGTTTTCCTCCCTCCGAAAAAATCAAACACTTTCGATATCTGGCTGTGCTCCGTGGTCATAGGGTAGGGTCTAGGGGGTCTAGGGTAACCACAAGAGGGTGAAAATACCAAAGTCTTACAGGTCAGAAGAGGGAGGAAAAAATAAATAACTAGTGAACGAGACAGACTTAAATGGGGGACATCTGTCGAAAAAGGAGAAGGCAAAGATGAAAAAGTTATTAATCAGGATGTGTTTGGTTGACTTACTTGACTTGGCTGCTTAGGACAAGGTGTCCCTTGGCCTACTTGGATAACCGTCTTCATTTCAGTCTGTTTGTCGCTAGTTGCTCCGCCTCAAAAAGTGGAATTTGGGCATCTTCCTGGACTTGATCTTTCCAGTGTAAATGGTGGGCGTCCTCGTTGGCGTGTTGTGAGGAAATCATTGCAGTAGGCCTGGCTGGGTAGCCTACAGGCTGGCATTCTGATGACATGCCCAAACCATTTCAGGCGACGTTTGGTCACTACATCCGTGATTGTTGTAGTGATTGTTGTGTTTTGGTTACGCTTTTAAAAAAGGGGACTCCTGTTAAAAGTCTATTAATTTCCCTCCCAGCCTCTGTTTCGTCACACTATTCTGAATGAAAGAGAAACAAGATTGCCGCACCGTTAATTTATTTTAGGATCTCTAAGTTTGCCTTTCTTTAAATCTGTTCCTTTGATCTGATTTAGGTGATATTTGCCCGATGGGGAACTACTGTCCAGGAGGGAGTCCCTCCCCTACGTCATGCCCAATCGGGACCTTCGGTAACACCACAGGAAATGAAGGTAAAGTAGAAAGTGGAGAAAATTGTGTAGTTACACAAGGATGTGAGACATGATTTTTTGACCAAACTGAGTTATGACATTGTGTGCATCGAGTTTGTGTATTTACAAAATACAACCTTTTGACTTTTGACAAACAGAGATACAATCTTGCTTCATTGAGCAAATGTGTATATACAAGTGTGCAAGATACGACCTTTGATCGAAATGAGTTATGACAAAGTTATGTTGAGCAAATTTGTGTATTTACAACAGAAGACGTTTTGACCAAAACGAGAAATAAGCTTGTATTTTTAAGTGTGCAGCGTACAATCTTTTGATCAAACTTAGTTATTGTGGCATGGAGTAAATTTGAGTATTTTAAAGTGTGTAAAATACAACCTTTTAACCTTGTTGCGCTGACCTGACGTTATACTGGTTAGGCCTTGTAGTAATAACATTGGAGTTTTATATAGCGCACTATCTAACAATTAGGTGCTGAAGGCACAAACAGAAACACTTTTTAGGACAGGCTTTGAAGTCCAGCAAAATTTAACCCTCAACAAACTTCAATTTTTAATTTTTGTTTAAATTTTTGGTAATTACTCCAAAAATGAATGACCATAAAAAGTTACTTGGTTAAGAGCACTGGAGAGCTGTTGATATTATACAACATGGTTAGGAACGACCCTCTTTGAAGTAATGTAGTTTTAGAAAAAAGAGGTAATTTTTCACACAAAACACACAATTCTATGCAACAAGGGTGATTTTTTCTTTCATTATTTTCTTGCAACTTCGATGACCAATTGAGCCCATATCTTCACAGGTTTGAATATTTCATGCACATATTGGGATACACCAAGTGAGGATACTGGTCTTTGACAATTACCAAAAGTGTACCCTGCCTTTAAGTTCCACGCCTGATTTAAAACACCATTATTGATTTTAATTATTATTATTTTTTTGGGACAGCTGAATCAGACTGTTACAACTGCACCCAGGGGATGTACTGTGAGGGTCTAGCAAACACCGAACCAGACGGACCGTGCATGTCTGGTTACTACTGCCCACCAGGACAGATTGTCAAGGATCCTTATGACTACCGCTGCCCTCAAGGTAAAGGAACCTGTCCATTTGCAATTGATGAAAAGCTGCTTTAAGCGTTCAAAGTTGACTATAGGAAGTAGAATTACTCTTTTATCCATTATGGGAAAGCTCCATTAAAGAAAGTGGCCAGAATAACACATCCTTTTTGTCTTTACCAACTCACACCTGTTATCTCCATGTAATTCCTTTTCCAAACAGTGGACTTTTGATTGGATCATGAACAAAGCCAGTAGGGCTGCTGACTGCCCCCAGGCAGATTAACTGCTCATCCATTAAGTTTAAGGACCCAAGTAATGACAATGTAAAGACATTCACTCACTCAAAAGGCTGTATAGTTTCCGAGTTTTGGCGGACAAATTCAGAAATTCTTTAGCTCAAACAAGAGGGTCAAAGAAAAGTTATCATACCAGATCAACATTTTCCAATGTTTCCCATGTTAACAAACATGTAGATTGTACAATTCTAAAACAAAGCCATATATTTCTGTTTCTTTATGATTTTCCTGACATTTTCTTTAAAAATAATGGGGTAAAAAATCAACAACATTATCAGCGCCGGACATATGGTGATGATTATACAGAAATGAATGGTCTCTTAAGGGTTAAACAACGCTGTTCGTCCGCTCAGGACTATAAGGTCATTAGTGCAGTCTGTATGGATTTTAGAAAATTGGTTTTGCATATTTTGGAGCTTCTGGTAACAAAGTTTATTGATCAAGAGTGGTCTAAATAAGTAAACGTTTGGCAAAAAGAAACAATCATTTTCAAATTGAAACATTTTATTTGTGGATTTTGATTTATAATTTTTCACATGTATATGCCTTTTTCACTTTACGCCCTTTTGATCGTTATTGATAAGAAATTGCAATGAACGACCTTATAGCACTGAGCTGACACGATTATCTTCAGGTAAGTTGGCACGATCTAAATCCAATCATTTTTGTCTTCCCGTCCCCAGGTCATTATTGCCCAGAGGGTAGCCATGAGCCGATACGTTGCAGCTCTGGCTACTACCAGGATGAGACAGCTGAAGGGTCCTGCAAGGAATGTCCTAGCGGCTACTTTTGTGATAGCACTCTCAGCCCGGTGGTCTTGTACAACAACTCCCTGTGTTTAGAAGGTAGTTTAAGCTTGTTATTTTGTTGTGCCCCACACTTCCCCCAGTCTCACAAGCCAACAGGTGCCCCAACTTAATGAATCCAATGCCCACCCAGACACCAGTGGCTATAGCCTAGCTATAGTGATTGGTATTGTAATTCACACTTCTGATCAATCTTTTCTCATGGATCATTTTTGTTTACATGTGTATGTATGATTTTCCCCCGCAGGTTATTTCTGCCCTCCCTTGACGCGCTACTCCACAGAGTTCAAATGCCCCCGGGGGACGTTCGGTAATCGTACCGGTATGAACTCCAGCGATGACTGCAACCCCTGTCCCGGCGGGTATTACTGCGACGAGGAGGCTCAGACGTCTTACACTAAACTCTGTTCAGCCGGGTAAGAGGTTGTTAAGAAAAGGCGTGGTCCTCTTGCTCTTGTCTCAGTGAAGAGGAAATTCAGACTTTTATCTGAATTCAGATTTTCTTATGTCTGCTTAATGGAAAAAAAAATACTTTTTTTTTCTTCAGATACAAAGAAATCTTGCTCTTTGATCTACACTGGTAAAAATTGTATTCTTGAGATAAAAAAATATCTTATTTCAAACCAACTTTTCTGGTGTCACTCCCAAAAATCTCAATAGAAAGATTTTTTAGAGGGTGACACAAGAATGTTTTTCTTGAAATAAGATTTGTTTTTCAAAGAAACATTTCAGGCATGTGATTTCTCAGGATTATTCCTGATTTCAGGAATTAAAAAAAAAAATCTATTAAAGCCATACAATTTTCTTGAAAGAAGTAAAAGCAATCACCAAAGGGAGAAAGAATTAGTCCACATTGTGTCCAAACCTGTAGGTTTATATTTGCAATGATGCACAGAGTCTGTAAACCTCTTGAATTTGTACCATCTGGGAGGTTCCAGGTCAGAACAAGGGCCCAATTTCATAGAGCTGCTTAAGCACAAAAAGTAGCTAAGTACAACAAAACTATGCTTACCAGAATACGGTTACCAGCTAAAACACCATGTCACATGTACAATCTGTGACTGGTATCATGCTTATTTTTGCTAAGCAGAACTTTTTTAAGCAATATTTTCTGCTTAAGCCGCTCTATGAAAATCGGCCAAGGGGGAACTTAGGCATCTTCAGGAATTTTCAATTTGTCAAATCTTTTCCTTGAAATGTATTTATGTTTCCCTTATACAGATACTACTGCCGCACCGGTGCCCTGACATCCACTCCCAACCTGACATTAGACGCCAACATCTGCCCTGCCGGCTACTACTGTGTCGAGGGAACCACTGAACCGGTACCCTGCCCACCAGGGACCTTCTCAGATATGACGAAGCTGACAGGTCTGGAGGAATGCGGTAATTGTACGAAAGGTACGCGAGAAGAAATATCAATGAGTTTTTATTTGTTTTCTGTTTTTTTGCTTTATGCAATGCTCATCATTTTAATAAATATGTTGCGGGGTCATACCCCCTATGTACCGTAGCATTATATTGAATGGTCAGACAGTAGGAGGGCTGACTTTGTACTGTGTAGATGCATTCACCACATAATATCATTATTGCTGGCTGGCCATACATGTAGTTTATCTGTCATTCAAAACCACAGTGAGTGATATTGAGTAGTCAGAGAGTAGGAGGGTTGACTGTGGATTGTGTAGATGAAATCACCTCATAAGACCATACATCACCTTGTAAACCATGACAAGGTGCTACCTTTATAAATACACATGATGCAATGCTGACATCATTTTAATAAATATGTTGAGGTCATACCCCCTATGTACCGTAGCATTTCTGACAACAGATTTTCATTATATATAAGGGGGGCCTGACTAGATTGCCTTTTCAACATTTGGTGCTTGATATGGGGCGTGGTGGTACCTCCTCCCTCGTGACTTCATTGTTTGCTTGGAATCTCAGGAATTCTTTTTTTTTGGGGGGGGGGGTGGGTTACTTCAGTACAAGAGGAAAATAGTGTGTTCACCCTTTCATGCACCATTTATTTTTGTGATAAATTGGTCATATGGACACATTAATTGTTTACTTGGTTTTTTGCAAAAGGCGACCCCCCCCAAAAAAGACAGGTCACAATAGCACCCTCAAAAGTCCTCTGTCCTATTCTGAAAACTGTGTGTTTTACAACTATTTTTCTTAAGGGATTTAAACCGGTCGCTAGCGATTGGTCGGCGCATGAAAGAGTTTAAAGTATTGGAACACTTGGGTACCCTCTGCCCCCATATAGGGCATGGTATACTTTTCAACTTCAGTTTGAGCATAAAGCTGCATTAAGTTTGCTTAATTTGAATTTGCTTTAGAGAAAAAAACGAGATCACAATATTTTTCTAAATTTTTAATTTTTATTTTATTTTCAGGCCAGTACTGTCCAGACTACGGAATGACCGCTCCGGCCGGAGAATGCTTGGCTGGCTACTACTGTCCAGAGGGCTCCAGCAGTCTGGATCAGATTGAGTGTCCAGTGGGCAAATACTGTGTCAACGGCACGTTTGATCCAGCAAACTGCCCAAGAGGTAAGTTGGTGGACAGTCAAATTATTATTTCCGAGCTTGATTCATGACGTTTGTTTTTTAAGTGTTGTTTGAAGCTTTGCATGGTGTGGAACAATAAGAAGTAACTATAAATAAATAGTCAACTTGTTGATACTGACAACTCATCTTAAGATGATTCTTAGTGCTTTGTGAAATCAAGCCCAGACGTCACAAATTATTGAAGAATTGTCTTTCGTTTGTTTTAGGGACTTCTAGTAACTGATGTCACAAATTATTGATGAGCCTGTTGTTTGGGGACTACTAGTAACTGATGTCACAAATTATTGATGAATTTGTTGTTTTGGGACTTCTTGTAACTGATGTCACAAATTAATGATGACTTTGTTGTATGGAGACTTCTAGTAACTGATGTCACAAATTATTGATGAATTTGTCACAAATTATTGATGAATTTGTCAGAAATTATTGATGAAGTTGTCACAAATTATTGATGAATTTGTCACAAATAATTGATGAAATTGTCACAAATTGTTGATGAAGTTGTCACAAATTATTGATGAATTTGTCACAAAATATTGATGAAGTTGTCACAAGTTATTGATGAATTTGTCACAAATTATTGATGGTTTTTGTCTTTCGTTGCTTTAGGGACTTACAACAACGATACGATGAAGGCAGCGGAGAGCGAATGTTACCCCTGCTCCGGAGGCCATTACTGCGAGACGGAAGGACTGACTGAACCTACGGGAGACTGCGGTGTTGGTATGTATCCATCAACCATCAAGATCCATACAACATTGGTTTATAGAAGATTATATTTATTCCCATCCTCCAATTTTCAATAACCCTAACCACCCCAGGCCTGCCAAAATCAAACAGATGGTTTTGTTGGAATTTGGATGGTTTAGTCCTGTGGAGAGTACCCACTAAATCACAGTCCAGAAGCACAGGACCTGTTGGAGTATGATGGGTTGTGTACTGTTCCAGTACATAAACTGTTGGAGTATGATGGGTTGTGTACTGTTCCAAAAAGTAAACTGTTGGAGTATGATGGGTTGTGGAAGCTTTCTGGTAGAAATGGGTTAGGGATAAACATACCTTACATGTACAACCAATCTGACAGATTTCATCAAATTCAGTAATCGAGGTTTTGTGGTAAAACAAAAATTATACTAAAATAAATAATAAATAAATTAACTTTGTCTGCTCAGGACTATAAGGTCATTAGTGTAATTTGTATGGATTTCATAAAATTGTTTTTTTCTTCATATTTTGAAGCTCCTGGTATTTTGGAGTTTATTGATCAAGAGTGGTCTTCAAAGTATTTGTTTGGCAACAAGAAACATTCATTTTCTAAGTAAAAAATTTATTTGTTGATTTTGATTAATTTTTTTCAAATTTACACACGCTTTTCATTTAATGACCTTTTGATCTTTTTCAATTAATGACCTTAAATCACTGAGCCAACAAGTTGATGTTTTTCAGGGATTTTGTGCACGTTTGTTTCAGGCTTGTTTCAATATGCGACTATCAAAATAAGTAGTGGTGATATATGGGATTTTCAAATGCTACTTCCTTGACATTGACACTTATTTTGGACAAATAAAGAAAGGTGTCCAGTATGCCTGAGTTCAAAACACCAAGTAAGGCCTTTTGCGAACCTCGGCTTGCGCTCCGGCTCCAGCTTGGGTTCTGCCATCAATTTTGGAGTAGTGTGCATTTCGCTCTGTGTTTCCAACGTCAAACAAAGCCTAAGGTCGATTTCACAAAACTCTTCCTAACTTAGGACTAGTCCTAGGCAATGCTAAGAGATAGGACTTGTCTCAAGTTAAGACCAGTTACTGGTCCTAACTTCAGATAAGACTAGTCTTATCTATTTGTGAAATCGGTTCCTGGAGCCGGAGTCCGAGCCGAGGTTTGGGAATAAGCCCCTGGACAACCCTCTGGCAAAACATAGTGATCCTACTTTTAGACAGAGAGAAAAAAGTGCCATAGAGAAAATGATGACCATGAAGTTGACAACAATCTGTATTTCCGTTTTCAGGATATTTCTGTCCGCCAGGCACCATCGAGCAAGATCCAATGGATAACGAGTGTTACGTTGGGTATTATTGCCCGGGAGGAGTGGCGTACCCCATCCCGTGCCCCAACTACACCGAGGCGAACCAGACCAAGTCCTCTAGCTGTAACCTCTGCCCCCAGGGCTACTACTGCCCCCAGCCTGGGGTGAGATACTCTTGCCCGCAAGGGTACTACTGCCCGGCTGGGACAGGTAAAGTCAATATTCATCTGCCATGTAATAGTTCTTTAGTTTTTAATCATTTAAAAATGCGGGATTTGAACCCGTTACAGGAAAGCTCCATTGAAGAATATCCGAGTTTGGCCACCAAAACTCGGAAGCTATACATCCTTTTCAGTGAGTGAGTATGTTTACATTGTCATTACTTGGGTCATTAAACTTAATGGATGAGCAGTTAATCCGCCTGGGGCAGTCATCAGCACTACTGGCTTGTTCATGATCCAATTAAAAGATTAGGGTCCACTGTTTGGAAAAGGAATTACATGGAGATAACAGGTGTGAGTTGGTAAAGATAAAAGGGATGTGTTATTCTGGCCTCTTTCTTTTGGAGCTTTCTGGTAATGCCACAACCCCTGCATTCTACAGCTATAAAAATCCTAGATCACCCGAGTGTGCACTGAATTGAGAGGCGACGATAAGTGAAATTGTTGTCGTTGATCCATTTGAAGGTGTTGACTGGGAAGCCTGCCCTCGTGGGACCTACAGCGACCAGGAGGGTTTGTACTCTCGCGATCAGTGCAAGCCGTGCAGAGCAGGCTACTACTGCGACGGCGAACACCTCAGCATGGAAACCGACCAATGCGCTGCAGGGTACTACTGCGTGTTCGGTGTGGACCGGCCAGAGCCCGACGGCGATAACTCAACGTCGTGCTCGTACTACGACGGGCGACAGACCGGGTACGGAGGGAAGTGCCCTGTTGGGCATTTCTGCATGGAGGGGACCATCTATCCAGAGCCCTGTTTAGCCGGGACATACGCCCCAGCTGAAGGCATGGATGAGTGCTTAGCATGTGAACCAGGTAGGGTCAAGATTTGGTCCCATTTCAAAGAGCTGCTTAAGCACAAAAATAGCCAAGCACAACAAAATTATGCTAGTACCAGAAAAAGGTTACCAGCCAAAATACCATGTCACATGCACCATCCATGACTGGTATCCTGCTAATTTGTGCTCAGCATAAAACTGGTTAGCAAAATTGTCTGCTTAAGCAGCTCTATGAACAGTCTTTGTCTGTAACAGTGCTGGCAAAATGTCAGCATAAAACCCCATTTATAAAATAGCAGCATGCATGCCTTGAAGGATCAGATCACTAAACACACAGTTTTTCTTGTTTTTTTTCCTAAAAAACTGTGACAGAAAACATTGTCCTAAAACACACCCAGACATTGCTCTTGCTAAGCTCTTATATGATCTAATTTCAGGTTACTACTGTCCGCCAGAGTCATCCGCATATGCGGACAAGCCGTGCCCGTCCGGTCACTACTGCCCAGAGAAGACTGAGTCGGACACTCAGTACCCATGTCCGATCGGAACCTTCAACAACCTGACCAAGAGTATCAACGATAGTGACTGCGTCAGCTGCACAGGTAAGATCTCCAGTCTGATCTAGTAGATAATGTTGCTTAACATTTATGCTTAGCTGGAATACTGGAGTAGACAGGGAGCCAGTCAGGAGTGATGTTCATTTATTGATATTTTGCCTGGTAACCCAGTTCTGCTTGCAACAATGTACCCTGCTAAATTTTCTTCTTCACAACTTTTTAAAATATTTTTCCTGAAAACCACAGCAGATGATATTGAATGGTCAGAGAGTAGGAGGGTTGACTGTGTACCATGTAGATGCATTCACCACATGATATCATATTGCAGGCTGGCTGGCATATATGTAGTTTATCTGTCATTCAAAGCCACTTGGAATGATATTGAGTGGCAGAGAGTAGGAGGGTTGACTGTGGACTGTTAAGATGCATTCACCACATGATATCATATGACAGGCTGGCATGGTTTGTCTGTCATTCAAAACCACAGTGAATGATACAGAATGGTCAGATAGTAGGCGTGGTCTGTGATATCCCAGAGCTGCCAACTCTCCCTGATTCTGCAGAAAGTTCCCTGAAAATAAAACAATCTTTCCATGTTCTGATAAACAAATTTGAAAATCTCCCTAATTATGGAAACTTTGTCCCTATTATGTTGTGTGCAATTCTAAATATCTCCCTGACTGTCTTACAAAATCTCCCTGTACACATGTTGTAATTTTATTTTTTGATAACGACAGGTGGATCTTACTGCGCCAGCAGCGGCCTCCCCAACCCCACAGACATCTGCCAAGGAGGTTTCTACTGCAGCGGGGGTGCCTCCGAGGCTACCCCCTCTGGAAACGGAGGCGACATGTGCATGGCCGGCTACTACTGCCCAGCGGGGGCATCCTATGCTGTTCCCTGTCCAGGGGGAGAGTATTGCGCCGGAGAGGGCCTGAACCAGACCTCGGGGATTTGTGATGCCGGGTTTTATTGTACCTTAAAGGCTGTGGTGCCTAACCCAGAGGATGGGGTGACAGGTGAGTAACAAAGTTGACCCCCATTACGGGAAACTCCATTGAAGAATTTCCGAGTTTGGTCACCAAAACTCGGAAACTATACATCCTTTTCAGTGAGTGAGTGTGTTTACATTGTCATTACTTGGGTCATTTAACATAATGGATGAGCAGTTAATCTGCCTGGGGCAGTCAGCAGCACTTTACGCAACTGCATATAAGTCCGCTTGCGCAACATTTATTGATTAAGTTGTGCACCACTAACACAATATATCTTGCGCAAATCTTGAGTCCAGCGTGCCAGACCGCTCGGCCACAACACTCAACACATCAAAAGCAAAGTTCTATGAGATGATATAATACTCTCTATTGTGAGGGAAAGTCTTTCCTCATGACTGAAATCTTGTCTTCCCCCTGCTGTTCAGGTAACTTCTGCCCCAAGGGTGCCTACTGCCCTCCACAGAGTGCCTCCGAGCAGCTCTGCAACCCAGGCTACTACCTCAACAGTACCCACAACAACTACAGCTCCGCCTGCTTGCTGTGCGACGCTGGCTATTACTGTTCCGGTGAGGGGAACGCCGAACCGACCAATGTGTGCTCTGCTGGGTATTACTGCCCTCCGGGACAGGAAGAGCCAACTCCTGACGCTTACAATTGCACACAAGGTGTGTATTTATAACTTGAACTGTGTATTCTTGTTCTACAAGTCATAATTGCATAAAGTTTGTCAAATTTTCCTCTTTTTGGGTATTTTTTTCTTCAAAGATTGTACTTTTATTGTATTTGTTTTTAGTCCACTAACTTAAGTGCTGTCTAGAATTATCAATTTTTTTATTTATTTATTAATATTTTTTATAGTGGGTCAATGAAATATAGAAAAAACTATACAAAAAATTCAATAAAAAAAATGAAAAATATGAAAAAGGAAAACAAAATCTGAAATTAGTTAGTTGGATAGTCTGGGTCAAAAGTATTTTTAACAGAAACTTTATAATTCTGAATGGTCCGCTTAGCAATGATTTATTTTTTGTTCTTTGTCATCAGGTCACTTCTGTCCGGCCGCTTCCATCGAGCCGCTCCGCTGCGAGTCTGGTACCTACCAAGACGAGATCGGTCAGTCAGGATGCAAAGATTGTCCAGAGGGCTACTACTGCGATAACACCATTGAACCTGTTGTACTATACCAAAACTTGTACTGCCCTACAGGTACTGCCCTTCAGTAGAACTGCTTGATGTCATCATTCTTAGAAATTTTTCATATAAGTTTTCTTTTAACGAAAGGTGTTATACAGGATTGGAAGAGCTGACACAATAATAATAATATTAATAGTGGCTTCTTATATAGCGCCCAAATCCGTCACTCAGTGACGCTCATGGCGCTCCAACATTCAGTATTTTTCCTGCAAGGTAATGTGGAGCTACATTTTTGAAGTATGGGACCTTTTTCCTTTGCATAGCACCATGTAATGGTTTACAAGGTGCTATGGTGCAATATGCAGCCAAACAAACCAGGAACACCGGGGCGAACCCCTTCCCTTAAGTGTACTGGTTTCTTTTATGTGCATTTCACAACGTCTCATCATAAGGACGCAGCATTAAAGGTTAAGTGACTTGCTTAAGGACATAAGTGTCACAATCGGGACTCGAACCAACACTCTGCTGATCAGAAACACCAGAGCTTGAGTCCGGTGATCTTATCCACTCGGCCACGACAGGCCAAACATCTAACATTGTCGCTGAACAAAACGGTGACTCTTCTTTCTCTTTCTGTGCACTATTAAAGGTTTCTACTGCCCTCCCAAGACGAAATACGCAACTGAGTTTGCCTGCCCCAATGGTACCTTTGGTAACTTGACTCACCGTAACGACGTAGGGGATTGCGAGCCATGCAGAGCGGGACAGTACTGCGAGACGGAAGGCTTATCTGAACCTACCGGAAATTGCTACGCAGGTAAAGTATAATCCCCATCATAACTTTTTAAAATCTGAATTATTTCTCAGATCACGGCTCGATTTCACCAAGTACTAAGATTCACCATAAGATGAGTTGACAATATTGCCGTAGTGAATTATTTTGTGATGTTACACTTTGGACAGGTTTTTGATTTTCTCAGGAATTTCCCGATTGCAGGACTTTCTCAAAAACTCCTCGAGCCTTCAAATTTTCTTTAAAAAAAAGGAAAGCCATCACCTAAGGGAGACAGAAAAAGTTCACTTTGTGTTCAAACCTGTATTTCTTAAAAAAAGGATGCGGCTTCAAAAAAGGAAGAGAGCAGGGACGATCAATTGGTGTGTTTTTTTTCACTTGGCCTGACAAGTCCGCTTGACTCGTTTGTCTCTCCACAGGTTACTTCTGCACCAGCGGATCCAACACCCCAACGCCGACCATCGGCAGCAACGCCAACGAGTGCCCGGCCGGGTTCTACTGCGGGAACGGGACGGCCACCCCACAGGCATGTCCACCGGGAACCTATAACCCCTTCATCATGAGGGAGTCCTTGGATGACTGCGTTAGCTGTGACGGCAAACACTACTGCCCCGACTACAATATGACTGCTGTAGGAGAGCTCTGTAGCCCCGGTAGGTCTTCTGATATTCTTTTTTTGTTTAAAGTTGAGAACAGACGGACAGGCTCTTTTAAGAGCTACCATCTCTTTTAAGAAAGATTATTTGTAAGCGGTTCGTACATGGTAGACAGTAGGATCCCTCGGGGCAGACGCCGCACTCCGACGCTCCAACGTAGTCGGTAAACATCCTTGCTGCGCACTCCCTGTAGATTCCGCTGCCGTTGGGGCAGTGCACGCCATTTAATTTATACCCAACATGCATCTCAAATTGCTCGTTACTTTTACGACAGGTGTGTAGAGCTATGTTTTGAATTATGAGACCTATATATCTAGCACCTTGTAAGGGTTTACAAGGTGGTGTGGCGCAGTCTGCGGCCAACCATGCCAGTAAACACCAGGGTGAACCCCTTCTCTTAGCGATAAGTTTACTGGGTTCTTGTAAGTGCATTACACAACACACGGGACCTACAGCTTTAGGTCCCATCTGAAGAATGAAGCAATAGGGAGGAATGCAAATTAAAATGGGTGATAACTTGAGGGTAGCCTCAAAGTTTTTTTTGACGTTTTCCAGGTTATCCAGGTTCCAACCTCGAGTTACCTTGAGTTATTGCTTGTTTAATTCTGCATTGCTCCCTTATGGTTAAGTGTCATGCCCAAGGACACAAGTGCCATGTCTGGGACCCGAACCCACACTCTGACAAACAACACCACAACTTGAGTCTGGTGCACCCTTAAGAACTGAGTAAATATATATTGTATAGCCACAACTCCTACAAGATAAAATCATATTTTGACATTTCGTTTTTTGCTTTTGATGTCGCTTTGACTCCTGCAGGATACTACTGTGCATCGGGTGCTGATAATGCCGAGTACCAGGAGTGCCCAGAGGGTCAATACTGTGAGCAGGGTACCGACGTACCACAGCCATGCCCGCCGGGGACGTGGTCAGACGTCAAGAAGTTAATGTCTGAGAGTGAATGCTACAACTGCACTGGTGAGGTTTAACGCTGATAATACTCCTATTTTCAGAACGGAGCAAAATTTGACTGAAAAGATCATTGAAAAGGCAGTTTTTATGAAAAAAAGGGGTCGGGGTTTCGGGCGGGGACGATCATCAATTGTTTTTTTTTATGTGGCCTTAGTTTTGATAATTTTTACAATTCTGGTACTTTGTCTTCCAATCTTTCCGCAGCTGGATTCTACTGTCCGCTGAGCGGCATGACTGCAGTCATCGACGAATGCTGGGGAGGTTTCTACTGCCCCGGTGGTGACAGTGTCCCCAATCCCGTTGACTATCAGTGCCCTGCCGGCGTGCACTGCCCCAACGGCAGCGGAATCTACAGGGAGTGCGCAGCGGGGATGTTTACCGACTACGTTGGAGCGTCGGAGTGCGGTGTCTGCCCCGAGGGATCCTACTGTCTACCGGTTACCCCTGAGAATGCATCGTTGGCGTATCAACCCTGCCCCGCTGGATACTACTGCCCATACGGTAAGGGGACCTTGTCCAAATGAGTCCAGGGGTCGATTTCACAAAGCACTATGATTCATCTTAAGATGAGTTACCATAGTGATTTGTATTGTGACATCACTCTTTGCTAAGCAGCTGCGATGGATTTGCAGTTACGATCAATCTTAACTCTTTGTGAAATCGAGCCCTGGACAGCCAGCGGTTGAGTACCGTCCAGGATAGAAATACAGTCCAACGGAAATCAAACAAAAATTTGACATCGGAGAATTGTTATCTGACTACCTGTCCTGGATTAATTTTAACAATACCCCCTAAGATGTTCTAATTTTCATTCTCTACTTCAATTTTTGTTGAAAAGAACCTTGCCAAAACGTGGGTATACCATGTAAACAAACCAAGAAAGCAACGCATCAGTGTGCGTGGACAAGCATGGCTGCTTCCCAGTGCTTCTGCCGTAGGTGCTGAAGAAGCCACGCTTTTCCACGCACACTGGGCGTGGCTGCTTTACATTGTTTACCAAGTATGAGTCACGTGACTCCAGTCGCTAATTGTGTCTATTGAACCCACACCCTGATGACTGATAGCCTCCAGAAATTAAGTCCTACAGTGACTATACATTAACAAGAAATCCTTGTTTTTTATTTTTTCAGGAACTGGGGCAGATTGGCAGGCGTGCCCGGCTGGTACCTATAGCCCGGTGGAAGGGCTGACCAACGTAACAGAATGCAGATCTTGTAATGGAGGCCAGTACTGCACCGGGCCTCACGAGATCTCCACATCTGGTGACTGCTGGCCAGGTAACAAAAATAAAAATAATAATAATTAAGAGAGGTTTGTGGTAACACCATGTGAATATCTCTTATTAGTAGTTTTGGTTCTGAAAAGAACCGGTGGTTAACGACTCAACGTTTCGATCAGTATGCTCTGATCGTCTTCAGGAGAACTACTGAAGAGCATACTGATCGAAACGTTGAGTCGTTAACCACCGGTTCTTTTCAGAACCAACTCTACTCAAAAGAGATATTCACATGGTGTTACCGCAAACCTCTCTTAGTTATACCTCCACCATGCAAAGTTTCAAATCCTACTTAATAATAATAATAATAATTCAGAGCATTTATATAGCGCTCGAACTAACCAGAGGACGTAACACAGCACTTTAACATTAAAATATCAACCTGCGAAAAGAGAAATATAAAAAGAATAAGTCAAAACACATCAATTCAACACGTGAGTTTTGAGAGATTTTATGAAAGCTGCTAGTGAGTATAGAGTGGCGGATACTGTAGGTTTAATTGTTCCAGAGTTTGAATTACATTTTGTTTTGCCCTTTAAAAAAATCAGCAAAATTGTGATTAAATAGCACGAAATGTATTGAAGCCTACACCATGTGTACATGTAGGTCAGCCATTGTACTCGATAAAATGTTCCTACTATTTTTTCTGAGGGCCAAAAATTTTGGGTGAGCTTTCAGATTGGAACATGCTTTTCCAATAACTACCAAACCTGTGCATTAGTCTTTAACAATGAGTCTTTTTGTTGTTGTTACCCACTAGGTTATTACTGTACATCCGGAGTGGATCGCCCAGATCCGGGAGCCAGCAGCGATGCGATCAACTGTTCCTGCCCAGAGCAAACTGTCTTCACTGGTGAGTCAAGACTACTCATGAGATGGACCCTGAGGGGCTCAAACAAATTTAAAAACGCTCCTGATAATCAGGAATAAACCAAGAAGGGCAGAGAGGGAGGCAGGGTGGCCACAAATATTTAGAATGTTTTCTTTTTAGTTGCTTCAATGTCTTATTAAACAGCTTGTAAAAAACTGTTTTGTGATTGTCCTTTCTTTCCAGGCGAGGGCGGTATATGCCCCGTGGCCCACTATTGCCCGGTCAATAGCAGCCTGCCGACGGCCTGCGCTCCAGGCAAATACAACAACCTGACCGGTCAGGCAGAATGCTTCACCTGCGTGGAGGGATACTACTGCTTGGCACAGACTACACATTACATTGACTTTGACTGCCCCGTAGGTAAGTAGGTAGTTAAATACCAGACGTACTACAAGAGATTTTGTCTTTTCTTAGCCGAAGCCAAAGCCGAAAGACACGGCCTTGGAGCCATATTTGCTTAGCAATATAATAACAGGGTACCAGTTGCAGGAATGTGATAGATGTGACATCTTGGCTGGTAACCTGTTGCTGCTATTAGCAAGCCTCTCTGTGTGCTTACCAGTTCAATGAAAGAGACCTTTTTGCTCCTCTTTGTTCTCTCAGGTCACTTCTGCCCGAGTGGAACCATGGACCCGATTGAGAATCCCTGCCCACCAGGGACTTACAACCCGGACCTGAACGCAAAGGACATGGATGCGTGTCTGTCGTGCCCGATGGGGAAATACTGCGATGGCTCGGGGAATGCTAACTACACTGATGAGTGTGACGAGGGTTGGTACTGCTCTGGAGGAGCCTCTAACCAAACGTCGACATCGCATGGCGGACGCTGTGAACCAGGATACTACTGTCCAAGAGGTGAAACTCCGCTCCTTTTTATAAAAAGTTTTGCAAACTCCATTGCCACATTAAGCTGTGAAGCAGTACATAATGCTTATCAAATTTAATTGCTTTATCAAAAGTATACGGGGAGCCAGTCACAGGCAGTGTATTTTTCAAAGCATTTTGGTTGGTACCCAATTTCTGAGTTTTGAGGCTTGCTTGCTGAGGTTTTCGCAATGTATATGTTCAGTTTACGGTAACACCATCTGTATATATATACTTTGCTGTGTGTTGATTTGTTCTTTGAGAACTTGTCTTGCTATTTATTCTACTGCCGCAGATTAGATTTGAGAATTCGGAGACTACTTGGTTCTGAAATGACTGTCCTGCCTATTAACTACTACCTGGGGGGTTGGGGGGGAGGAGGTAGAAAATTTACCGGGACTACTACTTTCACTTAGTTGATCGAGGGAATTTCTTGTTATTAACCTCACGGCCGCAGAGTGAGTTCTTAAATGGTCTCAACGTTTCGACTAGCCTGCTCTATCAAATTGCTTAAATTTGTTTTACCATGGGTTTTAAATTTGAGTGTTCTTTATTCTGAAGTATATTTTCCTAATGGAAGAGCTCCAGGAATAGTAAAACACAGAAACAATGTCAAATCAATTTATACGTTATCTCTTTCAGGATCTGGAGCCCCGACTCCTTGCCCTGGTGGGAAGTACTGCCAAACACCAGGCCTAGCCCTCCCGACTGCCGATTGCGATGCCGGCTACTATTGCATTGGTTCCTCGACGACTGGTACCCCGGAAGACGGGTTGGAAGGTGACGAATGCCCCCCGGGATTCTACTGTGAGGCCGGGTCAATGTGGCCGGATCCCTGTCCTCCAGGGACCTTCAGCCCCTACTCTAAGAACGTCAACGTTTCGGACTGCTTGGACTGTTTGGATGGAGACTACTGTGGGGAGTACAATCTGACTGAGACAAACGGTAAGTCACGACAGCTTAGATAATTTGGGAGGGAGGTGATTCATCCTTTACTCGCAGCTGAGAAGCTGAATTGCAAAGGACGCGGCTGCAACGTGTTCGAGCCGCAGTCATGTAAAGGCGCCTTTAACAGCCAGCCACATCAACCCATTTCTGACCACAGATCACAGCCAGAGATCGAACGTGTTTGATTTTTTCGATGAGAGGAAAACCGGAGGGCCTGGCGAAAAAAAAAAAATTGTGGCATAGGAGAGAACCAATGCACAACTCTACTCACATATAATGGCGCTCGCCAGGAATTGAACCAGGGCCACAGTGGTGAGAGGCGAGCGCTTTACGCACTAGCCACCCATGCCACCCTAGATAATGCCAAAACAAGGGAGTGTGGGGTTGGGGTTTGGACAGGCAGTAAAGTATGAACTAAATACCAGTCGTACTACTAGAGCTTTTGTCTTTTCTGAGCCGAAACCAAAGACACAGCCATTGTGCCATTTGCCGAAAAACACTCAAGAATATGTAATACTTTGATTGGGCTTTTTATCTTTCTGCTTGTATAGGGAACTGCACCCAGGGTTACTACTGCCCTCGTGGTCAGTCTGACCCCCAGGCCTTCCCATGTCTGATCGGTCACTATTGTCCGAGCGGAATTCATGACCCCATCCTGTGTCCGAGCGGCACGTACCAAGACGAACCGGCGAGATGGTACTGCAAGGAGTGCCCCGCTACGTACTACTGTGACAAGTAAGTATCGACTTCATGTATTACTGTTGCTTATTTTGATTAACCCCTAGTGTCATAGGCTAGAGATTCTAAGCTTCTTCTTCTTAAAAACCCCCAAGAAACTGATGTACTTTCCCTTGAACTTTTAACCCATGTCTGCCTGACTACAGGTTTTCCCGTAGAACACACAACGCTGTTAGCGCCTAACTGTGTGAAAACCTGCTGATGAACAAGACGTTAGCGTCTTTCTTTGTACTCTCACTACTAGTGATATCAGACGGGAAATATGGCAAATATATACATCACATTAAAGAGAATTATGTACTCTTTCCAACAGTATTCAGTTTGTTGGGGATAGGTTTATTTGCAAGGCAGTAAATAATGAATGTTTATTGTCCTGCGGTAATAAACGCTATATGGGCTTTAGGCAGGAACTGTGTTTGTGTACTGTGACCAGTCAGGTTGGATATGGGTTAATTACAAATGATTTCCTTCTCTATCTGCCAGTACCTACGGTGTAGTCGTCATCAACGAGACGGTGACGTGTCCGAGGGGTTTCTATTGCGAGGCAGGTACCAAGCTAGCCGAGCAGTCCGGTTGCCCACGAGGGACGTTCGGCAACGACACTGGGTTCGATAACGTGACAGACTGCATCCCCTGTTCAGGTATGTGTGTTTTACTTTAGATTAAATAAGTATCTTAGCCCTCCTGCTGTTATACCGTCTTAAACCATTCACAAAATCATTCCTCACACTTGCCCATAGCTTTGTACACACTTTAGCTTTACCGTTGGATCAATGCAAAATTAAACAGGTATCGTACACGTTTGGTAATGACTCTGAAAATAATGGCATTAAAAACTTACTTGATAAGAAATAAAGCAGCTTTGTATAGTATAATGAATTTTGAGAAACTTTTCACTTCGAAGTACTGCTATATCACTTTTTATCCCCCAAAATTTGAATCTGAGAAGCGTTACGGCCATAACGTTTCTCAGAGTGTGTATTCCAATGCAGATTATTCTTCCTGCGTGGACATAACTGCTCCAGATTTTCAGCAATATCTCAAAAACGCTACCACCTTTTGAAATGAACTTTTCACAGGTTAGTTTTTGGTATGAATCTACAACTACATAGGATTGAAACAAACAGTGAGGTCCAATTACCAAACATATACAGCACCTTAACTCTGCATTTCTCCCTTATGGTAGCAGGTCTTACACATTTTTTTTTACAAATGTGACTTTTAAGACTTGGTGTTAAAATCAACTTGTTTTTTTTTACATTTAACAGGTGGGTCTTACTGTGAGGAGGCAGGGAAGACGGAACCCACCGCTCTTTGCGATGCAGGATTCTTCTGCAAGCAGTACGCCGAGACGGCAACACCAAACCAAGGAGCTGACCAGGCTGACGTCTGCCCACAAGGTATACAAATGCATCAGTTAGATCTGCTCAATGCAACTGCCAAACGGAAAGTGGCAAAAGTTTACTGGAGAAAAAAAATAAAATATATATATTCAGATTATTACAACCAAGCGCAGTGTTTCCTGAGACTTCAACTGTGGAGATCAGGCCCCAATTTCAGAGAGCTGCTTAACAACAACAAATTAGCTAAGCAAAACAAAATTATGCTTACCAGAATAAGGTTACCACCCAAAATACCATGTCACATGTTCAATTTGTTACTGGTATCCTGCTCATTTCTGCTAAGCAGAAAATTGTTCAGCAATATTTTCTTTTAAGCAGCTCTATGAAATTGGGCCCAGTTGCTCAGGCTATTGTGTTTCATACACAGGCTCTACATAATCGTTGAGCTTTAACCTGTGTACTTCTTAAGGTTCTTGACGAGCCAAGAGGGCCCTGTGAGCGACACTACTGCTGTCCATCAAATTTTCTCAACGCGGATGTCAATCAAAAATTTGGAAGTGTTAGGAGGGAAGAAAATTGAGATTTCCTTGAAATCTTTGTTATTATACATTTCTGGTAATGAAACCAAGGATGCCTCATAAGTGAACTTAATCACTGTGGTTCGCAAGCCTGAGGAAACCTATAAACAAGGGTGCTTGCTATGTGAACCAGAAATACCAGGGTTAATCCCCTATTCTTCTATGTTTCTTTTACGTGCTCTACCAATCCTGGTACGCGGGACCTACGGCCTAATGTTTCATTCGAAGGGCAAATCAACTATGGTAAAATATCTTGCTTAAGGACACACGTGCCACGACCGGGACTTGAACCAACACTCTGCTGATCAGAAACACCAGAGCTTGAGTCCGGGGCTCTTAACCGCTCGGCCACGACACGCCACAAAACCATTCACTGTAATATTTCTCTTTCCTGTTGACAGGTTCCTATTGTACTGAGGGAACGGCTGAGCCGTATCCTTGCCCACCGGGTACCTACGGTGCGTCAGACGGTCTTCACAACGTGTCCAGCTGTACTCCATGTCTGGCCGGGTTCTACTGTGAGAGCCAAGGGCTTCTTGATGTCGAAGGTGATTTTGATTGAACTTGGCCTTCAGCTTGATCCATTAACAGGGGCTAGCACCCAACCCTGTTAAGCAGAAATTGGTGCTTAGCAAATTGTTTCTGCTAAGCAAAAGTTTGCAGGGAACCAGTCACAAACAATATACCTTACATGGTGTTTTGGCTGGTAACCTGTTTCTGCTGAGCAATATTTTTGTGTGCTAGGCATTTTGTTTGTGCTTGGCAGCTTGTTGAAATTGGACCCCGGTCATTACAACGCAGCGAAGACTCTGTCCTCTCACTATTATTCCCTAATCAGCAGGTCACACAGCGCCCTCACTGCGGTCAAAGGATGACCTATTATTGGCTGAGAGTAGTGCACTGCGCGTTAACACAGGCATGTTCCATTGTTTGATCTCGGTGATTGGGGGGGGGATGGGTATTCAAGGGTTCTATTACAGTGTGGCTGAAGCAGTCGTCTCAGATGCCGCCTCGTTCTGTTTTTTAAAAGTGTTATATTTTGTTTCCCTTCAGGACCTTGCCAGGAGGGGTACTACTGCCCCATCGGGTCTAGTTCCCGGACTCAGGTGATCTGCACTGTGGGCAACTACTGTCCTACAACGTCCGACATCCCAACAGCGTGCCCTAAAGGTACTTTTAACCCCTACGAGGGGCGCATGAACGAGAGTCAATGCACGCCGTGTACGGAGGGAAGTTACTGTCAAACCCAGGGTGAGTTTGAATCTAGGCCCTCGTGTGGTAAATATTGACCAGTCTCTGTGACTTGGGTAGTTCTTATTTTCTTAGACTGTTTACCTGTCTGTATGTTTTGAAGTGCAGACAGGCTTTGGTATTACGGGTTTTTGCTGTACGCACAGGGGCATACACATAAAAATATAAAACAAAATTGATAGCTGGTATGCGTGTTTAACCCTTACTATGCAATGGCCATTTGTAGCACCAGCCAAAAGGTCGAAGGTTAATCTCCAAAGTTGAGCTTGGTTTCTCTGTTGTTGGAAGGTCAGTATCTAGCACATTTCACAAACCTGGAGCTGATGAGATCAGATGTGCAGGCTATTGTTTTTTGTACACAATCTTTGAACTTAAACCTTTGTGCTTTTTGCAGGTCTTGACCAGCCAACAGGCCCCTGTGAGCAGCGCTACTATTGCCCACCAGGTCAAAGTTCACCCCGGCCGTATGACTACAATTGCACCGTTGGTCACTACTGTCCACTCAACTCGTCCGAGCCTATCCCGTGTGCCAACGGGACGTACATGAATCAAACACATGCAGACGAATGCTTCATCTGCCCAGAAGGATGGTAGGAAACAAAAATATATATATGGCTTTTGATAAACTACATTTATTCAAATCCTCTGATTTTTTTAACGGAACAATAAATATAATATATGTTTTTGGAAGATTACGCTCAATCCAGTTTTCAAGAATCACTTCATAATGGCATGTTACACTAATGGTGCTTTGAAAGTACAATAAACATTCTTCCAATCGTCTCGTTTAATAAAAAGAACAAAAAACACCAGGAAAGATAGAGATATAGTCTGGCAGGTAGATGATGAATTGTGCCTTTGATAATACAAGCATGGTATTTGTCGCACAGCCAGCGTATGTCATCAGAAAGATATTATTTTGGCCGAGGGCCATCACAGATTTTGTATTTGTCCTTTGAAAAAAATCACTTAAAAAGATATTTTGAAAATATTTTTTCGATGGACAAATCTGCGATTGCATTAGAGAGACTTGTTATTTGTCCCCACTTTCATGAGGACTCTATCAATTGGAAAATAAGTGCATCACAAAACTGAATTTGACCTCGGAGCCCCGCTTTAAAAAAATGCAGAAATTGTCACTGGGCTTGAATCCCTCCTGACTTTCCTGTAGATTTATTCCACAGGTTTCTGAAAGCGCTGAATATACAGTGTCAGGGTGAAAAACAAAATCAAATTCTTATCTTTGAAAATTCTATTTTCTAGGTATTGTGTTTTGGGCAACCTCATTGACGTTTGTCCCATGGGATACTGGTGTCCTCTGGGTACCGGTTTCGACTGGCAACCATGCCCGCATGGAACGTTTGGGAATGAGACCGGTCTGTCTACGGTAGACCAGTGTGAGCAGTGTCTGGGCGGGTTCTACTGTGATCAGCTTGGAGCGACGAGTGTTACAGCTAGCTGTGATCCTGGTGAGACAAACAATCAATCATCCACTTTAGTCATTAGTATTATTTGTTATTGTTGTTATTTTATTTTTAATTTTTTTTAATCACCAACAGTTTGAACAGAAATGTTGTTTGAAGCTTTGCGTGGTGTGGAGAAATAAGAAATAACTATAAATAAATAGTAAACTTGCGGGTACAACCATGTGTAAATCTCTTTTTGGGAGTGTTGGCTCTGAAAAGAGCCGGTGTGGTCTCGAGGTTTCGAACAGTATACTCTCCTGAAGACGAGCAGAGTATACTGTTCGAAACGTCGAGACCACACCGGCTCTTTTCAGAGCCAACACTCCCACAAAGAGATTTACACATGGTTGTACCCGCAAGTTTACTATTCATTTATAGTTACTTCCTAGTTTGAACAGACATTACTGATTTTGATGATTTTAAAAAATACTCTTTTCTGGTGAAAGTCTCTGAAAAAAATATAGTATGAAAAAGGAAGGTAGTTTTTTTTTAGAGATTGATATTTTCTGTTAACTTAAGAAACATGAGGAATTGTAAACTTGGGACTTGGCTTCACCAGGACCCTTTTGAGTGCCGGTGCTGCATACTCTTAAGGAGTTGAGATTCTTGGGGGTATGCTTAACCCTTACAGTGCCGGTCGCGTGTTGGTAATTCTGTATCCACAGGCCGTCCATTTCTTTAAAACGTAAGGGAACTTTGGCGGCCTGTGGATGGATATTCAGCAGGCATTTCAAAACGTTGGCGGCGCTCGAAGGGTTAAGGCCTGGGCCCAATTTCATGGTGCTGCTTACCTTACCCCAAACTGCACTTATGGCCTGAAGAATCACATGCTTTATAAGGCACTGTAATCGCAGAACTCTGTGGTAAGCAGTGCCATGAAACTGGGCCCTCATGAACAGGGGTCATAACAGTGGTTTATCGGTTAAAAAGCGCTTAATAAATGTATGTTAATTCTAAAGGGATTAAGGGGCTCGTAATACTTTTAAAAATCTTGCAGGGATGAAGTATTTCAGACTTTTATCTGAATTCAGACTTTATCTGGTTGGTAATAAAAAAATGCTGTGTTTTTCTCCAAATTAAGTCATGCTCTGTGATCCACTTCTCTAGGATACTGTTTCCAAATGCTCCTCGGAAGTTTCACTTCCAAGGGTGCTCAAAAGGTGGAATTGCCACCATTCCAATGTACCTCCTGAGATCTGGATACCAGTTTCATAGAGCAGCTTAAGCACATGAAGTAGCTAAGCACATAAAAACTATGCTTACCAGAATAAGGTTACCAGCTAAAATACCATGTCACACGTATAATTTGTTACTGGTATGCTGCTTATTTTTGCTTAGCAGAAAATTGTTAAGCACAATTTTCTGCTTAAGCATCTCTATGAAATTGGGCCATGGATCCCAGTTGTAGACTTTTTTTTTATTCTCATCCTGATCTTGAATGTTCGTTTGTTAATTTTCTTATTTTGAAATTAGGGTATTATTGCACCTATGGTGTCGACCGTGCCCAGCCTGACGACCTCTCCCCGTCCCTCGTCAACGGCACCTGTCAATTACCGGGAGGGTACACAGGGGTTGGAGGGGTGTGTCCCGTGGGCCACTACTGCCCCGTGGAAACGTCAATGCCGATAGCTTGTGAAGCAGGGAGCTTTGCAAATGTGACAGGTCTCTCTGTTTGCTGGGACTGCCCGGAAGGTTATTACTGCCCTGAAGGTAAGCAGGATTTGAAAGGATTGCAGAAGTGCGAAGTAAACTTTAAAATATTGTGTAGCAATTCTTAGACTATACATTAATACAATTATGTTACAAAATTAAAGCATGAAAATTGATAAAACAGTAAAATGTTGAAACTTCTGGTAATTTTTTTTCGCAAAGGAAATGAGGATACTACAGAGCATGTCGATGATTGAAACTTCCAGAATTTTTTTGAAAGAAAAAGAATAAATACTGTTTTTTTTTTGTTATTTGCAATTATACAATTATAGTATAAAAATGATTGGAATTTGAATGTTGAATTTTACACTTTTACGTTTAAGAATATAAAAGTTGTACTTTAAAAAACGTCAGCCATTTGTGGTGCAAGACAATTTTGTAAAGTATTTTTCCAGAGCTGAATTTACAAATTAAAATGTCTTTTTGGGTTAATAGAATCAGTGTCCTACGACGACAAACCCTGTCCACTTGGCCACTACTGCCCTCTACGCACCGAGTCCATGTTACAGTTCCCATGCCCGACCGGGACGTTCTTCAACACGACCCACGCCACCTCTCAGAGCGACTGCCTCGGCTGCCCAGGAGGATGGTTCTGTGATAAGGAGGGCCTGGACACGCCAACAGCTCAATGCTCACCAGGTTAGGAGGGTACCAGTCTGAGTTGTTGTTGAATAAATTTTGTTTATGAGGTTGAGTGGCTTGCGAGCCTGAAGTGCTCGCCTCTCACCAACTGTGGCCCTGGTTCGAATCCCGGCAAAAGGCCATATTGGGAGTAGCAGAGCTGCCAACTCTCCCTGATTCAGCAGAAAGTTCCCTGAAAATCAACCAATCTTTCCATGTTCTGATGAACAAATTTGAAACTCTCCCTGATTATGGAAACCTTTTCCCTATTCTGTACCTTCTCCCTGATTGTTGTACGAAATCTCCCTGATTCCAAGCTGCAAATGTTGGCAGCTCTTGAGTAGAGACCAATTAAAAACTCACACTGTGGCGGTGAAGTCATTCATGAGAAGTCCACTCGATCCACTAAGCAAAGTAGTTGTCCGTGCCGAATCCCTACACCCAGGTTGTACCTAATTACCCTTTCAGAACTAAGAAGTGCCCCCAAATGCCGAAATCTACTCCCCCGGTAGTAGAAGAAATAGCAAGGCAAGTTCTAACAAGAACGATCTACAAAGCAAAGTAGATATTGTCGCATCAGTGCAAAAACGTTGTACCTCGATTTTACTTAAACATCTTTTCTCGCACGAAAATGCTCATTGCAAAAACATGGTATCTCAGCACCTACTCAGGCTTTTTTAAAGACAGTGTACACTATTGGTAATTGTCAAAGACCAGTCTTCTCACTTGGTGTATCTCAACATATGCATAAAATAACAAACCTGGGAAAATTTGAGCTCGATCGGTCGTCGGAGTTGCAAGATAACTATGAAAGAAAAAACACCCTTGTCACACGAAGTTGTGTGCTTTCAGATGCTTGATTTCGAGACCTCAAGTTCTAAACTTGAGGTATCGAAATCAAATTCGTGGAAAATTACTTCTTTTTCGAAAAACTACTCCACTTCAGAGGGAGCCGTTTCTCACAATGTTTTATACTACCAACCTCTCCCCATTACTTGATACCAAGTAAGGTTTTGTGCTAATAATTATTTTGAGTAATTACCAATAGTGTCCACTGCCTTTAAGCAAGATACGTTTTGATAATTTCAAACTCGCTCGTAATGTAAGTGCTATTTTAGGAGATGCAACATTTTTGCAAATTCATTGAATTTTTAATTGTTTTTCTTATATTTAATTTATTCTGGTTGTGAAGCCAAGGACTCTCAGAAAAAGCTAACTTAATCACTGTACTAGGCCAATAACCCAATGGAGAAAAGACAAGGAAGGAAGTTTCAGTCTTAGATGTGGGAGGAAAACCCCAGAGAATTATTCCAGAGAAAACCCCCGCAGTCAGTTAGGGACTGACAACCCAATCCACATAGTGCCCTGGAGTGACACGAACCGGGGTCCTGGAGGTGGAAGGCAAAGGAAAGATACCACTGCACCAACCTGACCACCTAGCAGGACGATACTATCTCATGGTGTTTATCGCAAACCAGATAATAATTTTACAATAATCTTTGTCATAAGTTTGTTCTTATCATAACATCAATTAAAAATATCGCTAATAAGAACTTATCTATTTCAGGATGGTACTGTACGGCCAACGCTTCTACCAGCATGGATTCTACCCACGGAGGGGAATGCCAGCCCGGCACCTACTGCCCAATGGGATCTCATAAAATGTTGTCCTGCGATCCAGGGACGTACTGTCTCACACCAGGCCTGGCTGAACCCACTGGAAACTGCTCTGCAGGTATGGACAAAACTTTCAATGTTCTTGATTTATATTTGTCTTCATCTTGGTTTGCTTAGGAGTAAAAATTGATTGTGGGTTGAACAAATTTTGTTTTACTTGAGCGGGACTTGAACCCGCGACCTCCGGATTAACGTGCCGAGAGTAGGAGGGTTAACTCAAAGTTGCAGTATTGACAAGGAGACCTTTGCCCTCTCACTTTACATTTCAGGATTTTATTGCACCCTGGGCGCAAACGATTCCTCCCCTGTGGACGGCTTGACCGGCGACATATGCCCCAAGGGTGACTACTGCCCCGAAGGCTCCAGAGAACCTTACCCCTGCCAGAATGGAACCTTCCTGAACAGTACACAGAATGATGCAGTCGAGGACTGCCAACCGTGCACAGAAGGGATGTTTTGCCCGGGCAATGGGATGGACCTTCCGGAGGGGCCGTGTGACGTAGGATACTACTGCCCTAGTGGTCAGATTGTTTCGGCACCACCTGAGTACAGGTTTGTTTGTAGTTGTTTACATACAGACAATTTGTACTGTTTACCTTTTTTTTGTTAATTAGCACATAATGTTTTTCAGAATATCGATAAGAAGTGGTTAAACATTCGACCTTCAGAATGTTGAACACCAAATTTTATTTTGTTAAGAGGGATTGTATCATCGTTGTGTATACTGTTTACCCTTCTAATGTTTCTGTGCTAAAAACCGAGAATTGCTGTTAAAGTTATCGTTGTTACGTCATTCGAATTCAGATGTCCAGTCGGCTACTACTGCGAGGTAGGCTCGGCAACCCCGACACGCTGCCGCAACGGCACCTACAACAACGAGACAGGTCAGGGGTCATGCCTGGAGTGTCCGGCCGGTTACTTCTGCGACAGTACCGAGGAGCCAGTGGTGCAGTACAACGAGACCAACGTCTGCCCAACAGGGTACTACTGCCCTCCGGGAACACACTACGCAACCGAGTATCCATGCCCTATCGGGACGTTCAATAACGTAACCGGTAAGGATGTGATGTTGACTTTGTGGTGATCAGAGGGATTCAGGTGGCAGTGGGAAATCTGGGGGAGTTAATGGGGAGTGAGGTGAGGGGGTGGGGGTGTATTCCTCGACTCCACCCCCGCCCCCCAAAAATGTATCCAATACCTGCCTATAAGACAGAACACGAAATCAGTGACCACCAAATTTGGTTTCTGCCTTTCACAACTGAATTTTATATATAGAATGTGGAAGTTTTGCTTGTTTATGAATGCTGGGGTCGATTTCACAAAGAGATAAGACTAGTCTTATCTGAAGTTAGGACCAGTAACTGGTCTTAACTTAAGACTAGTCCTATCTCTTAGCATTGCCTAGGACTAGTCCTTAGTTAGGAAGAGTTTTTGTGAAATCGACCCCTGGGCTCTGTTTTAGGCCCTGTCTTGGGCAATGTTTTACGGCCCGGATCGTTGGGCCCCTGTTTTGTTTTGCTGCATTTCGTTTCTTTCACACACTTATGCAATTTACGTCGGTTGCCAAAGTTCAGTATATTGTATCAAATTTTGAATGGAGAAACCAATAATTTATCTGGAGTGGGATTCAAACCTGGGACCTCTAGATCTCCCATGTGGCGACGGTACTGTATATATTTTTTATTTTCGTTGACTTTACAGGTCGTCAGGTAGAGAGTCAATGCATCGGATGCCTGGGAGGATTCTACTGCCCAGTGACTGGTATGTCGTACCCCGTAGACCCGTGCGCGGCTGGGTATTACTGTCGAGAGTATGCAATGACGTCAACCCCCGAGCAAGGTAAAGATTTTTCTCTCGGTCAAGAAACACTGTGCATGGTACATTTTCTCTAGATTCTGAATTTTAAACATTGTTTTGAACATTGTTAATTTTCAAGATGAATTCCGAACTCCCACTTCTGAAAATTGACTCAAAGTTTAGGATGTTCCCAGATCCAGTCACATATTTAACAAATTTTTTCATTTTTTCATTTTTTGGATCAAACAGGGGAACAAGCTGACATGTGCCCTCACGGTCACTACTGTGAAGTGGGGACAGACAACCCCACTCCCTGCCCTAAGGGTACCTTCAGCGACGAATACATGCTGGAGATGGAGGCACAGTGTGAACTGTGTCCTGCTGGGGAGTACTGCGCCGAGGTTGGAAAGAATGTCACCAGCGGGCTGTGTGAACAGGGGTAAGATAGTTAGGTGGGCTGTGGTGGGGCTGTGCGAAAAGTGGAGATGTAGATAGATGGGCTGAGGTGGGGCAGTTTGAACAGAGTCGATGTAGATAGATGGGATTAGACGGGGCAGCTGTGAACATGGGTGAGTTAGATAGTGGGGTTAGGGCAGTGTGAACATCGGTGAGTTGGATAGTGGGGTTAGGGCAGTGGGTGGGGCAGTGTGAACAGGGGTAAAGATAAATAGTTGGGTTGGGTTGGGCTTGCACAGTGTGAACCAGGGTGAGGTTGACTGGTTGGATTGTTTGGAGCAGTGTGAACAGGGATACGCTAGATACCTTGGTTTGACCCATGATCAGTCGGCAATGTGAACAGCATTGTTAAGCTACACAGTCTGGCTAGAATAGAGATCAGAGACCAGATCCAAGTTGCATCGGAGGGGAACAAGTGCATATCATAAATAAGCGACCAGCATTTCCTGGACTCCAAGAGCCACCCTCAAAGTATACACAAATTTGTAGTTGATGTAGCTGCATAAGGAAACTGACTGTATTGTGAAACTTTTGTGTGGTTTATTGTAGGTACTATTGTGAGCTGGGCTCGTCCGATCCACGTAACATCACGTGCCCGGCAGGGAGCTACTGCATGACGGGCGTGGGTGTTCCGGAACCCTGCCCCCTGGGTACCTACAGTGATATGGAGAACCGTTGGAACGTATCCCAGTGTGTTCCGTGTGACGAGGGATGGTTCTGCAACCAAACAGGTAGGACTTGTCAAAAGGAAAAAAGTCTGCTTCTCAATTTCTTTATTTCAAGTGGGCTGTCTTTTGCTTTGAGGTTGTCATTTTGTATTGAAGCGAAACCAAGAAATTCAGAATAGTTTGTTTTCAGCTTGTACCTTATGTACCTTAACCTTGCCCCATATTATTGGGGTGTATGGTTCGGGCCGGTTACAGTACCAAACCACCAAAATACTCCACTTTGTGTTTAAACATAACTCCCAGATGTTTGGACTCTGATAAAATTGATGTGTCTGGGCCCGTGCTACTGGTGTGTGGCTGTTGGAGGATACAGAACTGAATTATTAAAATTCAAGCAAAACCATGTTTAAATACTTTGAAAATTTAGATTGTAAAGGTTAAGAATTTAAAAAAAGAATAAAGTAAACGTTAAGAAATAAAGCGTCATCAAGAAGGATATGCTGAATCACTTCTATGAATTGTTTCTTGCACACAGGTTTGACTGCCCCAGTCGCCGAATGCGACCCAGGTTTCTACTGCCCAGAGGGTCAGAGTGTTCCGAATCCTACCGAGTACCCCTGTCCGATTGGCCTTCACTGCCCCCAGGGTAGCCCCCTCCCCGTTCCCTGTGAGCCGGGGACGTTCTCAAACCTCACCCAGGAGTCAGTGTGCATGACATGCCCAGAGGGTTACTACTGCGTGCCCTCAGAAGTCGTTGAAGGTAATGTATAATTTTTTGTCCAGCATTTCTAATTGGTAGAAGAATCGGGCTTGTTTATGTTCAGGGATTCCGCTTTCAAGAATCATGATTTAGCTTTGGTCATTGGTTTGTTTTGAAGACGTGTTTGTGACGACCAAACGGTAACCAAGGTCTTGGGTAGCGTAGGGTTGGTTTCAAATATGGCAAACTTTAAAAAAAAAAAAGTTACGTTTTTCAGTGTTCTAATCATAATAATCAAAAGAATCAAGCAATTCGTCCGAACAAAATTGTTCAAAGTTATTTTGTAGGCGAAAAAACCACAAGTCGATTATATTTCATTTGCTTTTGTTTTAGAATTTCAGTTTAGCATTTAATTTTTGTCCATACGTTAATAGCAAAAGCAACTTTCTCTTGCTGACGTGCTTAAGTTTATTTCATTTCCCATCAACTTCTTGTACAGGTAACTCCACGTCTGGGTACAACCTCTGCCCTCAGGGTAACTACTGCCTGGCTGGCACCGGTCTCAACTGGACCGCTTGCCCTCCAGGGACGTTTGGAGGTCGCAAAGGACTGCAGAATGAAGGAGAGTGTACCAGCTGCCCAGGTAACCATAAAAACAAAATATACACGATAAATGTGACCAATCTTTTAAAAGACGCATTTCGATCCTTAAGCTTGCTCATCTTTATCTCTCCTTGCAATCTTCAGGAGGGAGTTACTGCGATGGTGTCACCCTCATCCAACCCACGGATCTTTGCAGTCCGGGCTACTTCTGCACCTCAAGGGTGGACAGAGCTAACCCAACAGCTTTTATCAACGACTCCTGCTCCTATGATGGTAAGTCATGGTTACCTCGGGATGTAAGGGGCATTCAGTTGAATTACAAAGGGATTTGTATTGGCCGTGTCGTGGCCGAGCGGTCAAGCAGACTTGACGCATGCTCTGGCAGGTGTTTCTGATTAGCAGAGTGTGGGTTTGAGTCCAGGGGCCCAATTTCATAGAGCTGCTTACGCACAAAAACTAGCTAAGCACAACAAAATTATGCTTAGCAGAATAAGGTTACCAGCCAAACTACCATGTCACATGTACAATTTGTGACTGGTATCCTGCTCATTTCTGCTATTAAGCAAAACATTGTTAAGCAATATTTTCTGCTTAAGCAGCTCTATGAAATTGGGCTCTGGTCTTGACCCTTGTGCTCTTGACCATTATTGCTTCGTCCTTCAGATGGAACGTAAAGTTGTTGGTCCTGCGTGTTGTGTTTATTATCAAGTTTGTTGAGGTAATGCTGATTTATCAGCAAAATCATAAAGAAGGATACAATAAAAGTCTCTTGTTAAAGTTTTAGCTGAATACAGTGTCTACTTCCTGAGAAAACAGCAACAAAATATTGTCATGGTATTTTCTCTGATTGCACTCAGGTGTTAAAAAACAATACTCTACTTTTTTTCGTACCCTCCTAACGTCAATTCGTCTTTTTCTTACTACAGGTGAACACACCGGCTATGGCGATATCTGCCCCACGGGTCATTTCTGTCTGGAAGGTTCCATGTACCCGGAGGGGTGCAATGCTGGGACCTACCAAGACGAGGAGGGGCAAGATTCATGTAAAGCATGTCCAGCTGGATACTACTGCCTCGTCAATTCAACAACTTACCTGTGAGTTGAAAACCTTTGTTAACATTTTGAACAAATTTGTGAAAAAATTTGTGAAAAAAATTATTTAAAAAATTGTAATTTTTTTATTTTTTCAATTTTTTTTCAATCCAAATACAAAAAGACCTCACATTGGAGTTTTTTCTTCTTCAGAATAAAAATAATTTGTATTAAAATATTAAATAAAAACAATATTTTTCGAACAATTATTTTGTCAGTAAAATTTGTGTATAAACAATTTTTTCTTTCAGTGATACATTGTGTCCAGAGGGTCACTACTGCCCTAATAGCACAGCCTACGATATAGAGTTCCAGTGCCCACCTGGAACCTTCAACAACCTGACAGGTCAGTTACAGTTTCTAAAATACTCCAGAGTTATTTTTTTTCATATTGCCTTGTCATTTCAATAAATCTTTTTGATCAAATAGATCCATTGTACTTGGACAGTAAAATAACCCAGTACAGTTATTAGTTCAAAGCAAACGCCGTTCTGCCAGTTTTTTCTTGCTTTAAATCTTTAGTGATTTCCCGTAACCAACCCAGACCCATCAAACTCCAATGGCGAATTGTTCATTGTGTTGGATTGAGGACTGCACAAGTGAACTGATTAAAAACAAACAAGGTTCCAAAAACTATGCTAAATACTTGTGGTACGTTCACAGCTTTTAACCCAATGACGCCTGGATAGGAAATTCTTGCCTTAATCCTTTGTTTGTGCAAGATCTGTGACGCAAGGAATCATAGTGTCGTGGCCGAGCGGTTTATAGAGTACCGGTCTCAAGCTCTGGTGTTTCTAATCAGCAGAGTGTGGGTTTGAGCCCCAGTCATGACACTTGTATCCTTGAGCAAGATGCTTTACCATAATTGCTTTGTCCTTTAGATGGAACATTAAGCCGTAGGTCTTGTGTACTAGGATTGGTAGTGCACGTAAAAGAACCAAGAACACTTATTGTGGAAGAGAAGGGTTAACCCCGGTGTTTCTGGTTCACACAGCAAGCACCCTTGTTTACAGGTTTCCTCAAGTTTGTGAGCTACAGTGATTAAGTTCACTTTTGAGGCATCATTGGTTTCATTACCAGAAATATTAATAATAATAATACTAATAGTTGTAATTGAATGATCTACTCTCTACAGGCGGCCAGAATGAATCTGCTTGCATCCCCTGTACCGCTGGGTCCTACTGTGCAGGGTACGGTAACACCAACCCAACAGATCAGTGTGATCCAGGATGGTACTGCTACAGTGGATCGTACGAGGCACAACCATCGGATGCTTCACTTGGAGGCAGATGCCAAGCAGGTATGGATAGGGTTCCTCAAGGATCCATTCTTAGTCTCTTTGGCTAGTGACTGGTTATAGACGCTACTTGATGGATCTATGTGATCCAGCTCGGTATTACTTTATTTTGCTACTAGGAAGCCTAGGACAAACATGTATACATATGGTTCCTCAAGGTTCCATTCTTGGCCTATTAGTGGCTGGGGAAAGAACACAAACCAAAGAGCTCTGTGTACTCCAAGATTGTATTGCTTTCAAATTTCATAAGAAATAAAAACATTAAGCTATTTAACTGGGAATCGGATGCCATGCGTGCACAAGGTCCCTCAAGGGTACGTTCTTGGTCTTTTTTTTTATGGTGACCAAGGAAATGTACAAATCCAGTAGCTTTGTGTACTCCAGCATAGTATTATCGCAGTGGCTCATTTAAACCAAAGCCAACAGTTGATCCACTAGAGGGCAGGTACCCCAGCAAGATTTTTTTAAAGTGTTCCACAGGTCATTATTCTTAGTTCCTTTCAGTTTATTAATATGCACAGAATTGCTTCACAAAAAACAAAAAAACACGCGCATTTCTTCTCTAAGATATTAAGACAGTAAGTATCTTTTGTCTTGCTTTTGTCTTGTTCCAGGTAACTACTGCCCTCGAGGCTCATCATCACAGCAGACGTGTGATCTCGGTAAATTCTGCGACGTTCCCGAATTGTACGAACCTGCCGGAGACTGTTATGCAGGCTTCTATTGCACCCATGGGTCCATCACGGCCACTCCATCTGGAGTTGCAGGTAAATCACAATGAAATTGATTGCTCATTCGTGAGATTGCTTTATGTCAGAACAGTCATTTGATGCTTGCTATGACAATAATTCAAGAAAGGGGAAACAATTTCAAGTTTAGATAAATAAATTACAGATTTTGAAAATGTGCTGGAAATTTGTTTTGATTGAATCCTGAGAGCTTAATTATATTTAAAAATACTACTCATCTGCAGAGTAGCTGTTGCCGACAGACAAAAGGAAAAACGCGCTGTTTGCACTAATCAAAAACATATTTTTACATCGTCTTGAAGTTATTCAGATTGCCTCCCCCTATCAGGCAGGCTTGGTGGTCTAGTGGTAAGACATCTGCTCTAGAATGGCATAGGTTGTTGTAGGTTCCAATCCCACCCGAGTAATTTGCCCGTGGAGCTCTTTTCAGAGGATTCTGGAAAGTGCTGAGTGTACACTGCTTAATTGACACATGTTGGTGTAGGGTAAAACACTCTAAACTTTTTCTAAAACTTAATCATGTTTCCAATAATTGGCCATTAAACATGTCCGGCTTTTCTTCTCTGAAGGGAACGAGTGCAGTGCGGGACATTTCTGCATTGTCGGGAGCAGCGCCGAAGACGACTGCCCCCCAGGGACGTATCTTCCATCCAAGAGGGCCAAGAACGAATCCTACTGCCTGGATTGTATCGGTGGTCAGTACTGCGGGGCGAGTGGACTGGCGCACCCACAGGGCAACTGTACTCAAGGTAGGCTGTCGTCGAGTATTTTCCCTAGAAAAAAAAAAAAAGCAAATTTTTTGGAAACTTTAAACATGTTTTTTCACACTTTTTTTTTCTACACATATTTTTTAAGAACAAGCAGATATTGAGACAATCGGAGCAAAGCAACGGAAAGATAAAATATTTTGAAGGAGGATAGACAAATCCTTTAAGCCCTGCCCACCATAGTTAACAACCTAGCAATAGCACTCACCCATTTATTTGTTGCTTCTCGGATCATCAAGCCAGCTTTAATTTCTCCACATACATTTTTCCTGTTCATGGCAGCTTGCAGACATTTTATAATGGGAGGCGTTAAGGTGATACAATTTTGTCAGACTCTTAGGTTCACTGCGATTGGTCAATGCATTAAAGGGGCAGAGCTCCTTTTCTGATTCTTTTTTTGGTATTCATAAGCATTCTTAATTAAAATGAATTCATTTTTTCAACGGACAGGTTTCTACTGCCCTGGCGGGCAAATTGTGGCCAGTCCTATTGAGTACCCATGCCCACCGGGCTACTACTGTGAGGAAGGGGTAGACGACAAGGTACCCTGCCCTGCTGGTACCTACCAAGACGAACCGGAAAGGTGGACGTGCAAGACCTGCCCAGAGGGATTCTACTGCGACGACACCGACGGGCCGATTGTGAACTACACTGCTTATATATGCCCAGAAGGTAAGTAGGAAACCAATTTCTGTTTAAAGTGAATAGATCTGGGTTGAGTAGAAATCGTATCGGTGAAGTGCGACATACTTCCACTTAACACTGCGCCCACTTTTACACAGACTGGTCCATAAAGCCCTGCCCTTAAAGGCATTATACAGAATTGGTGAGGATAAAAAAACATACTTGTTTAAAGGTATCCTACACGTTTGGTAATGACTCAAAACAAATATTAGCATAAAAACTTACTTGGTAACAAGCAACGGAGAGCTGTTGATAGTATAAAACATTGTAGGAAACGACTTTCTCTGAAGTAACGTAGTTTTTGAGAAAGAGGTAATTTCTCACTAAAATAATAAAAACTTCTTGTAAGAAGTTTTTATTCCTATCTGAAAGCACACAAATTTGTACAACAAGGGTTGTTTTTTCTTTCATCATTTTCTTGCAAATTCAATGACCAATTGAGCCCAAATTTTCACAGGCTTGTTATTTTATGCATATGTTGGGATACACCAAGTGAGAACACTGGTCTTTGACAATTTACAAACGTGTTCAGTGCCTTTAATTTTAGTCTGAAAACTTACTGATTAAGGAAAATAACAAAATAACAGGAGGAAATAAACAGCGCCCTCACCGAGGTCAAAGGAAGACCTATCCTTGGCTGATTATGTGCGTGGCAGGTTTCTATTGTTTGACCTCAGCAATGTCGGCCTATATGAAGGGTCTATGCCCTACTGTGTGATCAGTTTGAGACTTTTTTATCTCCGTAAAACAAATTATTGAAGCAAGAACTTTTTTTTACTCCCAACCCTAAAACAGGTCACTACTGTCCGAATGGAACCACAGCCGCCACTGAGTTCACCTGTCCAATCGGTACCTTCAACAATGCTACCGGCCTGGCCAACTCCGACCAATGCGCTCCGTGCCTGGGCGGTTACTACTGCGGTCAACCGGGCCTGACCTACCCTTACACCCTCTGCGCCGCCGGCTACTTCTGCCGCATCAGGGCGGAGGGGGCCACACCCAATCAAGGGTCGGACGCAGGGGTCTGTACGGTGGGTCATTACTGCCTGGAGGGGACAACGGAACCGATGGCATGTCCAAGAGGAACGTTCAGCAACGAGGAGAGGCTGATGAACGTGACGGAATGTGAACCTTGTCTTGCGGGTATGCTTTCATTTCAAATATTTCACTGCAAAGAACTTTTGATTTTAATCATTTTCTTACTTGATATAAATATAAAGCACTGTGAGCTGAATGCTTTTCAAACCAAAAAGGAACAAATCTGTAGTGCCTGGGATGGGATGTGAACCCACCACCATATTTTATTTAATATTTCGTCAACTCAGTGCTATAAGGTCGTTAATTGCAATTTCATAACCGTAATAATCAAAATGTCTTTAAGTGAAAAAAAAATGAAAAAATTAATAATTAAGTGATGAAAGAAAAAACACCCTTGTTGTACAATTGTGTGCTTTCAGATAGGAATAAAAATTTCTTGCAAGAAGTTTTTATTATTTTAGTGAGAAATTACCTCTTTCTCAAAAACTACGTTACTTCAGAGGGAGTCGCTTCCTACAATGTTTTATACTATCAACAGCTCTCCGTTGCTTGTTACCAAGTAAATTTTTATGCTAATATTTGTTTTGAGTCATACCAAACGTGTACGATACCTTTTAGTCCTGTGGAAAAATAATCCACAGACTACTAAAGTAGGATCTGAACCCATAACCTCTGCGTTTTGGAGCTGATTTATTATTGCTAGACCACCGATCAAGCCTCGCAATTAGTCTCGGGTAACAGAACAATTGAATTGGAAAATTATTTTATGTAAACATGCTTCTGTTTTCTTGATCGCGACACACAGGCCAGTATTGCGATGAGGATGCCCTCCTGGCGCCCGCCGGTTTCTGCCTGCCAGGCTATTACTGCGAGCAAGGCTCGGACAACAGACAACAATACATCTGCCCGGCTGGTAGGTTCTGCGGCAACGGGACGTCGGTACCGGAGCTTTGCCCTGCGGGAACGTACTCCAACGACACCATGCTGACGGCCGCAGAGGAGTGCAGGAATTGCACTGCGGGCTGGTACTGCCAACAGACTGGTCTGACTGCTGAGGAAGGACTGTGTTTGGAGGGATATTATTGCCCCGAAGGTAAGCAGCATTCAAATTATAAGCTCTTTGCAAAAAGGTAATGAGGGTTTGGGATGTAGCCAACCGTGGGTAATGCAGTATTTAATTCAGCATTCCTTCCTAGTTGACAAAGTTTATCTGACGCAGAATCTTCTCCAGAAGAAAACCAGAGTTCCCTCGAAGCGTTGAGTATAGGGTCATAGATTGGTTTTTCTCACGGTAATACTGATTTGCAGGCAAAATTATAAAGAAAGACACAATAAAAAGTCACATGCGAAAGGTTCAGCTGAATACAGTGTCTGCTTGCTGAGAAATTAGCAAAGAACTGTCACGGTATTTTCACAAGAACAGGGACTTTCATGTTTAGTTAGGTGACAGCGGGTACCAAACTCATCTCTGGCCGCAGCATTCGCGAACAAACACCAACCCTCCAAAAATCTGAGAAACCATTCATGCATGAATCAATTCTCAGATCCAACTGTCTTTGGGTGAAAACTTTTCCAAACCATATCACTTAGAAGGGAGTTCTTTCTCAAAATAGTTTATACTATCAACAGCTGCAATGCTTCTCACCAAGGAAGCTTTTGTGGACATTAATTTTTGGAGTATTTACCAATTTATGACCCTCCCATTAAACGAACTCTTCTCAGAGTCAATACCACTTCAAGAGAGATTATCACAAGGTGCTACCAGAAACCTTATTTACGCTAATCCGACACATAATTTTTATTTGCCCAGGCTCCAGCATCCGCAATCCAGTAGAGTGTCCGACAGGTCTGCATTGTCCAGAGGGGTCACCGGATCCCAAGGCCTGTTCCTCGGGCTACTATACAGACCGGTCAACACAGTATACCTGCAAGTTGTGTCCAAGAGGGTAGGTATTTAAAAAGAAATCTTGAGAATCTTAGCGGCTAGTGTGCAAAGCGCTCGCCTCTCACCAGTGTTGATCTGGTTTGGTTCTTGGCTATAAGGCCATATGTGAGTAGAGTTGGGCATTGGTTACCTCCAAGTTGCCTGTAAAGTTTGCCTCGAGCGACAAGGTCCTAAATCTTCTTTGAACAATGCAAGGCTCGATTTGAATTTGCCGATTCGTGCCACATGTGTCTGAAAGTGAACAAATCGTTGTATCAGTGCAAATACGCATAAAAAGATGTATGCATAAAAAAGGTACGCGTCGAGATACAACGTTTTAACACTGAGTATTTTCGTGAGAGATACAACGTTTTTGCAAAATTGAGATTCAACGTTTTTGCAAAATCGAGGTACAACGTTTTTGCAAAATCGACATACAATGTTTTTGCAAAATTGAGGTACAATGTTTTTTGCACTGACACTAGGAAATTTTGTGTCTCTCTGAAGCTATCGTGGACGTACACACGCAAATTCGTATGCTACCGAGACACAACGGTTTTTTTTGTGCAGCTGAAATTCTGCATTTATTCACTGACGCAAAATGTAATGTTTGTTTCTCTGCAGCTTTTACTGTCTCCCTGAGAATGAGACAATTGGTAATCCAGATCTCGAGGCCGGTATTGACGACTGCCCGGCTGGCTATTTCTGCGCCAATGGGACCGGTTTAGACTGGAGCGCCTGCCCGGCTGGTACCTATAGCAACCAGACCAATCTTTACAAGGTAAGGAAAGCTTTCAGGTTTTTTTCCTGATTTCAGAATGTTCTCAAAATCTCCTGGAGCCTTCAAATTTTCTTGAAGGACGTAAAGCAGTCACTAAAGGTAGAAAGAAGAAGTCCACATTGTGTCCAATCTTTAAGTTTTGTATTTCTGGTGATTCTCTGAGCAGAACCTTCTGAGTTTGTAACGTCTGGGATGTGCTTGGTGTAGAATAAGGGGGAACCCCAGGCCCGCAAGCCCTATTTGCTGGATTGTTCACATTTTGTCAAATCTCAATCCTGTCAGAGTTACGGATTTGTGAATCCAAAGGACACTGTTAAATTGACCATCAAAACTGGTTCCTGTGTTTAGACAAAAGCAGAATACAATCTTGTCGGGTGGACAAACCTCAAGACGTATTGAGTCGATCGAGTAGAGTGAATTAGCAGTGGTGAGATGTGACACTCCGCGATCGAGTCCAGGGGGGCTTTCATCTCTAGACCCTACGGAGACCTCATTTTATTTTTCATGATTTTGTTTATAATCACACCCTGTGGCGTGCCCTGGCCGAGCGTTTTTATTCCACCGGACCCAAGCTCTGGTGTTGTCAGCAGCAGAGTGTGGGTTCGAATCCCGGTCATGACACTTGTGCCCTTGAGCAAGGCATTTGACCTTAATAGCTTCGTAAAAAGTTGGGAAGGTAGTGCATTCTGCTCTACCAGCCAGGCTCCTAGTGGATGATACCCATGCCTACATCCTAACGGACTGTGAAGGGGGTAACCCTGTTTCAGCCCAAGGAATAGGTGGCAACGTGCCCCTGTTGACAGTTGATTTGGGTCAATAGCCCAAATCAGTTAAATGTAGCCCTCACCTTAAAGTGGACTTCTGGCCTTGTGACGTTAGGCGATCTGACATAATTTGTTTTCTTCTAAAACCCTTCTACTTTTCTTTCTGCCAATCAGGTCCAGCAGTGTTTGGACTGCCCCGGTGGCTCCTACTGCCCTGACCAAGCCGCCACCTCCTACTCGCATCTCTGCGACGAAGGCTACTGGTGCGACTCTGGGGTTGACCGAGCCAACCCCAACAACCCCTCGGAGAACGAGACCTACTCTGCCTCCTGCCCGATCCTTGGCGGTCATACGGGCGTCGGAGGGGTGTGCCCCATGGGTTATCGGTGCCCAGTGGGGACCAAGCTTCCCATCGGGTGCGAGGCCGGAGAGTATCAGGATCAGGAAGGACAGGGAACCTGCAAGGAATGCCCTGAAGGTAAGCAGGAATCAAATGTTTCATCATGTATAAAATAATGTCCTGGTATTTATAATAATGTAATTTGACAAACATAACCAGGCTATGAAAAATAAGAAAACCTTCATTTAAATAGAAAACAAAACGGTATAAGTTAAAATATGAAATTTTTAAACTCGCTAATTTTAAAAATAAACCAATCCATTCAACTATGCCACTTATCCAATCACAGCTGCGAACGCTCGCCCCAACAGTCTGACGCGCTTCAAAATCCATTACAAAATGTAAAAAGTTTCCAATTTGGATTGCTGTAGACTTGTCTTTTGTAAGTACCGTGGGGCGGGGCAAGACATATTTATCGTACTCACTACCCACATTGCCGTTGTTGGTAGACAGTTACTATGGTGTGCTTGGCTTAAAGGGGCTGTGCCGTCATGATCAAAGCAGGCCTGTGGCTGTACATGGAATTATGAACTCTCACCCACTTCCTGCAAGCGCGCGTGGGTGTTCTCTCCATAGATTTGACATTGAGGGAGGGTGGCACGTAAAGTAACTGGGTGAGAGTTCATAATTCCACGTACAGCCACTGGCCTGCTTTGATCATGACGACACAGCCCCTGTAATGGTTTAGTCTATTGCAGATTATTTTCTTGTCTTTTCAGCCTTGAAGCTGCAAAAGCTGCAACAACATCGTAAATTTTGAGATTTATTTTTGTCATGTTTTTATTTTTAGGTTTCTTCTGTCTGGCCAACTCCACCACCTACGTCGGTAACATGTGTCCAGTGGGTCACTACTGCCCCAACGGTACCGCCATGTCCGATGAGTTTCCATGTGCACCAGGAACGTTCAACGATAAACTACAGCAGACCAATGAGAGTGCCTGCGTGCCGTGCTTAGCCGGGATGTACTGCATGGGAAGTGGCAACGACATGCCAACAACTAACTGCAGGTAATGTTAAGACTTTTTGTTTTTTTCTTATTCAAGATCAGATCGTTGAAACGATTAACCAGAGGCCGGTTTCTCAAAGGTCTAAGACTGATCTTAAATGTGTATCAATCTTAGCTGCTAGGGGGGTAACCCTGTTTCAGCCCCAGGAGTAGGTGGCAACGTGCCCCAGGTGACATTTGATTTGTGTCAACAGCCCAAATCAGTTAAGTGTAGCCCTCACCTTGAAGTGGCCGTCCGGCCTTGTGATGATAGGCGATTTCTCATACAAATAAAATAATAAAAAAATTAAAAACTTGATCCATGATGCTCTATTGTAACATTCTTTTACCATCTTGATTTGTCCCAAACAGTGACGGCTGGTACTGTATCGGAGGTGCGTCAAACCCAACACCTACTGACCCGTCTATCGGCGGCCGATGTGACCTCGGGGAGTATTGCCCAGGTGGAACTGACCATCCAATGTTATGTGACCCTGGATACTACTGTGAGAGGGTTGGACTGGCCGCATCTAGCTTACCTTGCTCACAGGGTAAGTGGTATTGTAGAGGAGGATTGTCAAATAATTTTAAATCCTGGCACATCAGGCCTCAAAGCACATGAGGCCTATGCTTGGCTGAATGCCTAGCGTCTATATTAGGCCTCAACAACACCGAGCCATTCATCTCTATGCTTGGCTGTACGCCTAGCGTCGTTCTATAAGTTGAACCCGGTTTCTTTTCAGTTTGGATATTGTTGAGCGCCTTAAGTGTCACTGCGTGACAGAATTTCGCGCTTTTAAGTAGCAACTATTAATTTTATTATGAACCAGGGGTTGAACGTCGTGTCACCTCAAGTTATACCATGGTATAGTATGGGTATATCAGGTACAACCCCACATTCTTGACTAACTTGTTATCTGACGCCTCTTACTAACCCTCTCTCTCCCCCCCTCCAGGATTCTACTGCACCCTTGGCGCCTCCATCAGCAACCCCACAGACAACATCACCGGCAACATCTGCCCCCAGGGCCACTACTGCCCCGTGGGCTCCTTTGAGCCCCAGCCCTGTCCCATCGGGTACTATCTGGACGCCGTGGAGCAGAGCGTAAACACCAGCTGCAAGATCTGCACCAAGGGGGAGTATTGCGGCAGCGAAGGGCTCCCTACCCCCACCGGAGATTGCCTGGAGGGGTTCTACTGCCCAGAGGGTCAGATAACGGCCACGCCCGGACCATACACCTGTCCGGTCGGTCACTTCTGCGGCGTCGGGTATGGGGATCCAGAGCCGTGCCCGTCCGGGACCTACCAAGACACTCCGGGGAGGTGGGATTGTAAAGAGTGCCCCGAGGGGCATTATTGTAACGCTACTATCGGCCCCGTGGTGTGGTATGGATCGTACGTCTGCCCATCTAGGTATTACTGCCCGAATGGTACCACCTACGCTGAGGAGTTTGCGTGTCCCTATGGAACGTTTAACAATTTGACAGGTGAGTTTTAACCGTGCCCAAATAAGAACAGAGCCCAATGTGGAATTCACTCATAATTGAATGTTGCAATTGACTGTATTTTTGATCACATGAGGGCGCTTTCAACGGCAAATTGTTTTTCGCATCACAGTTACAGTTTTACTTATTTTGATTGCCTGTATATTGTTTTCTTGTATCAATGGCAAAATAAATAATAATAAAAAACAATGAATAAAGAAATTTTGTCCACTTGTTTCGCTTCAAGTATATTTGGTTCACATGCCCTCACCGGTAAAAATATTGTGAATTTGGTGTGTCATCCTTTGCAACATGCAATCAAAGCTTGTGAGAAAATAAATCTATGGCTGTGTGGTTGTTATGATGTCGGTATCAACGATCAACGGCATGCATTTCAGTTTTGCAAATCAAAATAAAAACGAATCATTTTGGAGGCAATTTTTCTTGGGTTGTGACAGTATTTCTGATGGAAATATATCTAGGACAATTGGCACTGATGATGGTTGTATAAAAGGTTTCAGAAAAAAAATAGCCTTTTAGAAAGACTGTAAGTGTTGAAACATCAGGCCATTAACTATGTTTGTGCACTTAAACCATTGTCCTTTTGGTTGGTAAGCAGTATGCAACAGCTTATTATTATTTTTTTTCTAAGGAAAAAGTTTTTTGTTTCAATTTTTACCAATCAACAAAAAACTTATTGGATTTGTGATCAGGTATCGTTAGTGAGGACGAATGTACGCCATGTCTACCTGGGATGGCATGCGACGAGCCAGGCTTAATGTATCCCATCAGGCCATGTGAAGCCGGGTACTTCTGTAAGGGAGGCGCCATCGCCACTACTCCCAACGATGGTGAGTTAACAAAAAAACACACCCAACATGCAGTAAGCTTTTTGTAGAAAGCAGCCCACTTTGAATTATAATCTAATGAATACTGTAATCATGTTTTTTCCCCTCAGGGCTAATGAATAATGCATGAAGGGGTACACCTGATGCTTTGAATTAAAATCTCATGAATAATCATGTTTTTTCTCTTAGGGTTAATGAATAATGCATGAAGGGTACTTCTGATGCTTTGAGTTATAATCTCACAAATAATTTTTGTATTTTTCTCTTAGGGTTAATGAATAATGCATGAAAGGTACACCTGATGCTTTGAATTATAATCTCATGAATAATCATGTATTTTTCTCTTAGGGTTAATGAAAAATGCATGAAGGGTACACCTGGTGCGTTGAATTATAATCTCATGAATTCATGTATTTTTCCATGAGGGCTAATGAATAATGCATGAAAGGTACACCTAACGCGTTGAATTGTGATCTAATGAAAAATCGTTTTCCCTCAGGGCTTCTGAATAATGCATGAAGGGTACTTACGAAGCTTTGAGTTATGATCTCATGAATAATCATGTCTTTTTTTTCCTCAGGGCTAATGAATAATGAATGTCCAGCTGGGTACTATTGCATGGAGGAAACAACTGAACCTGACGCTTGCCCAGAGGGATCCTTCAGTCCAGCAACAAAGCTGAAAGCCGTTGGAGAGTGTCTGAACTGTACAGCCGGCTTCTTCTGTAACGAGACCGGTCAGTGGAAGCTTTGTAGCAAAGATATTTCTTTATACCTGGAACCATTTTCTTTCAGTCTGATTAATAGTGCTCAGGGTTCACCCCAGGATTTGTCAAAACTATTCTGGACCCAAATTTTTTGAAGTTTGGCCGAAGGACGCTGAATTGAAACAAGGTCTTCTGACTGTTTTCTACTTGGTGTTCATCTTGGTTTTAAAAGCCCTACTGTGCAATCTGGAGCATTCTTAATGGTTTTATCTTGATGATTTTTGTGAAATTAGTTACTGGTTCAGTAGTTACAAATTAGTTACTTGTGAGTAAAACAGGCATATGAGATTTCTGCCTTTCCACTTATTAATTTGTTTTTGTTGCTTTCGTGCTGGGTATCTCGAACTTGTTACAAATCATAAAAAAAGTACCATTAAGTTTTATTTATTTAACGGTAATTTTGTTTTATTTTTGTCTCAGCACAAACTGAGGTGAGCGGGCCTTGTCTACCACGCTTCTACTGCGACGAGCACTCCACACGCCCGGACCAAACCATTTGTCCCGAGGGGTACTTCTGCGAGGGGCAAACTTTCAATCCCACCCCTTGCCCCAATGGTACGTTCTCAAACACCACCGGGCTGGCGTATGAGACAGAGTGTCTAAGCTGTACTGCTGGGTTTTACTGTGAAGGAATGGGTAAGTTTCCGATCATCACATTATTTTTGGGGGGAAATTAGAGAAGAAAAACCAAACAAAACACCAGTAAGGTTTTAGGCTCGGGGTAGATCATATCCTAGGAGATTTTTTGTTCCTTTTTTTTCTGGATCCAATTTCATAGAGCTGCTTAAGCATAAAAAGTAGCTGAGCACAACAAAGTTATGCTTACCAGAATAATGTTACCAGCCAAAATACCATGTCATGTGTACAATTTGTGACTGGTATCCTGCTCATTTTTGCTAAGCAGAAAATTGTTAAGCAATATTTTCTTCTTAAGCAGCTCTGTGAAATTTGACCCTGGTTGAACCCTAACCCTAATCCTTCAAAACCAACCCTATGGTTTCGCTTGACTTTGATGGATTTGATTCTGAGCCCTTTTTACCATCTGCTCTCGGCATAAGGCCAGGTTAAAGTTTTTCTATTTGTGGAATGAATTGGAAAAGCGTTCAATATTTTGATGGGTTTGGGAAAGTTCCTGCCCAGAACTCATTAGAATAGATTTGGTACTTTACCTCCAAATGTTAAACAAACCTCAAAATGGACTGGATTTCTTTTATTTGCCCCAAATGTCAAAATAATCTAAAAATGGGTTTGGTACTTTACCTACAAATTTCCAGAAAACCTAGAAATAGGTTTGGTACTTACCCCAAATGTCCAGAAAACCTAAACTTGGATTTGGTACTTCACCGAAAATAGCCAGAAAGCCATGGATTGGACTTGGTACTTTACCCCCAAATGTCCAGAAAACCTAGAATTGGATTAAAGTACTTTGCCTAAAATAGCTAGAAAACCAAGGAATGGACTTGGTTCTATGCTCCAAAATGGCACACTCTCAGCACGAGGTCAGGCTTACCAAGTTCATTAGAGTCAAGTTTTGGGTGACAAGGTACTTTAGAGTGGAGTATTTGGGACAGCTTCTTGCCAGAACAATGCGAGAGTGAGAGTTAACTGTGTTTACTTTTTGTTCATCTTCAGCCAATACAGAGGTCACAGCCCAGTGTCACGCTGGGTTCTACTGTCCCCCCGGCTCGGACGTACCCAACCAGATCACATGCCCAGAGGGTAAACACTGCCCTCTACAGAGTCCAGAACCCCAGGACTGTCTCGCTGGTACTTACGTCGACTATGAGGGCGCTTCAGAGTGCTCTGTCTGTCCCGAAGGTAAGGGAGTTAACATTTTAGAGGTTGGAATGTAGATCTGGGTGTTGCAGGTGCCAGATCTGTTGTGAGACTAACTTACTGCTTGGGAATTTATGGAGTCAGGGTACCATGCTAAAGATTGTCTTCACTTGTTTCGCAAAATACAATTGCTGTTGATCCACTGATGTACAATGTATACCAAAACATTAGTACTCCTCAAGCACTCCTCTCCCTCTAAAAAAAAAAGCATTCAGTTAAAAAAATTCCCGAAAAGCTGTTGGCTCACTATTCTGGTCTGCAATTTGTCAGGTTAATGTTGAAATTGCCAACTAGGGAAGAAAGATGTTGCTGAAAAAGCTACATTTTAGAAAAATTATAAATCCATCAAAATGTAACACCCAGGAGGTTCAGAGTGCCGTCATCAAGATCAAGGGAACACATCTTGTAATAATTTTACTTTCGGGAAATTATATTTGTCAATTGTCTTCCTCCCCTCTCTACAGGCTTTTACTGTATCCCTGAGTTGGTTATAGAAGGTGTAGGGGCAACCAGTTATCACCGGTGCCCTGCCGGCTTCTACTGCCCCAACGGCACTGGTCACGATCACCAGCCGTGTCCGGCCGGTACCTACGGTCCAACAGACGGCCTGGCCGCAGCGACAGAATGCACACCCTGCGACGCTGGGATGTACTGCCAGGGGGTCAACCTGACGAGCCCGACGGCGGAATGTGAAGCGGGATTTTACTGCGTGTCCGGAGTGGATAAGATGGATCCGATGATGCTTGCTGGGGACCAGTGCCCGACGGGGACCGTGCATCCGATCATCGGCGACGTATGCCCGAAGGGACATTATTGTGTCCAGGGGTCGGACTACCCTACTGGTAAGTGGGAAAAAAAAACAATCATTATCTACAGTGGAGTTTTTATTCCTATCTGAATGCACACAAATTTGTACAACTTTCATCAATTTCTTTCATCTTCGATGACCAATTGAGCCCAAATTTTCACAGGCTTGTTATTTTATGCATATGTTGGGATACACCAAGTGAGAACACTGGTCTTTGACAATTTCCAAATGTGTTCAGTGCCTTTAAGTAAAAAGGTTTGAGTGAAATGAAAATGTGCTGTATAAAATCCTGTCCTGAAGTGCAACAAAATCCACTGTCAGCCATGGCCACTTCATGCAGACTGCCTTTAATGACGGGCCTGGAAATTTATCTTTGACGGGGCAAGGCAATTTTCACTTGGCAGAGGGCACTTCCATTGTAAAATCTTCAAAGTCTACGCTATGGGAAACAAGGCCAAGACCAGGGCAACAGAGGCAATTGCCTCCATGGCCTCCATGTTATTCCAGGCCTGCAACAAATTGCCAGAAGCACGTAGCGAATGCATTGGGCTTTTTTTTTTTCTGAGGATTTATGTAGATAACAAAATTATTGGTCTTGGCTTTTACAAATGTTTTGCAAGGACTCGAGGTCTCGTCAGTTTCTGTCGTAAGAAATGCCTTTGAATATAATGAAAAGAGTGATTTTCTGTAGAATTTCACACAAGCGTATACCAGCTTTAGAGCCGGAAGTATTGATAACTTTTTAAGTACAGCTAATGTGCGCGCTCCTGCCGTAACGACCAACTGGTTGTGCTATTTACTTGCCATTTGACCTTTTGATTTTATAATACGACCGTTGAAATAAAATCATAAAGCAAACGGGAGGTGACGCCCTTTGCTAAAAAGATAAATCATACATTTGTTCACAGGTTGCGAGGCAGGCAAATACCAAGACCAAGTCCAGCAGTCATCCTGCCTGCCCTGCCCCGTCAGCCACTACTGTTACATCAACACAACCGACTACACCCCAAACGACTGCCCACCGGGCTACTACTGCCCACTCAACACCCCGGACCCGTACGCCTACCCTTGCCCACCGGGTACCTTTAATAATAAGACATTACAGGGGAGCATCTCTGGGTGTATCGAGTGTACCCCTGGGTGGTACTGCGAGGGGTACGGGAACAGTAACCCTACGGCCCAGTGTAGCCCTGGATTCTACTGCTCCGGGAACACCAGTGAGGCAATGGTGAGTAACACTCTGGTCGATTTAAAAAAGTAAAACTCTTTCCCTTGAAAAAAAGTATAATCGTTTACACACAGAAAGCTGTGTGTTACATACTATCTGTGGACATTCCTTTGTTCTGTGCACTTAAAAAAACATAATCTTCAACACTGGTAAAAACACTTTGTGGACGTGTGTAAGTCCACATAGTGTTCCAAAACCCTGCCTTGTCTGGACCTCTTTTGTTCTGAGGTCCACACTTTGTATATAAAGCTTGCCCAAATGTGTGAACATCTGCGATTGGGGACCTCTTATTGTCCGTCTTCTGTTTGTACTAAACTTTTTGGCAATAAGCTCCCATTGGTCTTAGTATACATTCTCCAACTGGGGACCTTCACCCAACCTGGGACGCTATCGTCCTCTTTTGTTATAGGTCCCTGGTTTGAATGTGTATACCTACCCATTGATCCTCTGGCCCACGGTCATTGGGGTGCTGTTGGTGCAATCTGGGATCTCCAGCTGTGTCTGTTTTTGCTGTGTATGTCAAGGACATGGAGTTCAGATTTTCATTTTACAACTATATTAAACGTACTGCAGTACGCTCTTAGGGAATCGGAGTTGGGTTAAGGGATTTTTACCACGGCTGTTGACCAGTTTCAAGCGAGAGTTCACACTTGCTGGATGATAAAATCCAATATGTGGCAAAGGTTGACATTTGAGCAGTTGCCAATGGGCTAGTTCAGTGGTTGCTATGAGGCTAGTACTTATGTGGTGTCACATACTATTTTTGCAGTTAATGATATTTCTTATCGTGTGATAAGCTTTCAGTCAGTCACAAGACGGGTGTTATAATACTTACTCTTTCTATCTCCATCAGCCGACAGAGTACGGCGGAGAATGCCAACCCGGTGAGTTCTGCGTTGGCGGTAACGCTGCGCCCGAACCCTGCACCCCGGGAAAACACTGCAACGCCACCGGTCTCTCCGCACCATCAGGGAACTGCAGCCCGGGTTACTACTGTCCGGCAGGCTCGTCCAGTCCGGAGGAGATCGAGTGTCCGGTCGGTGGCTACTGTCCCGAGGAAAACTCGCTGCCGGTACCGTGTTCCAACGGGACGTACAACCCAGCGACGGGTCAGGATGGAGTTGAGGATTGCTTGCCCTGCGAGGGAGGTTTCTATTGTAACGAAATCGGGGCGTTTGAGTCAAGTGGTGAATGTGCTGAAGGTATGTGGGAGAAATAATCCGTTGTCTGATGGGGGCTTAATTTTACAGGGACAGACCCCTATTCTAGGGAAGAGTATTCCAACCCTAGGGGTGAGTACCCCCATCCTGTTATGAGCACCCCCACCAAAATTTGCCTCTGGTTTCTCAGCAGATGATGTTTGTACCTGGGGGTTGCACTGCTGTTGCCCCTGTTGTCGAATGTGATTGTCTGTTCAGCCTCATCACGGTTTTTTTATTTATTTATTTTTTTCTGTTTTAGTTGACAACTTTTTGTGGTAGGACGACCTTTTAGAGGTGCTGGTCACCTGTTCCTCCTTGATTGTTTTCATTTATTTTTATTTTCTCAGTAATAGTTCTACTTTGTGGATTGTACCTTCTAATAACTTTTAGCGTTTTGCCAGTGTGAAGTATAATAAAAATAAATAAAATAAGGCAGTATATGTCCCAACCTGGTGATAGAGTACACCCACCCAACGGCTATAGCTCCTCACCTTAGGGGAGAGTACACCACCCTAGGTGAATACCCCCAAGGGGAGAGTACCCCCACTCAAGGTATAGAATACCCCCACTCAAGGGATAGAGTACCCACTTTAGGGAAGTATATGTTTTACCATTCTGTCTCTGCATGATTGTCTTCCAGTGTCACCGAGCTCCCCTCCCCCTGCACCCTAGGCGGATTACTTTGTTAATAATTCCTTCACCATGCTCTCTCCACAGGTTACTACTGTCCGCCGGGACAGAGCACCCCCACCCCAGGGGACTACCTATGTCCAGCTGGACATTACTGCATGGAGAACTTTGTGGATCCAGAAAGATGCGAGGATGGTTATTATCAGGACGAGGAGGGGAAAATGTCTTGTCTCCCATGTGAAGAAGGTACGGCAATTTTGACTCTACACTGAAACCTCTGAATCCCTGTGTAGAGACCAGAATCTCAAACACTCTTCAGTTTCCTGATGATGACTAGAGCAGGCTAGTTGAAACGTTGAGACCAATTAGGAAGAGACCGTTTTCCTAGTTAATAAGCAGAACAGTTCTTTTCAGAATTAAGTAGTTTCCCGAATTCTGAAATCTACTCCGCGGCAGTAGAATAAATAGCAAGATAAGTTCTCAGAAAACAAAATCTACACAGCAAAGTAGATATAATATACATGGTCATACTGCAACCTGAATATACATTGATACCTCACCATGCAATACCTCAAAACCCATATAATCTTAGTTAAAACTTTAAAATTTTGTCTCCCTCATCTGGCTTTCAAAGGATTTACCGTTTTTTTGTTCATGGTGTCAGTTCAAACATTTGCGGTTTTGAGTTCCCTTATCTGAGTTCAAGCCGGGCATTTTTATCGCCGGCCTTTACCAGGCTCTTGAAATGCATGATTTTAGAGCAAAAATGTATCTCATTTTTTGGCATTAATATTGTACCTCCCACTTGGTGCCAGTGAGTTTTTCTGTCTGATTTGGTTCAAGCAAGGTATGACATCCTTGCAGTGTCAAATGTGGTTGCGGATTAAAGGCTATTTCAATATATTTCTTGTCCATCCTAAACTTGAATCACACGGAAATTGATTTTGACAGTGATGATAATTTTCAGACTTTTATCTGAATTCAGACTTTTTAAGTGAAGAAAATCAGCCGTAATTTTTTCCCATATATAACAAAAATTATGCTCTTTGATCTACTTCTCTAGTGCTGAGGACACTGTTCCTAAAAAGCTCTTTGAAATCTAAGCCCCCATGGGGTTACCGAAAGGTGAAAAAGCTGGAAATGCTAAAACTGAAAGTTCCTTCCTTGTCTTCTCTCCATTGGGTTCTTGGCTAGTACAATGATTAAGTTCGCTTTTCTTAAAGTCCTTAGCTTCACAACCAGAATAAATTAAATGAAATGCCTCTAAAATTTGGATCCTAATTTCAGACTTTTTTGTCAGAATGACCCTCATCCCTGTTTTGACTCTGAATTTCTGTCTGTGTTTAATTTCCCTCCCCCATTTCATCCCTTCATCCCCGGTCAGGCTATTTTTGCGATAACACCGTCGCTCCCGTCGTCCACCTCAACGGGTCCGACTGTCCGGCTGGCTACTACTGCCTACCGATGACCAAACGAGCCAACGAGTACCCTTGCCCGCCGGGAACGTTCAACAATCTGACCAACGCTTTCAACGAGAGCTGGTGCCAGCCTTGTCTGGCAAGGTACTACTGTCTCTCTGCTGGACTGAACGAACCAGAAGCGCTGTGCTACGGAGGGTAAGGATAGGGGAAGATTTCTGACAATGAGGGCGGCAGATGCGGTTTTTTAATAAAAATAAATTTGATGACCGGTAATTCTGTTTATGTTCAATTGTTGGCTCCCTGACTATCAATCAACTGTCAACTTGAGAAAAAAATTACCTTTGAAGAGCACCAGACTATTCTGGACACAAGCCTCGTTTTGACCTCCATTGATTCATGTGTGTAAAGGACCGGTATGGCTGCCCTTTTGTTCACAGGTTCTACTGTGAAGGTGGAGATGCGATCCCCAACCCCAACATCTGTCCAGCTGGGAGCTATTGTCCAGAGGGGAGCTACCAACCAACGCCCTGCCCGGCAGGGACGATTTCATCCGGTCTGGGTAACATCAACGAGACATCCTGCGCACCTTGTGATATCGGACGCTACTGCAACACCAACAGCTCTCAAAATGGTAAACCCATAAAATATTCAAGTAATAAACCACAAGGGAAACTTAATGGGTACATTTTAAATACTTTTGGGTTGAACAAAAACAAATTGACTAGAGCAGGATTTGAACTTACAACGTCCAGATTAAAAGGCTGGCACTCAACCAAGAAAAAAAATGCCTAGATTGTGACTTGAACCTGCTACCTCTGAATAAACGTCCAGGAGCTCTACATCCAGATTAACGAGCATGAACAGTTGGTAGAGCACCGGCACATTGATCTGGAGATCGCAGGTTCAAATCACGATTTAGTCATTTTTTCTTTGTTCAACCAAAACTTGATTTAAAATTCACTAAACAAATGTTTCCTGTTTGTAAAGATGTTGTTTCGGGATATTTTGTTGAGAAACTGGAACTTCTGTGGGAAAAGTGACAACAAATTTATATTAATGCTTTTCTGTTATGCAAGCAAAGTTCTTACTGTGTTGTTTTGTTGTTGTTGGGTTTTTTTTGGAGGGGGGTTGGAAGAGATTTGTTTAAAAAGTAAACATTTGCTGATTTGTATTTTATTAGGAAGACTCAGATGAATAAATTGTGGAACAAATGATCAGAGATTAATGTTGATTTAATGTAGTACTACTTAAACCTATCAAGAGACTTGTACACATTTTTATATTTCTGTGTTTTCCGTAGGACTGACACCCCCATGCTCAGCCGGCTACATCTGCACCGGCGGCTCCGACACGCCCACCCCCGCTGACGGGGTCAAGGGTTACGAGTGCCCAGTTGGGCATTACTGTGAAGAGGGGGCACCCAGTGAGATTCCGTGTAACAAGGGATCGTACGCCCCATATCCGCGTATGGGAGAGTGTGACCCCTGCCCTGAAAGTAAGTCTATCCCCTCCTGTTCTTGACACCTTTAGTATCTTTCAAGTTAAAGATATTTGCTAAGGCCTAAACAAACAAAAATTACGTTTGGCTTAGCCCAACCTTACCTAAATTGCAGGCAACCAATTTTTTTTTTTTTTTAATTGTTTTTAAAGTTTCCACAAAAGTTACTTTTCTTTTTCTGTTATCGAACGACAGGTGAAGCGAGCTCTAATGAGCACACCAAGTTGCATAACCAATTTAACCATTGTGCCATTGAATGATATAACAGGGCTGTTAACCGCTTGAACACACTCTCAGTCAAGCAACTTAAAGGCACTGTACACATTTGGTAATTACTCAAAATATATATTAGCATAAAAACTGACTTGGTAACGAGCAACAGAGAGCTGTTGATAGTATAAAACATTGTGAGAAACGACTCCCTCTGAAGTAACGTAGTTTTTGAGAAAGAGGTAATATCTCACTAATATAATAAAAACTTCTTGCAAGAACTTTTTATTCCTATCTGAAAGCACACAAATTTGTACAACAAGGGTGTTTTTTCTTTCATCATTTTCTTGCAACTTCGATGACCAATTGAGCCCAAATTTTCACAGGCTTGTTATTTTATGCATATGTTGGGATACACCAAGTGAGAACACTGGTCTTTGACAATTACCAAACGTGTTCAGTGCCTTTAACCTCACTCACTAATATTAGAGCAAAGTAGCTCTGCCACCCCATTGTTCACAAAACTTATGTATATTTGTAAGTTTTCCTGTTTTTATTTCCATTTATTTATTTTTGGAAGAATGAAGTGAGAAAATCTGGTTTTCCCTTTGTAATCCTCCAAGTACTTCATTTCCTGTATTTAAACTAATATTGAAGTAAATCGATAATGAAACAAATTGTTTTCTTGCAGGTAAAACTTGTCCTGAGTTTGGAATGAACACCACGCTTCCGTGTCCGACCGGATTTTACTGCCAAGAGGGAACGGACGACGACGGTGAACCTTGCCCTCCAGGTAGAATTTTCTAAATGGGTTGATCTAAAAATATACATATATATAACAAAGCCACCAATGTGAAATGTCATCTGCACAAATATTTGCTAAGCCTGAAAAAAATCTTCCTTAGCAGATACAGGTTACCGGGCAAAATTCTATACAAAACCAATAATATAGCAATAATTTACAGTGATAAAAGTGATAAACAGTGATTTACAGTTACAAGCCAAATAAAAAAGAAGTCAGGCAAGTTCAAACTCATGCTAACAAGTGTGGCAAGGACAAACAAAAAATGCAAGGATCAAAGACACGAAAGTGAAGAAAGCTACAACCAAGCAGGATGATATTGCACAAATGCGTTGGACCACACAATGTGCAGATACTGGTATTTGACAATTACCAATGTTGTCCCTGTGCTTTAACCCTCGTCTTACGTAGGTACCTTCAGTGATCAGCTGTCCCTAATAGAAGAAGATGAGTGTCAGCCATGCCTGATAGGAATGTACTGTGAGACCCCGGGACTGTCTTGGCCGACGGGCGAATGCGATGCTGGTTTCTTGTGCCTCAAAGGAGCGGCCACGGCCAGCCCAGACGATACGGTGAATGAACCGTGCCAAGTGGGACATTACTGTGAAAACGGTAGGTGAAGTTTCCTTTTTTATAGACTGTGCAAGTCTTGTGTGTACTTGAACGTTGGGACACGTTAAAGTGTGGAGTTTGTTTCCTTCACGCGTTGAAACCAAAGTGGTCCTAAAATGTTTGAATACTCGTGAGACTTGCACAATCTATTTTCCTTGATCAGTTTAATTTAGTAGCCACTCAGGCAGTGATGTTCTTCCAGGTACCGTGAACGAATTTTCCTAGGTTTGTCCTCGAAGGATTCCACCCCGTCAAATATGTTCCTTAAATGTATATTTTGTTGTTGTGAACCCCCAAAGGTACCCACTCGGCCACCCCGTGTCCCCCGGGCACCATGAACCCAAACAGGGGTGGCATATCAGAGGATGACTGCGTCCCCTGCGAGGCGGGCCACTACTGCGAGGGTACGGGACTCTCACAACCCAGTGGGGTGTGCTTTGAGCGCTACTACTGCCCCAGCGATGCCGTTATCGACTCTGCCGAGCCCGTCGGGTATGAATGCCCAGCCGGATTCTACTGCCTGAACCAGACGGCGACTCCTACAGCTTGTGATCCAGGTAGGCCAAACCGTTTCCCCCTTTTAAACAAATTTAATTTCTGCATATTCGAAAAGACCCCTTTCCCAGAGAGTTTGTTTGTCGGCGGATATTGTGTGTGAAGCAGAAATAACCAGAAAATAAAAGTAGGCAAACAGTTTGGATATGGCCTGACGGTTAGACCCTAGCAGAGTTTTTCTCAAAGGATAAATTTGCTGCTAGAGTCGATGACATTTTGGTGGGTAACAAATTTGCAGCAGCTGTTTCTTTTGTTTCATTAAAATAAAAATATAATTCTGGGTTGAACAAAGAAAAAGTGACTAGAGCGGAACTTAAACCTGCAACCTCCGGATAACGTGCTGGCGTTCTACCAACTGAGCTATCTATCCCTAATGTTGGTTGTCTCCCTATTTTGTCAATATCTTTGTTTGGGGGTGCCGGTTGGATGCCATACAACTTGTGACTGCCTTATAGCCAGGAAACACACCCAAGTTCCTGATACAACCTCGGAAGCGGCAGCAGAAGGATCACCTTAAGGGGATTCGACTTTTTGTTTCAAATATCAAGTAATAAACCACAAGGGAAAGTCAATTTTTCTTTGTTCAACCCAAAATAAAAAATTTAAAAAAATCACCCAGTCAGTTTCCCTTGTGATTTATTACTTGATAAAATAAAAATATGCATACTAAATGGTTTTTGAGGCATTGCATGGTGAGGTATCAATGTATATTCGGTTTGCGGTAAGACCATGTGTATATCTACTTTGCTGTGTAGATTTTGTTCTTTGAGAACTTGTCTTGCTATTTATTCTACTGCCGCGGAGTAGATTTGGGAATATGGGAGACTACTAAGTTCTAAAAATAACTGTCCTGCTTATTAGCTACTACCTATCGTATCTTTGTCTTGCCAGGTACCTACCAGCCGTACACGGCAGAGGTCGATTGCAACACCTGTCCAGAGGGTTTCTTCTGCATGGTGAACTCCAGCACCCCAGAGCCCTGCAGCGCCTACTCCTACTGCCCACAAGGGTCCATCGAGCCTACGCCATGTCCTAACGGCACTTACACCATGGATGACGTGACTGGGCTGATCAAGCCCTCACAGTGTCAGGAATGCCCAACAGGTAAACAAAATTCCATACAGAATAACTGGTGTTTCATGGCCGAGCGGTCGAGTTCACCGAACCCAAGCTTTGGTGTTGTCAGCAGCAGAGTGTGGGTCATGACACTTGTGCCCTTGAGCAAGGCACTTAATCATAATTGCTTCGTGAAAAGTTGGGAAGGTAGTGCATTCTGCTCTACCAGCCAGGCTCTTAGTGGATGATACCCATGCCTACATCCTTACAGACTGTGAAGGGGCTAACCCTGTTTCAGCCCCAGGAGTAGGTGGTAACATGCCCCTCGTGGCAGTTGATTTGGGTCGACAGCCCAAATCAGTTAAGTGTAGCCCTCACCTTGAAGTGGCCGTCCGGCCTTGTGATGTTAGGCGATATCTCATACAAAAAATCCCCCAAAACAAACTGCATGTATACCTTTAAAAGGCGTTAGGTTCTTAAAATTTGAAATAACTGGTTGTTTTTTTATAACTGTCAAAAAAAGGACTACTTTGAGACACCTGTAGGGCTGTTGTGTTTTATTGTTAGAAATATTTATGAATTATTCATTGTGTTTTGCAGGGAGTTATTGTGTTGGAGGTAGGATAGCTGGACCATGCACAGCGGGTTTCATCTGTTACTCTGGATCTAACACCCCTACCCCTGATGGTATGGACATAGTGATGGGAGAGCCGTGCCCCAATGGGTATTACTGTCTGGAAGGTAACGTACAGTCCCACTAGATGGCTGTGTGTCTGTGTGTTGGTTGGTTTGTCAGTGTGTCTGTAGGTTTGCTAGGCTGTGTTGATCTAACACCCCTACCCCTGATGGTATGGACATAGTGATGGGAGAGCCGTGCCCCAATGGGTATTACTGCCTGGAAGGTAATGTACAGTCCCACTCGATGTGTGTCTGTGTTGGTTGGTTTGTCAGTGTGTCTGTAGGTTTGCTAGGTTGTGTTGATCTAACACCCCTACCCCTGGTGGAATGGACATCGTGTTTGGAGAGCCATGCCCAGCAACCCTGTGAACTGCCCCCCTCCTCTTCTTAGGTGGAATGGTCCAGTCTAGGATATCAAGGACGTTCAACTTGCTCTGGGCTTCGCAACTGGGAAAAACAATGTAATACATAACTTGTGACTCCTGCAGGAGGACACATGGCTCGTAACATGGTTTTAAACATGATAAAGATTTTGTTGTGGGTTTTTTTCGTTTGCAGGTGCAATGAACGTTTCCGTGTGTAGCCCTGGACAGGTGATCACAGAACCAGGGGCTAAGAGCTCTGCAGAGTGCACCCAGTGCCCAGCTGGGTACATCTGCACCATTGACAGCACCAGGGCAGAACCCTGCACGCCAGGTAGTTAGCATATTCATTGATGCAAATGTATTCCAATATATGCAATGTTGTGGGTTCTATCTGCATATTGTCAGTTGCCATTGGCAGAACCGTCTAAACTACACATACGGAGCCTGATTATTATGCAGATATATTCATATATGCAAACTTGTGCTTCTTATCAACTCACTGTCAATACTGAAGCAGAACCTTGTACACAGTTTATTGAGTTATGCAAATGAGGAGGTAAACTCTGCTTATTAATTAAGGCAGAGTTACTCATATATGCAAATTGAACAGTTGACAAAAACAAAATAATAAATTGCAGATTCGTCAACTCTCCCTGATTCTGCTAAAAGTTCCCTAAAAATAAACCAATCTTTCTATGTTCTCATGAACAAATTTGAAAATCTCCCTGATTATGGAAACTTTTTCCCTGTTGTTGTACGAAATCTCCTCGATGGCAAGATGCAAATGTTGGCAGGTCTGAAATTCTTTGAACTCTGAAAGTTGACCAAATTATGTCTAACTTTGTTTTCTTTTCTTTGTACGTTTCACAGGTTATTTCTGTGAGTTCAACCAAGACCCCAAACCATGTCCCAACACGACCTTCTCCGACGAATCAAAAGCAACAAACTCCAGCACCTGTCAACCATGTCCCTCTGGGTATTGGTGTAACGTACCAGGTAAGACGGCAGCTCCACGCAGTATCGAGTGACATTCAGATTGACTCGAACTTCTTCCTCTCCCTAATTTGTTCATGTCTGTTTTTCCTCCAATTTTCATGTTATACGATGTGTGGGATAAAATGCTTCCGTGGCGTGTCGTGGCCGAGTGGTCTAGTTCACCAAACCCAAGCTTTGGTGTTGTCAGCAGCAGAGTGTGGGTTCGAATCCCGGTCATGACACTTGTGCCCTTGAGCAAGGCACTTAACCATAAATGCTTCGTAAAAAGTGAGGAAGGTAGTGCATTCTGCTCTACCAGCCAGGCGCCTAGTTGATGATACCCATGCCTACATCCTTACGGACTGTGAAGGGGTTAACCCTGTTTCAGCCCTAGGAGTAGGTGGCAACGTGCCCCTGGTGACAGTTGATTTGGGTCGACAGCCCAAACCAGTTACGTGTAGCCTCACCTTGAAGTGGCCATCCTGCCTTGTAAGTAAGGCGATATCTCATAAAATATAGATAAAAAAGTGATTTAGTTTACTTTTTCTTGTCCCTAACCCACATAGAATTGTTTGATCCTTTTGTTGGGTAGTTTTCTTGTGTCCTTCCCCAGATTAACTTCTTGTACTTGCATGCTCCCTGCATAAACTCATTGTTCATTGTTCTCTCTAGTTGCCCTCATGCCATCATCATTTGTGTACATTGCTGTTCTGTATGTTTTTGGGCTGGGCCTATATTTGTTGTGCTTTGTTGTTTCTGATTTGGTTTTATCGTTCTTCGATTTGCCTTGTATTATATTTTTTTGTTCTTGTATTGTTGATGCTGAATAAATAATAATAATAATAATGACTATATTTAAAGTCTAGTCACCCACCCAAACTTCAGATCCACCTGTTGTACCCTTCGTCTAAACTAATTGACTTGTTCTTTGTCTTACAGCTATGACGGATTTCACAATCAGTCCGTGCCCTCTTGGGTACTACTGTCCCGAGGCTACCCTGGAACCGCTCTCCTGTCCCCCTGGAACTTACAGGGACACCGAGGCTGCCGAGAGTAAGTGATGCCGTCCGGAACATTTTTGTCAAATCCGTAAAACTGTCTTATCTTCTAGTTTACCGTTACTTTCCTACTGTGTGACCAATAAATATCATCCACTGTAGTTTGTGAATGATGGATAAACTATGCCAGTCTGCAGTATGATACCATGTTTTGAATGCATCTACACAGTACACGATGAACCCTCCTACTGTCTGACCATTCAATATCATCCCCTGTAGTTTGTGAATGATGGATAAACTATGCCAGCCTGCAGTATGATACATGTACCATGCGATGAATGCATCTACACAGTACACAGTCAACCTTCCTACTGTCTGACCATTCAATATCATCCACTGTGGTTTGTGAATGATAGATAAACTATGTCAGCCTGCAATATGATATCATGTGGTGAATGCATCTACACAGTACACACAGTCAACCCTCCTACTGTCTGACCATTCAATATCATCCACTGTGGCTTTGAATGATAGATAAACGATGTCAGCCTGCAATATGATATCATGTGGTGAATGCATCTACACAGTACACACAGTCAACCCTCCTACTGTCTGATCATTCAATATCATCCACTGTGGCTTTGAATGATAGATAGACTATACCAGCCAGCAATATGATATCATGTGGTGAATACATCTGAACAGTACACGGTCAACCCTCCTACTGTCTGACCATTCAATATCATCCACTGTGGTATTAAATATAATAGATAAACTATGCCAGCCGACATTCATTGGAAATAACCTGAGTTTAATTTAATGTACATTTTAAGTATGATTTTCAGATACCTCCTTTGGTTTTAATTGAAGCGTAGTAAATTGTTTCTGCGTTTTAATTGCTTACTTATAAATCTTCACAGGGCAAGAGGACTGCCTGCTGTGTCCAGCCGGCTACTACTGTCCGAACGACACGGCCAACACCTACGGCACAGAATGTCTGGACGGTCAGTTCTGTCCGGCCGGATCGTGGGACCAAAGAGATTGCCAGCCAGGTAAGTGATGGAAGAATCAAAATAATTACCCAGTCATCAGGGCCCAATTTCATAGAGCTACTTAAGCAGAAAATATTGCTTAATAATTGTTTGCTTAGCAGAAATGAGCAGGATACCAGTCACAAGTTGTACATGGGACATGGTATTTTGGTTGGTAACCTTATTCTAGTAAGCATAATTTTGTTGTGCTTAGCTACTTTTTGTGCTTAAGCAGCTCTATGAAGTTGGGCCCTGCTGCTTAATTCCCTTTTCACACTCCATCAAATTTCTCAGGAAACTCGGAGCTGCCTACTCTCCCTGATTCTGCAGAAGGTTCCCTGAAAATAAACCAATCTTTCCATGGTCTGATGAACACATTTGACAATCTCCCCGATTATGGAAACTTTCTCTCTGTTATGTTGAATGTCATTCTAAATATCTCCCTGATTGTTCTACAAAATCTCCCTGATGGCAAGATGCAATTGTTGGCAGCTCTAAAAAACCGGAGAGTTTGGTTAGTGATTTCACACTAGGCTTACCCGAAAAATACCGGGATTAAGTCTCGAGCGTTATTTTATCAGAAGCCTGTATTCCCAAAGCGTTGTTGTAACAGGTATAGGGGATCAAAGTTGCACATTTTAACAGACCCAAATGTTTTTACCGTGTTTATTTGTTCACAGGTTATTACTGCAACCGTTCTATGACCCAGGAGGCATGCCCGTCGGGTTTCTACTGTCCGGTCAACTCCAGCTACCCTGTTCCATGTCCAGCCGGTCACTACTGCGGTGAAAGTTGCGAGACGGAACCTTGTCCAGGTAAGGAAGACATTGTATTAAGAGTGTGTCAGTTGACTTGTTTATCCGCAAATTTCTTTGTTACGATCAAACCTTTGTTGCAATGATTTTTTTAAAACAACTCATTTTCCAAAGTATGTTTTTGAAATTTTCTACCATCCATTACTGTTTTTGTTTGTCATTTTAAAATTTTTGAATCCAATAATAATACCATCGTCTGTCTGCTTCCCTCTATAGGCGCGATAATGCCAATCAAATGTCCGCTCGGTTACCGGGAGAAAGACGGGTCCCGTCGCACAACATTCAAGAACACCTGCCAGATCTGTGCAGCGGGTTCCTACGGCAACGAGCCCGACCGAGCCAACTGCACCGTCTGCAGGGCGGGGGTGGTGTGCCTGGAGGGTGCGACGACCGACGAGCCACAAGGCAACGACACGCAGAATGGAGTCAACGTAACCAACTCTTATCCCTGTCCAATCGGTAATTGTTTAGGGCTTAGAATGAATTTTGAAAAACTTCTCCAAGTCATCATTTTTGTTTTTTGAGAAATCATTATTCTATAAGTTACAGGTATATTTGCCTTTCTAAGGCCATATCCGAATTGGCGGCTACAGCTACGGCTAGGGCTACGACTGTTGCTACTAAGGGTGTTGCTAAGGATGTCCTATACTTCAATGGATGATGATCTGGAAATCTAGCCGTAGCCGCTAATTCGGACACAGCCTAAGATCTAGTAGCAAAATCAAGCGCTAAGTTTAAAAAAATAAGAAATTCATGGATGCTTTCAGTTGTGAAAATCAACCCCAAGGTCTCTGGGCCCACTTTCATAGAGCTGCTTATAGCACAAAAAGTAGATAAGCACAAAACAACTTTGCTCACCATGATAGGGTCACCAGCCAAAAATACTATATATACAGTCAGTGACTGGTTTCCTGTTTATTTTTGCTGAGCAGAAATTTTCCGCTTAAGCAGCTCTATGATATTTCATGTAGGTGGTACAACACAAAACTTTGCTTAGCACAGAAAATCTTGCTTAGCAGATACCGTTACCAGCTAAAATGTTGTAATTTAAATAACATCATTGCAACTGGTGCTTTGTTAATTTTTTTTGCTAAGCAATTTTTTTCTGTTAATAGCTTTATTGAAGTTTAGCCCAGACTTGGTGAAATCATGCCCAGTATTTACAGTAATTTATAAAAAGTATCTTTGCAGTCTCAAAAGTTAACTTGAATCTTCCTTTACCTTGGTGTTAAAGGTTATTACTGTCCGGAAGGTTCTTACATTCCATTGGCCTGTAATGTCGGGTTGTACAACGAATTCGAGTACGGTAAGTCGGAGGCGGACTGCCTGAACTGCCCCGTAAACCACTTCAATCATCTGGAAGGACAAGGAGCCTGCTTCCACTGTGGTGCCGAAGCGTTTCAAACCGAGATGGGACAGCCGATGTGTCAGTGTGCAGGCGCTGGGAAACAGTTCCAGGTAAATTATGAAACATCACTAAATTGAAGCCAGAGATGGTTTGGGTTTGCATCAATTTTCTCCGCTTAAGTAGCTCTATGATATTGGCCCCATGGCTAAATTTCATGTAGGTGGTACAGCACGAAACTTTGCTAAGCACAGAAAATCTTGCTTAGCAGATACCGGTTACCAGCTAAAGAGATGGTTTTTGGGTTGCATCATTTCGGGTGGACAGGTTGGCGCAGTAGTATCTTTCCTCGCCTTCCACCGGTCGAATCCCGCCGGGGGGCACTATGTGGATTGGGTTTTCAGTCCCTTCCTGATTGCGTGGGTTTTCCCTGGAATAATTTTCTGGGATTTTCCTCCCTTATCTACAACTGAAACTTTCTACCTTGTCTTCGTGGGATTCTTGGCCAATACAGTGATTAAGTTCGCTTTTCTGAGAGTCCTTGGCTTCACAACCAGAATGTAAACAAAAAAATTAATATCAAGTTATAAACCTCAAGGTAACTGATCGGGTTAAAATTTGCAACATCTTGAAAGTTTAAGAAGACGTTTCATGTCTTAACCAAGACGTGACGTCTCCAGGATTTTTTTTATTCTGAATGATCGTGTCCCCCCCCCCCTCCCCCCAACAGGCCAGTGACCGTAAGTGTCTATGCAAGCAAGGCTACGTTACCCGGGTGGGTCAAGAGCAAGACTGCGTGGAGGAGGTGTACGACATTTGCACCGGAGGAACATCACGAAGTCAGAGTGGAGCGTGTCTGGACAGCACTGGATGGGAAAACTACTGCAGGGACGGGGTGAGTGGAAAATTCTATATCTGTTGTTGTTGTTGTTGTGGAGTTGCTGTTGTTGTTGCTTTACGATGTTTGTTATTGATATTGTTGTTTTGTATGGTTTTTGTTGTGTTGTTATTTGATGTTTGTCGTTGATGGGTTCGATGTTTGTTGATGATTTTGTTTATGTATGTTGTTGTTGTTGCGTTGTTGTCTTTGATGTCTGTTTGGTATGTTTGTTGTTGTTTGTATGTTTGTTGTTGCATTGTTTGTTCGATGGTTGTTGTTGTTTTGTATTTTTGTTGTTGTTTTTGATGTTTTTTTTGTATATATATGTTGTTGTTGCATTGTTGTTTTTGATGTTGTTATAATTTTGTATATTTGTTATTGTTGTATGTTGGTGGTGGTTATGTTGTTGTTGCATTGTTGTTTACATTGTTGTTGCATTCCTGAATGTTAGGCCGTGTCCGAATTGGCGGCTAGGGCTACATCTACAGCTTGATCGCTGCGTCATGCGATACAGTATAGCAACACCCTTAGCAACAGTCATAGCCGTAGCTGTAGCCGTCAATTTGGATGCGGCCTTAGTCTTCAGAATTAAAATATATCTTCTGGGTTTTTTTCGGTAACGAAGGGTGGATGTCCAACAGTGGAAGACTACCTGGGTTATGATCAGACGTTGTCGTTGTGTAAGTGTAAGGTGGATGACCTCCAGGAGATTTGTGACCTTGAGTGTCGACTGGCCCAGAGGAACAGAATGACGCTGGTCTGTGAGGATCCACCGTTCGTCTGCATCGAGTACTCAAACGGTGAACAGGTTAGTTGGTTTGTCAGTCTGTCTTTGTGTCTGTCTGCTTTTGAACTCTTTCACGCACCGACCGGTCGCTAGCGACCGGCTCAAATCCCTTCAGAAAAATAGTTGTAAAACAGAAAATAAAGATCGCACGACCACACAGTTTTCAGAATAGGAAAGAGGACTCTTGAGGGCGCTATCGTGACCTGTTTTTTGGGGTCGCCATTAGCCATAAACGAATTATCAATTATATGTCCATATGATCAATAAATCACTAAAATAAATGGTGCATGAAAGGGTTAATTTATCAGAAACCAAATCAGCCAGAAGTGGCTTGTATTGAAATGCCCACAGCGGCCACTGATGGCTTGTATCCAACACACATAATAGCCAAAATTGGCTTGCATAAAAAACTCCTAATATGGCCACAAGTAGCATGTATCAAATACCCTTTAGCGGCCACATGTGGCTTGTATCAAAATGCCCACGGCTGCTTACAGCGGCTTGTATCAAAAACACCTTTATCAGCCTTTGAACATAAGTGCCCATACCAGCCACAAGTGGCTTGTATCAAACGCCCTTAACAGCCACATGTGGCATGTTTCAAATACCAAATAGCCTTTTTGAGGTATTGTGGATACTATCAGAGTGCGCTGTTCAATTTGGGGGTATGCAGACAGGTTTACCCAAACCAAATAGTGCCATCGTAATGTGTCCACCCTACCCCAAAATGGCAAGTAGCAGCCACACACGGCTGGTATCAACTGCCCATACTGTCCAAAAGTGGCTTGTATCAAAATGTTTAACTCTCAACACTGATTTTATTCCAGACGAAGATCCCCGTGAGCAGTTTGACTAAAGTGATCAACGCTCGCAACGCCATCTCGGCCGACCAATGCGACGCACTCGATGGCAGCACGCAAGTCATTCATGTCACCGAAATGAGCGGTTCGTAAAACACCTTGAATTGTTTTCATTAATAATAGTCAAGCAACGCATACTGGGCTTTCCACTCCATATTTTACGGAAAGGGGGTTAAGAATTGTGGTTTGTTGTCACAAAACCGCGGCGAACATTCTGTGGCTATTGCACATGAATTTCAGTCCTGTAGGCTTGTTTAATATCGTCGCGTCAGTGCAAAAAACATTGTATCTCGATTTTGCCAAAAAACTTTGTATCTCGCACGAAAATGTTCCGTGCAAAATTGTTGTACCTTGGCGCATACTTGTTTTGTGCGTACATCCGGGCTATTTTGAAGTGAGATACAACGATTTTTGACAATTTAAAATTCGCACGTAACGTAAGTGCTATTTTAGGAGATACAATGTTTTTTGCACTGACTCGACGATAGGAGTTGTTCATTTGAGAAAAAATGTCAGTTACAGAATACTTAAACTTTTTTTCTCAACTGATTTTAATGCATGGTTTACATGGAGTTAGCCCTCCTACTCTGGTCATTATATCCAGCGAGTTGCCAAACCAGGTGAAACAATTTGAAACATATAGAATTTGCTTGTGCAGCTTGGGACTTGGAAACACCATTCGCTCCCAAACTCCCCCAGCCTAAGGACCTTGTTGATCTTAGATGAACATCTGCAAGAATCAGTGGATTTTTTATATAAATTTATTTAATATCCGTTTTTTTAATTTACAGGCAACGGATTCCTGGGTGTGTACGACCCATCGCCCGAACAACTAGAAACGGTTGTCATGGACAACGCTAAAGGTTTAACCAACGCCACGTCAGTCAACGGTACGGTGACCTTCGGCGTGTCTCGCAGACGTCTCCTGTCAATCGATAACTCCACCGTGCGGGGCAGAGGGCGCCGCTTGCTGTCCTCGTCTGGAGTGGACGGGTCGTCGTTTTCGGGGATCTCCGACCCTGCCGTGTGCCTGAAGTATGGAGAGACAATGATGTTCTATGTGGACAATGACAACTACCCAGTCTACAACCGGTGAGTAATACTAGAGCTACAGCCGTCGAGAAATTTTATAAAGAAAGGCTAACTGACGACAACACACATTACTGGTGTAGCAGAAGCTGGTGTAACTGGTGTTACCTGTTGATGTGTGTTGTGTTGTCATTTTAGCTTTTGAGAAAGACTCTGCTAGGGTCGAAATATCAGGCCACTAACTATTTCTTGCATTTATACCATAGGTTTTTTGGGTTGGTAAGCAGTTTGCAAAAGCTAATTCTATTTTCTCAAAATACATAAATATAACGCAAACCCAAGATTGTCCAATTAATGTGGTAAGAAGGATCTTCTTTTTTAATGCGTAATTTTTTCTGCAAGTAGTAATAATACTGAGGTTTGATCACACCCGATGGGCGTATCAAAGCGCTCAGTATTTTTTCCTGCAAGGTATGCAGAGCTGTGAAAGGGCTGGAGGTTGGTTTTAAGGCTATGATTACTCTTTAAGAATTTTGTTGTTTACAAACATTTCGTCAAATGGTCTTCATTAACAGGGAGAATCTGTACAACACCAACGAGCAGTTTGATTACGGTGGATTCCGTGAGCTGGAAGAGATGCAGACCCAGATCGGAACGTCAACGACACTCTTCACCTACCGCTTCATCGACCCCGGTGTCTACGTCTTCTGCCTCAGCAGCAACTCAGAGCGAAAGATGGTGAGTTAGAATTCTCCTTTACTTGTTGTTGTTGTCCTTGTTGTTGGTGTCCTTGTTGTTGTTGTCCTTGTTGTTGTTGTCCTTCTTGTTGTTGTAGCCGTTGACCATACAAAAACTGCCAACCGTAAAAATGTTTCATCAATAATTTGACTGGGTTTTTTTTCTTTCTTCTTTTTTTTAAAACGTTTTTGATCAAATCTGATTGCATAGATATTTAAGAATTTGTTCATAACCCATCCCACGAAATGGGTAAGTGAATAAAAAAAAATTACAGGTAGGACAATTTCTTTTTGGTCAATGAACTTTATTATTGGTGTGCACATGTAATTTTTTTCCCGACAATACATTTGTTTCCAGCATGTTACAGAAAACAAAAAAAATTTGTTGGTTGGCCTTTTTGAAAACGACAGGGATTGGAATTAATGTATCTTTCAAAAAAATGTGCACCATACCATCGTTCTTCGTAGGAAGGCTTTGATAAACAATTAATTTAAAATTACCAATCTCATGACAGTACGTCCGAGTGATGGCCAAGAACGCCCAGTGTTCAGAGGACGGTCCCTTCTTCCCGGCCACCCCTCGTTACATCGTCCAGAACGGTATCGCTGTGGGTCAGTCGATCCTACTCGCCGCTGACTGGGTGACCATCGGACTGGTGCTCGGCATGATTCTCATCTTCACCATCCTCCTGGTCCTCGTCTTGGTGAGTTTCTTTTTTCTTTTTGAGACATTACGGGAAAGCTCCATTAAAAAAAGGGGCTAGAATAAAACATCCTTTTCATCTGACAACTAACACCTGCTATCTCCATGTAATTCCTTTTCCAAACAGTGGACTTAATTGGATCATACACAAACCAGTAGGACTGCTGACTACCCCAGGCAGATTAACTGCTCATCTATTTAGTGTAATGACCCAAGCAATTCAATGTAAACACACCCACTGGTAAAAAGGATGTATACTTTCGGACTTTTTGTGTCCAAACTCGGAAAATTCTTTAATGGAGCTTGCCCATAATGGAGATGGTTCTATCAATCTTTTTGGAGTGAGTCTTGCAAACTTTCTGTCAAAGAAACTTGAGATAGAGGTTCTTGGGTCTCCTATAACCTCAGTCTCCACTGGGCTGCAAACTTCCCTGTTCCTGTGCTTGGTACCAACTGACACAGTTCAGTGAGCACACGCTACCCACTCCTAATAAGATCCGGTTCCAGTTCCCCCCTTCACGCATCATCGAGCTAATTATAAGCCCAGCTTATCCTGTTCCAGTTTTCCCGCCTTTGCGCACCATTGAGCTAAGCCAACATGTCAGTTTAAACCTCACCAGCAGTTATTAAGCAGCGTATAGCAATAGGGCCATGTCACACGAGGCAATTTACTGGCAACCAGTTCAAGGCAATCTCCAAAAAGAAATGGCATTCACATTTGAAAGTTTACTCTTTTTTTTCTTTGGGATCGTAAAACATTGTCTGAAAAATTACTCCTGTGCCACTAAAGTGGTCCTGCAGCATGCACTGCAGTTGGTTGCCTCCAAGATGCCTCAAAAAGTTGCCCCGTGTGACAAGGCCCTCAGAATCCAGCATTCTCCTTAAGACATTCAGAGCCTACTGATCGAAACATTGACGTGTTAAACCACTGGTCCCTTTTTAGAACCACCACAACTCGTTGAGAGAGTTTTATGTACATGGTGTCTTCGCAAACCTCACTAAATAGAGGTTCTTGTTGTGGGTAGTAACTGCGCGATAAACTGTGTATTAGTCTCATGCGTATTCAAACATTTTTGAGAATCGTTGGTTCCCATTTTCATTTCTTTAACGTGTGAAGGAAACAAAATCACACACTTTATTGCTCAAATATCAATGAGATTTGCACAGTCTATCGGTGGACAATGCGACGCTCAAAACAACATTGTCTTGATTTTGTACATGCTTTGATTGTAAACGTTTGGTTTCTCTATCTAGATTCTGTTCCGTAAGTATGGCTGGGGTAAAGTGTCGTACACCCGTCCCAAGTACCGAAGCCGGATCCAGAATCACAACTTTGACGACTACGCCTCCAAGGGCTCAGCTGTTCATCCCGTCAAGAAATACAACCGCGCCATCGAGGGCAGGGGTGAAGGCGTTGGGGGCGCTGTGGTCATTGACGGTAAGTTGTTGGTGTTAAATTTTAAGTTTAGGTTGTAAAATGTAAGGTTGCAGGGGAAGTTAGGGGGGAAAGCGAAATGAAAAAAAACCCACTTGGTAACTCAGGGTTGAACCTTGGTAACCTCATTGCTCCTGGGGAAAACCCCAGGGTTAAACGAGGTTCAATCTCTTGGTACCTCTTGTTTATTTTAGTGGACCTCCTTCAAAAAAGGGCCTTCCTTGCTTCCAAACAGGGCCCAATTTCATTACAACATCTTAAGCACAAAAAGTAGCTAAGCACAACAAAATTATGCTTAGTAGAACATGTAGAATAAGGTTACCAGCCAAAATACCATGTCACAAGTACCATTTGTGACTGGTATCCTGCTCATTTTGTGCTTAACAGGAAATTGTCAAGCAATATTTTCTGCTTCAGCAGCTCTATGAAACTAGGCCCAGCCTTTACCAAACAATACTTGATGAGTCTGCCACATTTGATTGTAAATTCTTCTCTTGTCGACGTAGAAGCGGTTGAGGTCAAAGGTGATGAATATTGGGACTACGACAAGCAGGTGGACTTTGAAGCGTTCAGTACGGCCGACTTCTACGGTCATCTGTCTCAGCAATCTCGTCATGTGACCAGCGAGCTCGGACGGCAAAAGGAAGAGGTGAGTTATCCCTGTCAATTTATTGTTATATTTTCTTCTTAAAACAAAACGGTCCACAGAAAAACAAAAGTAAAGAGCCATTGCCTGTGTTTTCCAAAAAGACCACTTTTGTAATGTTCCTAGTCTACTATCACAATAAAGAATACTGATTTCCAGTTCACAAAATAAGCGCCATACTATTTTATGCTTCCAGCCTCGGTTTGGTGACATTGATTTGTATGGAGAAAAAACCCACAATGGCTGCATCTAGATAAAATGTTCTGCTATTTGCACATCTGAAAACTTACAAATTTTTGCCTTTAAATATTTTTGTTGCTTCAATCGTTTCTTAAATTGTTTGTTAAATCTTTATCTCAGGCGAAGGCACTGTACCAAAAACTGTGCAACCAGGCGGAGAACCTCAAAGGATTATGGGTAGCCAAGATGAACCTGAAGGGTAGAAGTGCCCTGGCTACTGACGAGGACCTAGAAGCATATGAACGCAAGAGCGAGGAGGTAAGGTACCAGATTTGTGTGGCAATAATGCTTTTAAGACGCGATTAAAAGTAATTTCTTGTCAAAAATTTATTCCCAAAAATATTTTCTTTCCCAAAATAATTTCTTGCCCTAAATCGATCTATGAATGTTTGTGTTCTTATTGTAATTCATATACATGATCTTAAATGGGGAGTTCTACAAGGTAATTTTCGAATCACTTTTTATGAACTTATTGTGGAATTTCTAAGCTTTTGACCGATTAATTTGTGTTCTTATTGTTATTTACCAATGTTTGTAACAATTTAACAATGTCACTTTTAGATTGTTCATTTATTTCCTGGTCAAACACAAACAATTTCTGAGCACAGGAAAGTTGTGTTCAGCACAAGTGGATTACCAGCCAAAATGCCATGTGGTGTAAATTGCATGTGACTGGTTCTCTGCTAAGTTTTGCTCAGTAGCAAGTAAATTTGTTCTGAAAAAAATTCTTATTCATGAAGTAAACCTGCAGGCGAGCTCAGTGAGAGCCCAGCCTCAAATTCCTCAAACTTTCCATGACCTTCCATAAAATATTCTTTTTCAGCTTGAGATGGAGTTGGAACGACGGAAAGAACTCGGTTACCGCTTCGAGACCATCTTGAAGAGACAGCTTGAGATCAAAGAGCAGGATGAGAAGAGCCGAGAGGATCACCAGGTGAGTTTGTCGACACACAACGATTCGGTGAAAAACGCGAGATAGTTTCCTGTATTTAATATGCAGGGTCTAATTGAAAACCTGTGCCCAATTTCATAGAGCTGCTTCAGCACAAAAAGTAGCTAAGCACAAACAAATTTTGCTCACCCGGAATAAGGTTACCAGCCAAAATACCATTCCACATATACCATATGTGACTGGTTCCCTACTCAATTTTGCCAAGCAGAAAATCGTTAATTTATTAATTTATTATTATTCATTTGGCAATTTCACATAAAAATACAAAAATAAAAGTAAAAAACTCCACATTTTTTTAAGCAACATTTTTTGCTCAAGCAGCTCTATGAAAGTGGGCCCAGTTGCTGAATGATTTGCCGCACATTTTTTGTTCTGAAGGTGTCGTACCTGGCCGCGCTACGAGAAGCTGTGAGGATGCTGAACGAGTATACGGAGGCAAAGACCAGCGGAAAGAAGAGCCTAGAGCAGGAATTTGACAACACCACCCAGAAACAGTGAGTTTACCCCCCCTTCAGCAAATGCCACAAACTATTTTGAGTCCAACATGATAATCTTTGTACTTAAGGCTGATTTCAGATTTTTTGACCCTCAGAAAAATCAGCAAAATTGGTATTAAATAGCATGAAAACTCTATTAAAGCCTAAACCATGTGTACATGTAGGTCAGCCATTGTACTCGATAAAATTGTCCTACTTTTTTCCAATGGCTAAATATCATGCCTGCAAAACTTCAGGTTTCTCATAAAATATTACTTAACATCCAGTTTTGAAAAGGAGTGCACCTTCAAAACAGAAATATATTTGTTTTTCATATCCTTTTTCCAAAGGACCCGGTAAAAGTAAAAGGTAAGGTCACGAGCAAATATATCTCATGAGGCCGGTGTTTATATCCGGTTTCCTTGGCATTAAACGACTAAGAATATTTCTATTCCCCCTGGATGGGATGCCAGTCCATCGTAGGTTACTCCTACATGTAGCTCTCATTAGTACCCATTTGTACTCCTAGATGGAGAGAAGCAATTATGATAAAGCGCCTTTCTCAGGGACACAGGTGTCGCAAATGACCAGGCCAGGATTGGAACCCACATTCTGTAAATTACAGAACTTGAGTCCACCACCCTAGACCTCCCAGCCACGACGACACCCCACTAAAGGGTACTTTTCTGAGAAGTTCCTCACACGGTGTACGGCACACCGAAAAGCAATACCACTCCACCACTATGCAGAACCCTCAAGTCTTTCTAATTCTGTTTCTCCTCCAGTGTTATCCGACGTGTTGGTGCCCTGTTGGGCCGGATGTCCAGCGAAGTGTCGGCCGAGGCCCAGCGTATCGGTGCCTGGGGCGTTCTTGGACAGGGCATCGGTGCTCAGTTAGTCGCCCCTGGCACTGACAACACTCCTGTAGATAGGGAAGAGCTGTTCGGTAAGAAATCTTACAGAGTTCTTCCTTTTTTTTTTTTTTTTAATTTGTCTTATCACTATGTCAAAACAATGACATAATTGTTGTTTTTAGAATTACAGTTTGAAAATTTACTATAAAGTAATCGGATAAGTTTAAGGCTGGTAATACCAAGTTTTGTTTTCATTCTGGAGTTGCTATTTTGGTTTTTACTTGTCCTATACAATGTGTTTTGGTTTGATATTTTTTGCGATTCGCTTTTGTATTTGTGTTTCCATTGTGTTTTTACTGAATGCTTAAATGACAAAATGTTTTTGTATTTGTGTTGCCATTGATTTTATAATTACTGCTAAACATGGTTTGATATTGGTGTTGCCATGCTTTGATATTTGTGTTGCCATTGAGTTTTTACTTATTGTTCAAATTTTTTGTTTGTATTTGAGTAATTACTGAGATTTTACTTATCACTCAAAATGTTGTATTTGTGTTGCCATTGAGTTTATAAGTATAGCTCAAAGTGTTTTGATATTTGTGTTGTCATTGAGTTTTTCTCTTACAGGAAACAGTTGTAAATGAGTAACCATTGAGTTTTACTTTAATATTACTACTCAAAACAATTTTGTGTTGGAGTTGCTATTGAGTTTTTACTTAATGCTCTAAATGTTTTGGTATTTTAGTTAACATTGAGTTTTTACTTATTGTTCAAAATGTTTTTGTAATTTAGTAAACCTTGAGTTTTTCATATTGTTCAAGATTTATTTGCCATTAAGTTTTTACTTATCGTTCAAAATGTTTTTGTATTTGATTACTCAAACTGTTTTTGTATTAGAGTTGCCATTGAGATTTTACTTACAGGAGAAATACTTTGTACATGAATAATCAATGAGTTTCACTTATTGCTCAAAATATTTTGGTATTTGAGTAACTAGTGAGTTTTACTTTTCGCTCTAAACGTTTTGGTATCTGAGTAACCATGGAGTTTTACTAATCGCTCTAAATGTTTTGGTACTTGAGTAACCATTGAGTTTTGTACTTGTGACACTTTACGTAAACATTCACTATTGGGTATTTACAGGGCCAGACGGCAGTGTCCAACGTACAGATCTCATTCACCAGAACACGACTACGGGCCTTATCGTGCCAAACAGCGATGCCCGCATGCTGTCGGCCGACGGTCGCGTTAGGAACATTTCACCGGATTACTTCGTCCATCCGCTTACAGGTCACGTACTCCCTGTCCAGGGAAATGTCAGTTATGACCCAACCTCTTCAAGGCTTATCCACACGGTGGATTCTTCAGTTGGTAAGAAGTCGGGAGTTGTTTTTTCAAAAACCAGAGTTAAAGGTTTTTTGGTGTTCATGTATTTTGTTGTTATTTAGATTATGTAGATTCTCTTAAATATTTTCACCCATGTTTAAAATGAAATTTATGGTCAGTTGTCACCCATTAATCAGAACTTTATTCCATTTTCCTGATCACGTTTAAGTGTTTGACAATTTTTTATTATATTTTTTAGGTGATTTGGTCCGCTCTGATGAGCCACTTATTCCATACATCCCGTTCCCAACTGACCCTAACAACGGCCTTCCAGTCAACTCCAAACTGACCACCATCGAGCGCACCGGTGACCTCAAACTCAACGCCCCAATGTCCGACCCAGACACGGGTCTGAAGTGCCCCATCGTGGCCATGACGATACACCCACAGTCGGGGGTGGCGTACCCTGTAGCGGGTACCCATACTGACCCCGTGACTGGACTCCCTGTACCGATAGAGATTGGTGCTGTTATGATCGATCCCAGCAGTGAACAACCTGTTCCAGTCTTGAGCGTTGCAATTGATCCAGAGACAGGTAGAATAATCTTAAATCAATAACGATTGTCAAGCAGCCTGAAAAAAAAAATATGCAAGTTAGACCCTTTATTCATTAAAATGTTCAGCTGAAGAAGTGGAGTATACCGTTCAAAACGTCTAGACCACACCGGCTCTTTTCAGAGCCAACACTCCTCCAAAAGAGATTTACACATGGTTGTACCCGCAAGTTGATTAATAGTTTTAGTTACCTCTTATTTTCTACACCATGCAAAGCTTCAAAGATCACTTAAAATGTTCACACTTTTTTGGAGGTTAAATTTTATCCCCTAATTTATCTTTGAAACTAATATTTCATCTTCATTCAGTCTTAGGCAAAACTTTATCTAAGGAGGAAGATTTTTTCGATTGAATGAAGAGTTTGTTGATATATGAATTTTCCATGGGCTTAAACTCATGTCAAAACCAACATTTTTTCTTTCCGTTCAAACCTCTGACATATTTCATTCTGTCATTACATCATCATCAGGTGATGTCATCCCGGTGGGTGGCACTCTCCAAACACCCAACGGTACCCACAACGCCTACATTACCATGGTAACCGGCGACCGCTTCATGGAGCCCCTCAGCAATCTACAGGTGCTGACCCAAAGCGCCGCTCTCCATGACAACGAGGCGCTGCCCTCTAGTGGCGGGTACCAGACACTGCTGGACGCAAACCTGATGGCGTGCCAGGTCAAGATTCTGGAGGTAGTGAAGGCGTATCTTGATGCGGCTGTCGGTAAGTGGACATTGTATTTCGGGATCATCGCTGTTGAGGAAATTGCATGATCCTCCGACCTTTTCAACGGTCTTCTGAAAATTACAATATTAAATATTTCTTTAAAATTAACTGCCAAGGACTACTAGAACAGCCTTGATGAAATGTTGAGACCAATATATCTCACTTCGCAATCTTGAAGATAATTATGAGTAGTCCCTTTGATCCACTTAGCAAAAGTAGAAGTCCCAGGATTTGACCTATTTACTCCGAGGTAGTAGACAAACATAAGGACAAGTTCTTATCTTAACTAAGTAGTCTCCCAAATTCCCAATCGACTCCACAGCGGTAGATAAACAGCAGGACAAGTTCTTTTGAGAACAATTCTTAATTCTGATACTTAATTTGTATTTGTATTATTGACTTCTTGCTTGTCACAGGTCCAGAGGGTCTAAACTGCCGTCATGAGCAGAGCCAACTCGAGACCGTCACAAAGGAGCTGATCAAGTCTAGACAATGTTGCCGTGCAAACCACATTCGAGCCATCCACAACGTCCAGCGCCGGCTTGAGCGAGCTTCCATCTTGGCCGTTAGCGGCGGCTCTCCAGGTTGGTTTCATAGACTGGAAAGAAGACTGACTGTGAGCTGTCTTTCAGAAATCATGGGGGGGGGTTATTTACTTCGGATAAGGGAATAAAACAGTGTGAAAAGGACTGAGCAAAAGGAGAGGTCATTTATTGCATGGTCAAGACCCTGGAAGGTTGTAAATGGCCTTTTATAAATAAAGGAAAAACTGTAAATGAACTTGTCTTTTTGAAATTTTCAATTCCTGTCCTCGGGCTGTTTCGCCAAGGGTCATATTGCATGCGATGCGCAACGATTGTGCGTACGCTCGCAAACTAATAGATTTTACACTGAGAACCGTATGTATTGATGGCATGATGCGTTATTAGTGCTCGTGTAGGCTTGAGCACCAACACGCAGATGGCTATGAACGCCGAACGCTCTTTACCAACTTGTCTTAAACAGCTCCAGCAATATCCTTATCAGCCGTTTAATACCAGGTAAACTTGGTCATGTGGTCACCTTCAACCAATAGGACTGCCTAAAACTGTCCGGGATATTTAAGTAACTAATTATATAAAAGTATTTATAACTGACCCAAGTGAATTGTATGAGAGGTTACACAACAGGTTAATACAGATGACAAACGGCTTTTCAAACGAAGTGACATATATAATAATATCAATGATCTTTGGTTCGTTTCTCAGGCATGTACGAGCATACAGCTACAGGCCAGATCCTACCCATCCTGGTAGGGACCCACATGGCTGATCCTGGAGGTAGTGGACAGGACGTCACCATCCTAGGAGTTGAGAGGAACTCCAAGACGGGAGCCTTGATTCCCCTGGGAGGAACCATGGAGGACCCAGAAGGAGACGGTGAGGAATTCTTAGCGGGAAAGAAAATATTAATTTGCTAAAATAATTCATACAAATAATGTTTCAGCTCCTTTTGCCTCTTCCGTTCGCTCAGTTTGGTGCGAAGAGTAAAGATGTGGTTAGATATTGATTTGATTTGGTTTGATTTGATTTGATTTGATTTAATTTGATTGATTTGAACCTCTGATTTGATTAATCACAGGACTGATTCTGATCATGTTTCAGCTAGTTTTGCCTCTTCCGTTTTCTCAGTTTGGTGCGAGTAGTAAAGATGTGGTTAGATATTGATTTGATTTGATTTGATTTGATTTGAACCTTCTGTTTTGATTAATCACAGGATTGATTCCAATCATGGTTGGCCGTCAAGCCGTCGATGAGGTCACAGGTGACCTCAGCCCCATCACCGGGGTCAGGATCAACCCGGAAACGGAGACCGTCGTCCCGGTAACTGTATCCGCAGACAAGAAGAAGAAGCCACCCCTTGGTGCTGTAAGTGTCGTGTGATTCGTGAATATTCATTTTATTATGAAAGCTAATAGTTTTTGTTTTCAGCACAGATCTGGATCTCAATCACGGCTAGTTCTGTGATCCGGAATCGGGATCACATTCTATTCAATCCAGCATTTGAGATGTGTCTGTTTTGTACGGATCCGGATGTCATTCACTGATCCGGTCATTTTTTTGGGGGGATCATGGTTCGTCTTATCAGGGTGTTTGAGCGTGAAACCAGGCTTTCTGCTTGTTCTCATCCATACACTCTTGCTTTGCTGAGATGTAGAACAAAGAACCATTCTGACAGCTTTATACCACAAACTGCATCTCTTTGGAACTCCTTGCCTGGTGCATGTTTCCCTCCATCCTACAATCTAGACTGTTTTAAGAGGAATATCAATTCCTACCTTCAGCTCCCCTGAGTTATTTTCATCTCAGATGTTTTCTTCTTGTAGCCCCTTACCAAGAATGGCTCCCAGCCTTGTTTCAGGCGAACTTGCATAAATTTAAAAAAACAAAACAATCATGATTTCAAAGCATGTTTCTTGACTGTAAAACAAAATCTCAGTCTTTCATTCCATTCATTTGTTTTACCGGAGATGCTATTTCCGTTGCTGTAATTAGTGAAAGAATTTCAGAGTTTAATTCAGCAGGAGATGTTAACATCAAAACTGAAGGCACTCTCTTTTATCCTTTTTTAATGATGACATATTATTCCCATAAGCTGTGTCATCATCTTGTCCTTATTTCCCCAGGTGGCCATGCTGGAGGATGAGATTGTTGCTAGGCGTGGCTACTGGCGTCGTCAACGGCAACGGGAGGAGGGGCTCACAACCCAAGAGTCCAAACTGGTCAACCAGCTTCTATTAGATATTGAGAATGTCGATGTAAAGAAGGTAAAATAAATTGTATAAAAATGATGAAATCTCAATATTTCGCTTTGAACTGTTATTGTCATCATTGCCAGATAATCCTTTCTGCAGGATAGACTTCTATCGAAATTGTCAAATAAGTTTTGTAATTTGTTTTATTTGTTTATTTATCTATTTATTTATCTGATTATTTATTTATTTATTTGTTAATTTATTTGTTAATTTTTTTGAAACAGGTGGAGGAGGATCTGGACTCCTTCAGCGACATGGCCAAGTCTCTTGAGGACACCAACAAACGAGAGGTGACCAGAAGGGTTGAGGCTACCGAAGAACTGAACAATGTCCTTACACTGCATACTATGTCTATACTAACGCAAGGTAAATGGACCAAGAATAGATCCTTGTGGGATATTTGAACAAGATCCTCTCACTGTTTACTACATGTCTGTATTAACACAAGTTAAATGGACCAAGAAGTGATCCCTGGGGACATTTATATAATGTTCTGACAATGTATACTACGTCTGTACTAACATGGACCAAGAACTAATCTCTGTGGAACACTTTACAAAGTGTATAAAATGGAGTTGGATTATGGAAACCATTTTGTTGCTAAAAGTGGTGGTTTTTTCACTTAAACCATTTGTTTTACTACTTTGCTTACACAGGAGATGACTCTGAGAGGTTGTATGAAGAGCGCCACCATGCCTCCCACTGCAAGTTTGTGGATACTGTGCGTAAGATCTACACCCGTCTGCAGGCAGAGGAAACCAAGTACAAGGAGAGACTAGCAGAGCTAGAGGTCAGGGGCCAACAAAATTATAATAAATCGAACATACTTAAGGAATAACACTTATGTCGAGGTTGCAACATGACTTGAATGTATGAAAAGGAAATTTGAATTTCTAACAAAAAAATATATATACATTTTTCTTTTACAAATTAGTTTAGGAAATGCGTATTTATGATAAATGTATTTGCATTCTGGAACTGGGCAGTGCTCTCAGAGATAATCAAAATACCAAAGAAAAAAATCGCTAAAATGGATTAAAAATTGAAAGACATGTTCCTAAGTTTGCACCTGTTTTTTTGTTTCAAGGATGCCCTGAATCCTGACGCTGAGTCGGCAGTGATGCAGCGTTACCGTCAAGCCAAGTCACGCCTGCAGGCCGAGCTTAAAGATCAGCTCCTGACCCGCACAGAGAATCTGGATGAGGACCACTCTGCCTTAGAGTACGCCCGAGAGAGGAGTGAACTGCTCAGCTTGGAGGCTAAGGTGAGTCGGTTTACCACTATGGGTGGTTCGAATCCCGCCTCAGACAAATGGCTATCATTCTACCACTCTGGGTGGTTCGAATCTCACTTTAGACAAATGCCTGTCGTTCTACCACTCTGGGTGGTTCGAATCCCGCCTCAGACAAATGGTTATCATTCCACCACTCTGGGTGGTTCAAATCCCACTTTAGACAAATGCTTGTCAGTGTACCACTATGGGTGGTTCAAATCCCACCTCAGACAAAGCCTTTCAGTCTACCATTATGGATGGGTCGAATCCCACCTCAGACAAATATGACACACGTATCTAGCTGTGCACTAACGCCACAAACAAAAGGCACATGGCAGGCAGCAGTCCAAATAGCATTACATTAAAATGTGAGTTTAATGTCTTGGACTATTTTGGACTTTTGGACACACTGTTGAAGTTGTGATTGGTCGCTGCATTAAGGGGCGGAGCTTAAAGGGGTGGAACTTAAAGGGGCACAGCTTAAAAGGATGGAGCTTCAAGAATTGATCTGTTGACATCTTGATCCAGACTGCATTAATCCCTTCTTGACATCTTAATCAAGACTACATTAATCCCTTCGTGACATCATAATCCAGACCGCATTAATCCCTTCTTGACATCCTAATCCAGACTGCATTTAATCCCTTCTTATTTTACCCTTATCAGGCCGTCTTATCTAATGCGATCATCCTGGCCGGTGACTATGACGCAACAATGACTGGTGTCTATGGAGACAGTAATGTGACGGAGCAGTCCAGCAGGGAGATTATCCCCCTCTTGAGGCAGATTATCGCCATGCTGGAGAAGGGAGCTCACTTTACTCTGTCGGCCGAGCTTCTGCAAGGAATCGCTGGGGATGGAGGTGGTGATAAGGTGAGTGACCTTTAGTGTGTATCATCTCGGTCAGGTCATCCTGATGAGAACTATAACTATAAACTATAATTGTATTGTTAACTATAACCATAACTATGCCTGGATCTATACTATACTGACCATGCAGTGGGAGCTGGTACCATCGATCATTATAACTATAACTATAACTAAAACTATGATTTACTATAACCATGACTCTCTTCCAGCATGCAAAGATGAATGTAACTATAACTTCAACCATTACTGTAACTATAACTATTCGTCTTCTAGTATGCCAAGATGAATGCAATTGGGGCAGTTATCATCAATTAAAATAACTATAACTACAACCTTAACTATATATAACTATAACTATGAACCTTCCTGTACTCCAAGATGAATGTAACGGGAGCTGCTACCATCAAATGGAATAACTATAACTACAACCTTAACTATCAATAACTGTAACCATGACTCTTCCAGTATGCTATCAATCTTAATAACTATAACTTCAACCATAATTGTAACTGTAACTATAACTATAACCATTCCTCTTCTAGTATACCAAGGTGAACGCCATGGGAGCCGGTACCGTCAACCGGAACATCGTCCAAGGCGATCAGTACAACGTCAACATAGCTCAGAAGGATACCTTGCAGTTACAGGTACCCCAGCAGCCTGGTGGTGTGTCCATCGTACAGCCGGTACGAGCAGCCGCCGCCATGCCGGACCGATCTCAAGCTTCATGTGAGTATTCCAGATGATTCTTTTACTGATATTTTGTAATTACCTTAAAGCCCAACTTTTGAAAGAGTTATAAAGTTACCGCCAAGAAAGTAAGGCAAAATAGTTGTTTTTTCATTTGTTTTTCGTGAAACTGAAATTCAAATATTTTCCTTGGAATGGGGTGTTTGGTGGAGCCTCTGTACGCACTTCACACCAAGGGGACACATTTTCCCAAAATGTTCAAGATTATCCAATCATGCATCCTGTATCGATGCCGTCATCAAGCCACATGGATTTGTTAAATAATCCACTTGTTATTACGATCTCTTTCATGAAGTAAATGCAAGTTCCCGAGACATTCGGAGCAACCTGGTCGTCAGGAACAACCTTGTGTCGCTGACCGATGACGACAAACACGCCATGTCCAAGTCCATGTCTGAGAGGCAGACCATCGAGGCCATCAAACTAGAGAACAGCCTCCGGCAGGAAGAGATCAAAGAAATCAATGCTGTTGTACAGGTAATTAGAGCCAATCAGAGCAAAGACAAACAGAAAATGTTGTTGGGAAACAAATTATCTGTGGTGTTTGGTTTTTTAAAATTTTATTTAGAGCCACTTTGGATTGAAGGCTCATTTGATTGTTACAAATATGAATGTGGGTTTTGAGGCATTGCATGGTGAGGTATCAACTTCTATTCGGTTTGCGGTAACACCATTTGTATATCTACTTTGCTGTGTAGATTTTGTTCTTTGAGAACTTGTCTTGCTATTTATTCTACTGCCGCGGAGAAGATTTTGGAATTCGGGAGTTTGCTTAGTTCTGAAAAGAACTGTTCTGCTTATTAACTACTACCTGGGTTGAAGGTAGGAAATCGGCCGTAGTATTCCCAAATGAGGATCTTGTAGAGAGGCCGCCGACTCCTGTAAATTTGTCTTTGTTAAACGCCAATATACATAAAGATCTAGTAACACTGAGCCGACGATATAGAGTATGCGGACAAACACTTAATTACAAGTAAAAAGAACTAGAGTGACTTAAAGATTGTGAACTTATCGTTTCTCAGAGCTTTGAGGCCAAGAAAGAGTCCACGTTGAAAGAGAAACAAGCCGATCTGAAGAAGAAACTCGCAAAAGCAGAATCCGATGACGAGAAAGCCAAGATCATGCAAGAATTCGTTGACAATGTGAGTTTATCTGTCAGTCCAGGGCTCAAAATTAATACTGGACCACAGGCCCGAGGCCTGTGTCTTGAGGGCCAGTAAACTCAAAACCGGACAAGTCCAACGGTCTTGTGTTTTCAATGTGAATAGTTTATCAATATTTCACTGTGGAATATCTTTAATTAAACAATATCGTGTTCAAATGTTGACTTTGAGTCTGATAAATATACACTCCTCCTGAAAGAGATTTCTACATGGTTGTACTCGCAAGTTTTCTAGTTATAGTTACTTTCTTTACCTCAGTCATGATGTATTGTCTCATCTGAGTCTACAACCAATAAACCTGTGGAACCATATTTGAAAGTTTGTTGGCATTATTAGTCCGAATTGTTGCACAGATTTTGTGATTACACGAGGATGTTTTACATTTTTCATTCAACTCTTTCATGCGCCGACCGGTCGCTAGCGACCGGTTTAAATCCTGTCAGAAAAATAGTTGCAAAATGAAAAATAAAGATCGCACAGCCACACAGTTTTCAGAATTGGAAAGACGATTTTTGAGAGTACTATTGTGACCTGTTTTTTTTTTTTTGGGGGGGGGGTCGCCTTTTGCAAAAAACGAGTAAACAATTAATGTGTCCATATGATCAATTTATCACTAAAATAAATGGTGCATGAAAGGGTTAATAAATGTGCAGTTGTAGGTGTCATACAGGCCTTGACTTCATTTTTTGGTTGCATGTTGCTTAACATTAAGTTTTGGTAGATGTTGCTTGCCAATCGAAAATTGAGCTTTATGAACGCTCGTTCCAGTTCGATTAAAAAAAACATGGAAGAAGAAGAATACTTTTTCCTGATTATATGAAAACAATTGTTTTGTTTCAGGCTGCTAGAGTGTCCCAGGAGATTGAGTCCAGCAAGCAAACTCAGCTGAGATCACTTCAAAGGCAGCTAGCCGCAAAAAGGACGCGGGCTAAGCAAGATCTCCACAAGTAAGTTTCAGATTTAGTTTTTAGGTTTTTTTTAGTGAGGGTTGCCCTTTGTCTTTTTCTCTCCTTTTTAAAAAATGTAGACACAACACTTGTTTGTAGGTAGGCATAGCTTTTCTTTCATTCAATTCCGCAGTGGATGATATTGAATGGTCACACAGTAGGAGGGTTGACTGTGTACTGTGTAGATGCATTCACCACATGATATCATATTGCAGGCTGGCATAGTTTGTCTATCAATCAAAATCACAGTGGATGATATTGAATGGTCACACAGTAGGAGGGTTGACTGTGTACTTTGTAGATGCATTCACCACATGATATCATATTGCAGGCTGGCATAGCTTTTCTTTCATTCATTTCCGCAGTGGATGATATTGAATGGTTGGACAGTAGGAGGGTTAACTGTGTACTTTGTAGATGCATTCACCACATGATATCATATTGCAGGCTGGCATAGTTTATATATCTTTAAAAACCACAGTGGATGATATTGAATGGTCAAACAGTAGAAGGGTTAAGAGTAACTCTGTGAGAATGGCTCCTGATTCATTTTTTGGTTTGTCTTTACAGTCAACACATCGACGAGGCAAAGCGAGAGGGCCTAGGTGAAGACGTGGTACCAGACATCATGTTTCAGGACGAGGAAGAGGTCAATAAGGAGATGCAGTTACTCGCGCTGATGCAGCAGCAGCTGATGGCCGACTTGCAGAAGGGCTACGCTGAGGCCGATGAAGAGGTAAGGCAGTGCTCCCCCCTTGTGGCTAGTTGTGGCTGAGCGGCCAAGCGCACTGGACTCAAGCTCTGGTGTTTCTGACCTTTGGTGCTCGATATGGTGCATGGTGTACCCCCGACGCCCTAATCAGCAGCGTGTGGGTTCGAGTCCTGGTCCTGACACTTTTGTCCTTAACTCTTCCAGTGCCACGGTCGTACAGTACGATATATTTTATGTACTCAAAAAGTATCATCAATCGTACATGTACGACCCATAATGTACATGTTATCACGAGAGGGCATTACCACTATAACGAGAAATACTATTGACTTTGGAATGTACCAAAGCGACACAAATCAGCAAGATACATTTTGTTTGGTGAGAAAGACTTATTTATTTATTTATTTACAGCATTTTTAGAAAAAGCTGGGAATTTAGGTTCAAAACACACACAAAAAGTGGGCACTGAAAGAGTTGAGCAGGACATTTATAACCATTATTGCTTCGTCCTTCAGATGGGACATAAAGCCGCATGTCCCGTGTGTTGTGTAATCTGCGATGGCCCAATAGCCAAATATCTTTCTCATGACATACTCTGACTGTGTGCCGAATTCCGTGCTTGTATCATCAAAGGCACAATCCCCCAAATATTTCCCCTATCTGGCCCACTGTTTACTCGTTGCTCTGCCCATCTTTTTGAAAAAGTGACGGTTGTTGTCAACTTTCCGTTTACAGTTTATGGCTAAAAAAAGGAACGGTCTCGATGCAGAAATGGAAGAGAAGATGAGATTGTTGACCAGTAGAGGGCCTAAGATAACGGCCGTGGTAGACGCCATCAATCAGTCAACCAGAGACATCAATCGCGGAAATAACAACCTGAAGAACAAGATGAAAGACCGTTTGAACAAACGCCGTAATTCCAGGAAGTCGATCACACCGGACGGAATCGAACCCGGCACGGACGAAGAAAAGCAATTTGTACAAAGTGAGTGGCATTTTGTTTTGTTTTTTAGGTGAAGGAGTTGGTCTCAGTCAAACTGGGGTTCGAATCCTGGCTGAGACAGTGGTTTGGATTGGTAAAGCAGCTTGGTTGTCACTGCTCTGGGCCCTGGTTCGAATCCCACCCCACCGTAAAGTCTGGTAATCGATACGTGTTCCACCAGTCAAATCTTCATAGCCCTCGTCAATTGCAAACCACTCCAAGCGTAAATCCTTGTCCAATCTTTTTGTCGTCTGTTTAGAGATATTTACATGGTCCAACTAACCTATGACATATCTTTTATTGAACCTGGTTCGATTTCGTTCAGCAATGAACAATAATAACATTATTTACCTTAGACAAACATTCTTAACACGCCTCAAGAAGTTTTGAGAATTTAACCAAATGAAAGACAGATGAGAATTCTTGCAAACAGCGCCCTCATTGGACCTCTCAATCATTTCGCCCTTGAATCTGTGGAGTATCAGATGGTCGCAGACATTCACGTAAATTTCATTTTCATCCACCGGTTCGTCAAAAGGGAATGTCTCTTGTTAAACCCTATAGAGACCATAGCGGCTGCAAACTGCTTGTACCAAAATGCCCATAGCGGCCGGAAACGGCTGCAAGATCTGACCTACTTCCACTCAACCAAAAAAGGTCAAAGTAAAGGTCATGACCTGAAGTGACATTTTCCAATGTTTCCTATGTTAACATAGTATCTATATTTCTAAAGACAAAACCAAATTTCTGATTTATATTATTTTTTTCAGACACGTACAAGAAAAACAAAATCAAAAAAATCAACAACAAAATAATGTCTGGGCATATGATGATGATCATACAGAAATGAATGGTCTCTAAAGGGTTAAAGATGATACACACGACAATGAGGTATTTGCGAACAGCACCCTCATTGGATTTTATTTATTTATTTTTTCCTTTGTAGCTGCGGAGTCCCAGATGGTCGCAGACCACGAGCGCAGCATCCAAGCTGCCATGGAAATTGCTGGGACCCTTGCCAACGATAAACAAAAGGAGGAGCACGAGAAGGCCATCAAGGTAAACAAAATAACAAATTTTTAAGTTTGGAGCGCATTGGATAGTATCTGTCTTTTTGTTTTGGGCCAGATTTTTACCAACAAAAATATTACCATAAAATATATAGGTTGAGTCTCAGTCTCTCCTGAACAAAGATATTGATAAAATTGGGAGACTGCAAAATTAGGGGTAGATAGCTCAGAGTGCCGGCACGTTAATCCAGAGGTTGCAGGTTCAAATTTCACTCTCGTCCATTTTTGGGGGTTATTTTTATCTTAATTATTTTCTTCTTGTAGCCCCTTCCTAAGAGTGGTTTTTAGCCTTGTTTATGGTGAACTTTGATAAAAATACAAAAAAAATATTTAAAAAGTCTCCCCCCCCCCCGCCTCTAGGAGTTGCTGACTGCAGAGGAAGAGAAGTCAGAAGCGGAAAAGAATGCGATCCTGGAGCAGTACATGAAGGAGGTGGAAGGTGCTCAGGAGAAACTCAACTCGTCTCGGGACGAGCAGAAGGAGCACCTCCTCGCCAAGCTGGCCGCCAGGAAGAGACTCAAGGAGGAGGTGATGGCGGAGAACGCCGTCGCCAAGGAGCTGGACCACATCACTAAGAAACAGGTCGGTAGAATGGATGCGGGAGGTTGTTCTAAAATGCTCAGTAGATTAATCCACTAGACTCCCCCCCCACCATCGTCTCTCCTTTATGCATTGGTCCAGTCGCATTGACGCCAGTGTGCCCTTAAGTCTGACTCAAACATACTGCACAGCTGCCAACTCTCCCTGATTCTGCAGAAATTTCCCTGAGAATAAAAGCCAATGTTTCCATGTTCTGATGAACAAAGATGCCTACGAGAACGGTTTCTTCGCGCCGAGAGCGTGCCTGATTTTGTTGATGCTTCTTAATGTTCAATTTCCATATTTAATGTTTACGCTTCATTAACATTTATTTAACACTTATTTTTTAGCTGCTTGTAAAGAAGAGAGAAACAGCTTTACAGTAGACACCAATTTTGTAAATCGAGAATTTCTGTGTTTTATAAACAAGGTGTTTATAGGGTGTCACGGTTGAGTGGTTTAGAGCATCAAATTCCAGTTCTGGCGGTTTAGTCATCAGGGTGTGGGTTCAAATCCCTGTCGTGACACTTGTGTCCTTGAGCAATTGCTTCTCTTCACCCATGGGTATAAATGGGTACCTGCGAGGGTAGAGGTTGATATTGTGTTTGAAACAACCTTCGGAGCGCCACGGCAGCCCAGGGCTGTATACTCCCCCAGGGAGCTGAGAAAGATTACAGGAATGTTATTGGCCCAATGACCAGGGCACTATAAATGTAAAGCGCATAGATACGTTATTGTAAAATATATAAGAACTAGTTATTATTAAGGTGTTCTTGATCAATAAAAACATATTCTAAAGACCAGGGACCTTCCTTTTTTATTATTTACAGGTTTTAAAGGGAACCGAAGAGGGAGCTCTTGCTATCGACTCTGTCAACAGCAATGTGATGGCCGATGAGTCTCTCGAACAGAGAGAAAAACTTCTGGTAAGTTTCATAGATAGTCCCACACTTTTTCAACCTCTTTTTAGATATTCTAACAATCAAGTTATAAACCACGTTGCAACCAAATATATTCCTCACCGCCGTGTTAATAAAAATGAATTGTATGTGCTGTGCCTTAAACCATCAATACTGTGGATAACACCACAGAGTTGGATCAAATAATCTCTTGAGTAAACTTGTTGCAAGTCCTTGTATTATTGGTCAGAATACTCTGTTATGATAGCTTGAAGGATGTGCAGCTGGTTTTTGTTTTAATTGACTGGTAACAAGTTGAAAATGCGCTTGATTCTGTTCGCAGTCCGAGCAAGAAGAACGCCAAGCCAAGCTGGATATCTCGCAGCAGTCGGAGATAAGCAAGCTGAACAAGAAGCTAGACTCGGAGCTGACCGCGGCAACCACATCCGTCGACGAGCAGCTGGAGGATCAGAAGAAGCAACTCTTGAGGAGGGAGGAGAGAGAGTTCGAGAAGGACATGCAGGTCAAGAGGAAACAGCTCTCTGAGGATCAGTCCAAGGAACTCATGGAGGAACACAAGACGAATGTAAGATGTGTTCAAAAATAATAGTCTTATATAGCGTACATATACTAATAAGGTTTTTTCAAGGCGCTTGAATGAACAGAAATATTTTAAGACAGGTGTTTGAATTTTTTTAATTATGAGACCAACTTATGCAGCACCTTACAAGGTGCTGCGGCGCATTCAGCAGCCATTGCCAAAACATTGGGGCAAACCGATTACATTTTCCTTTGTGTTGTCAACTCCTCGAGTCGGGCTACGTCCCGTAGCTATAGATCTCAAGGGTCTTTTACAGGATCCTCGCTGTTCCCAAAAAGCGCCGCCTTTTGTAATAGATTTACCCTAACAGTTGTGCCTATTTCATCTAGATGTTTCCCCAGTGTTTTCGGAATGGTGCTAAGAGCTCCAACCACCACAGGGACTATAAATATTAGTATTATTATTGTTTAATATAATGTTTATTTTGCATCAGGGATAAATAATATAATTTGTTTTTACCCTTACACCGATGTGTATTAAGCACTGTATATTCAGTACTTTCCCGAGTTCTGTGGAAAAAAAACCCCAGGCAAATCACTCCACGGGTTGGATTCAAACCCTCGACCTTTGCATATCTGAGCAGATGTCTTATCACCAGACCACAAGCTTTCCTGGTGGCTAGAGGCAGTTTGAATCCTATGTGTTAGCAGCGGGTACCGCAACGATTTAATAGACATTAACTTTGCATCAGGGATAAAGAATATTATTTGTTTTACCCTCACACCGATGTGTATTAAGCACTGTATAATCAGTACTTTCCTGAGTTCTGTGAATTATTTGTTTTTAATATTATTAGTCCAATAACTCTAACATTAAAAAAATCTCCTTCTTTGTTCTGAACCAGATGGACAAACTCTCTCAGAGCATGGATGTGGAGAAGGACAGACAGAAGGCCACTTTGGCGGAGAGGATCGCCGAGAAACGCCGGCAGTACCAAGAGCGCATCAAACAGAAACACAACGTGGAGATGACGCAGGAGATTCTGGCACAGAAGATGGAGAGAGATGAGCTGAGCAACAAGCAGGTGGGTTGAGAAGGTCGCTTGGGGAGTCTTGACAGCAGGCCTGGGACGTTTCAGGATTTTGTCTGATTTCAGGAATTTTTGGGGCGGGTAAGATCTTTCTGAAGCCCGGTTGCTTGGGGACTGTTGACAGCAGGCCTGGGATTTGTCAGGATTTTTCCTGATTTCAGGAATTTTTTGGGCGGTTGAGATCTTCTGAAGCCCGGTTGCTTGGGGACTGTTGACAGCAGGCCTGGGATTTTTTCCTGATTTCAGGACATTTTTTTGAGGGCAAAATCTTCTGGAGGATGGAGAATGAAACGAATAATGGATATGGATAAACAAATGGAACCATTTCATTCCTCACTTTAGAGGTAGGGTCAAACTTCGGTAATGACCCCCGAAAAGAAATAGCGTACTTATTATCAAAGGCCTACTTGTTATATAGATAGTATAATGGTCGGAAGCATCCTGAGAAATGATTTCGTCTGAAATGCCCCGGTTTATTAGAAATCGATAAAAGTATGTCAACAAATTTGAATCTCCAAAGATCGCCTGTTGGCGACTTATGGAAATTTTCGTGGTGTTCGTTTGAATGCTGCCCTCAATACGGCCAGAGAAGCCGTTGGTATCCGCTGCCATCCCTCTAAATTTGGATAGATTTGACTTTCTTGATGAGAATACGCGACAGCTTTTGCTGTTTTCTCACCAAGTAGGTACTGTATTCAACTGAAACTTTCACAAATTTGATAATTTGACAATTTCAGTTGAAGGGAGCTGAGAGACCAGCCCTCGTCCAGTCGTTGGAAGGAGAGGAGAATGGGAAGGCTGAAAACATCATCTACCGAGTACTCCGACAGAGACACATGAAAGAACAAGTGCAACAGGTGAGATTTCTTCATCTGTCACTCTCACAAAAAGTCTGAAAGTTATCAAAGGGCTGAGACAGTGATGATGTTCGAAATGATGTGGAGAGTCTGTAAACCTCCAAAATGGACTTCACATGACGTCATTGATCGCCATCTTTGATGACAAACAATGGAAACGTGAACACGCTGCGCACGACGCTCAGCCAATGATAGCCTTTCACATGTGCATATTTTATTTCATTTATTCTGGTTGTGAAGCCAAGGACTCTCAGAAAAGCGAACTTAATCACTGCACTAGCCAAGAATCCAATAGAGAGAAGACAATAAAGGAAGTTTCAGTTTTAGATGTGGGAGGGAAAACCCCAGAGAATTATTCCAGGGAAAACCCATGCGGTCAGGTAGGGACTGAAAACCCAATCTACATGGTGCCCCCGGCGTGATTCGAACCGGGGTCCTAGAGGTAGAAGGCGTGGAAATTAGATACCACTACGCCAACCCGACCACCCACATTTCATCAACGATGGCGGCCAATGCAAGGGGTCTAATCAGGGAGCTTGTTCTCCAGATCATGAGGAGACTGTTACCCATTTTTCAGGTTTTTTTTCAGTTTCATATAATTTCACCCCTGAATAAATACTGAGATAAATGAGATATGAATGATATAAATGACCAGATATAGCTTGCCAAAAGCTAAGATCGTGATCTTAGAGGCAATATTGCCTCTTAAGGGCAGAGGCAATATCGCAACCGATGAGGTATAACCGTGATTACATACCTAATTTCAAAGATGCCCATCAGTGTCTTTTAAATATTATAATCGATCTTTCTTAAACCTCTCTCCTAGGAGGAGCAAATGGATCGGGAGAAGGAAGCTGCCATCATCCAGGCCCAAGCCAAGATGGCGGAGCTCTGCCAGAAGGAGCAGGACACCCTTATGGACGCCCAACAGAAGGAGTTCCTGGAACTCATCGCCAACTCAAGTTCGCTGTCTGCCGCCAACCTGGCGGAGAAGAAGGAGAAGCTTCAACAGCAACACCAGGTAAGTTGGGTTCAGTTAAGAATCTTGATATGATGTATGTACATATGTATATTCGGTTTGCGGTAACACCATGTGTTTGTCTACTTTGCAATGTAGATTTTTGTTCTTTGAGAACTTGTCTTGCTATCTATTCTACTGCCGCGGAGTAGATTTCGGAATTCGGGAGACTACTTAGTTCTGGAAAGAACTGTTCTGCTTATTAACTACTACCGGAAGGTAGAAAATTGGGCAAGACTACTACTTTTGCTTAGTGGATTGAGGGGACTTCTTGTTATTAACTTCACTGCCGCGGAGTGAGTTCTTAATATTGGTCTCAAGGTTTTGACTAGCTTGCTCTAGTCTTCGTCAGGAGAAAGAGATAAGGACAGGGAGGGGGAAACTTCAACCTCAGTCCCAGTCCCAGGGGTGATCGATCTCGCCGCAACATTTTTTTGTTTTAATTTCTTTCTATACTGAAATTAATATTTTCTCTCTTGCTTCATTATTTAATTTCAGAAACAACTGGCCGAATTCGACAAGATCAAAGACCAGAGGATGGAGCAGGCCAACAAGGACTGCCTGCCTGGCATCGAGGTCAAACAAGCCCAGGCCAGACTGGCGATGAGAGAGCGTCAGCTCAGGGAACTCGCTGAGGCCATGAGAGACCTGTCCCCTGAGGAGGTAGGTACTGATCCTGGGAACATTGAGGCGTAGTTTGGAAGGAGGTTCTCTCGGCCCCACTGGTCTCATCCAAGACCGCTGGAACGGGCTGATGAGCTTGTGTAAATTCTTGTTCAGGATGTAGTGATGCATGATGGGAACGATTTTACTGCTGATCAGAGCATTGCGCACAATCACAACGTGTGTGCACACGATATGATAATGCATGGAGGCTCAATGGATAATGTAAACCAAGTTTCTAGAATGTTTTTCTTCGATCGAGCCCTATTTTTAGTACAAGGCAAAGAATGACATTAGTGACTGGCAATGGGTTCACACAGTTGAGCTTCATTATTATTGATAGTCGAATCTTTCTTAAGTATGAAGAGGTTGCCAACACCATTGAACTCGACACCCAAACTATTGGACTCTTATTATGGTGGTATGCCATATCCAACATACAGCATAATCAGTTTACTAATGCAGTCCTCAGTCCAACAGAATCAAACGGAGCATGCATTTAGATTTTGATGGGTTTGGGTTAATGGTTTGATCAATTAAAAACAACAGATTAAATGATTTTTGTTTTTCTGTTCATCCTTCTCGTCTTGAGCAGGCCCTTGTTCATCAATACACTGAGGCCGCCGACAAGGCAGCCCTGGATGCCCAGAAGTTCAGAGAGAGCAAGATGAGTCAGATGACGTCCGAGATCGAACACATCAAAGCGGAGAAACGGAAACGAGATGACGAGAGAAGGCGTAAGATGCAACAAGAACTTGAGTAAGGAGCTTTTTAAAACACAGTTTTAGGGAGAACTGCAATGAGCAGTAACCCAGGGCTGAGCCTCGGGTAACTGTGTTGTACCTTGGAAAACCCAGCGGTTACACAAGGTTCAACTCTGAATTAATATGTAGTGACCTTATTGTGTGCTTGTGTTTTTTTCATGTCATGCAATAGCAGTTGACTTTGTACATTTTAACAATTTGGCGACACGCAACAGCAGTTGACTTTGACATGTGCGTTTTTTGGCTGGACGACAGATTCCATCTTTATTTTTTTTTTGGGAATGATATTTTTGGCCCAACAGCTCTGTAATTAGTTTTATCTTTGACTTTATAAAGTTATCGTTTCATTAAGTCTTCATTTTGGGTATTCAAGAAAACCCTTATTTGACTATGTATCATAATTATATTCTACAAGATTTGGCTCTGTGTCTTTTGGATGTTTTTCCGGCTTCATTTTTCTATAATTGGTTCTTATATAGCGCACATATCCTAGTAGCTCAATCAAGGCGCTTCACAACATTATAATCCCTGTTTATCAGGCATTCTTAGACCAATCCTTAAACTTTCCCAACTCCCTTGGGGGAGTATACAACCTCAAGCTGCTTAAATTAGCACTAAGTGAGAAATCCAACACAATACTGTCTCGGCCCTCTCGGGTTCCCATTTATACAACTGGGTTGAGAGAAGCAATTATGGTTAAGTGCCTTGCTCAAGGACACAAGTGACATCGAGCGCACGCTCCGATGACTCAGCCATTAAAACTTGAGTCCAATGGAGTAGACCACTCGAACACGACATGCCACATAAACACTTGCTTAATTTTTATTTCTCTCTAACCCTCTGAACTGTCAACACTTTTCAGACTGCTTTTTACTCAAAAACCTTATTTGGAATGGATACTTATTTCGTTCTCTCTTTACTCAAATTCAAATCAGTTCTCTGGAATCGGAGCTGGAGATTGATCGCGTCCGAGACGAGCAAAGACAGCAAGAACGGGACGGGCAACGGGTGAAGACGATCGAGGAGCAGAAACAGGAGAAAGAGCGACGTCTTCAGCAAGAGATGAAACAGCTAGAGGGAAACAAAGACGCTCAGGAGGTAAGTGAGAGAGACGGACAAAACCGTTAGGCGAGCAAAAACTGAAGTAGTGAGCGCCTTTGAGGCCTTGTCACATGGGGCAATTTTTGTTAGGCAACTTTGAGGCAAACAACTGCACTGCGTTCACAAAGAACACTTTCGGCAGCACAAGAGATATTCTTCTAGCTGTAACTCACTATCCCCAGGAAAATTATGAGAAAACTGAAGTGTGAATGAATTTTCTTCTTGGAGATTGCCTGGAACTGGTTGCCTGTAATTTGCCTTGTGTAACATGTCCTTTAGACAAGTTCTCAAAGAACAAAATCTACCTAGCAAGTAGATTTCAGAACTGAGAAGTCTCCCGAATTCCGAATATTCTACTCTGCGGCAGTAGAATAATAAGCAAGATCTACCTAGCAAGTAGATATACACATGGTGTTGCTGCAAACCAAATATATATTGATACCTCACCATGCAATGCCTCAAATCCTATTTGTCCTTTAGACTTTTGAAACCATGTTTTTCTGCTTTATGTTTATACCAAAATTGAGGTATCCACTTTCAAAGCTTGCTTCTTGGAGACCTCCACCACTGAATCATCAGCATAAACGATCGGCTACAACTTGGGCTTGCATCGGGCACAATGACTGATGCACAACATGCATCATCGGTGTCTTGAGTTACGGTTGAACTTATAGTTATTGAGGTAGCATCTTAATAGTCGGGCTTGTTCGATATGCATACGCCGGCAGTCCAGTGGATCGCCAGAATGTTCTGCTGGACCGCGACACTCTGCCGACCTACGGAACAATCCTACACAAGAGGAAAGTTAAAGGCACTGAACACGTTTGGTAATTGTCAAAGACCAGTGTTCTCACTTAGTGTATCCCAACATATGCATAAAATAACAAGCCTGTGAAAATTTGGGCTCAATTGGTCATCGAAGTTGCAAGAAAATGATGAAAGAAAAAACACCCTTGTTGTACAAATTTGTGTGCTTTCAGATAGGAATAAAAGGTTTCTTGCAAGAAGTCTTTTATTATTTTAGTGAGAAATTACCTCTTTCTCAAAAACTACGTTACTTCAGAGGGAGTCGTTTCTCACAATGTTTTATACTATCAACAGCTTTCTGTTGCTCATTACTAAGTCAGTTTTTATGCTAATATATATTTTGAGTAATTACCAAACGTGTACAGTGCCTTTAAAGTAATCTTTTCCGGTAAACAAATCTGCAATTTTTGTTTCCAGAAATACAGCAGAGGCTCTCATTTTTACTCTGATATGTTCAACTCTTGAGTGACTTTTAAAAATTTGTTCCTCCCTCGTAGAAACTTCTGGCCGAACACGGGGAGAACATGAAACGGTTTGAGGAACTTCAACTCCTGGAGCAGCAGAGGAACAAGGAGAAGACAAGGGCCCGCCTGGAGGCGAGACGCAAGAAGAAAGAGGACCTTGAGAAGGAAAGGATCAAGGCGGATATCAACACCCAAGCTGAGGTGGACGATCGCAGAACTCAAGACCATCTTAATAACATCCAGAGGCAGGGTGAGGATGTCTCCATATTCATGAGAAGGAAAAAAAAAGGATATTTACATATTATTCATGAGTTAAAAAATGGTGGATATTTACATTTTTATGAGATAAAAAACTGTAGGATATTTCCATATTGATGAGATAAAAAGTTGTGGATATTTACATCTTCATGAGAAAAACATTGGAGGATATTTCCATATTCTTGAGATAAAAGATGGGGGATATTTCCATAATCATGAGATAAAAAATGATGGATATTTAAATATTCATGAGAACAAAGTTGGAGGATACTTCCATAATTACTGTGACCTTGGTTCAAATCCCGGCTAAGGCCAAATGTTAGTATTGTGCGTTGGTTCTCTCCTATGCCACAAAGGTTTTTCTCCGGGCCCTCCAGTTTTCTTCCTTCTGGAAAAATCAAACACTTTTGATCTCTGTCTTTTTCTTGGTTATAAAAATCAATTCAATGTCAAATTCAGTCTTTATTGTCTTCGTTATTGAGTGTCCCTCCCATCGCCATTTCAAATCTCTGATTATTCCATTCATATGTTGAACATAATTGTCTTATAGTATTGTGATTAACTTTACCCAGTAATGTGTAAAATTTGCTTTGTCGAAGTTATAAAATCAGAACATTTCATTTGTTCCAATTACAGTTCAATACCCGGAAACGATTCAAAATAAGATGTGTCACACACGAGTAGACACATAAACCAATTTTTTAATGTTTTTCTCGGTAACAGGTGCCTCGGACCTGAACCAGACAATCAACTCGACCACGGCGCCGGACGCTCCCGGTGACTGGGCCCAACGGGAGCAGGATGCAGTGGATAGATCCAAGCTTCCATCAGGAATGGACGAGTCCATCTTCAACGCTCTCCTTGCTTCACCGCTCTACAAGGACCTCCAAGAGATTGAGGAGATCGTGAATAGTACGGATGCGCTGAAGCGACCAGGGGTCAAAGGTGAGAAGGATCTTTGGATATGTCTGAATAAGGTCGTATCTGACTTGACGGCAACGGCTCTGGCTGCTGCTAAGGGTGTTGCTAAGGACGTTCTATATTCAAGGCATGATGACGTGGCACTCCAGACATAGCCTTAGCCTGAATCATAAGTTAATGGTTCAATTTGAAGTCCTCAGACTAAAGAGACAGTTGCCATGATACATGAGTCAGGGCCATAGACAGAAATTTCAAACATTCCAAGTTCCTGTTTGAGACCTAGCCAATAAGCATGGCAATGTCACATTACCCTGAGTTGAATCTTTGACGAATGCTCTTATCTGGGCCCAATTTCATAAAGCATGCAAGCACAAAAAACTCTTGCTTAAGAAAAATAGGTTACCAGCCAAAGTACCATACAGTTACCAGTGCTGTGACTGGTAGCCTACTCATTTCTTGCTTAGTAAAGAAATTTGCTTAGCAGAATTTTCTGCTAAACAGCTTTAAGAAATTTGAAAGGGATTATATTATTCTCCCCTAAAAAAAAATATTACACACTATTATGAAGCGTACTGTTTCAAAAAAGTGCAATGTTGTAAGTGTGTTTGTAGATTCCGAGGGTGTCATGCAGGGTTTGAAGTCTGCTGCCACCTCGTGTTCCGCGTTGAAGATTGTTTGTTGTTTTCTGCTTGGAAGTTCAATCTTGAGGTAGTTTGACTTACTTTTATTGCGAATTTACAGGAGCTGTGTCCGACGCCTTCATCGACGTCAAGGATGCCCAGTGGCTCCTAGCGCAGGACATCGTCCCCTTAGACATCAACAGCATCTCCCCGAGCCAGTTCGTCATCTACCGCTTCGGCGTCTTCATCGTCCGCCTCCTCAAGGAGACCATCGGCACGCCCAACGTCACCCTCCTGCTGGCCTCCAGCCTCCCCCAGAACGACTACGACCGCAACATGTACCGGCGCTCGTTCTTCTACCAGCGGGCGATGAACATCCTGTTCATTCGTCAGGAGAGGTTGGAGTCGGTCGGAGAGTTCGTCATGCTCATCATGCACTGCTTGGCTCATATCAAGACTGGGGAGCTGAAAGACGATGCTGACCCACTCTTCTTAAGAGCATTCTATAAGGTAAAGTGTGAAAGTTCCCACTTGACACCATGTAAAGTCGGCCATTTTTGCATGCAAATCAATCTTTTGAACACACAACTATGTGTTATGCGTAAATACTGCGTGCGGCCCGCAGGAGTTTGATCAAATTCCTTGCATTATTGGTCGGTGAACCACTTGGCTGCGTAGCAAAATAACAACGCTTGACACAGCTCATCGCAAGTTACAATATTTAATTGAGCTAGTTAATGCTAGTATATTTTGTAGTGACTTTTGAAATAGTTTTTTTGAGTTTGATTCGAATTGTCTACCCTTGATCCACAGGCAATGAAGGTCATCTGCCAGGACATGTTCTTCGCTCGGTCTCGTTCTTCACCCCTCTCTGTCGCTCTGATTGGTAGCACGCCCTCTAGTGGCAAGACTGCGCTGGAGCATGCCTTCAAGTACAGCAAGACGGACGTGGACAAGACGGGCGTGGTCGGTGAGCTGGTGAACGTGAAGGTCAAGGTACCAGTCGAGCAGGACTTCAACGAAGAGGTGAGATCTCTTCTTAAAGTGGAAAAGAAAACTAGGGAAGAACCGGAGGGTTACCTGATGTTCGGAACAGTTTGTTATCAGAAGAATTCTTGATTCAAACTGAGAATTATTTGTTTTGTTTGCTTACTAATTGTTTATGATCATTGCACATTTGTTTTGTTGGTTTTGTGATAGCTTATTGTACATTATTGTTTTTATTTATTGAGTGATTGTTGTTTACGATTCTTGTTTATTATTGTTTTTGTTTGTGTGTATCTTGTTTCAGACCATCAAAGAACGTCTGGAGAATGCCCAGGACAAACATGACAACTCTCGCTTGCGTGAGTTTCTGCAGAGCCGTGGGGGCGCTATAACCACCAAGGAGTTTGTCGCCTCTCGCTTGAGAGAGCTTAGAGGAATGACGACCGCCGAAGAGAAACCAACGTAAGTTTGATTTTGCTGGGCTTCGATTTTCGCTAGAAGCCGAGATTCTCAGCAGCGCAGAAAGATGCTTAGCAAGATGCTTAACTGCTTAGCAAGATGGTTAGCAAGATGCTTAGCTGCTTAGCAAGATGCTTAGCTGTTTAGTAAGATGGTCAGCTGCGTATCAAGATGCTAAGCTGTTTAGCAAGATGCTAAGTTGCTTAACAAGATGCTTAGCTGCTTAACAAGATGCTTAGCTGCATAGCAAGAAGCTCAGCTGTTTTAAGCAGCACCGCTTAGGTGCTTAGCAAGACGATAAGCAGCTCAACCAGACATATAAATTGAATCATGCTGTTTTTGTTTGGTTCCCCGTTCAACAGTGCTGTCAAAGACACTGATAAGCTATTCTTAAAAGGAACCAATCTATTTCATTGTGCAGCCAATGTTTATTTGTAAAAGTCATTTCTGCTCACTAAATTATTATTGATTTCATTGTTTATTGTTGTTATCTATTGTTAACCTTGTGCGATTTTTTCTTTTGATTGTTCTTTATAACTGTTACTGTTTCATTATTTATTCTCTTTTTCTATTGCTATTTTATTGTTACTTGTATTGTATGTATTGTTATTGTTATTATCATTGTTCTCCCAAAAGAGTTTTTATATATGGTTGTACCCGCAAGTTTACTATTACAATTTTCTTCTTATTATTGTTATTCTTTGTTATATATAATTGTATATCATATGTTCATATTATCACAAATGCTTTCTAAGAAAAACCCAAGTTGAACCCTTCCCTTTCCAATTTCCATAACCATTACTTAAGTTATCTTCTCTGATTGGGTTGGACAAATTGTAAAATTTCTGGTGTTTTCGCAATTTCACAGGGAACCTGCCCCCCGTGCCCCGAAGCCGATACTGTCCGGTCAGGTTGACTTCATGACCGCCCAGATCAGAGCTCGGGAGAGCCAACTGGACAACCTCAACGCTCAGCTCGGCCAGGCTCTAGCGGAGAAGCAAACTATCCAAGAGGGCCTGGCCCAACCGGACGACAGCGTCGGTGAGGGCGTTGCCGTCTTGAGGGGTCAGCTCAGCTCCCTGGGATTGAAGACGGAGAATCTGATGAAGAAGATCGCCCAAGTGGAGGAGGAAGTGGCTAAGAAACGAAAAGATCGTCAGAATATCCAGCAGAATAAGAAATAATAAAAACAGAAGAAGAAGAAAACAAAACAGTCCTCAAGATCAACGATAAATGTAATAATTAAAAAAGAACAAGAGATCGTGAGAAAGTAACAAGTTTTGATCAAATTTTTATAGAAATATAATTTTATTTGTAAATGTTTTTTACACAGATGTGGTCAAGAACAAAATCAAGAAAATGTAAAACATAAATTAGTCCTCACTAAAAATTTGAATAATTTTTTACCGATGTTTTTTTTAAGAAATCTGAATCCCAAAGGAATAGTCAATATAGAGGAAACCTGAATAGAGATTAGCTTGTCAAATATTCAAGATTTTGTAGGAAATTTTTAGAATAATGTAAAATGTTGAATTTCAGCATAACGTCCATCTTGGCAGCTTGATTTATTTGTTTAACTCTACTCGTTTCCCAAAATGCATTGCGGTATTTTTTATTAAGTAAAAGATTAGTTTAAAAATTAACCTGAGATTGTTGATTTCAAATCTCTTGTTTGTGAATATTTTTATTTTGTTTTGAATTTCATGTAGTATTTTTGTACACAGAAGTTTGTTTATGGAGAATTTAGTATTTATGTAGATTTAATGAATGATATGATATTGTTTCTTGTAGCGCTTGAAATGGGCGGGGTTTTCGAAGAAGGGGTATTTTGAGTGTTCAGATTCAACTTTGAATTAACCAAACGCACCTCTGCCTTCTCTCATAGCCCTTTAAACTCGTTAGCAAACGTCTAGTTATTTTAATGATGTTTTCCATTTGGGATTATGTCACAGAATTAACACAAGAACAAAAGGCGGCGTACCGTTTTACTTGTCAAACTGTCATCCAACTGTTTAAAAAGACTGGAAAATTGGTCTCTGGGTGTTGATTTTGAAGACCTGTGTTGAACGCAGATACTTCAAGCCAGAGTGTGATCTAAGATCCCAAAGCCGAAAGTGTAAGAAGTTTGTTTAAGTTGAAATGTGTGCACTGTCAATCGGTTTATATGTATATTTCTGTTATTGCTTAAGTTAGTGTTTTCTCGTTTTTTTTATTCTCACTTTATCTCAACATTTTCAAAAAAGATTGTTTTATTAGAGCACTTCTGCACCTGTGAGATTGTTCACTGTTTTTTTTTTAGTTTCTCAGGACGTTTTGATTATTTCAGTTAGATTTTTCGATTAATAGTCATTTTTGCAATATCTATCTGTAGATCCCTCGCCCATGCCACTAAAGCCGAGATCAAACAATAGAAACGTGCACGCGCCAAAACAACTCCCAGCCAATGATGGGCCTTCCTTTGACCTCGGTGAGGGCGGTGTTTGACCTTGTGAATTCCCGGCAAGGGGGACTATTTTTGATCTGCGCTCAACTAATAGACCATTATCATCCTGCCACCATCTTGGTCATGTTCCTTGTATCCAATACCAGCAATGAATAATAACATTCATTGTACAAAAAGGAACCAGACTGTTTTCTCATTCCAGCCTCGGTTTGGTTACATTGATTTGAATGGCAGAAAATCAAGATGGCCGCACCATGATAAAGGTCTATTAGACCTGCTTTTAAGCAATAAATATTGAAGCTAAGCATAAACAATTTTACTTACCAGAATACGGTTATACCAGCCAAAACGCCATATATCAGATGTACCACCTGTGACTGGGTGTCCTTCATATTTTTGCTTAGTAGAAATGTTGTTTATAACAATATTTTCTGCTTAAGCAGCTCTGTGCGATTGGCCACAGGGTTCTTGTATGTTTATTTTAGCTTGAAGCAATTTCGATCAGTATTCTATTAATTTGCTTTTAATACTTCAATTCTATCCAATAGTTTTCCGTCCACGGTTATCTTGTTTTAAATACGAGATTGTTTATTTTTTATATATTTGTTTTCATATTAGCACCAGATCAAATATTCTTCCAATCAAAGTCATTTAATAAATATAATACATTTTACTCCGTCCATTGAAATGTTATTGTTTGTTATGATATATATTAATTTCTCTACGATAGCACCTGCGTGTACATATAGAAGAATATTTGATAATAACTAATAGTATTTTGTAGTATTTTATGATATTTTGGTATTTCCATAGATAACTTTATCATGAACACAACGGAACAAAACACCAATTTCTTAACAAAAATTATTGCAATTTTTGAAGTCCTATGCAAAATGTCAGAGCTCTTATCAAAAATATAGGCCTACTACTTAATAAGTTACCCTGAACAAGAATAATATGAACACAACATTTTTTTTACAATCTTTGTGTATTTTATCATGAATTTATGACTGTTTTATAATGATTATTGTTTTGTAAATTTCTGGTTCCATATAAATTGTCTTTTCAGAGTAAAGTTAATCAGGATGTCTAAGTGTAGATAATTTTTTTCAACAGACGCATTAATTTTATTTGTAACTTATTTTTCGAAGATACAATTGATCTATTGTAGTTTTAGTTGTAATGAATACTTCAGTGGAATAATAAGTTTTGAAATACTCAGAGAATAAAACTTACCTATTACAAATAAATAAAATGTGTTACTCTCACAGACACATTGTTTTGTTTCTTGCGTTGTTCATTTTCTGTCTTCGGTAATTCACTTCAATCCTGTGGCGGATTTCTGCGACTCTTAACGGAGACACGTTTCTGATGTGTGAAGATTCACTGATCGAAACACATTTCCAAGCGCGACAAAAAAACGGGTAGGTAACCAGACCAACGTGACGTAGGTATATCTCTTGAATATTAACGTTCTCAAAATACAGGTCTTTAATTTGTTCTTACGTAATGGATCTTGTTCGTTATTATTTCGGTAACATAAATATTGCTTCGTCCTTAGGGTAGGACGAAAAGCCGTAGGTCCCGTGTACAAAGCTGCAAACTCTCCCTGATTCTGCAGATAGTTCCCTGAAAATAAACCAATCTTTCCCTGTTCTGATAAACAAATTTGAAAGTCTTCCTGGTTTTAGAAACTTTTTCCCTATTATGTTGAATGTAATTCTAAGTATCTCCCTGATTGTTGTACCAAATCTCCCTGATTGCAAGACGAAATGTTGGCAGCTCTGCATATGTTGTGTAGACGCAAGTAAAAAAAAACATACTACACTTACCAATAAGGGAAGGGGTTCGCCCTGGTGTTTTCTGGTATTGTTGGCTGCAGATTGCGCCACAGCACCTTGTAAACCTTTACATGGCGCTATGTAAATAAATGGGTCTTATATTTCGAACTTAGCTCCGAACACCTCGTAGAAAAAAAATAATGAACTCCTTGAGACGCCCTCGGGAGTGGTGTGATAAAGCGCTCTGTAAAATAATAATTACTTTATTTCTATAGCGCACATCTCCTGTGCTCATGGTGCTTTACAAATCCCCAATAGGTCTAAATTAGAAATAAAATGATCTAAGCAATTTACAAATCTTCTCTTACAAAAAAATAAAAAAGTTCTATATAAAAGATAATCATAAACAAATGGCACTTGACAAAAGAAAAAATATTAACTATGAATTAAAAAACCCAAATGAATAACGGAAACAATTTTTACAAAGAAAACAAAAATCAATAAGAAATTACTTAAATAGGTTGGTCTTAAGACCCCGTTTAAAACTGACCGTGGAGCTTGATTTAAAAATGTTCAATATAAAAAGATAGGCAAATGGCACTAGAACTGTATATTATTATGGTTTTATTTCACTGACAGTGACAGATTTGGTGGAGTAAGGAACATGACGATGAGACACACTTCTGACCTCTACAAATAGCCCCTTGACTGGCCGCAGCCCCTGAGATATTTCCAGCAGAAACAATGCAGATGATAACATGGAAAACATATTGTACTGGATTAATATCGTGTCCTACGTTGTAAAATATCGGCCCTTTTTTAAACCACGGCTTGGTCTCTGTCAGTTATTTAGAAAACGCGCGGTTTCCTTACGGGGTTCGATCAATCAGGCGGACAGAACCCCGAGGCCGGAGCCCAAGCCAAGTAGTGTTTTCAAAAATGGCCACATTGATGAGGCAAATTCGTACAAAATGGCTGACAGTCTGGCACCCAATTTCATCAAACAAATGAACTGAAAAGGCACTTTTACAAAGGTGAAACATTCCATTAGAATGATTAGTCGTGTAAATTGTGGCGTGTCGTGGCTGGGCAGTTGAGAGCACCGGATTTAAAGCTCTGGTGTTTCTGATCAGCAGAGTGTGGGTTCGAGTCACATTCATTGCACTTGTGTCCTTGAGCAAGACACTTTACCATAATTACTTTGTCTTTCGGATGGGACAATAAGCCGTAGGTCCCGTGTATAGGATTGGTAGTGCACCAACAATCTCGAACACTTTTCACGGAAGAGTAGGGGTTAACTCCGGTGTTTCTGGTTCACATAGCAAACACCCTTGTTGACAGGTTTCCTCAGGCTTGCGAGCTACATTGATTAAGTTCACTCATAAAGGATCTCTGGTTTCATGACCAGAAATGTTTAATAACAATTAGTCATTTGTATATAAAAAAAAGATTCAGATGCTCTTTTTATAGCTAGTTGTAAAATCCTCCATTTTAAAACTAGACTCACCGAGCCAACGACAAGACGTACCAGTAACTCGGTCTTAAGAATCCGCCATTATTTGTTTTCATCCAAAGGGCGGGTCCTCCTCTCTTCCTTGACGCAAAGCTCTCATTGGTTGAAGTGACCCTGAGATATTCATTTCTTGTCTTAATTTTTTTACACAACACACGTCTTATTAAACACAGCCGTACCCTTCCAACTTAGAACAGTAATACTCTCTCAAAAAAAAACCTCCCAGGTCAGAATTGACCCGGGACAGCGTCCCAGGGGCTCAGACCCATTTCAGGGTCAGACTGATCTGGAATCTGTGTGATCCAGAAATGGTCCAAACTCGCAGAATCCGAGCTAAAACCAAATTTATAACCAGTTTCCGGGTCAGCCTGACGCAGCCATGGGTCAGGTTCCTCCCTCTGGGACCCCGGATCCGGATCAATTCTGACCCATGAGTTTTTAGAGCGTAGTATGTTGGTTTTCTTCGCACCCCTCATACCAAGACTCACCGAGGAGCAAGGCAAGAAACAGTTAAACGATGGAAACTGTCTAAGCGGAGACATCATTCCACAAGTAACGTTTGATCAATGCGCCTGGATCCAACACCCCCTCCTCTTCCCTTCCCTAGCAGCCCCACCCTCCCCCCATTTCACATACTGTCTGACCTCCGTGTTTCATCGATTTCTACCGAGTTCTCACGGGTATCCATGATGGGGGCCATGAGTCGAGAAGCTCCCATGAGATACGGGCAGGCAACACGGTGAAAATCAATGAGTAATATTAATATAGGTTGGCTATATATGGCAAAGAAGTGAGATGGGGGCCCCATCAGTGCCCGGGCCCTTTACTCCGTGTGAGAACCAATCTAGACAGACAGTTCTCTGTTATATTATTAATAAGACAAAAACACTCCTCAATACTTGACGGTGTGTGTGTGCGTGTTTTCATTATGTGCCATCATGCACAGCCCATCATATTGTCTACTTGTCCATTGTACGGGGCCACGTGTGGTCACATGTTCTAGCCTAGCAACAATTCGCGCGGGAGAATGGGAAGGCGGCGCGGACGATCGAAGCAGACTTATGAATAAGGACACGCACACAAAAGCCAGGTTGTTCTCCCACTGTGCACCATGCGATTGCGTACAGAGGGGGAAACGCCTGCGGTTTGTTGTGTGACCGCCACTTGACTGACAAACGATTCCTTATTGTATCGTGGCGGGCGAATTTCCCGCGCAAAGTACGCCGAGGATATTGCACGATGCGACGATGAGCCACTTTATACCATCCGCATAACGCTGCACGAGTATCGCTCACCACAACTCAAGTGCCAATGCATTAAATCCAGTTCGCGCGTACACTAATTACAAAAGGTATTCTCCCCACAAAGGTGGGGATAATCTGAAATTAAACGAAATAATTTTCTGCAAGTTATCAATTTCAATTTTAACTAGCAATAATTATATTCTGAGACGATGTTCGTTCTTCCAGTGTGATCATTATTTTTTAGAAGGAACACAAAATGAAAGCGAGTTATCTATAAAGTACGGAGCTCTGGAAGTGCCATGCGACATGTTGAAATCCTGAGATAATTTACCGCAGGATGATGACATCATAAACGTAAGATGACGACATTCCTTACACAATTTATCTCGGGATGACGACATCCTGAAAGTAAGTTGTCAACATCCTGAGAAGAATAATCACGGGATGTTGATATCCTAATGGTAGGGTGTCGACTTCGGCAAGATAATTCATCATTGGATGATGACATCCTGAAAATGTTGAGAACCCAAGATACATTATCTTGGGAAGACAACACCCGACCTTGTCATTTCTCAAAAAACCTCAGCCTTTCAGGCAAAACTATGTAAAGGGAAGTGTTTCATCATGGCAGAGATGGTTCATGATTGAGTGAGCTTGGTGCGCTACATAATTTGGCAGCACAGGCTGTATACTCCCAACTGAGCTGAGATGGTTTAAGGAATGAAATAAATAGCCCAGCGCCATGAGCGTTACTGAGTGGCGGATTTGAGCGCTATACAAGAAGCCACTTTTATCATGACCGTCTCCATACCATTTATGTTGCGTCTAAGTCTGTGTGAACTTTAATTTTCATATCTCTATTTTTGGGCACATACTTTAAATGCACTGTACACGTTTGGTAATTACTCAAAACATATATTAGCATACAAACTTACTTGGTAACAAGCAACGGAGAGCTGTTGATAGTATAAAACATTGTAGGAAACGACTCCCTCTGAAGTAACGTAGTTTTTGAGAAAGAGGTAATTCCTCACTAAAATAATAAAAAAACTTCTTGCAAGAAGTTTGTATTCCTATCTGAAAGCACACAAATTTCTACAACAAGGGTTTTTTTTCATCATTTTCTTGCAACTTCGATGACCAATTGAGCCCAAATTTTCACAAGCTTGTTATTTTATGCATAATGTTGAGATACACCAAGTGAGAACACTGGTCTTTGACAATTTCCAAACGTGTTCAGTGCCTTTAATGACACCCATTTTTGGTACCCCGGTTTATGTTTGTAAACACCTGATAGCGATAAGCGCCTTCCGTCTCCGAAGCACCACGTGTACGCCTGCCAATCTAAAAAACAATCACCGGCTTTTCTTGGCAGGCGAGACTCGTAGGCCGTGGCAGCGGTCCGCCCCCTTCCTATATTGAATCGAACAAATCCTAACATGCGTGAACCAACCGCCCCCCATCTTGCCGCCATTTTCCCCCTCAAATCAAGATAGGGTTCGTCTACAACTTGGTGCCGGCCTTTCTGGGGTTGACGTTGGAGTGGACTGGGGTGTGCAACCAACCCGGTCTACGGGCGTTGCGAGTCGCACGATCCGTATTACCAAAGGCCGGCCAAGCGAAATAATGAGACCATAATAATTCGTGGTCGGATGAGATTTATACATAGCCATCAATGAAGACGGCTTTTATTGTAAGGGCAAGGTTGATAAAACAAATATCAAAACAACAATAACATTAATAGTAATAATAATAATTTAAGCAATGATTTTTTTTAAGTTATATTTTTGGAGTGGCGGCTTGTTGCGGTGAGGTTTTATCGGCAGCAACATTGCTTTGCTTTGGTTGCTCTGGTCAATTTCTTTTTGTGGGTCTCGAGAACACGTGGGTACACGGGGGAATAGGTGGATTGCGCATGACGTCACCTATCCCAGAATCCTCTCTGAAAAATTCAGAAAATTCAGAGACTAGGATTGTGGGAAATTCGTAATGTTATTTGCCATCCACCTAAAGAAAATTTTCAAACCAATATACGCACAGACGTGACGTCACAACTAGCCTATCACTGACTGTTGTGACGTCACAAGTAGGTCGAAGACATTTTGTTATATCTTTTATATAATTGGATTTAGTTTTCATTGAGTGTATCATATGAAAATCTAAAACTGTTTTAATGCCCCAAAATAGCAATATTAGTTGTGATGGTTCTAAAAAGCGGGTTGGACGCTTCGATAAGTATGCTCTGATACAGTGATAGCATTCACGAGAAAAAAATGAAGACAGAAGAGTGCGCTTATCGAAACGTCGATACATAACACCACCGGTTCGTCTCAGACCCACCACAACTTATTAGAGACCCCGGTTATTAAAATGCCGTCACCGCAAAACCGACGATCCTATTCCCACACACACAAACCTGCCAAAAAGCCTTCAAAATCCTAACTATACCTTCAAATGCAATCATAACAATTTGTCATAATTTCACTCGTAACAACAAGCTATCTCCCTCAAAACCATAACACAGAGGCCTCGTTTGACACAAAAGCCAGCGCTTCGCTCTGTTTACCGAACATAAACAATCCCATAGGCACAACAATGGGAGGAAATTAATAACGCAATGATAATGACGTTACAATAAGGGACTAGGGCGTTACGTTTCCGCCGACAGTGCGGGCTTTGTGGCGGGGCACGCAAGCTTGTCATTCGCCGTGCGCGGGAGGCAGTGTCTGAACAAAAAATTGGAGTAGGCCTATTGGCCTTTACATTTCGGGATCCCAATTTCGTCAAAACGGGTCAGTAGAAAATAATGTTGCTAATAGAATTAATATGTCAGCCAAAAATCTGCCTTGACCAGTCCTATTAGCAATTTATTATTTATAATAATAATAATACGCAGTTCTTATATAGCGTTTTTCACATCCGAATGGCGTCCTAAAGCGCTCATTATGTTTTTCTTTTCTACAGGTATGTAGAGCTACGTTTGAAAATATTAGACCCATGCAAATAGCACCTTGTAAAGGTGCTGTGGCGCAAACCTAATGCAGCCTGCCATGCAATCTTCCTCCTGTCATTAGGGATCTGTTAGTTTATTTCTATTTCGTGAAACTCTTTAAGAATCACCTCTATCTATGTTTATTTATATTATGTATGCTATGCTCTTGATGGAATAGCGCCTTATAAATGTCAGTTGATAGGCCTATGTTGTTGTTCTTATGCCATAAACACCGGGCACCCCCTTTTTACGATAAGTGTACCGGGTTCTTTCACATGCATTACACAGCACACGGGACCTACATAACTTTACGTCCCATCCGAAGGACGCAGCAAGTTTGGTTAAGTGTCTTGCTTTAAGGATACATTAGTTTCAAGACCGGGACTCGAACCCACACTCCGCTGATCAGAAACACCAGAGCTTGAGCCACGACACTCTACCGTTGAGCAAGTTCGGTTGGCTGACGAGAGTCGACTAGACTTAACCATTATACTATATAGTCGATCTAGCTAGTCCAACTGGATCCACCTAGCACCGGAGCATGGTTAAGTCTAGTCGACTCTAGTCAGCCAACCGAACTTGCTCCCTGTTGGAAAGTCACTGAGTCACGAGCGCGCGCACCTACCGTACTCCACGACCAAAGTTTTCGATATTCCAGCACAAAAGCTGCCATACCTTTTTTTGTATAATTTTACCCCCCAAATCACCAATTGATCATATTTTTGAACGCATGAGGGCGCTTTCTTCAGGGAATGTCTTGCATCACAATTACAGTTTCATCTTATTTTAATTGCCTGTATGTAGTTTTCTTGCATCAATGACGAATTACATAAACATAAACAATAAAAAAATGAAAAAAACCCGTTTGTTTACTTGTAAAAATTGGTCGACATGCGCCCTCACGCGGTCAAAAATACGGCGAATTTCATCGTTCAAATGCATTTCTTATGACTTGGAAACCTATAATTCCGAGATAAGTATTTGAAGAACGTAAAACCCAACTGTTCTTACAAACCCTCATACAAAATCCAGCCCAATGCAATTCCTATTGGGCTTCTGGTAATCTTTGGAGCCAATTTGTCATAAGTGGGCGTGGCTTACAGTAGAATTATGTCACACTTTTTTACCAACAGGATTACCTAGCATTTCTGCTGGTAAACCCATTAATTCTACTATAAAGTAAAAGACATTTCTGTGGTCTGCAGACTTTTGTTCTGATTAAACATTCTTATGATTAAAGTTTGTTAAGTGGGCGTGGCTTATAGTGGAATTACGTCACACTTACCGACATGATTACCTAGCATTTCGGCTGGTAAACCCATTTCTACTATAAAGTAAGCATTTCTGTGGTCTGCAGACTTTTGTTCTGATCAAATATTCTTATGATTAAAGTAAACCTAAACAAACAAGTGTGTAAAACGAACAGTTTTGAAGACGCGTCTTTCTTTTGGTCAGCTTGTTAAAATCACAATTAATATCAATTTTAACACCCCAGTTTTTGCAGTGCATAAACGTAGACCTACGCAGATATTACAGTTTCTAATTTGTGTCGGTCTTTCTACAATATATTTACCTCTAACTATCGCTTCCTTTAGTTATTTTAAAGAAATGTCTAACCCCTACATCAAGTCAATATGTTGTGCAAATACCCCCCCCCTCACTCTTTTAGAATGCATTTCTAATTAATATATTCCGATTGCATTTTAATCATGCGGAAAAGCACATGTTCAACAAGTGCCTTTCATAAAAGCAATGGGTCGCCGGCTGGACCCAATGTTGTTTTCCTTTTTATCCGGAATTCGAACCACGCTCGTCAGCGTGTTTCAAAACAAAAAAAAAGTTACTAAAACATTGGCGGGCGTTGGTCATTTTATCTCAGACAAAATGATCCAAATTCTTGTCTAGGGTATTTCAGTGGGCCTCTTTTTCTTCTTCGTCTTCTTCTTATTATGTTGTTATATGTTTTTTCTTTATAAAGACACATTACAGTAGTTTGTGTATAGGACCACGCTGGGCCCACGCCACGCGACGGGGCTATCGCAGCCGCGTGCCTGGCGAGTGGATCTAAGTTTGCTTGGTGCATGGGACGCCGTGACCGCTCTGCGCACGTGAGTAAACTTGTCAAAGATGCACTAAGAACGTGGCTGGACAACGTGGCGACGTGGCAGTGAAATGTATAAAGTACACACCTTCTACTGGCTTGAAAAGGTTAATTAATGGCATGTTTGTAAGCCGTGTTTAGGTCTATATTATTATTTAACTTTGACTTGAGGTAGAGACTATAGTCGTCTAGGGCGAGCTGCAAAAGAACCGAGTTCTATGGCAAGGTTCTTCGATGATAAGGCCAGCTGTAGTCTTTCTCTCCACACTCATTATACCATTGTGAAAGTCAAGAATCTGAAAGGCTTTGCTTAAAAACTTAAATCTAAGAAAACAATATGCCGAGGTTGGCGGTCATTGAAGAGTCTAAAATCTGGTGTTAAGTTTGTCTGTACTAACCGATCTACGTTTGGAAACTGTACCTTTGAAAAGACAACAGATTTGTTTATAATGCTAATCTGAATAAATTAGTTGACTTGAAGAAAGGGAAAGAGAAGTTTTCTCAAAAAGAAAAATATAAGAGTTTTTCCTAAATCCCTTTGGAAGTTTCGGGGACAAACAAATCAGTTCTTTTGTACAACTTGTAGGATTTGAAACTTTGCATGGCAGAGATACATTCTTGTGAGGTTTGTGGTTACATCATGTAGATGGAAAATCCCTCTCTATGAGTTTTGGTGGTTCTGAAAACAACTGGGCTGGTAACAACTTGACGTTTCGATCAATATGCTCTGATCCTCATCAATAATTCGATTGCCCAAATTGAAATGAACACAAATTCCTGAAAACCCCCTCAAAAACATAGGGTATTGGGTTGTTCGATGTTTTCGCAAATAATTTACAACCTCATTGATGACATCGACATAGATTTGTTGCATGGTGTATTTGTTGAAAGATAGAAATGAAAATAAAACTACTCTTCCAAAACAAATCATCCCTTTATAGTTACCCTAACCCTACACTAACACGACACCCTAACCCTGACACGACACCCTAACCCTAACCCCAACCCTAACCCTAACCCCAACCCTAACCCTAACCCTAACCCTATCTCTAAACTTTGAAATAAGACAAGAGTCAACTGTTTTCTAAGAGAAAGATTTTCGTACCAAAAAACAAAATCTTCAGTATTTATGTACGCCTTATTTTTCTAGTCGAAATCCGCCGTTTACAAAAAGATCAACAAACAATATTTTCACCATTTCCGTGGAGCACGATTTCCTTTTCGTAAAAGTAAACCACAGTGTGTATCTTGGGGACGTGTGGAACCTTTACAAAACTCACTGGAAATACTAAAGGTTTGCACACAAAGCCCCCTATACAAAATCTATGTAGGCTTGGTTATTATTTTCATGTCAAAGAATGATACATTTTCATTGTGTTTCTTGTTCCTGTAGTTTGGATTGCATTAATCAAGTTAGTGCATTGTGTAGGGCACGCAAAAATGCAACACAAGCTGAAGCTTGGGGGATAACAGCCGAGTGTAACACTAGTACGCACAGTGTGGATTGTGATCAAGACTCACCATCCCCCATGCCCCTACCCCAGTGGAAAGTTCACAAAGTACTCATTAAGACTTTTGGATGATATTTTGTAGGTTCTATATGTTCTCAAAGGTCTTATCTTTCTGGGTTATTTGCTATATAAGGTACATGCATTATAGGCCTAAATCATTTTGTCTTTTGAAGAGTAGGCCTACAGTTCATTTTACCATGTAGGTTATTTTACATTTTGGGGATTTTGTTTAGAGTACATTCATGCATAGGCTCTGTGTATTATAACTTCAAGAAGAGCATGTTGTGGCCACACTGCAAACACTGGGGTGTTAACATCGACATGGGTGTTGTCACATAGAGATACCGAGGAGATAATCAAAATTAATATCTTAGGGTGTTAAAATAACACCAATGTAATTGTTAGTAAACCTAAGTTGTCAAACCAACGGCACTGTTGGAACCCCATGGTACCGTAGCTTCGCAAGTGCCATATCGCCCACCCAGTTAAGAAGTATCGGTCACATGGATGTTGACTTGTATTGATAAACCATTTTGTCAAGACGACTTTCTGCAGCGATAAGTCGATTTGACGTGACAATAATCTCGCTAAACTGACGGAAGCCTTAGAAGAAGACGACTTAACACGCTTTAGTTTCAAGTCGTCTGAGCGACATAACGGCAAATCGACACAGTTTCATTAATAGTCGACTGTTTAACAAGTTGACTTTGCGAGATGAACTATCTCGTCATCGGGATAAGCGGGTGGCACATTAAACAGCTCCGTATATTACGTCCCGTACAAACACAGATTGAAATTCTATAATTTGAAAATTAACCTTAGGTTTACTAAGACATCATGGCCGCACTGTTCTACGTTTGTGAATCTCCATTGTCGGCTCGCAGTATACATTATTTGTTATAATTAAACTTTCGTGATGTTCAGCACCGTGGGTTTGAGGTTAGATAACAGAATATGAAGGGCAAGTCCCAACCTATAACGATAACAGTATTATTAATAATAAATATAGAAATAATGATAGTAAAACTACACGGCGAGGGTTTTTTTTCTTCTCTTTTTTGCTCCCCCTTTTTGTGTGTGTATCAACAGCGATCGTGGCTGAATACAAACACCATTATTTAAAAAAGAATCTCAGCACCGCATCCTCGAGATAATAGAGGTTTTTTTTTGTCAGGGGCAAGTTTTAATTAGTATTTGTCGAGGCGAGGGAGGATGGGGGTTTGTGATGGCAGCGAGGTAATTTACCCGTGTAATGACTTTACTTCGCAGGCTTGTTTGTGGAAGCGGTTAATTAAAAGTTGATAACATATCATTAGTTTTGCGGCCTAGTATATTCTATAAAGGCCTATATATATACATATTGAATTAATATATCAAATCCAATTATTATTGAAGTGGAGTGCCTGAGCAGTTCCAAGACTTAACCAAATCCAGCGATTAGTGGTGGCTTAAAAACAAAATGTTCAAGCCGTAGAAAAATTTAAACTTTTGGTTTTGCTGCAAGTGTGAAGATGGTACCTGTAGCAAAAATAGTGACAGTGTTTTAAATTACATTTTTACATCTCGATACAAGTATATAACAGGAAAGTTTGCGGCAGAACTGAAGAGTTTTGTGGCTGGTGGTGTAGACTAAACACTGTAGTAGAGTTAGGAAAAAACAGGTTTGGACTATAAAAATGTGCATCGAAGGTTTTGTTTTATTTTGTATAACAATGGTTGACCTGATGTAAAATCACTGTTTAATTGTTTTGTTAAAACGGGATGGGATTTGATTGGACGTAAATTCGCTGGTCCCCGTTTGTTGTGTATAACGCACGTCAAAGAACCCAGTTACACTTATTGCTATAAGAGGAGGCGTTTGCCCCAGTGGTTATGGCAGTGGCTGCTGAATGCGCCGCAGCACCCTGTAAACCATCATAAAGTGCTTCATAAAAGGGTCTCATCATTTCAAAGATAGCTCTGCTTCTTGTTGGAAGTCAAATATTGAGCGCTTTGATATACGCCCCCAGGGGTGCAATAAAGCGCCATATAAGAACACAGTATTATTATTATTATTTAACACGTTGATATTACAGACTAAAAATGGTTAAGTATGCCAATTGTGTTTGCGCAATTTGCTTGTGGTTTTCTGGTAATGAGACCAAATGACCCTCGAAAGTAATTAGCACTGTGGCCCGTAGGCCTGAAGATACCTGTGTAGAGAAGAAATGTCAGGTTTAGATGTGGGAGGGGAAAACTCCCAATAGGGAAACCCACGCAATCAGGTAGGGACTGAAAACCCAATCCACCTGAAGGCTTCGGTCTGGGGTTTGAACTAGGGTCCACAGCGGTGAAAAGCAGGGAATAAAACACCGAGCCAACCTGATCTTACGGTATTTATTTTTAAAATCCGACGTTTCGATTGTTATACTCTGAGTGTCTTCATACAATTAACAAGTTTCTCGGCAGTCTCCTTTGTCTGGACCCTACCAAATTAAAAACTGGTTTCAAAGTTCCAATTTTTGTTGTAATTGCTTTTTGCCTTGTTAATTTTTTGTTTAATCATTAGTGGTTATTTATGACTGTGGCGTTGCAATCAAATGACCTATAGGCCCACACACAACTCAGCAAAAGGTTGTAAGGGGACGTTGCAGGTATCGTACACGTTTGGTAATGACTCAAAACAAATATTAGCATAAGAAGTTACTTGGTAACAAGCAACGGAGAGCTGTTAAAACATTGTAGGAAACGACTCCCTCTGAAGTAACGTAGTTTTTGAGAAAGAGGTAATTTCTCACTAAAATAATAACAACTTCTTGCAAGAAGTTTTTATTCCTAATCTGAAAGCACACAAATTTGTTGTACAACAAGGGTGTTTTTTCTTTTATCATTTTCTTGCAACTTCGATGACCAATTGAGCCCAAATTTTCACAGGCTTGTTATTTTATGCATATGTTGGGATACACCAAGTGAGAACACTGGTCTTTGACAATTACCAAACGTGTTCAGTGCCTTTAACATCAGTGGATACATACGCCAACATACCCCCAACACCCCCCCCCAAGTCCAAAGAAGACTATAGAGCAGTTTATTGTTGCTTCAACAAAAGCTGTTAAAAAGATTTTTTTTTCCATACCATGGGTCACGGTAACTACAACAAGATTACCAATTCCAAACGCCGATCCTCCTTTTATATACAAATCGTAACTAATATGCGCAACGCAATATTAATTTTCACCAGTCGCCCGCCAGGAAACCGTAAACGCATGCGCAGTGTTTGCACAGCTAACCTGACGGACGCCGAGCGGAGAGGAGGTTTGCACCGGACGCACTCGTTCTCCCCCACCCCTCCCCTCCCCGTGCTACATTTGAAACATACCGCCTTATAACTGAAAGATTTGGGGGGCTTGTTTAACGTTCTCACGCCCGGCGTTTCCTGTACTTCCTCCTCTTCTTGTTTGGTATGGGGGGGGGGGGTCTGACCATTGATTAATAACCGAATCTCTCTCTATGAACTCTTGAACACCACCGGTGTTGGGCAATATTTGAGCATAGCGTGAAGTTTGCTTGGCACAGCAGTGATTCTTCAAAAAATAAAAAGGTTTTGGGTTCTTAAAAGTGCATGACGTGGGCATGAGTACCCTGGGGATACGAATTTACAATAAACCTGCGATTATGGAGGCGTTTGCCAATTAAATCCCTTCAGCTTTTTTCCTTTTCTTTTTGTTCTCTTTTTTTTCTTGAGACAGGAAGTAAATGCAAACGGTGGTAACAGACCTAAACTTAACCGAGTTTATCTCAAAGGTTTTTTTTCCTACAAAACATGGAGCAGGGTTTAGTTGAAGAATATCGCTTTGTTGGAGTTTATTTTTTCCTCCTTAAATTATCGAACCAAACCGAGGGTGGTTGGGACACCATTTTGACTGAATGGTGGAATTTCGTGGGTAACAATTACCCGTTTTGTATAATATGACTTTGAATTTGAAAATGGATATAAAAGAAAAATAAATTAAGAACAGAATTAAGAACTGAGTAGCTTTGCAGGTAACAACCTTTTGAAAAAATGACATTCTCCTGAAGACAGAAGAAGCACACTGTTCGAAACGTCGAGACTCTATTACGCATCTCAACCCTGTTTATCTCAGAACCAAAACCTCTCCCCAAATTGATGTTATTCACATTTTGTTCCACACACCGTCAGCATATTAAATACTATGTTCTTACTTCCTTCACCGTGCAAAGCTTTAAAGGCACTGTACACGTTTGGTAATTACTCAAAATATATATTAGCATAAAAATTTACTTGGTAACGAGCAACGGAGAGAAGTTGACAGTATAAAATATTGTGAGGAACGACTCCCTCTGAAGTAACCTAGTTTCTGAGAAAGAGGTAATTTCTCACTAAAATAATAAAAGACTTCTTGCAAGAAACCTTTTATTCCTATCTGAAAGCACACAAATTTGTACAACAAGGGTGTTTTTTCTTCATCATTTTCTTGCAACTTCGATGACCAATTGAGCCCAAATTTTCACAGGCTTGATATTTTATGCATATGTTAGGATACACAAAGTGAGAACACTGGTCTTTGACAATTACCAAACGTGTTCAGTGCCTTTAAACTTTACTTTAAAAACTTGATTGTATACTACAAATACAACGTTTTAAAGGTCATGTTAACAAAAGCAACATGGGAACTTTCAATCACGTCCACTCCTCATTCATTTAGCTTTAATCTGGATAATTATTATTAATCAACATTGAATTGTCTTTAAATCATTAAACCGACAAACAAAGACGGTCTTCTTAAAACAATTTTTTAAACATTACACTTAATTAAAAAACAGATTGATTTGAACGTATGAATTGAAAAACACTTTTGTCTGCATAGAGCGCTAGCCCCGTTGTTTGTTTGTAGTGCCGGAGCTAATTAGTTAGAGATTGGATTTGTTATTCTTAATACATATAAATCAATTGGCTAATTGTTTAAACTGAACAAAGGAACACAACACCAAGAGACACTCGCGCCGGATTTTATTAAGTCATTAAAAAGGAGTTACGTGTTTGGCTTGGGGTAAAAAAAAAAAGCAAAAAAAAAGCAGCAAATGAACACGTATCGCTTGTTTGTCTTATGTCTGTAAATTACACCACGCTCGGTACTAATTGCATCCAAGTTCAAATTTATCGAAGGAAGTGAAACTGCGAGGACTGATTTGATGGACCAATCAGAGAGCTTTAATAAGTTAGACTAACTGTGATTGACTGACCAATCAGATTGCTGCTCGCTTAATGATGTAAGCATTCTGATCGACCAATCACTGATTGAGAATCATCGATGGTATCTCTAAGCTTCCATTAAAAACTGTTTTTTCTTTTCGTATAATGGAACTATTAGACAGTGAAAGTTATCGCCAAAAATGTCCACTGCATTCTGTATGTAATACTTTTATTAATCCCCTAATTGGTACAATACTAGATGTACTTTTTTATTGGTTAAACTTATTCTTTGAGCATGTATATTGTGTAGTGTGGTTTACTTCAGTCTTGAAAAGTGGAGCTACGTATTTCAAAGTCATGCGTCACACACTCAACTGACCAGTTACAACACCGCAAACATTCCATCATTTACTTAACCACGCCCACTTAACATAAACACTTAACTAAACCCAATTCGAAGTGACTGGTCATCCACTGCTACCCTTGTCTCTGGAAATAATTACAAAAGGGTATCAGATCGTCTGGTTTTTTTTGTTTCCAATATTGCCCCGTGAATCCGGTAGACTGTGAGGCCTCATCTCCTTGTGTAGGTTCGCGCAGGCGTACGCCGATTCAATCGGCCTGTTGCGTGCGTGGAGACTACTTTGTAACCAAACACGCGCCCCATTGTTGACTATTGTTTACCAGCGCCCTTACGAATGTAATTAACAACACCTAATAAGGTTTAAATTGACGAGTGAAGCACGGGGAACGGCAGTCTATAACCTCAGAGGCACGGTGATCGGATAAGGCGGTCGGAATCCAGGCCAAAAGCGCTCCAGGGCATATACGGGGTTTAGAGGCACGAGGTTTTACGGTGTTGGAAATCGCTCCGGGCTACGCCGCGCGTTTGGACGGCTGGAGTTGTTGAATTTGGTCGCTCAGGTCTGGCATGCATTTTAGCGGTGAGTACAAACGAGTCCGTGCATTTTTAAGAGGTTTTGTGATAGTTCTTAGTTTATTGATAGATGGTAGGTTAACCACGTGCCGAACCTTCTTGGAATTAATTGCTCCAGATTATAGTAACATTCCGTTTCCGATTTAAAGTGTTTGACATTGGTCGAGGTTATGTAGACTACCTTATCATTCCAACATTAAAGCAGATGGTTTAAAGAGAGATGACCATTAAAACTTACTTAGTAATGAGCACTGCAGCTGTTGATAATGTTTAACATTTTGAGAAACAATTCCCTTCAAAGGAATGTGGTTTTAGAGAGAGGGATTCAAAAGCGTTTCAATCTGAGAAATGTTTCTGCATGAAACGTTTCTCAGATTGTGTATTCCAATTACGGATTATTCTTCCTGCGTGGACATAACCGCTCCAGATTTTCGGCAATATAATGAAATTAATTTCACAGGTTATGTTTTATTGTATACGTACACATTTATATTGGATTCAAACATCAAAAAACCAAAGGTACACTTTGCATTTTAGGGGGATGATTTGGGTCTCATTTTGTCCATCAATAAAGAAAATTTACACAGAACGGAACATTTTCAAAATTAGTTTCTTCTTAGCAATATAACACATTTGTGTTGACAGGTAAATCTAAATTGCAGGCAGTTAAACGAATCATTTTCTTCAAAAGTACTGAATGTACTGAATGAAAATAGCTTAATAGTTAAAGTAAAATAATCCTTTTCAGAAAAGGTTACCAGCCAAAACATTATTTTAGATGTACTAGTTTTGACTTTTCCCGCAATTTTTTTACCAAGCAGAAATTTGTTGTGCATTACACTTGCTTGCTTGTGGTTTTATAACTTTGTGCTCATTATACTTGTCACCTTTTGCAGAAGACATTTAAAGGCATCGTACACGTTTGGTAATTGTCAAAGACCAGTGTTCTCATTCGGTGTATCCCAACATATGCATAAAATAACAAGCCTGTGAAAATTTGGGCTCAATTGGTCATCGAAGTTGCAAAAAAATGATGAAAGAAAAAACACCCTTGTTGTACAAATTTGTGTGCTTTCAGATGTAGGAATACAAACTTCTTGCAAGAAGTTTTTATTATTTTAGTGAGAAATTACCTCTTTCTCAAAAACTACGTTACTTCAGAGGGAGTCGTTTCTCACAATGTTTTATACTATCAACAGCTCTCTGTTGCTCGTTACCAAGTCAGTTTTTATGCTAATATATATTTTGAGTAATTACCAAACGTGTACAGTGCCTTTAAGTTTCATGGCCCGATTTTCGCTGGCATATTTGTTTTATATACATTTTTTCTCTGAACGAATTTTGACAGATGAAACTGTTTCAAAACGAATTGTTGATTCTGACAATAATTCATTTTTAGTTTTTCATTAACCATCACTTATCGTTTGCGGAGTTCTTTTCGTGCAATGCCTTATTAAATGAAATCTTATAACTTTCTTAAATCTATACATGAAATGGCTTTTTAAAATTGTAATTTTATTTTTCGGGTCAGTTCAGCCAAAAATCGGACCTAAAATCTGTTACTGTTTGGAGTGTATTTACCCGAGACACATACTAGCACAATTCTGCAGTTTCCACACTTCAGCTATTTCCTAAGAACTTTACACTGAAACGTACCGAGTTTCGTAATTTTATTTTCTTGACATTGTAGTTGTGATAAAACAAAACAAAATAAAAAACAAAACGTATCAGAAGGATAAACACAATCGAAACTCAAAGTTACTGCTTTGATTAATAAAAAACAGGGTCTATAAATTTCACATATTAGAAAGCCTAATTTTCAGACTTTTGTTCACGAACACAAGAAATAATTCATTGTTCATTTGTTTAGTGTTGCACTTTTTAAAAAGATATGCACTGGTTTTGCCGAAGTATAAAAAGTAAACAAGATTATTGCTATGCACTGGTTTTGCCGAAGTATAAAAAGTAAACAAGATTATTGCTTTTACCCTCATTTGGAAAACAAAATGCACCAGTCCTGTTGAAAGTGTTCACGAGGAAGAAAATAGGCAGTCTCAATATGTTAAAATATTTTGACTTCTCAACGATGGCGCAACCGTCCACTTCAAAATTCACAAAAACTTTAAAAAAATTATACAATAGCATAAAAAGAGTTAAAAAATTTTCTGATTAGATAAAACCAATCATTATATTGAGTATTGCATCTATTGAGTTATTATTGAGAAAACATCACAATAAATAAATTCGGTATCTCTTAATTAATCCACACAGTTTGTGTATCAGACTTTTCATAACGATCTCTGGTTTCAACTCGTTCCATCCAGCTGACGGCGGTTTCAACCAACTCGGGGGTATGTTTGTCAACGGGCGCCCTCTGCCGGAGACAATGAGACACCGCATCGTGGAGATGGCTCACTGCGGGGCGCGACCATGTGACATTTCAAGACAACTTCTCGTATCGCACGGCTGTGTGAATAAGATCTTAGGTATGTGTATTTTTTTTACAGGCAAATCAAAGGCCTTGGAATGCACTGAGATTTTGTTAAGACTGTCTCACTATATCCAAGAATTTAAATGAAATTAACATTTAGCGCTAACAGTGTTTTGTTATTGGAGATTGTCTGGGCTATAAATATCTCTCGGCCTACATTTTTTTGAGACGCACATGGAATTTTAGGTCAAATCCCCTTATGCTTTTACTATTCATTTGGCTAGTTTAGGTATTCCTGAAACCATTTTAACTCCTTAGGAGTATTCAGCCCCGTCAGCTGAATAGCCGCACAGGTTCCCAAATCAATGCCAACAATTTCCACTTTCATATACATTGATATTCTTTAGTCAATAATATATATTTTATCAAAGTGACACCATTTTCTTTTTATCCAATTCAAAATCAATATGAAGTCGAGGCTCGAAAGACAGATTAGTCAGTCACACTTTTTGTTTCGATGAAAATAATGTATTGCGCTATTGCTTTTGCGAATGGGGAACAGAACCCAGTAATCTGTGAAGTAAATTTTATAAAGAAATTGTTTACTCTCCATTACAGTCTTTTTGATACAGTGCTCGTATTATTGTATTGTTGTCCCCAGGTCGTTTTCTTGAGACTGGCTCCTTACGACCAGGCACAATCGGTGGGAGTAAACCCAAAGTAGCCACGCCCTCTGTGGTGGAGAAAATCGAGAGATATAAACAGGATAACCCAACCATATTCGCCTGGGAGATTAGAGATAAACTTGTATCTGACGGTAAGTGGTGTTAAATGCTCGTCAGTTCTTTATATTTATTTTAAATAAATTATCACTAATTACTTAATTTTTTCATTTTACGTTTCTTTTTTCTTGATAATCATTTGAAGAAGAAAGTTTCCTCGACAGAAAAAGTTGTTTTTGTTTCCTCTTTATAGATTTCGTTTGTTTATTTATTGTGAAATATTTTCATTGTGTGCATTTGACAATGTAAAGCGTTTCTTAATTAGAGAGACTTTCGGGGACGCTAGGTGGCAGCTGTCTGGTTTGTCTGCTGCCACCTAGCGTTTCAATGAGTCTCTCATTGTGTTTTTTTTCGTTTCCCCACCCCCTGACATTAATGCAAATATATAAAAAAAACAATATAATTATTATTACATATTTCAAAAGAAAAATTTATAAATATAAAAAAGACCAACAAAATAGTTGCATGAGATATGCTGACTCAATCGATAATTGATATTTTTTGGTTCCAATTTCTGCAGGCGTTTGCACAACGTCCACCGTACCAAGTGTGTCTTCCATCAATCGCATACTGCGCAATCGCGCTGCGGAGCGTGCAGCCGCAGAATACGCCAGGGCCACCGAGCAGGCGTACATGAGCGACTACGCCAGCGCATGGGCACACTACGCACCCCCGTATGGCATTGTGCCGGGGTTGAGGATGGACAGTCGACTGGATCCGAGGCAGTCGTTGAGGGCGTGTTGTTCTGGTTTGTTTTGTGGGCCACCTTTTGGAACGTATCCACCAGGTAAGTTTTGGACCCTTATTTGAAAGAATAAACAAACAAACAATAAATAAATAAATAAATAAAAACAAGCGGAGGTGTGACCAGACTACTTAATACAATCGTTTATTTACACTGTCTGGATGGCCTGTTTATGCTAAATTTCATGTTATTTCCTGCAGGTCTTGCACCTTCCTCCGAGTCACCATCGCCTCCCCCAACCGCTGATAACTACAACAATGATGTCCCCGTCTCCATGGTTACTGCATCATCCCTAGCCAGTTCTCGTGCCAGGTCCCCCTCACCAGACACACCCGTCTCCTCGTCCGAGAACATGAACTATCCCCCAGAGTTGGAATCTCCCTACAAGGACCCAATCACCGAAGAGCAGAGGAGGAAACTGCGCAGGAGCAGAACGACGTTCACCCCGGAGCAAATACAGGTTAGCAAGAGAGGGCGGTATTACCCCCTCGTCTTTGCATTCCAAGTCCTCCGAATTCGCCGTATTTTTGACCGCGTGAGGGCGTTTGTGGACCAATTTTTACGTGATGAAAAACAAGTAAACAAACGTTTTTTGTTTTTTTCATTTTCTTTATTATGTTTATGTATTTCGTCAATGATGCAAGAAAACTACTACAGGAAATTAAAATAAGATGAAACTGTAATTGTGATGCCAGACATTCCCTGAAGAAAGCGCCCTCATGAGGTCAGAAATATGGTCAATTGGGATACCTTCATCTCCATGTACATCACCACTGCTGGTGCTGCCATTTGCCATTAATTAGCCATATCAGAAGACACTAATTTAAACGTATTCTTCAATAATGCTTGCCACTCTTTCTTCCCATTCGACAGACATTCATTTCATCAAGCCATAGAGGGCGCTTGTAAGCTCCCTTTAGAAAAGTCATGTATTGCCGATAGACACGAATACCCGATCTCGTTCAGTGTATATTATTTCTTTTACATTGCAAAGCAGCAATAAGGCCGTATCCGATTTCTGGTGGTTACAGCTACGGCTACGACTGTTGCTAAGGGTGTTGCTAAAAACTTACTTCTCTTCAAGGCATGATGACGCGGAGATCTAGCCGTAGCCGTAGCCGTAGCTGTAGCTGCCAATTCGGACACGGCGTAAAAGTAAATTCAAGTAGTACAGTAAATTCGTCAAGATGGAATGAGGAACATCGTCTAACTTTAGGGGGAATGATTTTTATTCTGTTATCAGATTCTCGAGAAGGAGTTTGAGAAATCTCACTATCCCTGCGTCTCGACGAGAGAAGACCTCGCCAACAAGACGACGCTGTCCGAAGCTCGGGTACAGGTACGAGCCGTAAGGCTCACCCATTACTCTTAACAATGAGAAACTCACTTTGAGAAACTCATCTTGAGAAACTCACTGTGAGAAACAAAAAACTCATCCATGGTGAACAACTCTAAATGGATCACTCGGTGTATTTCAGACTAGAAACTCACCGTGAGACACAAAAAACTCACCACAGTGAACAGTTCATAATGGATCAATCGATAGTTTTCAGACGAGAAACTCATGAGACACAAAAACTCACCAATGCAAACTACTTATAAAGGCCATTTCTTGTCATTCTTTGAGAAAAAAACTCACACAAGACAAAAACTCGATAAAGAGTAAATGTTTTGGGCACGCTTCAATATTCTTGGGCAAATGCCGAGCTCTAGAGCATGCAATAATTACAACGTGCAAAAGTAATTTATTCAGCCATAAGACCTTTCTTGTGAAAACTCCATTTAAGACAACAATTTTGTTGCCCAAATATTCATAAATTACTACAAGAAAAATGGTGTTTTATTAAAAACGATTTTGGTAAAAAAAGTCAAGTGTTATAACGGACAGTTAGATTGTTGCATAAATTATTATGTTACTTACAACCTTGTTTTATTTCTTTCTTTCCCAGGTTTGGTTTTCCAATCGCCGTGCAAAATGGCGCCGCCACAAGAAAGTTGGCACCCTCCAACATCCGGGACCGCTGTTGGCCCACCATCATTCCCATCGTGCCATGTACCAGACACCGGCTGCAGTCGCCCTCCCGCGGGCGTACAAGGCCATGCAGCTGGAGGGCGGGAAATTGACGCTCAGACCTTCCATGTCGTCTGCTTTCACACCGCTTACGTTGACAAACACACAAGCCACATCTGCTACGTCGAGTGATTCTCCGTAGAAAGTGAAAAAGCAGGTCTTGAGGTCTCTTCCATGGTCTCTTCCATAAAAGAAGCAATGTATTATATTATTGTGTTATCAATTATGTAAAGTAACGGGCTGGCAAAGCGTCTACTATTCTCTAATATTTGAGCGCTAAAAGTTACTTATTGTACATTAAAAAGCACTATTGCATCGTATTTAAAATCAGTTCGATTCAGCTTTGAGCAGTAAAATTAATACCAATAAAGAGGATCAAAAATTATTTATTTCACATTCAGATAACTATGTGAATTTTAAAACCATAGAGACACTCAAGTTGTCCGACGTTCTTCTTAACAATATAGAAAAATGGGCAAAATAGAAAGACACGATGATTAAAAAAGAAATCCCATTAAAAAGATGTGTTTCTTTTTTCACCGATGATTTGTATTAGGGCGCCCTCCATTGTTCTAATCATAAGTCAAACAGTGCCCCATAAAGCCGTTTTGTGGCAATGATCATTATTTGTTATCTTATTGAATGAAAACGCAAAATTTGGTTAAGTTACGTATTTTTAGTACCAAATATTATTATTTTGAGTTAACTTGATGATTGAAAACTGAACTGTACCTGTACACTGCGGGAGTTTGTGACAATAGGTGGCAGCAGACACCAGGTAGTTTTCAAATGACTGCGTCATTCTGAGCATGCGTACAATTCCGAGAACGATAGATGTCTGCTGCCAACTAGCGTCCCAAAACATTCCTCCGTTTAAAACATTTTTCAAACTGCCTCAGAATGTGCAATGTCAAAATCTTTTACCCTAAAACTAAAATTGATTCAACTTTATTTTTCTATTAGGTTGCCAAATATTACTAAGACGTAAATGAGAAGTATGCCATTTTAAAATTCGAATTTCTCCTCAAACGACTCGAACTTTCTGAAATCGACGTTCTTTAACTTATTTTGTTTTGCTTTAGGAAAAAAAATCGCTTCTGGCAGGTAGACTCGCTAGCAGTCGTTTCCTCTCGCATTTCTAATGTAAATCTAAGTGCTCTTTACCTTATTGTGCAATAAAACGCAATTTATTCAAATATTGTGTCAAATTTTGTCAAAATGTTTGTTCTCTCTCTCTGGTATGAATAGCAGGGTCAACACGAGAGGCTGGAATGGCGAAATAAATATTAATCAATAATAACAAACAATCTTATGATGTATGGATGATTACTCTTGTCAGCAGTCAACTGAAGGAATTGAATCACTGGGCAACCGTCACCGAGGTCAAGTGGTTAGAATTTCTAACCTGCACTCATCACAAGGTTGTGGGTTCGAATCCCACCAAGCCAACCGCTAATTTCACAATGACTTGTACTCATCACAAGGTTGTGGGTTCGAATCCCACCAAGCTAACCGCTAATTTCACAATGACTAGAATAAGTATTCTCATCTAGTTTAATCACAATTTATTGATTTGTGCAATTCAAAATCATAGACGTTGAACCACATGTTTGTATGACTGAGAGATTGGCTGTTGCCAGCTTGGCGTGTATGGAAACTTTGACGAGTTCCCTTGTTGGTTAGATCATCTAGATAAACAAACAAACAACCAAACAAACAAACAAACAAACAAACCAACAAACATTGTTAATTGTATAATACACATCAGTGATGAAAAGACGTATCCAATACTGAAAGAAAATATCCATGGTCAGCTTTGGTGCACATGGCGGTCGCTAGCGACCGCCAAAAACACGATCGGTATGACGTTGAAATAATGGTCATAAAAAAAACCTATGGTCCCCATGTCTACCGCCCCCATTCGGTTGTTTTAATGATTCAACGTTCGGGGGATCATGAAGGATCAATGATTTCTCAACCGTTCTATATTGAAATATTGGTGGCTGATCCAAATAGGAACCCCCCCTTCACCATATTAAAATATACCTGACACCTGCTTATATAGTGTCACACACTGGATTTCGTAGCCGCCCAGCCGGAGGCCCCCCTCCCTCCCCCTGCCAAATGAATTCCAGTCCATGATCAACAAACGACTCTCCATATCCGCTCCTGTCTCCTGTTTTGCCTGACAGACCATTAGAGCGTGCAGAATCTGTGGCAGCTGACTGGCACCAAAGCACTAAAAATTAATAAAAAATGTTTGTTCCCCTTGAAAATGACAACTTTAACCAAATTTAACAAGACATATAATACTGCCCCCAAAAACGAATTACAATAAAACATCGTGTTACTAACTGTCAATACTTTTTTCAAAGGCGGCTCTTGACACCTAAACGCAATTTAGAGTGTAACATTTTTAGACATTAGGTCTACCAATGTTGTTCATACACAGAATAAAAATATCACACTTTTATCATTGCCGATTCTACCTTTAACTTTGATTACATAAAATTAATATCACGGCAGCTCTATCAAAAAAATGTGGATTGAAGAATTACGATCCATCAGTGCAACACAGCGCCCTGACCGTACACAAGACCTCTGGGTGCGACATCCGCATTGACATTACGTTTATTACCAGTTGACGACAGAGATATCAAACAAACTCTTCAGAAGATAGCACTCGCCATATACTCCCATTGACTGGGGCTTCGCTAAGCACTTGAACTCCCACGAAAAGAACATCGGTGTATAGTAAAATCCATACTTAGCCTCGGGTTAAACTCTGAGAAAAATCGATGCTATGAGTTTTATAGCGTATTCTACGGATTAGATTCGGGTACGGGCATTTGGATTTTTCGTTGAAGAGTATGTTACGCGCTGGCTTTGCATGATGATTTTGTACTCTAACATTTTTATCCAATCTCAAGTATTATGGAAGTGCAAGTGGGCAGAGAAACCTGATAAGTCTTGCTTGGGTTCCCTTTCAGTGCAAGTGCTGCCAGACATAACAGTAGGCCTAGGCTACGCCCGATTATTAATGCCAGGAATCAATGAAAAAAAATAGAGTAATATGTTATTTTGGACAGTGGTATCGCCCGACCTAAGCCTGTGTCACCACAACGGTTTATCATTACTCTTAACAAAATCGGGCAACAATTTCGTACTTTTTTTTTGCTCATCCACTGGTGGTCTACGCAATTTCCTAATTGCATTATTCTACCCAAACATTGTGGAACAAATTGTAAAAAAAAATATTAATGACCAATCTAGTAGTAGAATAATTTACGCAATCCCCATGTTGCTCGACGTTTTTACGATGGCCTCATACAATATGCAGGATTGATATACATATATTAACAAACACAATCATTATTACAAGAATATGAAACAAATTTGGAAATATTTTCCTTTAAAAAAATAATCTACCGGCAATACTTATTTTGTGTTGAACTGCTCTTTACTTCCAACAATTTCAATTTAAATCTGCATTATTTGCAAATACTGCGTAAAGACAATGTTGTATGTTGTATGTGCAATTGATTACAATTTGTAATAATTTAACGAAATGCCTGCAGAATGGAAGACATAACTTTTAAACAAACTTCTACGGTGGGCGTTTTTTTGTTTGTTCGTTGGGGTGTTTGTTGGGGTGTTTGTTTGTTTGTTTTGTTTGTTTGTTTGTTTGTTTGTTTGTTGGTTGATAACGAAATAAAACTTAAGGCATATAATTTGAAAACTGTATTTTCTTATAGAAAAATAATTACGAGAACAAATGTTACTTTTTGAGGATTTATTCAGCAGATACGATTCAAGCACTGTAGTAATTAGGACAGTGGTTTGGGTCGTCCGATAGCCGTTTAATCTCTTCATAAAACAGTCGTCGTTGATTATTCTTTAGTCGCGTCTGCCTCACCTTGTAGCCTCTCTCGTGCAGCCGTCAGATCACCTGCTGCGGGTCCACGGCCTGCCCTGTGCGCATCATCCTATCCAATTACCACGACACTAACCACACCAGAAGCAATCGTGTCCCTTACAGCCTCGAGGAAATTCTAATAGTAATACCTTCATGGTGATGTCTTGCAATTTCGTGATTAGATTATACGGCATGAGAAAAAGGCCACAGCGTCCAGTTTTTTTCGTTATTCGTAATTCTTGCACCAGACACTGGATTTACAGTACGCTTAAAGGCCTGACAGGCCACCGGCCGCTTGAGCTCATAAAGATTGAACTGCAAGTTGAGTTTAAGGATCCGTATGCCTTGATCAATGCTAGTATGGGACTTGGACAAGTCTAATGCTTTCGAACGGCTCCAGGCAGGGAAAAGCCCACAAAACAAATCTGACAAAAAGTCCTTGGTTTGGCAAATAGTCTAATTATTTTTTTCTTGTCTCACTACGGGGAGAAAATTGTTAACTAGGACGTCTGGCTTTAAGGTGTTTTCTGATCATCGTGGCTTTGTTGCCATAGAAACGTATCTGGGACGGACAGGGGAGATTGCGAAATTAGGAACTGTAAAGAAGAAGAAAAAAACCCACACGCGATCGTTCACACGTTCACCTTTTTATTTCCGCCTTGAGAGCAAGACTACATCGCGGTCTGACAGATCACCTCGTCCCCACTCTCGCCCCCTCAGAGTTAAAGCTTTAAATCATATCGGCAAATTCTAACAATGTCCCTCGGGGATGACAGAGATACGTGTATTGAAATAAAAAACATAAATCACTCCTGACATGCCCGCTCGGGATATTATTATATTAAGACCGTTACATGAAGTGAGCATTTTCTTATAGCCTGTCAGATTGGAAAAATCGGGACACTTAAATTGTCTGCAAATCCAACTACACTCAGGGACCGTTCAAAATAGTCAATGTTAAAACAATTCGAAATTGTGGGTGGGTGGATCCAAAGAAATAACTGAAAATCGAAATTCAGTTTTTGTAAAAAAAAAAAGTATGTATATTAATTAACAACAAAAAGAAGAAAAAATACCCAGCTGAGCAAAATCGTTAATTTCATTCCGGATCAAACTAAAAAAGTTGTTTGTTTAAGCCAGAAAAAGCCATTGAAAACTACTGATGTTGGAGACCGTTGATCTGAAATATCTGGTTCATTTAAGGCATTACTTTGTTCTTTAGTGTATAAATTATATTATGAAGCCATACAATATTTAAAAATCGAAATTTGGGATGGTGGGTGGGTCAAATTAATTTAATTTTTTTTAAATTATTTGTCTGATCCATGATTGTTTCTGGAAGATTGGATTCATTCTAGATTGAATTCAAGTAGCTAAGCACAAAACAAAATATGGCGAACCAGAAAAAAGGTTACCAGCCAAAATAACATGTCATCTGTGATTGGTACCCTGCTCTGTCTTGGCTCAGCCAAAAAAGTATTAAGCAATATGTGTTGCGTAATAAGCAGCTCTATGAAATTTGATCCAGAGCAGACTGATCGAAACGTCGAGTTCTTGCGCCACCGGTTATTTTTTGAACCACCCCAAAATCAAAGAGAGAGTTCATGTACATGGTTTTACCTCAAACCTTACTCGATCTGAAAATTTCACTAGATTAATTCCCCCGCCGTTCAGTTCTGTGGACCCCCCGGTTCAAATCCCATCTCGGATAGGCGCCTTGTTCGCCGTGGACTGGGTTTTTCTGTCCCTTACCTGATTCCGCAGCTTCCCCTATTGTTATGTTTCCTCCCACATCTAAAAATTTACAATTTCTTCAACATTTTCTCTTCAGGCCCGGTGCAGATTACAGTGCCACTTGCTTTTGAGGATCCCTTGATTTCATTTAATACCACAAACATTGTTTTGAAATGAAATAAATTCAATAAAAACAGGTGGTCGCATTTCCGAGAAAAAAATCCAATCACGGTTTCACATAATGTGTTGCATGGCGTGTCTAAAAACTGTTGTGGGTGGGAGTTTTAACACTTTTAACACCAAAAATAAATGAAACAAACAACAAACAAACAAACACCCCAACACCCCAACAAACAAACAAACAAACAAACAAACAAACTAACAAACAAACAAACAAACAAACAAACAAACAACACAGACAGACAGACGGATATTTTTTAAAAAGCGACAATGTTGTATTCTTTTATCCCTTTTCTCCAATCTTTCTTGTTAAAACATTGTGGTATCATTTCCACAATGTAAAAAACCCGACAAGTACAGTTCCTACCTAAAAATCGCCCGCAATGTCTATCTTGTAAGGGCAGACAGACAGACAAACAAACAAACAAACAAGCAAACACCCCAACAGACAAATAAACAAATAAACAAACAAACAAACACCCCAACACCCCAACAAACAAACACGCCAACACCCCCCCAAAAAACACGCAACCCCCCCCCCCCCAAAAAAAAAAAAAACAACAACAACAACAACAAAACAAAAAACAAAAAACAAAACAAAACAAAAAACAAAAAACAAAAAAACAAAACCAAAAAAAACAACCTAACAAACTAACAACCAATCATGGACTATTCCTTTAAGTAAGGAAAGCCTTTAGCTGCAAGCAGCTTGTACTTTTTGGTTCAATATCTATTTGACGTACATCTCTCATGATCAACAGGCCTCGAGGAACGAACATAATAAAATGTAAATCTAATTTTATCCAGTACCGTCTCCAGTAGGAGAATATTCAAAAGTGCAAATTATGTTTTTTGCTCATTTTTTATTCATTCCAGTTGTGAATTGGATAATGAAGTGCTGACCTATTTCGGATCTGAATTCATCTGCATACCATTGTCGGATTTTAATATTTTGTTTTTCTCTAGTTGGATGTGCACAGGTCGGCACTACATACAATACCTTTGAAGTGCACCACTGTCTTTTGAGGAAAACAATCAATATGTTTCTACCCTTTATTCTCCACGAGACGCAATAAACGTGTAAGCAATCTGTGAAAAAGATTGCAGCAATTTGGTGGTCAAGTTTTAGATGAAGTACATTGAAACAAACTATCGGTGTACTTCTGTGACTTGCTGTCCACTGTTGGCCACACAGAAACCTATGTTACAAAAGAAGGGTTTTTCTAAGTTTGGTGGGCACCTGTGAAACACGAAAGGGGAAGAAAAAACAAAAAAGAGAGGAGCGGACAATCAAAAACAGCTGTCAAAATCAAGAGAAACAAGACTTTTTGTCAAATCTTGATATTGTTAGAATAGACAGACCTGATGTTTCTAATGAATGATAAGTCATGGCCGGGAGTTCTTGCCAACACTTTGGTCGCTGACAATCAAATTTGAGGATTACGCTTATTCACTTTCATATTGACTTTTCTTCGATGGCAATCTCGAAATTGTGACTGATTGGTTGTAAGTGTGATGAGCATGGTAGTTTCAACCCACACTATAAAAACGAACTTTCCACAGAGTAACTTCCATGGTAATTTGTTCATTTTTTAGGGTGATCGCTAGACGCTTCACAGAGAGAGCTAGGCAATGCACTATGTCCTTGACGTCACATCCCTGCACATTTTAAGTAACCGCTGCCCAAATAGGAACTTGTACTAGATCCGAATACCGGAATCGAGGTACATTTAGGTAGAGGGGCCCAATTTCATATAGAGCTGCTTATAAAGCACAAAAAGGAGCTCAGCACAACAAAATTATGTTTACCAGAATAAGGTTACCAGCCAAAATACCATTCCACATGTACCATTTGTGAGTGGTTACCTGCTTATTTTTGCTTCGCAGAAAATTAAGTTAGGCAATACTTTTTGCTTGAGCAGCTCTTTGAAATTGGACCCAGGGCTATGGTCACAATAGGCCCGGTCTAAACTTAGGCCTTACTTTAGCTCATAGGCCTCACTTAGCTATAAACAGGGTGTGGCCACATTTAGGTCAGGGCTATCTAGATCTCGGGATTACATTTAGGTCTGTGCTACGTTTAGGTAAAGGGTGGTGTGCACATTTAGATTTGAATTTCTAGTTACATTTAGGCATGGGCTTTAATGTTTAGGTCTCGGGTTATAGTTATGTGCCGCACAAACACCAGTAAGATCCACCGAAAATTATTTTAAATGTTAACTACTTTGACGAATTGAGAATTCGTAAATTAGCATCGTGGAAGGGTCTGGCTTATAGTCACAGCCTTCAGAGTGTCGATGCCACTCTGGGTTAAATCAACGACCACATCATACGATGTGAAAATTAGCACTAGTGGGAAAGCTAAACCCCCTTTAAGTGTCAAACAAATTTTTTTTGATGAAACGTTCATTGAAAATCTCATCAGCAACGGCTGGGTTGTTTTTCCTTTCTGGTAATCCGATCAGATAAAAAGAACCAACAAGAAAGTCCGATGAGATCTCTATGGGATTCATTTACGGTACCTGGTGTTCTGACAGCGAATATTAATTGTATGAAAGAGATATAGACACAAGTCCCTATAAATTGCCGTCCAATAATTGTCACATACGCTTGTCATGACTGCAATTTTTGCTGATAAAAAAATACAAACTGTTTAACAACAAATAAAACAATACTCGGTTCTTATATAGCGCATCATCACATCCCATACGGCGTATCAAAGCGCTCATTATTTGTTTTTCAACAGGAAGCAGAAATATGTTTTGAATTATAAGACCCATTTATGTATCACCTTGTAATGGTTTACAAGGTGCTGCGGCGCATTCAGCAGCCACTACCAGAAACATCGGGCAAACCCCTTCTCTTAGTGATAAGTGTAAGTGGGTTCTTACATGGTGTAGTGGTTTTTTACGTTGTGAGTGTGACTATTGAGTATTAAATTCTTCATCACCTCGCCCTCTACGTTATAAAATAAACCCCGTAAAACAAAGCCTGATTCATTTTGAGATAAAACAAAAATCACCAACACCGTACGCCGAAAAAAAAACACTCCACCATTCTCCCTTCAGATGCGCCCAGAAATAATCCCGTTATAAGTGGCTGAATTTAAAGGCACTGTACCTGTTTGGTAATTACTCAAAATATATATTAACATAAAAACGGACTTGGTAACGAGCAACGGAGAGCTGTTGATAGTATAAAACATTGTGAGAAACGACTCCCTCTGAAGTAACGTAGTTTTTGAGAAAGAGGTAATTTATCACTAAAATAATAAAATACTTCTTGCAAGAAGCCTTTTATTCCTACCTGAAAGCACACAAATTTGTACAACAAGGGTGTTTTTTCTTTCAACTTTTTCTTGCAACTTCGATGACCAATTGAGCCCAAATTTTCACAGGCTTGTTATTCTATGCATATGTTGGGATACACCAAGTGAGAACACTGGTCTTTGACAATTACCAAACGTGTTCAGTGCCTTTAAAGACGTTTATTTTTTTACGGGGACATGATCACCAGGTTTCTCCCCAACCGTGTTTAAATCGAGCAGGCGAGCAGGAACTATCCATTCAATTATTTGCTTCATCGTGCATAGTGCTGCATTATAGCTATATAAATAACCCATAACTGTGGAACTATTGATGCCTTTTTTGAAAAGCATGGCCCAGGCACACTGGATCGGTCATGTTGAAGTGCGTGTTGGGGGGGGCGGGGGGACGGGGGGACGTGACGGTCGAATTGACGGGAGAAGCTGGAGACGCAGCTGAAGTGGGAAGCCGAGGCCGATATATTAGGCGCAGACCCCGTGCTAGTTTAAATACGCTCACGCAATGATAAAGCGCACTAATGGATACATCATGGGGAGGCTGTCACCAGACAGCATGCTGGTAACCATCCGTTGACAGCCCACATTGATATAAATAACCAACTCACCTAGACCAGATTTCATAAAATAGCGAAGTAACACAAAATGTCAAATCCAAAGTGTTGCAGGTAAACTTAAAACCGAAGCCACTGCTTTGTATGTATTTGTATAGTTGTTTCCCCCTGGGGACGGGTATGAATTTACTATTCCCCTAAACACTGATGCATTTAACCTTGTTTCTTTGTGGAATCTTTACCTTGTTGAATACGTGCCGTACAACCATACGAGGGGCTAAACAAACTGCGCACGTAACAGTGTCTCCACCACGTTCAGGTCTAGCTATACTTGAAAAAAGGCAAGTACCAACATTTTGGTAGAAGCACAGAAATTTTAACTAGTGCTGAAGTAGCTTCAAAAGCGAGACGGGTTAACACGCATAAATGTCATACAATTAACTTCCAAGCAAAGGAATCATGGAAGACTTTGGGGGACGCTAGGTGGCAGCAGACTTTTCCAGGTAAATCCATCGTTCTCGAAAATATGCGCATGCTCAGAACTACGAAAGCAGTACAACTTTACCTAAATGTCTGCTGCCACCTAGCGCCCCAAAGTCTCCAATTTCTCACAGTAGCATCTTCTGCTTAACACAAAAAGCTACATACAATTTGATCCATGTTCTTTTGAATGCCAGAAATAACTTGACGTCATCGGCCAGTAGGTGCTTCCAGCCTTTATTATTATTGGTTTTTCATTTCATGTTATCTTTATTATTACTTGTTTTAATGATTTGGATGATTGGGTATCGATACCGGTTTCGTATTCGGTATTCGGTAAACCATACGAGTAAGCTTGGTATTGCCAAATGCGGTTTCTACTACTCGGTCCCTTAACAAATGGGGGACTTTTCGTTCCAGGGCATTTTCTGGCAGGCAAGACCATTACACTGATGACATGCCAGTAAGAAGTCTAAATTAATATGTAGCATAAGGTTCGCAGAAAAATATTTGTAAAAAATAGCTGAACATGTTTTGGGGCATGCCCCTTTCTCTGTATACAGAGTTGATGAGTCTTGTAAACTGCCGTTTTCATCAAACTATAGATTGTATTCCCTACCATTGAGCTGTGTACAAATCATGCCTGCCACAGGAAGTCCAGACTCCGTTGCTCTGAAGTACGATATCACAAGTCACATTGTCTAAACTCATAATGTTTGCGTTTCAATTATGAACAACCTCAATGGACGTTTGGAATAAGGCAATATAAGTCACTTTGTTTTATCAACATTATTCAATTATTGCCGTTTGCGAGGTAACTTGATTTGTCTAACATTTTGATAAAATTTCTTGGAGGAAGACAATTTCATTACGATGCCAAGAATAATACGGAAGAGTGGAGGGAAACTCGAAGCAGGTTGGGAGATCCACAGGAGTTTACACCGACCAGACTTGTAATATGTTTAATTTTAATGACAAGTAAAAGAAAATTGGTTTTATTAAAGAGCTCTTGGGAATTACGTTTTTTGATCAGAGAAACCTCCATGGCCCCGGGCATTTTGGAAGCGTTTGAAGAAAAAAAAAACCTTGCCTAAATTGTCAGATTTTAATGATTGTATTGAGATGTGTACATTTTGTGCCTGCAGAAAGACTATGTAATGAGATACATCAGTCTCCTAGGGTGCACCCCACTTACAAGAACGAATCAATTCGTCAAAACCTGAATCTTCAAAATGCTATTTTGCTGACTTTGACAATCATGAAAATACGTATATAGAGGTTTAGTACAGGTACAATCACTGAGTTTGTCAGACGTACAAACTCATACAGTTTTGTGAAAAAGTAAACAGCGTTTTATATTACAACATAACTCAGGGAAACTTCATTGGCTACCGATTGGAAAACGGATTAATTTTAAAATTTGCTCTTTTTGTTTATAAATGCTTGAACAAAACTACTCCTAGATATCTTTCCAATTTACCGTCATATTATTACACTCCTCCACGTTTTTTCGGGTCCACACTTGACATTACTCACTTGAATGTTCCCCGTACAAACAAAGTTCTGGGTCAAAAAGCATTCAGTTAGCTGGATCCATTGCCTGCGGAACAATCTTCCTCCTGTCATAAGGGAATCTGTTAGTTTCTCTATTATTTCATAAAGCTCTATAAAGACTCACCTCTATCCATGTTAATTTCTATCATGTGCGCTATGATCTTGATGGGACAGCGCCTTAGAATTTTTTGTTTAAAGTGTTTAATGTTAACATGATGTGCCTCCGTTCTTTGTATCAAAAGTTGAAACAAACTAACATGCAACCGTCTTCATAAAGTCTGTTGTGTTTTCTTCACTAGTTGTGTACACTTTGTGACTGCCGGAAGTCTACGCTTTGAAGATCCGTTTGTAAATATGTATAGCAAAGAGTAAACTGTGGTGATTTCTGGGTGATTTAACTCAGGCTTTGTAGATCCGTTTGTAAATATGTAAAGCAAAGAGTGGTTTCTTGCATAGCCTTAGTTCAATACGTTACTGACTTAATTTTTTACAGAATACAATGGGGACGTCAACAACTGGACAGGTACAAGATCATATCAAAATATGAAACTACCTTTTCCCGCCATGTCATTCTTTCAGCGAAGTGTAGACTGTCGGTTCATGTTAATGTTTACTTAGGATAAATGGACAGTAATGAAGCGTTGTAGGCGCTTTGCACGCCAGCCCGTGTTTATCCACTTTGTCTGGCGAGTAGGGAGACGGGATCACAAGACGGGATTTCGACACGGATGTGAAAGTGGCTTACGGGCGTCCGATACTCTGAAGCCAACTATTGTAATAATATTCGGCTGAAATAAAATTGAACAAAACAAGATGTTTACACAATGTGTTTTTTTTATTCAGTTCAATATCCATGGTGGAAAACTTCTCTTGAAATATCTTTTGATTTGAAAACAGTGAAAACGTAGAGAGGTTTAACGTAGGGAGGTTTTTTTTTTTTTTTGGTGTGTGTGTCGTGTATGACCCAAATAACCGTTTAAGCTAAACTTTCATAGGTTTGTTATGTATTCGGGTCACACAAAATGTGGATCTTTGACAATTTCTATTTGTTTTCGTGTGCTTTAAGTGCAGACAGCGAAAAGCAGTTTGTGTTTTCCCTGGAAGGGAAGGGGTCAATAGGGGGGGCCTACCCAATATTTTACCCGAGTGACAGCTATATTTTTCCCCATGCGATGGTCTCCTTCCACGCTAGATCTGACGATCCATGTAAATAAAATGTTTCCTCGGGCTATGGCACTGCCATAGCCCGAGGAAACATTTTGCCTCTTCCCAGCCCCCCCCCACCCCCCCCCCCATCCCTCTCCAGTTGCCTTTACCATGTATAAGCCCGAACGGTCGATTAGTGGGGGGAAGTTAAAGCTAAACTCAGAGCAAAATAATCAATTTGTTTGAAACTGGAGAAGAGGAAGCTTGGGAAAACGAAATTGCTGGCCGTTTGTCCACTTGACTCCTCTGCCAACGAAACACTTCACACACCACTCCACCTCGCGCATGGTGTGTCTACTCCAAAATACCTTAAAGGTGTAGTGCATGATTGGGCAGAGAATGTTATCTTTCGGTTGATGTTAAACCTATTTTTGGAACATCTTTTTTAGACCAATCTTTTGAAGACGACTACAACAAGCTCGTCGAAACGTTGCCAACGAACCAAAACGGCTCTTCCCAGAGCCAGCCCCCCTCTCACCATGAGATTTTGTTGCACTTGGTTGGAGCTGCAAGAAATAACCTCATAACAGTCCTTGGTGTGGACATTTTCGTATAAAACACATTGACCGAGAAAATTGTCTCCAATCACCTCATTTCGATTTTCCAGAAGAAATAAGAAGCAAAATGTGACCGTGCAAGAAACCCTTGATATAAGATAAGGGTCTCGATTTCACAAAGAGTTAAGTTTGCTCTTAAGATGTTACCAATTTTAATTGCTAAAGCAAAGCATGACGTCCCAATACAAATCATTGTAGTGATATTGACAAGAATATTGGTGCTTTGTGAAATCGAGCCATAAACTGTCACTGGAATTTTCTTTAAAAGAAAAAAAAACATCTGCAGCGCTCGACTTCACAAAGTGCTAAGAATCATCTTAAGATGAGTTATCATTATCGCCATAGTGATTTGTATTGTGACATCACACTTTGCTTCGCAATTAAGATTGATACACAGTTAAGATCAATCTTAGCTCTTTGTGAAATCGGCCTCACTTCTATTGTGTGTTTTTTGAAAACATGATTGGAACGAGTTATCTCTTCAAAAACCCAACGGTGTACCGTACCTTTAAAACAGCTTGGCAGTCTGGTAAACGGTGCCTTGCGTGCACGCTCTTCAGATTCGGTGGGCCCTAATTGGGTTGAAATGATATTAATTGCTGCTAATCAATATTAATATTGAGCTATTTATAGATCGCCTGGGGGAACGGTGTCGTGTATGAAAATATATCCCGATAGCTTGGACCGGTTATTCATAAAATTTTCAAAAAATTAGAAGGTTAGGCCTATTATAGGGTTTAATACTGACTTGTTTTATTTGTACATATTTAAAGGCACTGGACACGTTTGGTAATTACTCAAAATATATATTAGCATAAAAAGTTACTTGGTAACGAGCAACAGAGAGCTGTTTATAGAATAAAACATTGTGAGAAACGACTCCCTCTGAAGTAACGTAGTTTTTGAGAAAGAGGTAATTTCTCACTAAAATATTTGAATCTAAAAAAAGACTTCAGGCCTGAAGCCTTTTTCAGGCATCTGAAAGCAAACAAATCTGTGCAACAAGGGTGTTTTTCCTTTCATCATTTTCTTGCAACTTCGATGACCAATATTGAGCCCAAATTTTCACAGGTTTGTTTTTTATGCATATGTTAGGATACACCAAGTGGTCTTTGACAATTACCAAACGTGTACAGCCGTCGATTTTACCAAACTCTTCCTAACTTAGGATTAATCTTAGGGCTTAGGACGAGTCCCAGCCTTGCACTGTAACATGTAAACCTTAAGATTAATCCTAAGTTAGGACGAGTTACTCGTCCTAACTCGAGATAGGATTAATCCTTGCGTTTCGTGAAATCGGCTGCAGTGCTTTTAATACAGATCAATATTGTCAAATATGAGATTCTTAAATGGCCTTACGTTTAGACCCTAGCAGCGAGTATTTCTCAAAGGCTAAAGTGACAACACAATACACATACATACATGCAGCTCTGCACCACCTTGTAAACCCTATATAAGATGCCGTATAAATAATAAATATATGTATATATATCACATGTAATATCTAATCTCCAACATTTTAAAATCAGTAACTTTTAAAAACTTTGACTTCTTCCTGGGTTCTCCGGGTCAAATCGGACCCAGGACTTTTTAGAGTGCACGCACAAAATTCCACTCCACGGAGTTATTGATGGAACGCTTGTAGTCAAAAGAATCAACCCAAATTTGACATTTGCCATGCTATTAATTAAATAAATAAATACATACATATATATAACCCAATTGCAAATATTTCTCGGTATCATTTTGAAATAATTTTTATTTATATAAATGGAGCTATATTATTTCGTCATGGTTTCATGAAACAAACTCCGACCACTACATTCTGACTCGCTAAAATCAATGAAGGTAAGAAATTGTCCCCGGGGCTCAGTTCTGATTGAAATTTCCAAATTAAATTGAACATTTTTTATGGACGTGCTCTAAATTCCTGGCAAAACTAATGTTCTCCAGAAAATAATATGACAGCCCTTAATCTGATTAAATTGGTTGTATGTCGAAAAGGAGGATTAGAATGAATCCACTCCTCCAAACTCGAACGATATAACTCTATCTAAATCACAGTGTCACTTCGAAAACCCTCAACAAAATCCAGATTACTAAGACACAGCATCCAAAAAGTGAGAGGAAAAAACCCCACCGTCAACCAACATGACGAGAAAACGAGCCTCTGCTGGAGAAAAGTGGATTATGCCACAAATCCGTGACGCGAGGGTGGGTACCAATTCGCAACGAATATTGACTGTTGTCTCATCAAATACAAGAAGGGACCGTGGCATTCAATTAGCTCCCGCTTAATCTCTTTAAGAATAATTTTCAATAAATTTCTGGCTGCTTCCGAGTAACGGGGCTCAACTCCCCAGAGACCAGTCAAATTGACTTATTGGCTTTTCCTCTAATGGCAAGCGAAGCCTTCAATTGGCGTACATGCGCCTGTCTGTGTGTGTGTGTTTTAGTATTTCAGTTGATAGGTTAAAGACGCCCCTACCTCAGCTTTATCTAACAATTTTAAAATTTCCATCTCAAAAGAAAGAAAAGCAGAAAAGAAAACAAACAAATTTATAGATAAATAGAAATTAGATAATTTTATCTTCACTTTGTCAAAATACTCAATAATAATTATTGTAATGCGCCCTTATGAAAATGATCAAAAGCGCATAACATGTTTTAAAGTTCATGGAAAGGAAGAAAAAGATAAAGAAACAAGACTGGTCACCAGGCCAGTGCCCAAACCACAGTATGGGGATACCTCTGTCCCGCCAACAGAGAACTATTACATAAACCTTACCCTGCTGGCATCGGTAATGTTTCGATCTTTTGCGTGTGTTGTGACATGTTATATGTTTTGCATCGTATAATATAAAAGAAGATTGAAGTTTTGCATGTGGTGGATAAAAAATAATTAATTTAAGTTAATTCCTACTGTATGATCGTTTGTTATTTTTTCTTTATCTTTCTCTAGTTTTTTTTTTCAATTTCTTTTTCTTCTTCAATGTTATAGTACACACGATTTGGGCTCCATTTTAGCACGGCTACACACGATTTCGGCTACATCTAAGCACTGGCTATCCAAACGATTTGGGCTACATTGAGTACCCGGCCACATGAAGGTATTTGCCTTCGTTTTGGTGCTGCACATTACGTGCTAATGTAATTTTGTTTTCGTCTGAGCAGTGCCATTATAGGCAATGTGAAAATAGTGATGTTGGGTCATGTGTGTATAACCTGGCTATAGTCTAATTTCAAGGAGCTAGCATTGTGTTCAAACCAATTTTTTTTTTGAAAGATCCGTAAATAGTCTGTAAATTATCTGTGATTAGCAACCTTGCAACGTAACACCAGAGTAGCTATAGCTTAAACAGCTCCCACCGAAACGATCCCTGAAACCATAAGGCGACGCCATTCACCGTTCAGCTTCACCGGTCAAACTCCCTATCCTCGACTAATTACATTAACGCCTAATTAAACATTAATTAATTGAGTAGAAACTGAAGCCTATACATTCAGAACAAACACCATGATCGATCTTTTTCGTTTGAAAGAAGAAGAAGAAGAAAAAGACAAAAGACAATGGTGCAAGACAAATAATTCGGTCTCTGGCGTCATGGCTTTAGGCGCCCCGCGATCCGTCAACGAGTTCCGGATAAATTAGACTTTGATAAAAAAACACCCGCTATATGTCTGACCCTGGAACATCCATTTGCCTTTACTGCCGTAATATGTTTTTTTGCGAACGCAAGTTAACCTAATTGTAATTTCATAATTGTGTACACTTAAAATGTACCTTTTAAAATGCAACCGTGCGTTACTTCGTGTTCGTTTGTAGCGTTTAATAATAACTAGTTTAAGTACGGTACATTACCAGCTTCATGATACCCGGCCGTATCTAGTATGCAGACCGGCTAGAGCAAAAGACAATATTTATAAGTATCAAAAGCTTCGTGAATTGTAATAATTCTTCTGGATGAACTGGTACCCAGGATGAGCTCACACGTAGAAAGCTTTCTAGCTTAAAGGCACTGAACACGTTTGGAAATTGTCAAAGACCAGTGTTCTCACTCCCCGTATCCCAACATATGCATAAAATAACAAGCCTGTGAAAATTTGGGCTCAATTGGTCATCGAGGTTGCAAGAAAATGATGAAAGAAAAAACACCCTTGTTGTACAAATTTGTGTGCTTTCAGATAGGAATAAAAGGCTTCTTGCAAGAAGTCTTTTATTATTTTAGTGAGAAATTACCTCTTTCTCAAAAACTACGTTACTTCAGAGGGAGTCGTTTCCTACAATGTTCTATACTATCAACAGCTCTCCGTTGCTTGTTACCAAGTAAGTTTTTATGCTAATATTTGTTTTGAGTCATTACCAAACGTGTAACGATACCTTTAAATATGTCTTCTTCTTCTTCTTGGTCCAATAAAACTTTACACCGTCTTCAATAGAACCGCGTTCCGTCACTAAAAGGTCATTCAATAAATCCATAATACTCTATGAAATTATTGTGAACATTGTAGAGTTTATTCCGACGTGTGAAAGTGTCAGCTGGGTAGAACTGTAAATAACATCTGCTGTTTTCCGGAATAGCCCAAATCTATTGCTACCTCCCTTTAGATCTTACTTTATTAAAGGTATCGTACACGTTTGGTAATGACTCGAAACAAATAATATTAGCATAAAAACTTACTTGGTAACGAGCAACGGAGAGCTGTTGATAGTATAAAACATTGTAGGAAACGACTCCCTCTGAAGTAACGTAGTTTTTGAGAAAGAGGTAATTTCTCACTAAAATAATAAAAACTTCTTGCAAGAAGTTTCTATTCCTATCTGAAAGCACACAAATTTGTACAACAAGGGTGTTTTTTCTTTCATCATTTTCTTGTAACTTCGATGACCAATTGAGCCCAAATTTTCACAGGCTTGTTATTTTATGCATATGTTGGGATACACCGAATGAGAACACTGGTCTTTGACAATTACCAAACGTGTACGATGCTTTAAAGAAAGAAAAACATTGAATAAAATGAGGTACAAAGTTACACACCCTCTTACAAGCACGAAATATCAGATGTAGAAAGCCTGGGCCCAGAATCATAGAGCTGCTTAAGCACAAAAAGTAGCTAAGCACAACACAATTATGCTTCCCAGAATAAGGTTACCAGCCAAAAGAGCATGACACATGCACCATTTTTGTCTGGTATCCTGCTAATGTTTGCTTAGAACAAAACTAGTTAGCAAAATATTCTGTTTAAAAAGCAGCGCTGTGAAATTGTGGGCCCTCTTCTCTTTAATTTGAGAATTTCAGTTTTCCACAAAAATTAACCTGATAATAATCCTGAAATCCCTAAACACTCACATAAAACATAAATTGGAAAAAAAAGTACCATCCCTTTGAAGATTGCCGTCCAATTCTGACTAAGGGTGAACGAACTATTATGAGTATTTTTCCCCAGGGGCACCCGGCATTTATTTAGCCACCCACTTCATTGAGTACATCACAGCTAATTTAATTCCATGTTATATTTTTTACCAAAGGCCCATGGCATCTAAAAAGCGCACCCTTGACTAAAAATTGCTCATTTTTGCGATGAAAAACCCCTCTCACCTCTTTTTATCAAAACACTTGGTAAATGTTTGAAGATGGTGGCATGAGCTCGAGAATAAAATCAATACTTCGATGAGACGTGCTTCATTCGGTGTCCCAAAAATATATTTCGGAAGCATCTTCTTTTTTCCCCCCATCCACACATAGCTTGAAATAACCAAACAACATTCATCTTTTCTATTGGCGCCTAAAAAAAAATGTGCGATCGACCACGAGCTGTGATACGCCACACTAACAGTGCATCGCGGTTCGCATGCGCGTGCCGTCGAACTCGATTGGACGGTCGGAATTTGCAATGCAAATGAGCTAACCGCGGGCGATAACACTATATGAAGTTGCGTTTATTACTGCGGACACTCAAGCTTTAGCTCTTGTTGGCGACCACGGATCACGGCAGTTCGCGGTTTTACCTTTTGAAAAGTAGTATACACACAAAGCATTTTATATTTTTTTCAAAATGACTATCAGAGGAGCGACAATACTTTTTCTAGTCGTAGCTGTTTTGGCAGCTTTAAGTACGTCGACATATGGGGAGGTAAGTACCAAATTAATTAACAAACACTTTATCTCTTGTGGCATGACAAATCAGTTTTGTCTTTAATTTTGTTTGATTACTGGAAGTGTTTCCGTTTCAAACGATTTAGCCTTTTGAGATAATGGTGGACACTACACGAGTGCACCGTTTGGTTTGGGTGTATTATAGACAAATTTACCCAAACCTAATAGTGCCATAGTATTGTGTCCATCATACCTCAAAATGGCTTTTTGAGCGTTGACTGGAAACAGAAATTAGTAAATCATCGGATTTTGTCACAATTTTCTCTCTCATATTTTGTTTCGGTTTTGAACGGCAAATTGACAAATCGACTCTTGGACAGTGTGTTCAATACTTGTCTGGAAAGATATTAATTAAATGAAATATCTAATATGAAAATAGAAAAAATAAAACGAACTAAGATTTTGTTTATTTTTACTTTTACGATAAGCCATGAATTTGGGTCCTGAAGTGAATAACGTAAAACAGATCCGTAACGTAATTACAGCACGTAATTTACGTAATTTTACTTTTCGTGAACGTAGAGATTTAGAAAGAACCCTTAGTCTTATATGAATGTATTTTGTTATTTTTATTTTTTTATTATTGTTGTTTAACTTGTAAGAAATTAACCAACACGTTGGCACTCAGAATTGATAGAAGGACACTATTTTATAAGATAAAATATTTGTATACTGAAAAAAACATTTAATTGTCTTTAAAACAGTGATAGATTTTAAATCAACGGAAATCGAGATTTATAGGGAATTCCAAAGTGCGGCAGTTCGAGGGAAAAAGCTAGTAGAATATCTTGCAGTATTGGCCTTTGGAACAGACTAGATATACAATGAAGGGATGAGATATTTTCGAGCATTTTGTACGACATATCTACGGAGCTCTGGAAACGCCATCCAATTTGCTGAGATCCTGGGATATTTATCTCAGCATAGCGACATCCCATACAGAAAAAAAGCTGTCCTCCCCAGATAAATCTCTCGGGATGTCGACATCTTAGCAACAAGATGTCGACATGACGAGAAATATTTCCTTTTCAGTCATACTATTTTCATGTTTTGTCGGGAATTCGACATACTTCTTTAAAACTGTCGACATCTTTATATAAATTATCTGTGACGTCGTCATCCTACTATCAAACTGTCGACATCTTTATATAAGTTATCTGTAAAGTTGACATTCTATTTTTCAATCTGTCGACATTTTTAGATATTATCTGTGACGTCGTCATCCTACTTTCAAACTGTCGACATATTTATATAAATTATCTGTAAAGTTGACATTCTATTTTTCAATCTGTCGACATTTTTAGATATTATCTGTGACGTCGTCATCCTACTTTCAAACTGTCGACACATTTAGATAAAGTTGACATCCTATTTTCAATCTGTCGACATCTTTAGATAAATTATCTGTTCAGTTGACATTCTATTTTCTAGATTTCATCTCAAGTTCTCGACAAGTTGGATGGCACTTCCAGAATTACGTTGCCTATCAATGACACGGGATGCCGTAATTCAATTACTTATACAAAGTGTTACAGGCTGTATATGTTTCACAAATCATTCCAATCAATTATTTCAAGCACAGCTTTAATGTTAAGCAATTTCATAAAGTGTAAAATTTGAAACCAGCACTGGAGCGCATCCGTGACGAACTCATTAAAGTATAGTGCACAAAGTGTTCCATCAATATTCGCCATTTAAAATTGTATTATCCATCTTGGGGAGCTCAAATTACTTCAGTCTCATAACATTTCAAAAACTTATGAAAGATGAAATGAATACAATTTTGTATAAAGTGAGGGGGGAAAAAAGTAAAGCGCGCGTAATAAAACACACCAGCGGCTCATTTCGTCCGGAAATTGCCAATGCAATTATGATAATCTTGTTTAGTTTTTTCGAATGCATTCATGTGACCTTTTGGTTGAAGTCAAGTGCCGCGACATTAAAAACACTTAACGGTGGCTGGAATTACTTTTGCGGGGTTAGTCGCCGAAAGGGGACGTGTGACATTAATTAATGCCAAGTAAAGGTTCTGAAGGCTATGTTTTATTTGTAATGTAGACGGGTCTGGGTTGTCAGTCGACAAACGAGCCCCGATTTAAAGGCACTGAACACGTTTGGTAATTGTCAAAGACCAGTGTTCTCACTTGGTGTATCCCAACATATGCATAAAATAACAAGCCTGTGGCAATTTGGGCTCAATTGGTCATCGAAGTTGCAAGAAAATGATGAAAGAAAAAACACCTTTGTTGTACAAATGTGTGTGCTTTCAGATAGGAATAAAAACTTCTTGCAAGAAGTTTTTATTATTTTAGTGAGAAATTACCTCTTTCTCAAAAACTACGTTACTTCAGAGGGAGTCGTTTCCTACAATGTTTTATACTATCAACAGCTAGTGAGAACACTGGTCTTTGACAATTACCAAACGTGTACGATGCCTTCTGAGCCATAGCCATTAGCCAAAGACGACCACTTTGGCTAACATTGCCAAGAATCATTTACAAGAAAATTGCCCACATCTACGTCTACAAAATAAATTATCTTGGAAATCGTAAGTGTTTTCCTTTTCGAGAGGACACTTAAAATGAATATTAAAAATCGACCGCCATTGTTCCCATTCGTGGCCAGAGCTCGAAAGCACAATGGGTGTTGATGCTCCAAACGCAACACGCATTATCACATCTTTCTGGTTAAAGGTACTGTACACGTTTGGTAATTGCTCAAAATATCTATTAGCATAAAAACTTACTTGGTAACGAGCAACGGAGAGCTGTTGGTAGTATAACACATTGTGAAAACGACTCCCTCTGAAGTAATGTAGTTTTTGAGAAAAAGGTAATTTCTCACTAAAATAATAAAAACTTCTTGCAAGAAGTTTTTATTCCTATCTGAAAGCACACAAATTTGTACAACAAGGGTGTTTTTTCTTTCATCCTTTTCTTGCAACTTCGATGACCGATTGAGCCCAAATTTTCACAGGCTTGTTATTGTATGCATATGTTGGGATGCACCAAGTGAGAACACTGGTCTTTGACAATTACCAAACGTGTTCAGTGCCTTTAATTTAGTGCGTTAACAAAAACTACCTGATTTTGTTGACATGTCTTTAATAAAGTCAAAGCTGCGTGGGTTGACTGGCAGTGCGATTTGTTTGTGTTTTCCTGCGGGGTTTGTAGTGACTCGGCCGGAGCAGTCGTTGAAGACAAGTGGTTTTAAGTTAGAGATCCGTTGTGGGTAGTCTTGCATGGTCTGGCCGTGTACCAGGAAAGCCCCAAGTGGTTATTAAAGACTAACATGCTCTCAACGTGTGTGTCTTTCAAACCAAACTGGCCATGTTTAGCCTAAAGATCAAGCCCATCATTTTATAATGTTCTCCCATATTCCCTAAGCTGTAAAAACAAAATCTATGTTATACTGGGCGGCGTGGGTGGGTGCCAAAAGTTTCAGTAAAATTTACATGTATGGGCGTACAAATAAAATATACACTACATTATTGTAAACGGTCGATGAGTAATATAGCTCATTAAAGGTATCGTACACGTTTGGTAATGACTCAAAACAAATATTAGCATAAAAACTCAAAACAAATGACTCAAAACAAATATTAGCATAAAAACTTACTTGGTAACAAGCAACGGAGGGCTGTTGATAGTATAAAACATTGTAGGAAACGACTCCTTCTGAAGTAACGTAGTTTTTGAGAAAGAGGTAATTTCTCACTTAAATAGTAAAAACTTCTTGCAAGAAGCCTTTTATTCCTATCTGAAAGCACACACATTTTTGTACAACAAGGGTGTTTTTTCTTTCATCATTTTCTTGCAACTTAGATGACCAATTGAGCCGAAATTTTCACAGGCTTGTTATTTTATGCATATGTTGGGATACATCAAGTGAGAACACTGGACCTTTACAATTTCCAAACGTGTTCAGAGCCTTTAAAACAGCTAATGTCGCTATGCACTTGTATACATTGTATGGATTGGGCGCAATATAAATAAATAACATTATTATTAGGCCTAATATAAGTGTAATTTTTGACCCACTCCGTCGTGTACAATTTACGGTTGATTGCCGTATTTAAACTGTGCGTTTGAATAGAAAAGTAAAAACATCAGCTTAAATACATCAATGGAAGTATAAAGATGCATTTTTCTTGCTCAGTCGTTTTGCATATCTTGGGTAGTTATGACGTCATTCTGCTTTAGGTAACGCCCTCTTTACACAATCATAGCTCAAACGATTTACCAGAAGCCCATGCGTTGAGTAAGCAGTTTTACTTAGAATTTTACGCAAGAATTTCTCAAGATCTTGACCTGCCCTGTAAACAATATTTTGCGAAAAGACTTCAAAATTTCAAGAGTTTGTTATAGCAAGAGTTTCGGTCATACACGAACATTGGCCAGTCTTGAAGTGGGAAGTAACAAAATCCATGCGCTTGCGATCAATCCGTGCGCGTACGACGTGAATCACCATCACCAACATCGATCATCATCACCATCAATCAGGCGGTTCATCCCTAGTTGGGTGAAGCCCTCCTGCGGCAATTTCCATTCTCTTCAGTCACTTGTCATTCTACTCCATGTTGCCGTGTTCATATTGTGATTTCATCTCTACATCTCTCTTCTTGTTTTTTCCTCTCTTTTTTTCTTCCTCTTCGTCTTCTCCTGCCTGCCCTTGGTTGCTATTCTGCGAGTCAAGTCTCGTGGTCCACCTCTCATATCTTGCCATCTTGCTAAGTGACCTGCCCGTCTCCAATTCATTTCCTTGACCTTCTCCATAATATCGTTGACCCTTTTTATTTTTAGGCCCTTTTCGAAACGACCGGCTTCGGCTTTGGATTCGGCTCAGGCTCCGTTCTCTCGTCTGAATCCCTGAACGCATAGCACGCGTAGTCAAAACAACTGAGGGGCCTCGCTAGCCTGAGCCGAATCCGAAGCCGAAGCCGGTCGTTTCGAAAAGGGCCTTAGTCTGATGTGCGTGTGTCTGACTTTTCCCCGCAATGATACACTGAGCCCTCTCATTTCCAACAAAGTACTGGTAGCTAGTCTACTATCTCCCTCTTTTGGTTTTGTGCAATCTTGGTCGCTTATTGGAGAGGTCTTTGTTGATTCATTTAACAGGATTTTTGAGAGGGTTTCATGCTGAGGTTTCCAGCGTAACTTCTGTCAGATTTCACGGCCTCCTCTGTGTTACCGATAATTGCGTTGGATGTCACTTAAACCAGGAAGGCTACACCGTCAGATAGATTAATTGGCTCGGGTCTTATTCCGATAGAGGAGGTCAAGTGGTTTTTCTAGATTTTATACTTCTATCCCAGGACGAAGGTCGGGAAATCCTCTTGATTGGGTTTAGTGTTAGCCATGGAAATAGATTACTGTTTTGATATACATTCAATCGATTTGGGGGTTGAGAGATTTATTATGATTCTTAAGTGAGCGCTGGTAACACCAAGTCATGGCACATTTGATTTATTTCAGTTCAAAAGAGAAAACTTTCGAGTATTAGTGAACCTATTATGTTCACTCATATACTTTGTGCACAAAAGTGTACAGACATGCGTACAAACCTACCCAGATCTAACCCTCTGATAAAGTGGAGCCATCTGTTCGTTGTGGCAAGCTTCCAGGGCCCAATTTCATGGCTCTGCTTACCTTGAAGGTATCGTACACGTTTGGTAATTACTCAAAACAAATATTAGCATAAAAAACTTACTTGGTAACAAGCAACGGAGAGCTGTTGATAGTATAAAATATTGTAGGAAACGACTCCCTCTGAAGTAACGTAGTTTTTGAGAAAGGTAATTTCTCACTAAAATAATAAAAACTTCTTGCAAGAAGTTTTTATTCCTATCTGAAAGTACACAAATTTGTACGACAAGGGTGTTCTTTCTTTCATCATTTTCTTGCAACTTCGATAACCAATTGAGCCGAATTTTTCACAGGCTTGCTATTTTATGCATATGTTGGGATACACCAAGTGAGAACACTGGCCTTTGACAATTTCCAAAGGTGTTCAGTGCCTTTAAGCAAAGAATCGGCGACTACGGAAGCAGAGAATTCCGCGCTTACGTCAAGCGTATTCCACGGGTTAGCAGGGAATTTTTGCTTGTGCGCGTGCGTACTCGACGTTACTAGGCATTCTTCGCTTACACAGGATGCGCAGAAATTCGGCGCTTGCACAGTAAGCGGAGAATGATGATCGCAAGCACACAATTCAGCGGTAAGCTGAGCCATGAAACTGGGCGCAGATGTCTTGCTAACAGCCTGTGCTAGATTCTGAGGTTTCCAACACCCCCCCCCCGCCAATCAAACTTGTTTGTTTATTAGGGGCCAGTATTTAAAGGCATCGTACACGTTTGGTAATTTGAGCCTATTGTTTGTTTCAAACCTATGGTAGCCTATCCTGTGAAAATTTAATTTCAAAAGGTGGTAGCGTTTTTGAGATATTGCCGAAATTCTGAAGCGGTTATGTCCACGCAGGAAGAATAATCTGCATTGGAATACACACTCTGAGAAGCGTTTCGCGTAACGCTTCTCAGATTCAAATGTTTTGGTGGATAAAAAGTGATATATTTTTCCATAACCGCAGTACTTCGATGTGAAAAGTTTCTCAAAATGCATTAATCCAAAGCTGCTGTACTTCTTACCAAGTAAGTTTGTATTGCCGTTAAATGTCAGAGTCATTACCAAACGTGTACGATGCCAACTCCCACACTTAAAGTGGTTTTTGCACCACCGTCGATTGGGCATCCATATTGAGATAAACACCTCTGGTTAAATCAAGAAACATGAATATTATAGATGAATGTAAAACGTAAAATGTTTTAAATGGATTTAGTATCAAGTTTGTACCCCATAAAGATAAGCTATTGGCTCGGATGAAGTCACTTCAGTGGGTGGGGGCGGGGGACGGGTAGCCTCTCTAGCCCCCCCTCCCCCAACTCGGTCAGCTTGGGGCGTCGTGGTATCTTTCCTCGCCTTCCATCTCTAGGATCACGGTTCAAATCCCACCGGGGCACTATGTGGATTGGGTTTTTCAGTCCCTTCCTGATTGCGTGGGTTTTCCCTGGAATATTTCTCTGGGGTTTTCCTCCCACATATTAAACTGAAACTTCCTTCCTTGTCTTCTCTCCATTGGGTTATTGGCTAGTACAGTGATTAAGTTCGCTTTTCTGAGAGTCCTCAGCTTCATAACCAAAATGAAAAAAATAATAACATGAAAGTGCCCTTATTTCTTTAGTTGAACTTGTTGGCAAAATCTCTTTCCAGATCCCCCACCGTATACCGACTCTTAATCCCAATAGGCCCACACTATATTGCCATGGGCACCAGTTGCAACATAGGCCCACACTATATTGCCATGGGCACCAGTTGCAACATAGGCCCACACTATATTGCCATGGGCACCAGTTGCAACATAGGCCCACACTATATTGCCATGTGCACCAGTTGCAACATAGGCCAAAGTTGGCCTCTAAGTTTCAAAATAACAACTTTCGAAAATTCAGTCTTCAACTTTTAGTAAAACACTGTACCAACACCTACAAGTTTGTTCTTCTTTTTTATTCAAAGTGAAACGAAGAAGGCAGTCAAATAAGAAGAAAGACAGTTAGACTTCCAATCAGAAACGCTTGTATCTGTCTCTTTTTAACCCAAAATAATAATTGGGAAAAGACAGGACCCAGGTGTTCAAATAAAACTTAATTACCTCTTTAAATGTTTCGCTTCATTTAATTTCCAGGGGACCCGAACGAAAGCGCTCAATTTGGCCCTCAACAATTGACCCATTTTAGAAAATCATCGATAAATTTACCCAATTTGTTGAGAAGTGCGCCTGCCGTTTGGAATGAAGAGTCGACGGTATTGATTCATCAGCACGCCCCGGTAACGGATAGAGGGTTCGCGGACCGAAATGGGGGCATGTACTCTCCATGCGGTTACACGTTTAGTTTCCAAGTGAAAGTGTGGCCACGGAACCCGATGTCCGCCACACTTAAACACAAAAATACCCCAGGGATATTTACTTTCAAACAGGGTGGCTAGAGTTGGGCAGCGGACCTCAAGCCTCTGTAATAACGTTACTGAAATAATCAATGTTTTTCATGAAAACCAATCCTTTAACTTGTTCAAATTCATACTCACATTAATTTTCATAAGCCTACTTCATGAACATTTCTGAACTGTCCATAACCAAAAATGAATTTGAATTAAAGAAGTAACCAAGCATGCATGTTTTACAAGACAGAAAAATAAATAAGTATGGAGGCATTTTCTAGAAGCTGAGGCTTGAAGGACGGACAAACAGAATGTAAACAGGAATAAGAACGTACGGACAGACAGGTTGAACAAAGTAACAATAAAAATAACAATAAGTTTAAAGGTATCGTACACGTTTGGCAATGACTCAAAACAACTATTAGCATAAAAACTTACTTGGTAACAAGCAACGGGGAGCTACGTTACTTCAGAGGGAGTCGTTTCCTACAATGTTTTATACTATCAACAGCTCTCCGTTGCTTGTTACCAAGTAAGTTTTTATGCTAATATTTGTTTTGAGTCATTACCGGTATGCATTAGAACGATACCTTTAAGAAACGCATTGAGAGCTCTTTTACTTTGTCTTGAACAAAATTTTACAAGTTAAATATTATTTCAATGATATATAAATGCCGCTGACCAAGTACTTATTGAGGTGGCGATAATTTTGTGCATGTTTTTAAATCTAGGCTAATATATCTTGAATGGATAAGTGACGACTCAGCATGGTTAAGTAATACAGTGGCACGGTCAATGGAATGACCTAGAATCTACCATCCGTAGCACTTTATATATGCATCGATTGAACTCTCTAACACTGCGCAAGCCAAGGCGTTAAATACAACACTGCCCAAATTTGGATGTTAAATAAGACACCGAAGGTGTTAAAACGAGATATTAATACTGAATGAGGAACGCCCGTCATGTTTGTGCTCTTCTTACGGCATTAAGAGATAACACCGCGTTGTTTGGAGGGGGGGGGGAGTAGTAGAACCGCAGGTCACAGGTGATGAAATTGTGCCTTTGGTGATACAAGCATGGAATAGCAAGACAAGTTCCCAGGAACAATTTGCGAGGCCTGATAGGGCCATCGAAGATTCCTTCAGTGCAGCTTAAGGTTGTATGCTTTACAGGGAGTTGAGAAAGTTTCAGGAGTGGTGAACAGGGATAATAATGTTGTAAAGCGCCTTGATCTAGCTACTAGGAAATTTGCGATATAACTAAAAAACGATTATTGGTGCAAATTTTCGAACTTCGCATGTTGCAAAATGTATTAAATCGATTAACAACTGGATTACGAACGATCAACAAAATGCTGATTTTTAGGAAAATTTATCAAGAAAGATACAATTTGTAAGGGTTAATCCAACATAACACTACCTCAGCCCTCGCAGTTCTCATGTTATACACCTTGGTTAAGAGAATCATTTATGGTTAAGTTACTTGCACAAGGACACAAGTGTAATGACCGGGAATCGAACCCACGCTCCGATGATTCGGTCATCAGAACTCGAGGCATTGGACCGCGGCTCGGTCACGACACGCCATATATTTTTTATTTTGATAATGTCCTCGAGCAATTGTTTCGGAAACTTTATTAATATTTTAGACTCAAAACTGTTATCAGAGCTGTATCATCTTTAAGACAAACGCCTCTAGTCAAGTAAATCTTTTCTTAGAATTGTGCCGTGTTTCAATTCAATTTATCGGATTAAGATCGACTTTCCGATTTAGCGAAATCGACGTTTCTGGAACCAAACTCATAACATTGTTCGGAGGTTGTGACCCGTAAGGGGACCTATCCAAGCTGATGGCTTCAAGCGAAACCATTCTTATGCATTTTGGAGCTCCGGAAGTGCCATCCGACTTTTCGAGATCTTAAAGATAACTGTATCTCGGGCTGACGACGTCCAACAAACAAACAAACAAACACATCCGATGGCACTTCATAAGATATCCGTATTACAGTAACCGAAACCTTCTTTTTGCAGGCACCTGATAGCTCGGATTTTTATAACAGTGATTGGTCAGAGGCTGACGGTCAAACTCTGTCATTTGAGGTTAAAACAGATGAGCGTCGGCGGGGAATGCAAGTGAAAAAGCCCGAGGTTATCAAACGCTTCATTTGTGAACTTAATTGGTTCTGACAGAATATAGTAGGCATATTGGTAGCAACAGTTTTGCAAACATTACCCATACTGTCTATACATCATCTTGATTCATAAAGCATAATTAGTAGCGGCAATTTTGATCGACATTACCACTGACTGTACCTTGTCTTTGTTCACCGACCGTTGGCAGCAGTTTGTCTAACCGTATCAGCACTACTATGTTATTGATTCAAAGAGAGCAAGCAGGAACTTGGCCAATGATGCAGATCTTTACTTTATCTTGATTCAAAGATGTTAAACATCCCAACAGTACCACTTCGGTCAGCACCACCAATTTGGTCAATATCACCAGTGTTATACTTCATCTTGATTCAAATTAATTAAGCATCCCAACATCATCCAGGTTTCGGTCAACACTACGGTACTGGTCGGCAGTGCTGTATCTTTTCTTGATTCAAAAGAGCGCATATCAGTCTATACTGCGAAATATTTTTGGTGAAAGCGTCACAAATTTCTCACTAACCACAAATGATGTATACCTTATATTGATTCAAAGAGCGTATATCAGTTTATACTGCAAAATATGTTTTATGACAGCATCACAAAATTTGTCACAAACCACAAATAATGTACCTTGTCTTGATTTAAAGAGCGTAGTATAACGGTCTATACTGCGAAATATTTTTGGTGACAGCATCACAAATTTTGTCACTAACCACAAGTGATGTATACCTTATCTTGATTCAAAGAGCGCATATCAGTCTATACTGCGAAATTTTTTTGGTGAAAGCGTCACAAATTTCTCACTAACCACAAATGATGTGTACCTTATATTGATTCAAAGAGCGTATATCAGTTTATACTGCGAAATATTTTGTTATGACAGCATCACAAAATGTGTCACTAACCACAAATGATGTACCTTGTCTTGATTCAAAGAGCGTATAATATCAGTTATACCCGAAATATTTTTTATGACAGCATCACAAAATTTGTCACTAACCACAAATGATGTATCTTGTCTTGAGTCAAAGAGAGTATAACACCAACAACTATTATTCCGGACACTGTTTCCGTGCAGCATTGATGATGGATCGTATGAGCACTGACCCTCCGGAGCCTACGGCACGGCAAGACAACACCGATTCCACTCATCCCAAATTTAAGATACTATCATCTCAGAGGACTTAGTGCTTTCGGGGTTGGGTGATAATTTGCATGCTTATTTTGTTTCCTTGACACCTCTCAGTAACGGAGTTTGTCGCGAAATGGCCATCAATTATTAAAATTGGCCGTGGGTGACCTTTGTGCCGTGTCCGAATTGATCATGGCTTCGGCATTTGACCGGAATTGACCTTTATCACATTGCCGCCATCTTGGTCATGTTCCCTGTATCCAATAATAGTAATGAATGCTAATATTCATTGTACAAAAAGGAACCAGACTATTTTTCCATTCCAGCCTAAGGTTGTTTACATTGGTTTGAATGGGAGAAAATCAAGATGGCCGCACCGTGATAAAGGTCTATGCCGAAAAGTCTTAAACTTTCCGAAGTAGTCATAGGCAATAGCCATAGCCGTAGCCAAAAGTCGCATGATTCGGATGTGGCCTTAGACTCGAGAAATACTCCCCACTATACTAAACTTTTATATGAGCCATTTGATTACCATGCTTCATAGTAACAAAAACAACGCAGTTCAAACTACACTGCAAAAATTGGAGTGTTAAAATAATTGACACCATGGGTATTATTGTCACATTTAGTTACCAAAAAAGAATCAACATTTACAACAAAGAGTGTTAAAGTAACTCGAATTTCTTCCAACACAATTACATTGGTGTTATTTTAAACACCCCAAAGTATGTGGGTATCTTTATGTGACAACACCCTTGGTGTCAATTTTAACACCCCAGTTTTTGCAATAACAGGTATTTCATTTGGTTACCGTACTTTCTTTGTTCAACCCAGAATCGTTATTTATAGTAACCGTTAAAACAACTTAGTTCAAACTATAGGACATTTGAACATCAAGAAGTATAATCTGCAACGTCCCTTATTTGTTTAGGAATCCCTCAAGTTTGCTTACAAAATAGTGCTAATTCATCAACAATTTTATTCATGCAGTTTTCTTGTAGCTTCACGGTGCCTTCAGGGAGCCTCCCCTCAAATCTGACTCTTCTCCGCGTTTAACCTGAAGACGATTTGATATCTCCTTCATCAATGACGTCCGTGGATCAATCTCATACAGAGCCGTTTTCCAATTTACTCACACGGGCTTCTCCCGTCAAAGGCCTGTAACGAAATCTCTCCTCTCACCGCGCGAAATTTCCATGGGAAAGAAACATTAGCTATGAATCTCCTCGGAGCTTTTGTTTTTTGTTTTTAGAAGTTGCAAATATATTTCCAGGGTTGATGTTGAAATGGAAATCAGTCGCTGTCTGCCGGCGCATGGCATGATTAAATTACGACGAATTCGTTTAAACGGAAGCATTCGGTTAGTGTGTTCGTTACCAATGCATGCTTCAAGAAAATGGGGGGGGGGGCGCTGCTTTTAAAAAGTCTCTGGGAAAGGGGGTTTGTCATTCGATTATCGAGTCAAAAATAGCGTAGCATCCGCAGCAGCGAATGTGTTGGGTCTTTTTGGTAACATTAAACACAGAAGGCAAATAAAAAAATATATACCGTATTGGGTTTGATTAAAAAATTACACCATATTTTTTTTTTGCCATGAACTCCTCCGGTTTGACTTAGTAAACAGTTGTTATGTTTCTGTGTATTTTGGGCAGTGATTGTTCTTATATTTCTTTTTTCTTGCCCCCAGATGTACAAGACGCTTGGTCGGGCTGGGGTAAGTTAAAAGCAAAACTACTTTCAAAACATTGATCTATAATAATTTATAATTCATGCAGGCGACCCACATACACTGGAGCTTCGCATGGTGTATACGGAGTAGCCTTTTTTGCTAAGTTCTTTCGGGCGCAAACATGTTAAAATCTCTGTTTGAAGGAGTGTTGGGCCTGAGAAGAATCGTTGGTTTTGTTCTTCTGAAGACAAGCAGAGTACACTGGTCGAAACGTCGAGAAATATGTACGTATTGTACAACGAAACAATCAATACAATGGCGCAATTTCATAGCTCTGCTTGAACAGAAAGTATTGCTTAATGAAATAAGTAGGCTATACATAGGGCTTTTAATTAATCACTCTTCCCAAAACCAACAATGCATTGCCACTCCAGTAAAATAGGAACAATAATAAATAAAGTAAATTAAAATTAATAAAGATGAACATACTTTCCTAAAAGCAATTTCTGTTCTTGCGTAAAAACACTTCCAACCGTACGCTCGTTTGTATACCTTCACACGTTTGAATTGAGCTCACCTATCTAGCTTAATCTCAAACCGTATGTGCCACTGGGATTAACACTAATCTCCTGGGATCCTTATTAGAAAAGGCTCTGCTGTGACAATGTAACATAAGGGCTATTAGTACACGGATAAACTTTATGAAGTCGACGTAGTGTTCTTGGAGGCTAGGTGTTAATCAACAAAATTGCCGGTCCAATGTGATTATGCGCACCGTGTACTTAAAACGTATTAGGCCGCATCCAATTTGATGGGCTGAGGCTCTAGTCTTAGCTCAAGATGTATAGTTTGGCCTTGCCAGATGGATGTATGCCGGATGTAGGCGGGCTGGAGTGACAGAGCCTTGGATAAGGCCACTAAGCCTGTAGGTTTAGACTAATTAATGCAATTGACAATTCGTTAATGATGTGGGTATGGTATAAGTCAGAGACTCTGCGCAATTAAAATACCACCATAAAGAAAAGTTGCGTTCATATATAATCTTTCTTATTACCCTCGTCTAAGACAAGATAAATAAACGTAATGTATATTGACGTCTAGACCTCTCTGAACTGACGTCACACGCTGCATATTGCCTACCCCTGTCTGCCATTTTGGAAGTCCTAAAAAAATGTACTGCACAGTGTAATAATAATGGTAAATCAATGGAAGATTCTTTTTCATAAGTAACTTATAATGAAAACAAGACAGTTTGAATGAATGTGCTTTTCAAATGGGAAACTTTGGGGACGCTAGGTGGCAGCAGACTTGCTAATTATGAAATCCATTCTTTTCGAAAGTTTTCCACATGCTCAGAACAACTTGAATGGAAAATACCTCACGTCTGCCGCCACCTATAGCACCCAAGAATCTCCCAATTTAATGCTGCCACATCACTGCTGTAGAAAATGTACTCACATTGAAAAAATGTGTTTCCATTACGGGATTTCAATCATTAAAATGTTAATCATAGTCTCATGATTACACGCAGCAATCTGTCCAACTAACAGAACGTGTCTTCGACCTCTAAAAATTACTCCAACCCGGCAAATCCTTCTCGAGTGACGCTTTTCTGTCACGCCGTGTAAACATCTGACGGCCAAAAAAAATTGAAACCCAAGGGTGGAATCCCTTGCGTCGTGACGGCGGCGGCTCCACAAATTCGTATGGGTTTTTTGTACAATCGTCACGCCTTGACGACGTATGACAGCCTTTGACGGTCTGGACTGATTGAACATGATGATTAAGGAGTTAATGAAGTACAACATCATGGTTCTGTGTTCTGAGTCATTGAGGGGCGTGGCTTGGGTTTCCTCAAAGTTTCTGCGGTGCCGTATAGTTGGAACAATATTTTCTGTCACCGAAGGGTTTAGAATTAGGTTTAGGTTTAGGGTTAGGTTTAGGTTTATAGCTTGGGTTAGGTTTAGGACTAGGAAAACGCAGAAAATAACTTATGCAAGTAGTGAAGGTGGGAATTGGCGCTACGGTTAAATATCAGTAAACTTGGGTAGTCCTCTCTGTAAGATAAGCTACAATATTGTACTCATTGTGCTCCCCAATCTGGTTGCTATTTTTTCTTCATTGCCGTCGAAAGGAAAATAAATCACCGTCACAGCTGCTCAAGTTTTGCCTCACAATGTTCGCCACTGTGATTGATGTCATCCCACGACACCCTTTGCTGTCGGCATACGACCCGTAAAACTTATAGCCATTTGTCTTTTGCTTCTGTCCTTCTCCGTCTAAAAAACTAATCAAACTTGGAAAATCAACTAATTGCCGCGTCTTGAATTGCCCATGGGGAGATTTTTACAGCCAAGTTCGCTTTTAGACGAATTAATAGAGGAATTAAAGAGGCACATTGTTTTCAAATCTTTCAACAATTTTGCTGGGTTTGGAATTATTCATTGTCCTTTTTAAAAGTTGTTCAAGCACAAAAAACACCTACAGTGTGTTGTAATTGGTGAGTAGTGATTGAAAAAACATGAATCTTGAAATACAACCAGCGGATCATACGGTCCGCCATTTTGTGGAGTCAAAAATGTGGTTCTACAAAAATTGTAGCCATATTATTGTGTCATAAAATGACACCAAAACTCGGCAACACAATTTCAAGTGATATTTATTTTAAGTCATTAGTCTACTTTTAAAACATCTAACCAGCCGTATTTATTTCAAAACAAACGCTTTTTTATAGCCCAGAGCACCCAATCCGAAGGTGAAGTGCCTCTCTTAAGGTTGGTAAAAATAATATGTCAGTAATCTTTCACAGAATTGAAAGCAATAAAGTAAATCGTTGTGTTTTTGTTTGGGTTTTTTTATTAATTAATTCCCATCCTCTAATTTTAAATAAACATACCTTAAGAACAACACGTGAAAGATGCAATCGTCACGTCTAATTATGAAAACAATTAGAGATTTTGTGGCCGTTTATATCGGGCTTATTTCTATGGCCGGCTGTCGAAATAAATAACGGTGATGTGCAGGGTCTTACAAAATGGTATCTTCTCAGATCGGAGAGAATTTTAGAATGATTTTCTCTGAAGGATTGATTGAAATTACTTTGCAATCAGTCAGCATTCAAATTAAATCTAATAATGTTTTCCCTCTTCGTAGTTTACCAATCCTGCATTGGTTTTACCACAAGCTACCCCCGTTACTTCTAATTGCCGTTTCACGTACTGTAAAAAAAAAAACTTGGTTTGCATTTTACGACTTGAAACAAAACTATCATGCACTCGCACACGTATTAGTTTGCATAAAATTACATTGGATCCCCGTAGCTAACCAATCAGTACTAGACTTGCCACAAGCAATCTCTGCTAATAAAAAAACATGAATTTCAAAACTCACTTCCGACAAAAAAACAAAAAACAAAAAACAAACATTGATCATTCGGTGATTTCCGCAAGGGAGCAAAGCAGGCCGCGCAACGTCATCTGGTGTCCCCCCGCGGGTCTCAGAGCTACAGTGGACGGCTGTGATGAGGCGAGGCTAATCAGGGGAGTGTGGTCGGGGAAATTGATTACATTCACGGGGGCACCCATGGGCACTCGGAAGGCACCACTTCAGACGTCTAATTATGTGGACCTTCCGGGGTCCTTTTGCACATTTGATGGTCAATTTGGGAGCTGATATTCATCTGCCTGGGAAATGAATTAAAGAGACCTAGATTTCAAAAATTAAATATATTTTAAAGGGTACATGATTTGTTTAAGGGAAAAGGGCACATCCATTCTAGTGGTCCACTTATCAATATTACCACACCATAATAATACATTCAACCCGGGAATAAAACTCATCAAATTAGATGGACACGTTTTCGTGGTAGTACGGCAGGTTGGTGGTGGAATTGTTCCTTTGTTGAAACAAGCATGGAATTTGGCACACATTCAGAGTATGTCGCTAGCCACAGAGCTATCGCCCATGTTGTCCTTTGGGGGAGGAATATGTATATCGGTATAGAATCAAAATAATTTTCAAAATTTTCAAAGAGGGTTCCCTCTCTTGTTATTCTACCCATTAAAGGACAGGTAGGAATCTGCGATGGCCCTATAACATATTTTTCTTATGATGTACTGTATGCCAAATTCCATGCATGCTTGTATCATCAAAGGCACCGTTCCCATAATTATTTTCCCCCATCTGCCCCAAACAAGAAATGGTAAATTGTCTGTCTGTCTGTCTGTCCAATAGGGGAAAACTCATCAAAAGCACCGAGCTTCTTTCTCTCCCTATACATACTAACAGGATGTATACATTAGTATGATTTTCTGTACAACGTAATATCAAATTACGTTGTTATGTATTTTTTCAGCGAGATTATGTGTAACGTTCGGAATTCGGCAGGTCGAAATAAGAATACCCATTACCTCGCTTACCACTCTTTCACAGTTGCGTTCTTTTGGTTAAATACCCGCTTCGAGACAATTAGTGAACGGCCGTGATATGTTTACTTGACGTTTCGATCATCGTGCGTTCAACAATCACTCGAGCTGTTATTATAAAACTTAACCTCAAGCGAAATAGTTATTCCACATTCTAAAATTTTCCGGGTCAGAATTGACCCACATCCCGGGTCACATTTGACCTGGGTCAGGCTGACTCGAGAACTGTGGTATTTTTAAAGGGGAATTTATCCTTGATTCTGCGTCAATTTTACCTATTTCTTTGTCATATGGACACAGATTCCGGTACCCAGAAAGGGGTCAGACATCCAAGATCTTGAATTGGGTCATTTCTTGCCAGGGAGGTTTTTGATAGAGTGCATGGTCCTACCGGCTCCAATGGGAGACTTTGGAACGCTAGGTGGCAGCAGACTTATTAACAGGAAATTCCCACTGTTTACGTTGTTCTGAGCACGCGTACACAACCAAGAACAACTAATTACCCGGTAAGTCTGCTGCCACCTAGCGTCCCAAAAGTCCCCCATTACTTTGTATTTAAATAGTATATTACAACATGTGATTTTGTTGTTTACCTCGCTAATTCTCTTCCATCTAGTGCGTATCCGATCCAGGCGAGAAGTGCATTTTTCCAGTAGGCCTAGGCCCTGGTGGTCGTAGAGGGAGGAACATACAGCGCTGTGAATGCCGTATGGGTTTCTCGTGTAAATACATCGCTAACAGTGGCTACATCTGCGACCGATTCAGGTAAATCAATCAATAGACCTACAAAAATATACTCAAAGTGAAAAGTTTCTCAAATGCATTATACTATCCAAAACTGCTGTACTTCTTACCAAGTAAGTTTTTATTGCCATTCATTTTCAGAGTTATTACCAAACGTACTAACAGACCCTTTAAGTTCGGGAGTAATCTTCCTTATTAAATACGTCTTGCCATTTCACTTACTGAATTCAAAACATCGCTTAAAACTCACCTTTTCCAGACTTATTTTGCTTACTAGGCTATTTTTTTCATTGTCATTCCTTTGCATTGTTAATTGTTGATTGTTGTAATATTTATTGTTGTAAAACGTAGTGGTCCCTTCTGCGTGAGAACGCATGAGTGCTTAGATTATTATTATTATTATTATTATATGGTAACCCCAGGAATAGACTTTGCAAGTCTCGCGCATATTTGAACTTCCGGGACTATTGTGGTCCCAACCATATGGAGATTTACGTGGGCAAGATTTTGTTTTGTCAATAATTTTAGTTAAACGTGGTTTATGACCAAGAAAAATATATGTGTTGTTGGTAATGTAATACTCAGTGATAACAAATATGAAAGTAAAATCAATTCAACAATATAACGAGGAAAACCCGATAATTAAACTTGACCTCAGCTTCCGGTTGCTGAAAAAATTAAGAATTTTGTGCTCACCTCCGATCACAAAACTTATGTAAACGCTTGTTTTGGATGCGCGAGGATAATCGCCAGATGCTGTAATTGCAACGCAAAGCCTTTTTATAGCAGTCTATGGTTGTTGAGGCGTCAGCGTCCCCCACAAACTGCGTCAAGCGTTAATTTTACGCCCGTGTGACCTTCGCGAATCCACGAAAGTGGTTTCTGAAAAGTTAAGATCATAAGCATCCTTGTCCCAGCGCTTTAATTTTGCTTCAATAATAATTAACAAATTATTTGTGTATTTATTATAAACACTAAAATTGATTTTATAAACAGGTAATGAGTATTTTTGTTGTTCAGATTGTATCATTGAATATAATTTAAAACAAACATTTTAATTCAGAGAAAAAAATGTTCTTCGTTTGACGTGTTTTCTCTTTCCGATATGCGCGAGACTTGCACAGTCTATTACACAAATGCAGGTTGTATGTCAACTTGTACGATTTTGTGCACGAAGCATATGAGTGAAATTATTTTTCAGCCCCTCAAAAGGAAACCTACACAAACCTGGGGCCTGATCCCCCTCTTAGATAACAATTTGGAATGGTCCAGCACAAAAGTGCTTAACACCATCTTTTGTCAGCGTAACTTGTTCAAAAGTCTGTTTAACCTTGATTTATCTTTCTTATTTCTTCAGCAGCGAGTCAAACATCCGAAAGATATTCTTTTAAACTGCTCTAGATATCTACTTTAACTACTTCGTCGTGACCTATAAACAGAGAGAAGCCATTCGTTCAGCACTCACCATCCAGTTTTGTTCCGCTCTAAGTGCACGGTGACGTAACTTCTAAACAGCGCCCCTTCGGATGCTTGGTGGCAGCACTTCACAACATCGTCACCATGTTGATCGAACCCCGATTTATTACTTGCGTCCGTTCCAAAGTGCTGAGTACTTTGCCATAACACTGTCTGCTTACTAAGATTAGAAGCACGATGAAGGCATGGGGGCGTTTGTTTTGACTTTCGGTGATAAGCCCGTGAACTGAGCACGACAAAACTGCCCACCCTTAAATCGATAAAAACAAAATTGTAATATTGTTACACACAAAAAATTCACTATTATTAGTTTTTTCGTGGATGGACACGAATTCTTAATGAATTCTTAATTGGGTGATGACCCCCAATAATGTAATGTTGAGTTAGTTTACAAAAGAAGTATCGATTTTCTTTTGGTTATGAAATAATTATTCCCAACCTTCATTGTATTGCTGATTTCGCCTGCGGTTTCTCATGACAGATTCGGCATCTTTTCCATCTGAAGCATTTAATACAGGGAGTTATAAAGATGTACGCTTCTATGTGATATTACGCGAACATGAACGTGAGACAAAAATGCGTTATTGACGCGAGATTCTCTTTCACAAGCTCACACGTTCACGTTGCCGAAATTAAAATAATGCATAGTTATATGGCTAAGGCTGAGGTTGCGGCTTGATAGCCACTTTATCAAGCGAAAGGATAGGCCGTAACCACTGCTGTAGCCACTGTGGGTAGCCCTTCCATTTGGACATAGACTACTTCGCAAATACTCCGTGCGCATGCGTTAGCCGTGGAATGAGGTGCATGATGGTCTAATTAGCGATCAAAATGTGTCGCTAACTAGACCAGCACGCACCTCATTCCACGGCAAATGACCGCGTACTGAGTATTTGCGAAAAAGTCTATGGCCATCAGCAGTGACAGTAAAGTGCGCCCTCTGTTGAAACCCTGAATTTGTACGTTCCTAAAAGGGGAATGGAAGGTTTAGTTTGGTAAAAATCTTAAAAACTCGAGAAATGTGTGGAAACTTGGTTTAAGTTGCATTTTGCATTAATTACTTAGGCGTTTACTGTTGTTTTTAGAGGGATTTTATGAGAACCAAACTACTACAATCCCATCTTGCAAAGTTATTTCAGTGTAACCTTCATGTAATTTCAAGTGTTTCAATAAAATTTATTAAAATTTACAGAAAATGTTACTTTTAGTATAATTGTGTAAACATGTTCTTTTGTCAGACTTCCCTTTTACCTTGTGACGCCGGCCTTTGTTTCGCTGGTGTCCCAGGAAAATCTGTCCCTCCGGAGATTCTGTCCCCATACGGGGGCTGGAGGAGGATGATTCAAAAGAGGGCGCTATCAAAAGAGTTTGTACATACACAGTTCGCCGTAAGGGGTGACAGAATCTCCGGGGGGACAGAATCTCCTGCCACACCGGACCACAATGTAAAAACTCCCCAGTCAGAATTGACCGGGGATCTGGGGTCCCATGCCATGGCTCTCTGACCCAAGTTCTGGTTGAGGCTGACCCGTATTGATTGTGCATGCAGCAGATACGCATCTGTGTTTTGCAAGACTTAAAGGCACTGTAGGCCCTACACGTTTGGTAATTCGCCGTATTTTTGACCGCGTGAGGGCGTATGTGGACCAATTTCACGTAATGAAAAACAAGCAAACAAACAGGTTGTTTTTTCATTGTTGTTGTTAATGTTTATGTATTTCGTCATTGATGCAAGAAAACTACATACAGGCAATTAAAATAAGATGGAACTCAAATTGTGATGCAAGACAATTCCCTGATGAAAGCGCCCTCATGCGGTCAAAAATATGGTCAATGACTCAAAATATATTAGCATAAAAACTGACTTGGTAACGAGCAACAGAGAGCTGTTGATAGTATAAAACATTGTGAAAAAACGACTCCTTCTGAAGTAACGTAGTTTTTGAGAAAGAGGTAATTTCTCACTAAAATAATACAAGACTTCTTGCAAGAAGCCTTTTATTCCTATCTGAAAGACACAAATTTGTACAAGAGTTTTTTTCTTTCTTTCATAATTTTCTTGCAACTTCGACGACCAATTGAGCCCAAATTTTCACAGGCTTGTTATTATGCATTATGTTGGGATACACCAAGTGAGAACACTGGTCTTGGCAATTACCAAACGTGTTCAGTGCCTTTAAAGAGGAAGGCAAATGATGACCAATTCAATTTTGTGATGTATAGATAGAGTCCTCATGTTGGAAAAAATTACACGTCTCTAACCTCTTGTTAATAATGATGTAAATTGCCACTGCATTCGATACCCTTCCAGTGCAAAGTTTGTCAACATCCAAAACATCTGATGACAATACCCTTCTGAGAAAAATGGGTCTCTACAATTTTGTACAGGGATGTTTTGGTTCATAACTGACTTTTTCAGAGCGAAATTTGAAACGTGACTTCATTGGATTTCAACAAGCAATCGATCTTTACATTGACCAAGGAGGAATTTGTTTTCAATAAAAAGGTCAAATTCAATACACCATTTTAACGTGAGTTTAGAGACTTGTAATTTTTTCCCCACTCGCATGAAAACTATATCTATTGGAAAATACGTACATCACAAAATTGAAAAAATTTAAATTATTATTATTATTGGTAATGACTCTGAAATTAATGGCAATAAAAACTTACTTGGTAAGAAGTACAGCAGCTTTTGATAGTATGATGCATTTTGAGAAACGTTTCACTTCGAAATAGCCTAAATACTACAGTTATTGAAAACAATATCACTCTTTATCCCCAAAATTTGAATTTGCTGAGAAGCGTTACTGCAGTAACGTTTCTCAGATAATGTATTCCAACTGCAGATTATTCTTCCTGCGTGTGGACATAACCGCTCCAGATTTTCGGCAGTTATCTCAAAAACGATACCACCTTTTCGAAATGAAATTTTCACAGGTTAGTTTTATGAACAACTATACTGATTGAAACAAACAGTGGGTTCCCAATAACCAGACCTATACAATCCCTATTAAAGGGGACGTCGTGTCATCACCAAAGCAGGGCCAAATTTCATAGAGCTGCTTAAGCACTAAAAACTGTGCTAAGCAAAAAATTGCAGGAAACCAGTTACAGATTGTACATGTAGAATAGTATTTTGGCTTGTTACCATATTCTGGTAGTAACATTGTATTTTTGCTTAGCTACTTTTTTTGCTTAAGCAGCTCAATGAAACTTGGCCCAGGGCCCAATTTCATACTTAAGCATAAAAAGCTGTTAAGCACAACAAATTATGCTTACCAGAATAAGGTTACTAGCTATTTTTACATGTACAAAATGTAACTGTACACCAGCCACGAGGTTGCTTTGAATGATCATGACGACACTGCCCCTTTAAGAAGGTAGGTTTGTATAGCGCTGGTGATTTGACGATAAAAATAATTACTTTTGGCAGCTTTCTTTAATATTTGGAGAATGAGTTACGAAATAATGGTCCCTGAGTCAAGACAATTTATTCTAATAAAATGAAGACCGCATATTGACTCATCCATTTCAAACCAAAAATATCGCCGATTCTGTCAAATGACGCGGAATACTAATTTGTTGAAGTCATTTTTTGGACATAAAGGCACTGTACACGTTTGGTAATTACTCAAAATATATATCAACATAAAAACTAACTTCGTAACGAGCAACGGAGAGCTGTTGATAGTATAAACGTTGTGAGAAACGACTCCCTCTGAAGTAACGTAGTTTTTGAGAAAGAGGTAATTTCTCACTAAAATAATAAAAGACTTCTTGCAAGAAGCCTTTTATTCCTATCCGAAAGCACATACATTTGTACAACAAGGGTGTTTTTTCTTTCATCATTTTCTTGCAGCTTCGATGACCAATTGAGCCCAAATTTTTATAGGCTTGTTATTTTATGCATAAATGTTGGGATACACCATGTGAGAACACTGGTCTTGGACAATACCAAACGTGTTCAGTGCCTTTAAGGGGTCCAAGGTTTTCCTTTTCACAGATCATACTTTTTTGTTCTACCGACAGAAGAACAATTTCGCTAATAATGGCCAATTTGTGCAAAATATATGTGAATACATAAATACATGAACAGAAAATAGAAAGACTTTACTCTGAACTTACCAATCCCCCAGGGAATTCGTCTAAAATTAATCGCAATATATTGTCGAGAAATAGCCGCGTGGTAGACGTTCAACATCACCGTAACTCATTTGTATACCCGAAATTTATTTTTATAGCCGCAGTCGGAATAATAAGTGACTTTTATTTTATTTGTTTGTTGTGTTTTTTATATTTTTTTACTCATTCTTAGTATAATTTTAATACCACATTTTCCCAAGTGTTTTTTTTTATTATTGAAAAATTTATGTAGTTTGGCTTTTTAGCCACACAATGTGTGCATAATTCAATTCGATTCAATAATCATGAACGTGCACAAAACTCCTCTGGGCGATTTACTAAAAACGTTTTTCGATTGTGTTTTGACTCAAAACATTAACCCCTTTAGTTAGTGAAAACATGGGCGTGTGGTGACTTGGTAGAGGCGAGGGTTGGGGGGGGGGGGCTGCAGAGGGGCTAATTTTCCCGAAATGTTACACATTATTAAAACACCTACCGATTTCTAATACAAATATATTGTTTTGGCTTTCTCTGTCCAATATTGTTCTTCTTCTAGCTTTGCCCGAATTGTCCCCATACCCGCTGTCTTGTCCGAATTTCGGAGGGCAGCCCCCCCCCCCCAGGGGTGTGGGGGGGGGTCGTCTATCCCTTTGAATGAAATATTATATTCACAAACTAACATGTAACAAAGTAAAGTTTGGTTAGGTCATGTTGTTCCAAATTAATATCGTACAATAATGTCATCAAACCACGCTCAGACACACAAGTGTGTATGTACGTAACTGGTACCGTCCTGTGATCATACGCTTGGGTGCATATTGCCTTTCAGTTGTTCACAAGGCCAGAGGTGGTACATACTACACTCACAGCGGGTACAATATTGGAGTGTGACGTCTGCTTTATGAGAGTGCTTTGCATGACTGCAGATATGGCCATGGAATAACTACAACCAGCAAACACTGAATACGATTACCAAGTTCTGTACAATTTACAAAACAAGTTTTTTCTTCCGTCTTTGAAAATTGGTTCACCGTGACGTGACAGTTAAAAAAGAAAGTTAAGTGCATGTATCATGGCACTTTAGTTCAAGTGTACAACATAAGAAAAGTCAAGTGAAATCTGACAGTGGTTGGAAAACCGACGAAGACGTTGTTGGAGTTCGTCGCCGGTAAGTTTTAAGATCAATTATTGTAGTGTTTAAAAGAAATAGAAAGGTTAATTCCTTGGTTTCTTTCCTCCATGGTTGTTGCAGAATCTTTCATGGTTGTAGCATAGAGAAAGGACTGGTTATTGTAGCTATGTGACCTTGTGTTGTGTGGGCTTGTGTAACTGTAATTGTCATTGATGCATTGAACCTTTGAATTGACTAGACTGTTTGTTTGAGAAAGATTAGCTGTAGTGCTACATGGAGGCCATTATTTAACAATGTTTTGCAAGTATAAAAAGGGTTGGACAACATTTGGTCAACAGTTACTTGGTCCATGGAGGAAGGAATATAGATTCCTTCCTCCATAAATGGCTAATTAAAGTTGAGTATGGGCCTGACCATTTATTTTGAGGATAATATTATGCCAGTCACCTGGACCCCATCATCAGCAAAGTCGCCCAGCAGCTAGCTACAACAAAGCCTGTCACAGCTGCAAAGTCGCCCCAACAGCGTTCTCCCTTAACAGTGTTCCGCTGGCCAAATGCCAGTTAAAACACCCGAGGACCAGTCAAAATACACTCCAAGTGGTCCAGCTGGCTAGTTCAGTGTTGAAAAGCATCCTTATTTAATATGAATATGGACTATTGTGTAAAAGCTGGCAGACCAGTGAAATGGAAAGCTAACTAGTCCTGCTGGCCAGTCACTGAAAAAGTTAAGGACAAACCCTTTTTACTAAACAATGTATGCCGGGCTAGTGTTAAGGGGACACGACTTTCAATTCAATTCAATTCAATTGTGGAGTAAGAAATTTGGTTATATACTTAGTACAAAATAGAAACAATGTGTTTATATCTTTTACAAAATCCTGAATTAAATAAAAAAAGTGACATTTCTCAAAGAGAAGCTTGTATCAAACGGTACGTTAAAAAAACCACCCTGAATAACGTTTCCAGATTTTTTGCAATTTTTTTATATTTCTTATTTTGGTTACTGGAGGGGGTTACTTTGCTTGGGGGGGGGGGCAACAAATTACTTGAATTATAGTCCTAAATTAAAAAAAAACAGTGGAAACATTTTCTGATTTGAAACTGAATTTTAGTAAGTTTGATGAAGTCTCTTTCCTTTTTTTGTGTGTAGATTTCCAGGTTTTCCTCGGCCGGTTAAACCATGGCAAGATTCAAATTGTCCACCTTCGTTGGCACAGCTGTGGTGGTCCTGTCGTACCTGGGCTCTGTTGGAATAATTTCAAATATTGGTAAGTGATAACAATTTCAGGAGTTAACCATAAAAATATTTCCTATGCTGTTCGTAAACTGCGATGACATAATTTTCCTGTGAGCCGCACCCACTTCAGGTAAACTGGCTCCAATAAAATGTGCTAGATGATGCCTTTAGGATCGAGCTGAATTTTTTTCTTTCCCTTTGGTTTTGTGGAACCGCTCAATTGTTTTAATCCTATAATGTAGATTTAATTAATACAATAAAACTAACCTGTGAAAATTAAAGGGTAGCATTCCTTTGAAGGTAATTGTTTCTCAAAAATACATTATCAACAGTTGCAGTGCTTTTTACCAAGTAAGTTTTTATGGTCATTAATATTTGGAGTAATTACCAAAGGTTTACCTCCCTTTAAATTTATGTAGGAAAATATATTTTATGACTTTTCCTTGGGATGGTTGGCAGATGAGACTTAAAGTGTCCGTTACGATTGGTAATGACTCTGAAAATTAATGGCAATAAAAACTTACTTGGTAAGAAGTAGCAGCTTTGGATAGTATAATGCATTTTGAGAAACTTTTCACTTTGAAGTACTGTCGTTAGGCCTATAGAAAAAGATTTCACTTTTTATCTTAACAATTTTTAATCTGAGAAGCGTTACTGACAGTAATGTTTTCTCAGATTGTGTATTCCAATTGCAGATTATTCTTTCTGCGTGGATATTTATAACCTCTCCAGATTTTCGGCAATATGTCAAAAACACTTCCACCTTTTGAAATGAAATTTTTACCGGTTGGTTTTATGGTCTACAACTTTAATAGGATTGAAACAAACAGTGGGTACCAATTACCAAAGGTATAAAATCTCTTATTAAAGGGGTGCTGTCGTCATGATCTTAGCAGGCCTGTGGCTGTACGTGGAATTTATGAACTCTCCCCCATTTTCTGCACACGCGTGACATGACCGGTTGTAATGTGACGGCGGGCGTGTGCGCACGCGAGTGCAATAACTGGGTTAGAGATCATTCCATGTTATGTCGTACAGCCACAGGTCTGCTACATGTATGTATGACCATGACGACAGTTTGTCCACTCACCATTTTCTGTCATGCCTAAACAATTATTTTGATTGATGAACTGGTTGAAATGTAAGCAGCGAAAACCTTAGTGCTTGCTAATAAAATTACAAGCCATCGGCAATTGTGCCTTAAAGTTGTATATATGACCCGATTTATCGTCAAAAGAAATTTTGTTTTGTAACATTTTCTCTGAAAGAATTTTGACAGATGACGCTATTTCAAATTGAAAAACACTACACAAACTTTCGCCATTAAAATTTTGCCACAGAAAATAATAAAATACAGTGTGCACTATGCAGAATTGTTTGTACAAAATGGCTGATGGCAGGGATAATGTTGGGATCCAAACAACAATTAACGTTTTGTTTTTATTAATTACCACTAATCATTGGCGGATATTTTGTGTGCAACACCTTAAAAACATGATTTAAAATGAAAAAGAAAGCTTATATATGAAAATAGCCTAGTTATTTCAAATTTTAATTGAATTGTTTGTGTCAAATTGGAGCTTTAAACAGTTAAACTAATTGGATGATTGCACAAAATGGCTTTGTATTATGTTCAAGACTGTTTCCCTCCTGGGTGGATATGTATTGAATACTGCATTTAAGACAAAGCACTGGTTTTGGGGGGGTTTCGGCTTTGTAATCGTCGAGATTTTTTTCTTCCTTTTCTTATACTTCTTTCCGAAAATCCTCATAGCATTTACATGTGAAATTTTGTTATCGTTCGATCTCAGGAATTACAGTCTATAAAAGACACAAACAACACATCAAATGAAAGCCTATGCTCTAACTTAGATCAAGCAGATAGTTGTTTCGAGTGTTTTTCATTCATTTCTTGGCGATATTGCCGATTTAGAAACGTATTTTTTGAAAGAATTGTACAATTTCTCCGTGTGTGATCTTGCGTAGACACTGTACGTAGTGATACAGTCCTCTGACACAGGCATGTATAGAGAGCCCGTCAGTTAAACGCTATATCGTACTGACCTTTTATCCTTCCATTCATGATTTATCTAACGATGGCAGGATATAGAGCGTGGAAATAGGGAAACACAAGAGGGTGCTATACAGACTGACCATTAATCTCAGATTTCTCAGCGCCCAAAGGGTTATCAACTATTTAGCATCTTTGATTCACCACAACCCTATAGACACCTATTTCTACTCGTGTAAAACAATTCTCATGGACACAAGAATTACAGAAGGCAGTATTTGAACACACTAACGGCACATGTAACTTTTCATTTTTAGTTTTTAATTTATTATTATATGTTTTAATTTTCAATTTAAAACTAAATAAATATTTCTGTCTAAAAACACTGTCAAAATTAAGACACCACAAATCACTATTTATCATTTTGATTGCTGCAGTCAACAAAATTCTAATTTGTATTATGGTAAGACCTCACAAAACCTGGGATTGTCCTTTATTTGTTCGAAGAGAGACTGTAGCCAGCAGGACCAGTTATTAGCTGGTCATTTCACTGGTCTGTCAGCTTTTTCACTGGTCCATGTTTCATATGTTTTTTCAGCACTAGCCAACCGGATCGCTTGAACTGAATTCTAACTGGCAGGTCCTCAGGTGTATTAAATAGCATATGGCCAGCGGACCACTGTTAAAGGCACTGAACACGTTTGTAAAAGACCAGTGTTCTCACTTGGTGTATCCCAACATATGCATAAAATAACATGCCTGTGGAAATTTGGGCTCAATTGGTCATCGAAGTTGCAAGAAAATGATGAAAGAAAAAACACCCTTGTTGTACAAATTTGTGTGCTTTCAAATTGGAATAAAAGGCTTCAGGCCTGAAGTCTTTTATTATTTAAGTGAGAAATTACCTCTTTTTCAAAAACTATGTTACTTCAGAGGGAGTCTTTTCTCACAATGTTTTATACTATCAACAGCTCTCTGTTGCTCGTTACCAAGTAAGTTTTTATGCTAACATCTATTTTGAGTCATTTCCAAACGTGTCCAGTGCCTTTAATTGGCCAGCGGACCACTGTTAAGGGGAACGCTAGACTTTGTGGTAATTTTAAATTGCTTGGTTTTTTTTGCAAATTTTTGCCATTTTAGTTTAACTGGCATTTGGCAAGCGGACCAGGGAGAACGCTGACAACCCTGTGAAAATTTGGTGTCATCAATTTGGTGGTCATGATTTCAGGACCTGTACCCAAAATTGTTCTAAGGCATGGCCCTCAACACCCAAGGACCAGTCAGGATTCTGTCCAACTTGTCCGTCTGGCTATAGTTGATTGCTTGCCAACTGCTACCACAAGTAAACCACTAATCGTTCATATTGATTCAAATCACATACATGTAGGCCTAATGTATGTAGTCCCATAGACTTTTTCGCAAATACTCAGTACGCGTTCATTTGCCGTGGAACGAGGTGCATGCTGGTCTAGGTAGCAACACATTTGATCGCTAACTAGACCAGCATGCACCTCATTCCACGGCTAACGCATGCGCACGGAGTATTTGCGAAGTAGTCTATGCTAGTATGTTGAAAGGAAATCCCAAAATACTCACCAGTGAAAAAGCTGGTGGACCAGTGAAATGACAAGCTAACTGGCCCTGCTGGCTATAGTCACTTAAAAAGTTAAGGACAAACCCTGCAAACATAGTAGGAGGGTTAATAACAATTTCCTTAATTGTCTTTACAGTTACTTCGCAGACAGCGATGTGTACAGTGAATGGGTGTCAAAACGGCGGGAGTTGTTATAGGTCTACTGGATACTGCTCTTGTGAAGCTGGCTACTCTGGCGTGTACTGTGAAAGTAAATACAAAAATGTGTTTGTTTCTTTAACCCTAACTCCTCCTATCCCTCAAAATCAAACTGCATAATTTTTAATTTGTTTATTGTTGAACTGAGGGCTTCGTTATTGATAGGGTTATCAGGCATACCATTATAATCAGAGTCCAACAGTTTGGGTTTTGAGTTACAGAATGTTGTTGGACTGAGGAGTGCACTAGTAAACTGATTAAGCTTTGCATGGGATCAGGCATACCATCGGAGTCCAACAGTTTGGGTGAATTGAGTTACTGAATGGTGTTGGACGGAGGACTGCACTAGTAAATCGATCATGCTTTGCATGGGATCAGGCATACCATTATAATCAGAGTCCAACAGTTTGGGTTTTGAGTAACTGAATGGTGTTGGACTGAGGACTGCACTTAGTAACTGATTATGCTTTACATGGGATCTGGCATACCACCATAGTCGAAGTCCAACAGTTTGGGTTTTGAGTTACTGAATGGTGTTGGACTGAGCATAGAGCAAGGACATAGAGCAAGGCATACCATCAGAGTCCAACAGTTTGGGTGAATTGAGTTACTGAATGGTGTTGGACTGAGGAGTGCACGAGTAAACTGATTAAGCTTTACATGGGATCAGGCATACCATATTATAATCAGAGTCCAACAGTTTGGGTGTTGAGTTACTGAATGGTGTTGGACTGAGAACTGCACTAGTAAACTGATTAAGCTTTACATGGGATCAGGCATACCATTATAATCAGAGTCCAACAGTTTGGGTGTTGAGTTACTGAATGGTGTTGGACTGAGAACTGCACTAGTAAACTGATTATGCTTTACATGGGATCAGGCATACCATATTATAACCAGAGTCGAACAGTTTGGGTGTGAGTTACTGAATGGTGTTGGACTGAGGACTGCACTAGTAAACTGATTATGCTTTACATGGGATCAGGCATACCATTATAATCAGAGTACAACAGTTTGGGTGTTGAATTACTGAATGGTGTTGGACTGAGGACTGCACTACATGTAGTAAACTGATTATGCCTTGCATGGGATCAGGCATACCATTATAATCAGAGTACAACAGTTCGGGTGTTGAATTACTGAATGGTGTTGGACTGAGGACTGCACTAGTAAACTGATTATGCTTTACATGGGATCTGGCATACCACCATAATCAGAGTCCAACAGTTTGGATGTTGAGTTACTGAATGATGTCAAATTTTACAATGAATGCAAGAAAGATCCTTGTACAAAAGGGGGAAAAAAAATTCATTTCAAGAAATAATTTTGAATTTGAATTTGAATTGAAACTAATTCACGGGGAGTCTGAAAATGTACATTTTCAAATAGAAAATATTTTTTGATTCAGGACGATCCCGAAATGGCTTTTAGCTTTACACGTTTTAGAAATTAGCAAAGCTAAGCCTTCCCTTAATTAGAATTGAGCCCATAATGGCAATGACAAACATACGGTGTGGTGTTCATTTGTTTATCGCTGTGGCAACCATTTAAGTCTTGATCAGTATTTAATGCATTTGGGATTTTGTTCTGCCTATGGAGGGTCAACAAAAGATGACTGTAATTGGCATTTTAGGGCTTAATTGCTGCCAAGTATAACTTTGGTTTTTCAAATTGAGTGATTGATTGATCCCCTATACTGTCTGCCACGCTCGCCAGATTGGGAGTCAAATTGCACGTCAAATTGCTGAATATGTTTACGGTAATAAGTGTGTAAACACTGCGTCACCAAACTGCCCACCTACTTGTAACACACAGGGGAATTGAAACGCACAATGGCGCAGCCACGATAAGGCCACATAACAATTAACAAAGTTCTGATCGTCCCCGCCGGACCTTACAAAAACCCCCAACTCAATTTTAAATTAAAAAAACCCAACATTTTTAATCATAAAAACAGCCTTTTCATCTCCCAGATTTTTCAGCTGATATTTAAAAAAAATCTATTGTTGGAAAAGATGTTTGAGGAAAGGTTATTCATGTTAGCAAAAAGAAGAACAGTTCTTGTCTTCAATACTTACTTTATAACACTGCGTTTTAGTTTTTTGAAAGTGTTTACAGAAAATGTCATTCAGGAGTTAAATGGGTTTTAAAACAAATCAGTTAAAAACTCAAAATCACTCAAACCCTCTGTTTTACAGTGAGTGTGAGTAATGATTTCTGAATTCTTTGTTTCATACTTTGCCATGTTGACAAAACTCAAAAACAAACCAAACCAAAAAGGACTGTTCGCCTTACAAATGCACATGCATTTTGCCTTTTACTCAGCATGCAATCATTCCTTGAAACACAGCTAGCATAGAATTGTACCCCTACCAGTAGAGAATGATGACGGTATAAGTGCAGATTTTTTCAAGAAACAGAGCTGTGAAGTTGCTAAGAGAGGTTTGTGGTAACACCATGTGAATATCTCTTTGAGTAGAGTTGGTTCTGAACAGAACCGGTGGTTAACGACTCAACGTTTCGATCAGTATGCTCTGATCGTCTTCAGGAGAATGTGAAGTTGCAATAGCTATACTAACGATGGAAAAGCAAAACTTGTTTTTCCCTGTTTTTAAATTATTTTCTTAACTTTGTAGCTTTTTTGTGCAGTTTTGTTGGCTGCCGGAATGGAGGTACCTGCGTGCAGTTACCCTCTGATGAGCAAACCTGCCTATGTACTGCAAACTTCACAGGTGCATCATGCCAAGGTACTGTATGCTTTGAACACTAATATGTATTATTAAAGGGAAAGTATACCTTTGGTTTTTGGAACCGTGCGATTGTTTTAATCCTATATAAATGTAGATATATACAGTAAAACTAACCTGTGAAAATTTAATTTCAAAAGGTGGTCGCATTTTTGAGTTATCGCCGAAAATCCGGAGCGGTTATGTCCACGCAGGGAGAATTATCTGCCATTGGAATACACAAACGTTACTGTCAGTAACGCTTCTCAGATTCAAATTTTGGGGGATGAAAAGTGATATCTTTTTCCATAGACTGCAGTACTTCGAAGTGAAAAGTTTCTCAAAATGCATAATACTATTTAAAGCTGCTGTAATTCTCACCAAGTAAGTTTTTATTGCCATTAATTTTCAGAGTCATTACGTCAAACGTATAAATTAAAGGACTCTATCTATTGGAAATTGAGTGGATCACAAAACTGAATATGACCTCAAGTAAAGTTATTCGTAATTTATAAAGTGGTATTTCAAACTGTGGGGGGAAAAATAAGCATTTTGAGAAAAATTTATTTGAAGTAATGTGGTTATGGAAAAAGAGATCACTTTTTATATAACAAAAATTGAATCTGAGAAGCGTTTTTGTCGGAAATGTTTTTCAGATTGTGTATTCCAATTGCAGATTATTCTTCCTGCGTGGACATAACCGCTCCAGATTTTCGGCAATATCTCAAAAACGCTACCACTTTTTCAAATGAATTTTTTCACAGGTTAGTTTTATGGTATCTACAACTATATAGGATTGAAACAAACAGTGGGTTCCAATTTCCAAACATGTACAATCCCTTTATATGAAAAATGTGTATAAAATTGAAAACAAATTAATCAAAATCCACAAATAAATTATGTTTTTCTTTAGAAAAATAATGCTTCTTCTCGCCAAATAACTACTCTGGAGCCCACGCTCGATCAATAAGCTCCATTTACCTGGAGCTCCAAAAAATATGCAAAAGCAATTTTATGAGATCCATACACTAATGACCGGTAATCCTGATCTGACGTTATAAATATCTCTCTGTGTGATGTCTCAATATTTTTATTAATTTTGTAAAGCTGTGTTGTATAAGAAATCAATACTGAGAAAATAGAATTGGCTGTTGTTATGGTAAAATGCAAAAAATAGTTAAAGGTATCAGACACTTTTGGTAATGACTCAAAACAAATATTAGCATAAAAACTTACTTGGTAACAAGCAACAGAGAGCTGTTGATAGTATAAAACATTGTAGGAAACGACTCCCTCTGAAGTAACGTTATTTTTGAGAAAGAGGTAATTTCTTACTAAAATAATAAAAACTTCTTGCAAGAAGTTTTTATTCCTATCTGAAAGCACACAACTGTACAACAAGGGTGTTTTTTTCTTTCATCATTTTCTTGCACTTTCGATGACCAATATTAAGCCCAAATTTTCACAGGCTTGTTATTTTATGCATATATTGGGATCAAGTGAGATCACTGGTCTTTGATAATTTCCAAATGTGATCAGTGCCTTTAATGGCCTGACGTTTCGGCCCTATAGCAGAGTCTTTCTCAAAGGCTAATGTAATAGGTGCTTTGATGTTTAAAAAAACGCCAAAATGCATTATCATTACATGAATTTTCCATTAGCCAAAATCTCCCAAGTCTATAATCACAGGTTTCACTGTGACTCTTATCAGCCATTATCAGTAAAGTAATTGCAATAATTATAAACATTCACCCTGGAACCAACTTCCCCAAGGCCAGTCATCCTCAGTCACAAGCCTGCTGCTGCTGTCAAATAATAGAAATGCTGAATTAATAAAGAGTATAGGAACATAAACCTCAAGGAACTAATGTTGGGAAGGCGCATTTTAAAATTGAATCTATATCTCTAGAATTGCAAAGGTCGTGGGTTCGAATCCCACCCGAGTAATATGCCTACAGGTGATTTTTTTTTTCACAGGACTCGGGAAAGTACTGAGTATACAGTGCTTTACACACATCGATGTAAGGGTAAAACCAAATATAATATTCTTTATCCCCGATGCAAATTTAACATCTATTAAATCTAAATCTTCCCATCACACTGACCCTGTGCGTGATAACCAGCCAACTGGTGGTGTTTGCACAGTATCAAGCAGAAGCAGAAGTAGGGAGAAAGTCCTACTGTTCGTATTTGATTTCTCAAGATACATTTGGTTGATTTTTATGATTCAAAGTTTTATTGTATTTATTTTATTTATTCATTCAGGATTAAAGGCATCGTACACTTTTGGTTATTGTCAAAGACCAGTGTTCTCATTTCGGGTGTATCCCAACTTATGCATAAAATAACAAGCCTGTGAAAATTTGGGCTCAATTGGTCATCGAAGTTGCAAGAAAATGATGAAAGAAAAAACACCCTTGTTGAACAAATTTGTGTGCTTTCAGATAGGAATAAAAACTTCTTGCAAGAAGTTTGTATTATTTTAGTGAGAAATTACCTCTTTCTCGAAAACTACGTTACTTCAGAGGGAGTCGTTTCTCACAATGTTTTATACTATCAACAGCTCTCTGTTGCTCGTTACCAAGTCAGTTTTTATGCTAATATATATTTTGAGTAATTACCAAACGTGTACGATGCCTTTAAAAAACCCCATTATGATACAATAATACAGAAAACTGAGAAAAAACAATCAGACAAAGAATTACGAAAAAACAGAGGATGTAGAAATGTAAAACAGACAGCAGCCAATAGGGATTGCCCAAAAGCGAACTACATGTAACCATGGAGGTAGCTACCTCCATGATGTAACTCACAAATCTAAAAGAGCAAGTTGCTTTCACATTAACATTTAACACTTTTCCCTGAGACTTCACATTTATAAAAAAGGACCTGTGAAATGTTGTAGAATGTGTCTGTAACTCACAGGTAGTCATGGTAGTCTGGCAATAAACCCTATGCCTAAAACCACCTGTTCACGCCTCATTAACTTTTAATCTGGGCCCAATTTCATAGAGCTGTATTTATTTTATTTATTCATTCAGGCTTTAAAAAACCCAATGTGATACAATAATACAGAAGACTTTAAAAAAAAACAATCGGACCAAGAATTACGAAAAAACAGATAAATACACTGAAATATGTAGAAATACAAAACAAACAGCAGCCTATAGGGATTGCCCAAAAGCGAACTACATGTAAATCACTAATCTAAAAGAGCAAGTTGCTTTCACATTAACATTTAACACTTTTCCCATTTATAAAAAAGAACCTGTGAAATGTTGTAGATATTATGTGTCTGTAACTCACAGGTAGTCTGGCAGTGGTGCAATAAACCATGCCTAAAACCACCTGTTCACGCCTCAGGGCAGTTCCACGGAAATGTAAACCTCAATGCCAAAATTTCAAAATGGCATAAATGTGACAAATGATATATCATTTTGAAGCTTATTATGTGAAGTTTATTGAAATATAACTTGTAATTGAAAATATTCAGCAGTTCAGCTGTTATTTTCAACTGAAAAATACCTTTAAAAATAGTGAAATTATATAAAAATCAATGTTTCGGAAAATTGATCCAAGTTTCAATCCTGATTAAACAGTGTTTGTTTTGGTTTTGTAACTGTTTGAAGTATGCCATAGTAACTACACAATGATGGAAAAAAAAAAAAATTTCTTTCAAAATTTTATGTTATTCAATATATTAGGAAACTTACTTTTCCAATGTACGTCCGACACCAAAAAGGTTGATTTTTTAATCTCCTTTTTTCAACCTTGGGCAGAATATTGTCAAATTTACTTTACAAAGTACAATTGATAGCCTCTATCTATACATGGAATTATTTCTTTAAATAATTCTTTTAACTGTACAAAATCCTGGTGTCGGACGTACATTTTTTTCGTACGTCCGACACTCTGTACGTCCGACACCTCCAAAACAAGGATGAAAAGTATTGCTAACTACTCAAACAACACTCAAAGAGACAGCCACACTTCTAGTTTGCATAGCCAAACCCTACTTGGAAATGAGCCAAACAATTTTCTGCTTTATTTCAATCATTTGCATTAAATTAAATATTCATTAGTTACATGGACACACAAGTCCTAATAAAATGGTCAACTATTTGGCAGCAAGTTAACCAAGTTACATGTAACATGTTTACATGTTATGTGGTGTATGCCTTCTGCATTCACTGAAGTCATCACAAGCTGTTCTTCAATGCAGAGTTGGTGTTGCATGTAACATTCTGAAAAACATGGTGTGGATGGTTTAGGGGGAACTGTCAAATGCTCTGTTTGGCGTTATGTGCGAAGTGGAAAGGCTTAAGGCTGTGACACCAATGTCATTCTTCCAAGTAGCTGTAGACAGAAACCCAAATGTTTGCATGATCTACTTCATACCGAAAACAGTAATTGAACAGAATAAAACAATGCTAGAAACCCACTGGGACAAAACTGTTCCAGTACCCAACACTCAAAAACTACACAGTGTGAAAACCAAGGGAAAGCACTTTCTTGTAGTGATACATGTACATCATTTCAACACAGTATTCAGAGGTGAGAATTCTAGAGGAAGAGGAAGATGATGACTTAATGACTCTCTGAATAGTCAGACAGAACTTCTCACAGAAACTCCAGGAACATAAATTACTTTCCATACATTGGTGACTGGGCCATGGCAGTGAGATAACATGGGACATATTTCCAGGAGAAATCACAGATTTTGGTCACACACTTAATGTGGACGTTAAAGTGAATGTCACCCATTAACTTTTAATCTGGGCCAAATTTCATAGAGCTGCTTAAGCACAAAAAAGTATCTAAGCACAATCAAATTTTGCTTACCAGAATAAGGTTACCAGCCAAACTACACAGTACAATTTGTGACTGGTATCCTGCTAATTTCTGCTTAGCAGTAAAGTGTTAAGCAATATTTTCTGCTTTTAAAAGTAGCTCCATGAAATTGGGCCCAGGGAAGATCCTGTTGAAAACTGCTCATTCCCAAGGCAAGTATACATTTACCCACCAGAGTAAGTTATAGGCAAACTCGGGTCTGCTTATGGGTGATTCTTATAATGGACAAAAGTTAACGTATTACCGCTAGAGGTCGCAGAAAGTAAATAATCTCAATCAACAGACAACAGTCTCGACAGCAGCTTCATTTGTAAGATGATATAGGGTCATTGTTGTTCTCATCATCACAATATCATAAAAGGCACTGAACACGTTTGGAAATTGTCAAAGACCAGTGTTCTCACTTGGTGTATCCCAACATATGCATAAAATAACAAGCCTGTGAAAATTTGGGCTCAATTGGTCATCGAAGTCGCAAGAAAATTATGAAAGAAAAAACACCCTTGTTGTACAAATATGTGTGCTTTCAGATAGGAATAAAAACTTCTTGCAAGAAGTTTTTATTATTTTAGTGAGAAATTACCCCTTTCTCAAAAACTATGTTACTTCAGAGGGAGTCATTTCTCACAATGTTTTATACTATCAACAAATCTCTGTTGCTCATTACCAAGTCAGTTTTTATGCTAATATATAATTTGAGTAATTACCAAACGTGTACAGTGCCTTTAAAGGGTCTGTATATGTTTGGTAATAACTCTGAAAATTAATGGCAATACAAAATTACTTAATAAGAAGTACAGCAGCTTTGGATAGTATAATGCATTTTGAGAAACTTTTCACTTCAAAGTACTGCGGTTACGGAAAAAGATATCACTGTTTATCCCCCAAAAATTTGAATCTGAGAAGCGTTACTGCAGTAACGCTTGTCAAATAGTGTATTCCGATTGCAGATTATAGACTTCCTGCGTGGACATAACCGCTCCAGATTTTCGACAATATCTCAAAAAACGCTACCGCCCTTTGAAATGAAATTTTCACAGATTAGTTTTATGGTATATATCTACAACTGTATAGGATAGGATTAAAACAAACAGTGGGTTCCAATTACCAAACGTATACAATCCCTTTAGAGCTTCATAGAAACTGATGTAATAAGATTGACAAAACAGTGCTTAATTATTTAATTCATTTAAAAAATATAAGTTCTGTAAAAAAAAAAATGGTCCACTGTTTATTCGTTGCAGAGACCGCGACTTACCTGTCATTTGAGTATTTGACTTATGCTGTACTTGAAACGTCCAACAGGATCAACCTAAGGGTTCTCCGAACTGGGGATCTATCTAAAACCACAAGTGTCTGTGAGTACTATAGCCCTTCCTTGGTGTAAAGACCAGGGTCCAAATTCATAAAGGCTGTAAGCACAAAAACTTGCTAAGCACAGAAAAAGCCTGCTTAGCAGAAACAGGTAATCAGCCGAAATTCCACGAAGTTTACATTATTGTGACTAGTGCCCCACGATTTTTTTGCTTAGCAAAGAAATTTGCGAAGACGTTTTTTTTTCTGCTTTATTAACAGCTTTATGAAAATTGACCCTGGATCCAATTTCATAGAGAGTTACTTAGGCCTGCGCTAAACGTCGCACTTTTACCGTGTCGAACTCAAATAATTTTCGCACGGCAAAAGTGCGGCAATTAAAACGAATTGGTGACAAACGTCGAATTTAGTAAAATAGTTTGCCGCACTTAAAGTAATTCAAAATGGCGACGCGGGAAAAAATTGCTAAAGAGTCATGTTTCATTATGTCAATTCCAGCTGTGACACTCAATATTAATGACAAAATCATAACATTGCTTCCCAACTTAAATGTTGTCATTATTATTACCATCGTTGGTGAGTGGCGTCCATCGTCTTTTTAAAGAGTGTCAAACAAAATCATTTAGTTTAATTCTGAAATCTACAGATTATGTTTGTTCCAGTCAGAAGTTGTCTCCTTTCCCACCCCGGAATACTCTCAGCTACGGTACTAACAAGGAGAATGTTTCCAAAGAGCATAGCCCGACTGAGAATTCAATTAGATTCCGCACGGCAAGAGCGCGACGTTTGTCACCACGTCGTGCAACTACCGTGTAGCACAGCAGAGCTTGCCGCGCTACACGGCAGTGTCGAACTTAAATCAAAAGTTTGCGCTAAACGTCGCTCATTTGTCGAATTGAATTCATCATTTTCCAAATATTTGAGTTCGACACGGCAAAAATGCGACGTTTAGCGCAGGCCTTACTTAGCAGAAATGATTACGTGACATGGTATTTTGACTGTGTTAAACCTGCTTCTGGTAAGACAGGAAACGCAATAAAGTTGTACCACTTTGCATTCATCACGTTAGCAGTTTTTCTAACGGTTGTAAAAAAAAATTGTTTGTACCTAAAATCACCCAAAACGTGTTTCAACATGTGAATGGACATGCAGGTTTATACTGAAAACAGCTTGAGTATGATTCGTGTCCCAGTCTTGACACTAATTGTGTCCTTAAGCAATTAGACACTTAACTATTATTTCTTTGTTCTTTCCGATGGGACGTAAAGCCGTTGGTCCCATGCAGAGCTGAGTATTGAGAGAGTTGCAACATAGAGGGACCAGTTTTCTTTGGTCATGTGGTTGCTGGACGCCATTTTCGGTCCAAAAAACAACCCAAATGGGCATGTCTGTAGTCTAGCAACCTGTGTTCGCAAAGATGCATATTTTTGGACACAAAATGGCGCTTCTAATCGCAAGTTGTCGCAACTCTCTCATTATCTGGCTCTATGGTCCAGTGTGTTGTGTAATGTCATAAAAAAACCTACAATGTAGCTACACCTATCACTAAGAGATTTGGGGTTTGCCACAGTGCTTCTGGCAGTGGCTGCCGAGTGCGACGCAGCACCTTGTAAACCCTTATAAAAGTGCTACATGAATGGATCTCATAATGCATAAACTTCCAAACACCCGTCTTCAAGAGTGTTTCTCTTTGATCAAGCGCCTTGAACACCTTATTGGTGGATACTTTGGGCTATGTAAGACTCCAATATTATATTTGATCATTTTGTATGTAAGGGGCGCAATATAAATTTTAAATATTATTATTATTATTATTATTAATATTATTTAAATATTTCTGTCCGTAGTCGTGGAAACGTTTGCTGATACTGCCTGGGATGGTGTTAATTACCGAGGCATGTCCAAAGTCTTGAACTTTGGACCCCTCATCGCGATCCTGTCGGTAGCGATAGATATCATCAACAACAATGGTGGTGATAATTTGGAATTCTGGGTGGTACTGTCCAACTCCATCAACGGATCTGTGCAGTCGCCCAACGGAACTGCACTCGTTCATGTTCTACACACTGATCGTAAGTATTGCCATTTCCCCATCATCCACTGTTACATGCCCCCCCCCCAATCCCCCTTGAGACCCAAGCCTCTACCCTCCGAGCAGCCATGGGGAGCAGGCGGAAGGACCAGCTTCATACTTTTTTTAGATAACTACAAAATGTGTGGAACAATTCCACAGAATTTGTTTTGGAACTATAAACACCCCTCTTTCACATACTGTAGTGATTTCTGTGTGAGTGAACTCAGAGGTTGACAAATAGAGTGGGAAAGCTGGGTCCGTTGACCATTTATTATTTACCATGGCAATTTGCAGAGGGCCGGGGTGCGGATTTCGAAATGTACTATTTTTTGAAAATTAGTAGTGAACCAGTGTGTAAATTTCCAGAATGCTTTAATCTTTAGTGTGTGGGTCCAGTGAACATCTATTCATCTAGTTGAACTGGAAGTCAAGGTCATATGGGTTCACATTTTGTGTAGCGCTTGTTGAAATTTTAAAGACCTTTCTGATGATGTAAAGATTGGTTCAGACTGTTGGGAGTATACCAGTCATCTTATATACCGCCCTCTAGTGACAACTTACAATGTATAATGCCACTCATGTACTAAAGCATTACTTGGACTGAACATGACCCAAAGAGTTCTAAACAAGTCAAGTAGTCATTGTCTCTTTCCTTTGAGTCTCAATCATTATGAACCCATAACATGGTGTCAGAAGTGGGATGATATAGTGACCAGTAAACATCAGAGAATCGATTGAGATCGTTTAGAGAGTTGAAGTAGCCGGCCATTAGAACAAGAATTGTGCCCCCCAAACACAGTTATTTACTCGTAATACAATCTGCCTCTCGTGCGCTCCCCGGGGATCCAGCATTTAATTTTTGTCCAGTGGCTGCTCGGAGGGTTAACGACACAACATTATTAATCGGTGAAATCTGGCTTTTCCGTTTCACTCTGGGCCTCGCATCGTGAAATGCAACCGTCCAGATTTTACCCTGTGATTATCTTCTGCGACAAAATGCACTCACATGCTTCAAAAGTTGTCGTGGCCGAGCAGTTAAGAGCACGGGACTCAAGCTCTGGAGTTTCTGATCAGCAGAGTGTGGGTTCGAGTCCCGGTCATGACACTTAGTATCCTTGAGCAAGATACTTGACTATAATTGCTTTGTCCTTCGGATGGGACATTAAGCCGTTGGTCCTGTGTACTAGGATTGGTAGTGCATGTAAAAGAACCCAAAACACAGGGGTTACAACCCTGCTGCTTCACATAGCAAGCACCGTTGTTCACAGGTTTCCTCAGGCTTGCGAGCTACAGTGATTAGAAGTTCACTTATGAGGCATCCTTGGTTTCATTACCGAAATATATAATAATAATTGAAAATAATAAGAAGAAACACAACGATATGCAGGGTTCTACCCAGGTTTTTTCAAAGCTGTGAGGCATTCTATACTCAAATTTTTGAAAGTTTGGCCGAAGAGCGCTGAATTGAAACAAGGTCTTCGGAACGTTTTCTTCTTTGTGTTCATCTTGGTTTTAAATGCCGTACTGTGCAACCTGGAGCATTCTCTACTGTGGTTTTTTGTAATTTTTAAATTTGTTCTTGCGTATCGACCAAAGTTTGCACGTATTGGCACGCAAATCCCGCGTATCAGCCCGATACGCTAGCTTGTGCATGCGCAGAACCTTGCGACAACTGTTGCATTTTACAAGAATTCATTTTATTTTTGCAGCGGAGGTGGAGGTGTTTCCAGTGGTTGACACGGTAGCCGTCTTAGAGTCTGACAGCCCTGTTGAAGTTGAATTACTGAGATCGGGCCGGATTGACGAAACTGTTACTATATGTAAGTTTATGCTATTTTTCTCTTAATAATAATAATAATAATAATAATATAAAAAACCCTCTAACCCTATAAGGAATAGGTCTCATACTTTTAAACGTAGCTCTGCACCTTGCAGGATAATTTACTGCACAGCGCTTAGAAACTTAGTATTAGGGAGTTTCGCGGTCAATGGCGATACACCAATCCAAACTCCACCACTTGCCTCGCATAAATCCATATCTGCTATGCTAAGCCCCGCCTTCTCCAGTACTCGTCTGACTGCTGGCACTGGCCCAATACCCATGATGCTTGGTATTAAGAGCGGTATAAATGTACGAATCTCTGCCGTGTGAATGGATGCGAGTTCAAAGGTACGCTCGGCGGGATCCCGCCCTACGCTCAAGGCAGGTATCCGGTGTTTTTCACGAGCCTCAAAGTGTGACGTCAGATGTTCGGGCTAAGTTGCAATGTACGTGTCAACCACTTTTGGGAAAAAATGCCTCACCTGGTTAAACTGTAGAGGATAGCAGCATTGTACTGATGTAGAGGATGTCCTCATAACAGTCGTATGTACCGTAATTTTCGGATTATAAACCACGGTTTATACAATGATTTTGACCTTTTTTTGAACTCCTTCGGGTTATGCGCCAGGCGGCTTATATGCCGACATATTAATATTGTAGAAAGAAAAAAAACAGCGTACATTTTTTTAAGAAAGATCGTTTGTAAAATATTCTAAAAGCAAACACAAAACAGACAGGAAAAATCATACACCACCAAACTCACTCTGAAAATTCTTTTAAAAAAACATTTTATGCACCACCAACCTTGTCCGCTGTACAAGGCCTTGCCTCGCTTTTATTCCTAGATGAATGGGTCACAAAAAGTCCCATTTCTACTTCATAGTTTTTTAAGGAAATCCGTCTGTTCAACAAGACCGTTTTTTTGTCCATATTTATGTACACTTTGAACATCAAAATGATGTTAGTTAGTCCAGCGGCTTTTGAAAATAATTGTCATCCTTGGACCCATCATATAATCCGTAATGTCACACAATATAGTGGGGTCGATCACAAGGCACGATTGTGAGTACGAGGTACGCGGTTTATACGCCGGGCGGCTTATAATCCGAAAATTACGGTAGCCACAATTCGGATAACCTTTAAATAGTTTAATATCACACCCATTAGGTGAATTTCCCATTAGGCATAAACAAAAAAATTGTTATGTTGGCGTAACCCGACCGACCCTAAAAAAACGACCGACCCTGGATATTTTTATTTATTTTCAACTTTTTTTCCCCCAGCTGAAGTTTTGTCAATGATTAAAAAAACAATTTCCCTACCACAAAACGAAGCCGAAAGTGAGAAAAAAACCTGACACCCTTTTCTTTATATTTTAATGTCAGCCCCAGACACTCTCCAGCCCTGGGAGAATGATTGACACTCCTATTGAGATCCAATTACGTCTTATCTTAATCCTCTGCAGTTTGTTATACATTGTTTCAGTTATACTCTCCTTCAATCAAACCACAAGCCGCATGTGCTATGTCTTTGTAGTTTTATGACCTGGTTCTGTGACCCTTAAGAGTGGGTATAGTGTTCTATTAAACCTGGAGAGTGTGTTGACATTTGCTGGCTTAAAGTTTTGATTTGAAGGTAGAAACAGGTAAACAGTTAACTGGAATTCACAAGTTTCGTTTCACTGTTGGAAAAAAAAAAAAGAAAAAAAAAAAAAAATCCCGACCTCCCTACCCTATTTTTTCTGGCCCGTTACGCCAACATAACAATTTTTTTTATGCCTTAGCCAAAATCTCTAGATTCTACTCACCTTTTTTCACTGTGACTCTTATCAACTGTTTTCATTAAAGTAGTTGTAATACGTTCGCCCTGGAACCCACTTTCCCAAGACCAGCGATCCTCAGCCACAGACCTACTATTGGTGTCAAACGTACCAAAATACTGAAGAGCAGAGAGAAAGTTCCATTCGACTTCTCAAGATATATTTGGTTGATTTTTATGATTCAAAGTTACTTTTATGATTAACATTTAACACTGTTGCCCAAAACTTCACATTATAAGCAAGAACCTGTGAAATTTGGTTGATATTTGTGTCAGTAAACTCACATGCAGTGACACCCTATAAAACCACATGTTTACGCCTCATGAACTTTTGATCAGATGAGAAAGATCATGTTTAAAACTGCTCATTCCCAAACCGGTGAGTACCGACCCGAGTCATAGGCAAACTCGGGTCTGCTTTTATAATGGGTGATTCACATAATGCCAACGGAGTAACCTTTTTAAAGGGTCTATGTATACGTTTAGTAATGACTCTGAAAATGGATGGCATTAAAAACTCACTTGGTAAGAAGTACAGCAGCTTTGGATAGTATAATGCATTTTGAGAAACTTTTCAATTCAAAGTACTGCGGTTATAGAAAAAGATATCACTTTTTATCCCCCAAATATAAATCTGAGAAGCGTTATTGACAGTAACGTTTCTCAGATTGTGTATTCCAATTGCAGATTATTCTTCCTGCGTGGACATAACCGCTCCAGATGATTTTCGGCAATATCACAAAAAAACTACCACCTTTTGAAATGAAATTTTCACAGGTTAGGTTTATGGTACATGTATATATCTACAACTATCACTATTTAGGATTGAAACAGACAGTGGGTTCCAATTTCCAAACGTAAACAATCCCTTTAAAGCACCAATTCTTCTTTGTCTCTTTTACATGTAGCTGTCAGTACTATGGATACCTCGATGAATCCAATGTCAAAGGACTACGTCCCATTCACAAACAGAACTTTTTCATTTGGGCCCGGGCAATTGGTGTTGACGGTCCGCGTCAATCTGACTGACAACACGGAACCTGAGGATACAAAATTCTTTTTCTTGGAGTACTCGGTGATCGGAGGGAACGGCAGACCTCCCGGGCAAGTTGAGATTGAAATTCTGGACGATGATTACCTGATTCTACCAGATGGTCCCGGGTTTGGAGATCTGACTCCATGTAAGTGACAATGATGTTAAGTGTTGATCCAATACTGTGAATTTTGCTGGGATATCTCAGCAGAATTCAAGGTTCAAAGTTCATTTTATTTCCACAGTATCAAACGCAAAAAGGCAATATCAATCAATCAAAAGAAATCATTACAAAATGCAAAGAAAATGTTTCACAACATACATTTTTGTAGGTTTTGAAGAACTAGATGCATCGTATCGTACACGTTTGGTAATGGCTCAAAACAAACATAAGCATCCAAATTTTCACAGGCTTGTTATTTTATGCATATGTTGGGATACACCAAGTGAGAACACTGGTCTTTGACATTTTTATGGCATGCATTGAGATTGAAAAGTAATGTTAAGTGAACCGTCTCAATGCACATGCATGTTTACAAAGAATAATTAACTGGTTTATTTCCATTGTTGTTACTGTTATCATTAGTTTACAGTTTCAGGTTGAATGGCTTCTGACTGGCGACCTCGAACAAAGATATTGACAAAATAGGGAGACCACCAACATTAGGGCTAGACACCTCAGTTGGTATATAGAGCAATGGCACATTAATCTGGTTAAAGTCCCGCTCTAGTAAATTTTCTTTTGTTCAACTCAAAAAAATTTAAAATTTTCCCAGTCAGTTTCTCTTTGTGGTTTTATTACTTGATGTTATTATTTGTATTATTTATTTGACTATTGGGATACAAGAAAACAAAATTCAGGCAGTCTAAATAACTGTAAATTGTAATGCAAGGAAATCTGTCGTGTAAATTTGAAGCCCTGCCACAAAAGCTAGGTATTGAATTTGTTGTACCCTGTTGTTCGTAATGAGTTTCCATATCCTTGGCCCAATTTCATAGAGCTGCTTAAGCACAAAAAGTAGCTAAGCGCAAAAAAATTTTGCTTACCAGAATTAGGTCACCAGCCAAACTACCATGTCACGTGTACAATTTGTGACTGGTATCCTGCTCATTTCTGCTTAACAAAAAATTGTTAAGCAATATTTTCTGCTTAAGCAGCTCTATGAAATTGGGCCCTTGTCTCGAAGGCATAGTTTCTTCGCATGGTAACCTACCACTTGAACACTTGTTGCCATTCTTACCTTTAGCATATGTTATGTTTGCTGGTACCCTGCCTTACGTGACGAATGAAAGTAGAAGAGTGGTTCAAATCCCGATATATCGCATCGGCAACTTGAACAGAACTACTGAAATAGGTGAGTGGTTCAACATTGAGCGGGGGAACGTGGGGAGGGTATATTTATTGTCACATGGCCCAAGCCTTTTTGCCGGGATTGTAGTGCACAATAAAAACCTGGGATAGTCTAGTTGGTATTTGTAAACATGTGACTTCTGCAGGGTTCGAATTTGGGGGGAAAATCCACAAGACAGCAGGGGTTAATTGTCACTCAGAATTTTCACCGTACAAGAATTTGTTTTACCAGACAAGAATCAAAAAAGAAAAAAGGCAAGACAAGACCAAAATCAAAATGACACCACAGTTTTTTACAAACATGTATTTTGGACAAACACAAGGGTTTTTCTCATTTGTCCTAAAGGTATCGTTTGGTAATGACTCAAAACAAACATTAGCATAAAAACTTACTTGGTAACAAGCAACGGAGAGCTGTTGATAGTATAAAACATTGTAGGAAACGACTCCCTCTGAAGTAACGTAGTTTTTGAGAAAGAGGTAATTTCTCACTAAAATAATAAAAACTTCTTGCAAGAAGTTTTTATTCCTATCTGAAAGCACACAAATTTGTACAACAAGGGTGTTTTTTCTTTCATCATTTTCTTGCAACTTCGATGACCAATTGAGCCCAAATTTTCACAGGTTTGTTATTTTATGCATATATGTTGGGATACACCAAGTGAGAACACTGGTCTTTGACAATTTCCAAACGTGTTCAGTGCCTTTAAAGAAAACAAGTTTTTTTTTACAGAAATCCACACTTCGGATGGAATTGCGTTGGAGGGCGAGGACTACCAGGCAGTGAATAACAGTTCCTTCACTATGACACCAGGCATAGATTTCCACCAATTTAGCATTCCCATCAGGCAAGATGTAATATACGAAGAAACGGAGGAGTATTTTCTTGTCACGCTGAGCGTTCTCGTCGGCGGACAGCTTGGCCGTCCCAACGAAGAGACTGTCAGAGTTAACATCAGGCCAGACCAAAGTCAAGGTACTTTATACTACTACTACTACTACTAATAATAATTTTACTTATACCGGCGCATTTTCAATATTAAAAAGAAAAATTTGCAGTGAAAAAAAAGAAAAAAAAAAAGAAGGTTTTTTCAGGGATTGTATTGTTTGATCATTTACTCATATTCAAATTTCTGCAATAATAACCAATTGGGATTATTCCAGTGCTATTCATTTAATTAATTCTGGTTGTGAAGCCAAGGACTCTCAGAAAAGTGAACTTAATCACTGTACTAGGCCAATAACCCAATGGAGAAAAGACCGTACAAGGAAGGAAGTTTCAGTTTTAGTTGTGGGAGGAAAACCCCAGAGAATTATTCCAGGGAAAACCCACGCAGTGAGGTAGGGACTGAAAACCCAATCCACGTAGTATGGAAGGCGAGGAAAGATACCACTATACGCCAACCCAACCACTACTGTGACATGTGAGAGATTTCAGGCCGATATAATGATAATAATAATAAAGAGAGATTTATAAAGCGCAAACAGTAGCAGATGGGTTCCGCCTTAAGGCGCTGAATACAAGCAAAAATGGATTAAAAAACATTGATTAAATTAAAAACGATAATAAAAAAAAGGGAAAAAAAGAAGAAGATATAGTTCTCTGGGTTTGGTGTGATCTTTTTCGATGTGTTTATTTTGTTGTACCTGTCTGCATTTCGTTGTAGATATTTTGATCTCACTTGACCTCAGCCGATACGAAGCCGTGGAGGGAGATACTGTTTTAATTGAAGTGTTACGAGAATTGGCTTCACCCACCAATGTAATGACGTCTGTGGGTAAGAAGTCTGGTCACCTGTGAAATGAGGCCTAATAAAAATAAATGTTTGTTTCCAGGAACATGCTCTGAAACATTTGGGATGGTAGGTTGGGAAAACATTTTATTTAAAAAAAACAACAACAATATTCTGGAAAAAATATTCAGTTTTAAAATGCAGTATCATAAAGTATATCAGGCCCCTAACTCAATAGCCTTGTCCAAGGCTCTTTACTCAAGCACCCCGCTCTGAATAGCGTTGGACGACGAACTGCATAGATACATTCATGTATGTACTGTCACGGTACTGCGTACTTGATATACAGTACTTGATACCGTGGGGTATATCAAATGCGCAGTACCGTGACTATGTATCTATCATAGAGCTTATATAGCTCTATGGTATATATGCAGTTTGTCGTCCAATGCGCGCTATCTATCATAGAGCTTATATAGCTCTATGGTATCTATGTAGTTCGTCGTCCAATGCGCGCTATTCAGAGCGGGGGGGGGGGGGGGTGCTTGAGTAAAGGGCCTTGTACAAGGCTACTAACTCAACTGCATGCTCTTTTCAGGGTCTTATCCAAATAGTATTAGTATCCATGTCGTAAGCTTAATAAATAAAATGCGCTGATGCCTGTCGCAGAGCCGCGCCGGCAAAAAATAGAAATCATAGTACAAACTTGTTGCCAGAATTCTCGGAAAAGCGGATAGGAATAATGATCTCCACAAAATGTTATTTCTCAATAGATATCCCGTATGTTTAGACTGGAAGCTTACGAACAGCGGTTAGAAAATATATTTTATTTTGCCACAAACGTTGATAGCATTTTTACGGTCGCAAGGTTTTTGCATGGACGGTCGGGTTACCGGAAACAAACAATTATTTGTATTAGGCCTGATGATCACACTGGGGCACCGTAATGTGCGTTTTTCTGATCGCACGGAAAACAGCACCCCAGGTTGATGATAGATCCCCTTCAAAAAAAATAGCACCCTCAAGAATCCTCTTTCCCATTCTGAAAACTGTGTGGCCGTGCGATCTTTATATTTTGTTTTACGACTATTTTTCTGAAGTGATTTAAACCGGTCGCTTAGCTGTTAATCCTTTCAGCCCCAATGGCGACTTTAGTCGACTGTGCACTATACCCTGCTTGAGCCCCAATGGCGACTTTAGTCGCCCAAGATAACACACAAAAAGCACTCAAGCCTGAGCACAAAGGCCATTTGTTAAACAGCTGTGGTTTTGTCCATGTTCACCCTCCATACCCAAGCTTACCATCATTGGAAAGAGAAAGAGCGGATCTTTCCAATGATGGTAAAATATAACGGTGTTGGTATTATGCAATCACTTCAAATTGGAGTGGAAAGATCCGAAATGCCAAACACCTATAGAGCGCCATATGGTTGTGTGCAAAAAAGTGTTTGGATTTACAGAACACACTTGGGAAACAAAGACCAAGAACTTGGACATTTATTGGCTGATTTCAATGATTTTTAAATTATATGAAAAGAAATTCAATAAGTAAGAGAATTGTTTAAAACTTATTATGCTCTAAAATAAAAATCTTCAAGGTAATAATAGAGTTTGTAAAACCGATCTTTGAAAAAAGCTTCCTGTTGTGTGAGAATGTGTGCTTCACGCTGGAGTGGTCAAAGAACGTGGGCCCCAGCAGTTGTTTATGTCAAAAGAACTTGGGGCTGAAAGGGTTTAAGAGTATAATAACTAACTACTAAAAATTATCTGAGAACAACTGCTTCATGAGATGCATTGAAGCTAAGTAAGAATTTCTAAACAATTCTATTAACGGTAGTCATTTAAAATGCTTTTTATAACTTCAGATTTACGTACCATTTCGGACACTGCTTTGGCTGGTTATGACTTTGTCAATTCCTCCCAACAAGTTGATTTCCTAGCGAATGAGACAGTTAAAACAATTTCCATAAGACTCCTGAATGACCCCTTCATGGATTCCGTCTCTAAAGTATTCCGTGTCGAGCTGAGGAACGCAGTTAATGGTATTTTGACTGAACCGTATTCTGCCATTGTGACCATCTTGGACGACAGTACAGGTTAGAGATAAATTGACACACTTTTCTCAAAATATTTCCCTTTGCTTCTAATCGTTCCGGTAATTTACCCAAGGGCCGGGATCCTCAATGGCCTAAAAGGTTTAGATGGATAGAAGACAGTGAAGAAATGTGTTACTTTGTAGAAAATCCACGAGCAGTCGAGCTAGCACGCCGAACTCAAGCTCTTGTGTTTCTCTGATCAGCAGAGTGGGGGTTCGAGTCCTGTTTGTGACACTTGTGTCAAGACTTCTGACCATTATTGCTGCATCCTTTGGATGGGCGGTAAAGCTGTTGTTCATGTGTGTTGTGTATTGCACTTAAAAGTACCCAGTTACACTTATCTTTATTAGAGGGGGTGGGATGTGCCTGGGTGGTTCTGGCAGTTGCTTCTGAGTGCGCCAAAGCACCACTTACAACGTGCATGCTTTTTTATCCTTTCTTCTTTTTTAATGAAATATCGCCTAACATCACCAGGCCGGAAGGCCACTTCAAGGTGAGGGCTACACTTACTGATTTGGGCTGTTGACCCAAATCAACTGCCACCAGGGGCACGTTGCCACCTACTCCTATGGCTGAAACAGGGTTACCCCCTTCACAGTCCGTAAGGATGTAGGCATGGGTATCATTCACTAGGAGCCTGGCTGGTAGAGCAGAATGCACTATACCCTACCAACTTTTTACAAAGCAATTATGGTTAAGTGCCTTGCTGAGGGGCACATTAGTGTCATGACCCACTATCGAACCCACACTCTGCTGCTGACAACACCAGAGCTTGGGTCCGGTGAACCATAGAGAAAGGACCACTCTATGGGTGAACTAGACCGCTCGGCCACGACACGCAAACTGCTACATAAATGGTTCTCGAATAACTTCATAAAAACTTTAAAAGCTGTTTTTAAAAAGTGTTTCTCTTTGTTCAAGCACCTACATGTATGAGCAGCATATTGGTGGATACGTTTGCTATATAAGACTCCAATATTATATTATTATTTGTATTTATTATTTGTATTTTATTTTGTGATATATTGTAGAATACACCACGCTGGTACCCACAAGACCGGAACCAGGGGTGCCAGCATCCAGCTCCGTCATACCCATAGTTATCGGTGTCATTGTCGGGGTCATTGTGATATTCGGCCTTGTCTTGGTCTTCCTTTACTTCTGCTGCAAGAGACGGGCAGCGAGACCCAAGGAGGAGTCCGATGGGGGAGATGTTCCGCTGGCCACTAGCCGCACGGTTGGTGTTATATATATTCTGGCTGAATTCTTTTCTGCGTGGTAGAACACAAAGGGTGTCAATAGGGTCATTGTTGTCAGGGCGGCAGACTCTCCAATTATGAGTGCCACAAGGTTTTGTTCTGGGACCAGTTTTGTTTTCTCTTTACATGGATCCACTCGAGGACATTATCACCCGCCATGGTCTTAATTGTGTAATTTATGCTGATGATTGTCAGCTTTACATTTCTTGTGGCTCTCGTGCTAATTTTTCTTGTGTGACTCAAATTGAGTCCTGCGTTGACGAAATCCGTTGCTGGATGCGAACAAATATGCTTGCCTTAAACGATAGCAAGACTGAAATCTTGTGGTTTTCTTCACGCTTCAAAGATTCCAGTCTGCAGGACGTAAAGACATATGTGCGGATAGGTGATGTCCGTATTATGGCCTCTGACACTGTTCGTGATCTAGGGGTGGTACTTGACTCGAGTGGCACCATGAATGCTCATATATCTAATGTGTGTAGGGTTGCATCTCACTCCCTCTGGCGGATTGGTAGATTAAGGAAATTTTTGGACCAATCTAGTACTGAAAAACTTATACATGCATTTGTTACTTCTCGGTTAGATTATTGCAATAGCTTATACTTTGGTTTATACAATTATCAATTTGAGAAGTTACAACATATTCAAAATGCTGACGCCCATCTTTTTATTAGGAAACGGTTTGATCGCCGTTCAGATATGACACCAGTTCTTTTTGATTTACACTGGCTTCCAGTCAAAGTTCATGTTGAGTATAAAATCGTCTGTGTTATTTTTAAACTTATTCATCACGGTAAATCGGCCCCTCGCTATCTCTCAGAATTAATTTCAATTTACGTTTCTCATATTCGTACTAGAAGTTGTGTTGGTGTCAAACTTAATTATTCCTTAGTTGGCCCAAAGCCTAGCAAATCCTATGGGGATCGGGCTTTTTCTATTTGTGCTCCTACTCTTTGGAATAATTTACCCATTCATTTGAGGATTATCACCAACTTTGATATTTTTAAAACTCATCTCAAAACATTTCTTTTTAAAAGACATTATCTTTGAATTTGTGCGTTTTTTTTTTCATTGCCTGTTCTGTGGTGTAATATTGTTGATTGTCTCAAATAGGTGTATGTGTTTGTTAGTTTTTATCGTTCTTTTTGTACAATGTTATTTTGCTGTATTTAGCTTCTCTTTTAGCTTTATGTTTATAATGTAAAATACTGTTCAGCGTTTTGAGATTTTTTTATTATGTAAGACGCTATATCAAAAATATATTATTATTATTATTATTATTATATAGACGAATCCATGCGAAAAAGCATTACATGAAACTTTCATTTAACGGTATTGTACACTTTTGGTAACAGCTCAAAATCAGTGTCCACATTTTGTGTGATTTAACATATGCATGAACAAACAAACCTGTGAAAGTTTGAGCTTAATTGGTCATCGAGGTCACGAGAAAATAGTGAAAAGAGACCTTATGTGATAAAAGAGTTTGTAAAAATGGCTTTTGAACGAAAGCTTTCTGTTGTGTAAGAATGTGTGCTTCACGCTTGAGTGGTCAAACAATGCGATCACCAGTAGTTGTTTATGTCTGAATAATTCGGTATTGAAAGGGTTAAACTTGCCAACTGTCTTAAACTGATCTGTCGTACCAACCCTGTTCTGTGCTATACGTATTCTATTGCATCCCTCTGAGGTCAACTGCTATTTCATTTTACTTTCAGGTTGCTCGTGATAACTCCTATTTGAATCCTCGCTTCTCCCAAGGGCGGGGTACGCTTGCCCCCATGTCCAGCGTTGATCCGGAGACCAAAGAGTTTCCACGTGATCAGCTGCGGTTTTATGAGGAGATTGGCGCGGGGGCGTTTGCCGTCGTGTACCGTGTTGAAGCTTTGGGCATTCACAGGCCGGGGCTGGTGTCTACTGTTGCTGTCAAGATGCTTAAAAGTGAGCTAGACGGAAGAAAATATTCCGATTACAAATAATTAATCTGATAAGTCACTCTTTAAAGGTATCGTACACGTTTGGTAATGACTCAAAACAAATATTAGCATAAAAACTTACTTGGTAACAAGCAACGGAGAGCTGTTGATAGTATAAAACATTGTAGGAAACGACTCCCTCTGAAGTAACGTAGTTTTTGAGAAAGAGGTAATTTCTCACTAAAATAATAAAAACTTCTTGCAAGAAGTTTTTATTCCTATCTGAAAGCACACAAATTTGTACAACAAGGGTGTTTGTTCTTTCATCATTTTCTTGCAACTTCGATGACCAATTGAGCCCAAATTTTCACAGGCTTGTTATTTTATGCATATGTTGGGATACACCAAGTGAGAACACTGGTCTTTGACAATTTCCAAACGTGTTCAGTGCCTTTAATAATAATTGTAATAAATGGATATTGCGCGAGTTATTATGGCGGCACATGAAAAAATTACTGTCATTATGGTGTACACGTCTGCACAAGAGTCAAAGTACAATGCCCTGGGGGGTGGGGGGGGGGGGTCAAAGTCATTCCTAGACTGGACCATTCCACATATCTAAGAGGGGGATCAGGTCCAAGAGTTGTGTTAGTTTTTGTTTTAGAGGGGCTGAACAGTATTTTCACTCATATATTGTGCACAAAACGAGCAAAACACTGATGATTGCTTCTATACACCCAGGAGTAGATGGAATTACGTTGATGTTTCTCCGACTTCTTGGTTGCCCTGTGAACACTCATGCATGGCTATATACCCTATGAGCTTGTGACTAAATAGACATCTGCCCCACTACAGGCCTGTCAATTTTGGCGTATCATGGCCGAGCGGGTTGGTTCACCCGCAGCTAAGTTCTAGTGTGGCTATGCTGACCGGCAAGACTGTTTATGTAGTTCTGGGTTTTTTTGTCTTAATAATAATAATAATAATAATAACAAGTTCTTATATAGCGCATTTTACAATAAACGGCTCAATGTGCTTTACATTAGTGCCCTGGTCATTGGGCCAATAACACTCCTTTAACCTTTCTTAGCTCCCTGGGGAGTATACAGCCCTGGGCAACCGTGGCGCTCCGAAGGCTTTTTCAAACACAATATCAACCTCTACCCTCGCAGGTACCCATTTATACTCCTGGGTGAAGAGAAGCAATTATACTTAAGTGTCTTGCTCAAGGACACAAGTGCCATACCGGGATTCGAACCCACAACCTGATGACTAATCACCAGAACTTGAATTCGATGCTCTTAACCGCTCGGCCACGACACCCTACAAAGTCCTAGTCCTCTGTTTGTGTTTGTTTCTGTTTGTTTAAGTGTTTGCTAATTATTCTTTGTAAACATGCATGTGCATTGAGACCTCCTATTATATTTTGTTCATTGGTGGCTCGACTCGACCACGGACCTCCACGGTTCACTTAACATTACTTTTGAATCTCAATGCATGCCATAAGGGACCATTGCCTACAAGCTTTGCTTCGTAAATGGATCCCTCTGCAGTGTCACGTTTGTTTTGCATCTAGTTCGTCAAACCTATGTTGTGAAACATTTACTTTGCATTTTGTAACGATTTCTTTTGATTGATTGATATTGCCTTTTTGCTTTTGATACTGTGGAAATAAAATGAACCTTGAACCTTGAACCTTGAACCTTGTCATTGGGATTTGGGTTCGAAATCCCAGTCATGACACTTGTGTCCCTTGAGCAAGACACTTGAACTGTATTTGCTTCTCTTCACCCAGGAGTAAATGGGGAACCTGTGAGGGGCAGAGATGGTTTTTGCGATTGCTCGTTTTATAGCTTGGTGTATGCAAAGATGATATTATAGAAGGATTTGGGAAGCTTTTTGTCATATTATTTTATTTAAATGTTGTATTTTTTTATTCAGAGACCGCATGTGAGACGGACAAGTCCGACTTCATGAAGGAGTTGAACGTCTTCAAGATGCTGGATAGGCATGACAATGTCATGTCACTACTGGCGTGCTGCACAACAGAAGGTATCTCAAGTTTTTTACTTTGTATGGACCCATGGGGAACGTCACGTGGTGCTTACTTCGAAAGTGTCCTTAATAATAATAATTAAGATATTTATGACGCGTATAACATATCCACCCAAAGGGTGCTCTAAGACGCTCACAAGTAAAAAAAGTAATTAAATATGACGTGTCATTTGCTGGTTATACATGCAAAGCTTCAAACATCACGTAGAAGTCAACGTTCTCCAGAAGACGGTCAGAGTTTACTGATCGAAAGGTCGAGCAGAAACCGGCCCTTCTCAGAGCCACCATTACTCAAAAGAGATTTCTTACGCAAACCTTACTTACTGCAGTACTTCCACCATGCACATAGCTTAAAATCTTATCTTAGAAGTAAACAATTTTGTGTTCTCCGCAGAGCCTCTGTACATCATCTTGGATTACATGCCCCACGGTAACCTGCAGTCGTACCTCCAGCGGGTACGAACCGGCAAAGAGAGGGACCATCCGGGGTATTTGGACGCCACTCAGCGCATCATCCAACCGGAGGAAGTTCTACTGTACTCCTCACAGGTGGCACGAGGAATGGAATACTTAGCGTCGAAAGAGGTTGGTGTTGGGGGTCACTTCACACTCTCGACATGGCAAGAGACTGAGTCTTTGCCCCACGGTCAGAGAGAATTTTGCTCAGTGGCGTAAAACTTTGTCAGAAATTGGGAGAGAGGGGTGTGTTGCATGTCATGGCCGAGCGTTCAAGCTGGTGTTTCTGATCAGCAGAGTGTGGGTTCGAGTCCCGGTCTTGACAATTATGTCCTTAAGCAAGACACGTATTATTGCTTCGTCCTTTGGATGGGATGTACAATCTTTCATGTCACCTCAGTTGAAGAAAACTGGACTAAAAATTGTGGAAATATTTTATATTTTCATATATTTGTTTCTTTAGTGTGTACATCGAGATCTTGCAACGAGGAACATTTTGCTAGGTGAGGATCATGTCTGCAAGGTGTCTGATTTCGGATTGGCAAGGGATGTAGCAGGAGAACAGCAGTATGAAATGAAGTCAAAGGTCAAACTTAAATTCCTTAAATGTCGTTGCATATAAAATTGAGTTTGAAAGTGCGAAAGCGCTTTATCTTTGTTAAAACACACAAAACATTTAGGTGCTTGAGATAAATTTGTTTTGCATCATTCCGATCCTTAAAGAACTCCACTGGCTCCCACTACCAAAGCCAATTGAATACAAAATCCTCAAACTTGTCTGTGAAGCACTCCACGACTCTGCACCAACCTACACGTGGCGTGTCGTGGCCGAGCGGATAAGAACACCGAACTCAAGCTCTGGTGTTTCTGATCAGCAGAGTGTGGGTTCGAATCCCAGTCGTGACACTTGTGTCCTTAAGCAAGACACTTAACCACATGCTTCGTCCTTCGGATGGGATGTTAAGCCGTAGGTCCCGTGTGTTGTGTAATGCACGTAAAAGAACCCAGTGCACTTATCGAAAAGAGAAGGGGTTCGCCCCGGTGTTCCTGGTTTGATCGGCAGCATATTGCGCCACAGCACCTTGTAAACCATTACATGGTGCTATGTAAAAGACTTGGTCTCATACTTCAAAAACATAGCTCCACAATACCTTGCAGGAAAATAATGAACGTTAAAAGCGCCTTGAGTGTCACTGAGTGACGGATATGTGCGCTATATAAGAAGCCACTATTATATTATATTATTACATCAAAGATCTTCTTCAAATAAGGCGCTGGTGCCGTTCTGCTGCCTCAACCCGACTCGTTGTACCTCAATCTTGTAACCACCCTCTATGGCGACCGTACAATATATCTCACATTGCACCAGTCTTATGGAACAAGCTAGTTCCCAGCGACATCAGAAACATTCACTCGCTCAACACATTTCAAACTCAGTGAGAAACTTCTGTTTACTGCAAGTTTTTAACACTCCTTTTTTGGTGTAATTTTTTGGCAAAGAGATTGATACTTTGTAGTATCTTTTCTGTAGCGTTTTGAGTAAACTTTTATTAGAAAGTGCGCTGTAAAAGTTGTATTAATATTATTATGTAGCGTTTCTCATGGAAGATACAACTATTTTACATGTCGTTCCTGTCATTCAATGTATGTTGTTATAAATTTGAAATACAGCATTTTTGCACCGACACAACGATTCAATAAAAGTGTTTGTTTGTTCATTGGAGTTTCCAAAGGTAGTTCCATGAAATGCTTTGAAAACATCTTAAGAGGAAAAGTTTGTCATCTGCATAAACTTTCATACCAAAACATAAATGTTTTTATTGCTAATTGTTGAGTCTTCAACTCTGGTATTCCATTTGTCTTTACAGGGCAGAGTACCAGTACGATGGCTGGCTCCAGAGTGTTTGCTCCACAACACATACACCTCCCAGAGTGACGTCTGGTCGTTCGGAGTGCTGATGTGGGAGCTAGTGACGCAAGGTATAAAAATGAAATTTGTGACACTCCGCCAAACCCCCCCCCCCCCAAAAAAAAAAAAAAAAAACCCAAAAAAAACCCCAAATGCCCCCCAAAAAACCAGCAAAAACAAAACCAAACAACCAAAACAGTGGAGAGAATCTAACACGATCAATACCTATTTTTCTTTCAAATTTTTATTTTCCTTATTGTTCCAAATCATCAAAAATCCTGTTCAGGAGGTTGTTTGACTTGAGAGCGCTGGAACAGACACACTGATCTTCTACCACTCAAAACATTTGGGTATTTTTACTAACCACAGGGTGGAGTATTTTGGGAGGGGTACTTCTTGCCAAAGATGTTGTTGTTTTCTTTCTTGTTATCGGAGATGAATATTACCATGATTGCTGTGTCCTTCGAATGGGACGTTAAGCCGTAGGTCCCGCGTACTAGGATTGGTAGTGCCCGTAAAAGAACCCAGAACACTTATCGTGGAAGAGTAGGGGTTTAACCCCGGTGTTTCTGGTTCACATAGCACGCACCCTTGTTTACAGATTTCCTCAGGCTTGCGAGCTACAGTGATTAAGTTCACTTATGAGGCATCCTTGGCTTTACCAGAAATACATAAATAATAAGTATTAATAATTATATTTTATTCCCCTTCAGGCTCACACCCCTATCCCGGGATGTCCTCCCAGCAGGTCATCAAACAGGTGCAGCACGGATACCGCCTCCCTAAGCCGGACTGCTGCAGTCAGGAGATGTAAGTAGAGCTTGCCTCCAGGCTCAGGAATGTTGTGGCGTGGGCTCCAGCTTCTTATAGGGGCATCAGGGCTGGAATCTAATTGAAAAATCCACTAGACGGCAAGGGCTTGTATTGCTCAACATTTTTACTGGACCAGAATTGTTTTCACAAGACCACAATCAAAATGAAAACGAACTATACTAAACTGCTTTTGTTTGACCAAGCACTAAAAGAAGATTTATCTCATTTTGTCAGTGGTGTAGCTACACGTTTTAGAAAGAATATGCCATAATGCACAAGCGCCATCTTAAAAATTAGCGCTATGTATCTTAAGAGAGGTTTGCGGTAACACCATGTGAATATCTCTTTTGAGTAGTGTTGGTTCTGAAAAGAACCGGTTCTTTTCAGAACCAACACTACTCATTAGCGTTGGTTCTGAAAAGAACCAGTTCTTTTCAGAACAACACTACTCAAAAGAGACATTCACATGGTGTTACCGCAAACCTCTCTTAGTTATACCTCCACCATGCAAAGTTTCAAATCCTACTTGCTATGTATCTTGGGAAACTGAGTACAGTTAAAAAAAAAAGCTGCCAATATGGACGCTGTGCTGTAGTTTACATGTAACTATGCCAGGTTTTATGGTTGTGTACTGCATTGCTTCAAAATCAGCACGCCATGATGGTTGCCGGTGTTGCTTGGACTCGGATTTCACCCAGAATCCTCTGCGCGTCGATCATGCGCATTGGGACACAAGTATGGGCCATTGGGGTGGAAGGGGGGGCGGGATTGTGATGTATAGAACCGTTCATTTATGAATTTTTTTGATCACCTTTTTGGAGGGGGGGGGGGACACACAAGGATACTGAATGCCATTGCCAAGTCAGAAAGTTGTCTGACTTCCTGAGAAGACCGGATTTTGTCGGGATTTGAGACTATTTTAGTACCAGGGGAAACACTGTTTGACACGAGTTGTTTCTTTACACTTGGTTTGACAGCTATGACATAATGTACAGTTGTTGGAAAGATGACCCCGAAGACCGGCAAACATTCCAGAGTGTTCGCAAAAGCATCGAGGACATGCTGAGTAACGCACAGGTGAGTGTCAAGAGAGGGCGGGCTTTCAATTGATATCGCAGCCATAGACTTTTTCGCAAATACTCAGTACGCGGTCATTTGCCGTGGAATGAGGTGCATGCTGGTCTAGTTAGCGACACATTTTGATCGCTAACTAGACCAGCATGCACCTCATTCCACGGCTAACGTATTTGCAAAGTAGTCTATGTGCACCTATTTTTCCCCTCCCGATTCTCTTTTTTGGTATCAGCCTGTTTTGTTGGGTTTTTACTGTCTCAAAACAGGGCTGTCTACAACTCCGGGGTCACCAAAAGGTTGAAATTTCATGATCATTTCAACATACCTCCTTTCATTCCTTTGTATTGTTAATTGTTGATTGTTGTAATATTTATTGTTGTAAAGCGTTGTGGTAGCTTTCTGCGTAAAAACGGTATTTAAGTGCTTAGATGATTATTATATTATTATTATTATTATTCTTATTTATTTGTTATTGTATAAAAAGGGTTACCTCTTGATGGACTGTTTCCAAGAGAACGACTACGTTTACATATCACCGGGTCAAGAATCTGATGATGAAGACGGACTGAATGACACCAGAACCCCAGGGAAAACTAACGGCAAAGACAAACTCACTGAGTAACATTGGAAACGTATCAGACAACCACTGAGTAAACACTGGAAGTAACAAACCAACACAGTTACACTGGAAGTGTATCAAAAATTTACTGAGTAACACTGGAAGTGTATTGCAAAACCACTGAGTAACACTGGAAGTGTATTAGAAAACCACTTAGTAACACAAAGGGTATTGCAAAACCAATGAGTAACACTGGAAGCAACAAAACCACACAGTTACACTGGAAGTGTTTAAAAAAATTACTGAGTAACACTGGAAGTGTATTGCAAAGCCACTGAGTAACCCTGGAAGCAACAAAACCACACAGTTACACTGGAAGTGTATTAAAAAATTACTGAGTAACACTGGAAGTGTATTGCAAAACCATTGAGTAACACTGGAAGTGTATTAGAAAACCACTTAGTAACACAGAAAGTGTATTGCAAAACCAATGAGTAACACTGGAAGCAACAAAACCACACAGTTACACTGGAAGTGTATTAAAAAATTACTGAGTAACACTGGAAGTGTATTGCAAAACCACTGAGTAACACTGGAAGTGTATTAGAAAACCACTTAGTAACACAGAAAGTGTATTGCAAAACCAATGAGTAACACTGGAAGCAACAAAACCACACAGTTACACTGGAAGTGTATTAGAAAAGTACTGCGTAACACTGGAAGTGTATTGCAAAATCACTGAGTAACACAAGAAGTGTATAAGAAAACCACTGAGTAACACTGGAAGTGTATTGAGTAACAGTGAAGTAATGAAACGGAAGTGTATAAACAAATTACTTAGTAACACTGAAAGTGTAATGCAAAACCACAGAGGAACACTAGAAGTGTAGACAAAAAACCAGACTGGAAGTTTATTGCAATTTTTGAATTATATATATTTTTTTACTTGTTGATGACATTGACTCAGTGCTTATTATAGTTTAGTCTGAAGTTTGTATTTTTTTTGCATTGGTCAAGTTGGGTTTTTTACTTAATAATTATTTAGATTGAGGTTTTACCTTGTGCAAATACTGTTCCAGGATGTACCGTAGAATTACCAACTTTAGTAGAACTTATAAGATGGGGCCCCAGCTAGAACCTGGGCCAAAATTCCAGTGGGCCAAATTTCATGGCTCTGCTTACCGTAAGCAAAGAATCGGCGCTTACAGAAGCAGGGAATTCCGCACTTACGTCAAGCGTATTTCACAGGTTAGCAGGAAATTTCTGCTTGTCCCTGTTTCTAGGCACTCTTCGCTTACACAGCTAGCGCAGAAATTCAACGCTTGCCCTGTATTAAGCGAAGAGTGGTGATCGCATGCGCAGAATTCAGCGTTAAGCAGAGCCATGACATTTGTCCCTGAGCTCAGTACTAGCTTGCAATACTTTTAAAGTACCTTATTTTAATGTTTTATATTTTGTTAGAATAGTTCTTTACTTTGTATATTTTTAAAAATATTCTACAAACACCATACAAGTGGTTTTTATTCTACATGTATAATGGATTTGAATTTTCTGTTTATTTTTATACTTTAGAAATATTTTTATGTAAATAAACATTCTCGTTAGATTTTTCACTACACCACACAAGTTATATTTTGACCCAAATTTGATTAAAATGCTGGACTTACCCCTTGTGATTTTTTCAAATTTTTGAGCTAAATTTGATAAAAGTGCTGGACTTACCCCTTGTGATTTTTTCAATTTTTGAGCATAATTTTTATTATAATGCTTGTGATTTTTTCAGTTTTAGACTCAAATTTGATTAAAATGCTGGACTTACCCCTTGTGATTTTTTATTTATTTTAGACTCAAATTTGATTAAAATGCTGGACTTGCCCCTTGTGATTTTTTCACTTTTGGACCCAAATTTGATTAAAATGCTGGACTTACCCCTTGTGATTTTTTCAATATATGCCTCAAATTTGATCAAAATGCTGGACTTACCCCTTGTGATTTGTTTCAATTTTCGACTCAATTGAATAAAATGCTGGACTTACCCCTTGTGATTTTTTCAAATTTTAGACCCATATCTGATACAAATGCTGCACTTACCCCTTGCGATTTTTTCAATTTTAAACTTAAATTTGATTAAAATGCTGGACTTACCCCTTGTAATTTTTTCAATTTTAGACTTAATTTTTAGACTTAATGCTGGATTTTTTCAATTTTAAACTTAAATTTGATTAAAATGCTGGACTTACCCCTTGTAATTTTTTCAATTTTAGACTTAATTTTTATTAAAATGCTGGACTACCCCCTAGTGATTTTTTAAATTTTAGACTCAAATTTGATTACAATGCTGGACTTACCCTTTGTGATTTGTTTCTATTTTAGACCAAAATTTGATTAAAATGCTGGACTTACCCCTTGTGTTTATTTCCAACTTTAGACCCAAACATTATAAAAAAAAGCTGGACTTACCCCTTGTTTTTTTTTCTTCTTCAAATTCAGACTCAAATTTGATTAAATTGCTGGACTTACCCCTTGTTATTTGTTTCAATTTTAGACCAAAATTTGATTAAAATGCTGGACTTACCCCTTGTGATTTTTTCAATTTTAGACTTAAATTTGATTAAATTGCTGGACTTACCCCTTGTGTTTTTTTTCAATTTTAGACTCAAATTTGATAAAATTGCTAGTTACCCCTTGTGATGTTTTCATCTTTTGAGTCTAGAAAAAGAAGGTTGTACAGCCTTCTGACCTTACACCTTGACCTTGCACACAACGATGTAAATAATTAATAAAAACACAAAATACACACAAATAATATGGTGTGGAAAAAGGATTAATTTTAATTTGTTTTATACATGTATTAATTTACAATTAATAAACCAGGTGGAACAATAATAGTATTTTATACAACTGAATGTGTTGTACCTAGGGTCCTTGCTTGCATACCCTAACTGTAATTGTACTTGAACAGAAGCTGCGTTATAAATGGGGACTGACTATAATTTGTCTTGTCCGTGTCTGATAATAATAATAATTTGGGAGGCTAATCATCCTTACTGGCAGCTAAGAGCTGAATTGCGAAGGACGCGGCTACAACGTGTTCGAGAAGCAGGCATGCAAGGGCGCCTTTGGCAGCCAGCCACATCAACCCATTATGACCACGGAGCACAGCCAGAGATCGAAAGTGTTTGATTTTTTCCGAGGGAGGAAAACCGGATGGTCTGGAAAACCCTCGTGGCACAGCAGAGAACCAACGCACAACTCAACTCACATATGGCCCTGGCCGGGTATCGAACCTGGGTCACCTTGGTGAGAGGCGAGCGCTTTGCGCACAAGCCAACCATGCCACCCATGTTGAAGCTACGTCATTGCAATGTCTTTAGTACGGCAGGTAGTGGATGGGATTGTGCCTTTGATGATACAAGCATCGAATTTGGTACACAGTCGGAGTACATGTATGGCATGAGAAAGATATTTGGCAACTCACCCTTTTCACTGTCCGCGTGTAGAGCCTCGACTTGGGGACAGCAGTGAATAGAAGCATTATATAACTCTGTGTTGTCACGGTAATGTAAAGACACTTTCATCCAAACAGATGCATAAATAAAATACAAATGAAGCATGAAGTCGAGGCTCTACACGCACATGGCGGATCCGTGCAAAGGGCGATTACGGCCATCGCAGATATTGTCCTTTGAAAAAATACGGGTGGAATAACAAAGCAATGGCAGCCATTTTGACAATTGTTATTATTATTTTTTTTAAAGACAAATCTGCGATGGCCCTATAGCCAATCATCTTTCTCATGACATACCGTTGACTTTGTGCCAAATTCCATGCTTGTATCATCAAAGGCACAATTCCCACAAATATTTCTCCTATCTGCCCTACTAATACTTAAACACTTCAGCTGAAGTCAAATGTTAAAGGTATCTTACACGTTTGGTAATGACTCAAAACAAATATTTGCATAAAAACTTACTTGGGAACAAGCAACGGAGAGCTGTTGATAGTATAAAACATTGTAGGAAACGACTCCCTCTGAAGTAACGTAGTTTTTGAGAAAGAGGTATATTTCTCACTAAAATAATAAAAACTTCTTGCAAGAAGTTTTTATTCCTTTCTGAAAGCACACAAATTTGTACAGCAAGAGTGATTTTTCTTTCATCATTTTCTTGCAACTTCGATGACCAATTGAGCCCAAATTTTCACAGGCTTGTTATTTTATGCATATGTTGGGATACACCAAGTGAGAACACTGTTCTTTGACAATTTCCAAATGTGTTCAGTGCCTTTAAGCCATAGCCAAAAAAATAGCCCAGTTCTAAACTCAAAATGCTCTAATCTTGATGCGACATGCAGAAGTTTGATCAAATTTTCCTTGCATGATTAGTCGGTGAACCACTTAGCTGCGAGGAAAATTTAGCAAGTTTGAGGCAGCTCAAAGCCAAAACCCAAGTTGTCTGTAAATATGGCGTCTATCGGGAACTATCTATACACAAACAAATGATCTTTAATGGATTTTAATACACCAGATGGTCCCAACAGGTCTGTACTCTGTATATCATCAAATTAGGAAACATAAATATTAAAGACAGTTTTTAATAACGTAAACTCCTCAGTATAAAAAACTCTAAAGGTATGACAGATGATTGGTAAAGAAACGGAACAAATTTAAAGGAATAATTTCTGATCAGAAAGTTGAATTTGCTTATAAATTGATACCAATACCAATTACAGGCATGATACTTTGTTCTTGTACGGGCAAGGCAATTTTTCCTTAGTAAAGTACAAATTTCTACTGGAACCTTTTCAAGGGGCACCAAGGCCGGCTACTGAAGCCCTGGCCTCTTGTTGCCCCTGGTCTCGAGGGTCTAAGGCCTGGTATAATGTACTTTGTTCTTCTAAGGGCAGGGCAGTATTTCCTTGATAAAGGGCACTTCTTGTGAGAGAAATGTACATTTCTACTGAAACATTCAAGGGGCACCAAGGCAATGACCAGGGGGGCATGGAGGCGATTGCCTCAATTACCTCCGAGAAGCATCAGGCCTGCAATTTAGACTGAACCTCAATTTTAAAACACTGCTACATGAAAAAAAAAACTCCCCCACTCTCATTTCATTTGTCTATTTGCTAAATCAAAATTCACAAATCAACGCCCCCTTCCCGGGGACCTTTTTCTTGTTTTGGTGCAGATTCAACTTGCAAAAAATACCCCCCCTTTCAAATCCTGACTAAACATTAATCCATAAAATTCGGTGGTTGAAAAAGCAGTGCCTATTAATGGGCGAAATTTTGGACGCCAGTTGGCAGCAGGATTACCAGTTAAATTCCCCATTGGTTGCATAATTCGGCACATGCGCACAGTTCCGATCCGAAAAAAGAAAAAAAAGTCCACTGCCACCGGGCATCCCGAAAAGTCCCCCATTTTGTGACAACTGACCAATGATATATCATACCTTACAAGATCAACGACACGGTTCTATAATGGATTATGAGGTTCATTTTTTCAAATCCAAATAAATGTACATAGATGCTACTTACATGTTCGTTTCAAAGTTGCATTTCACTCCTAAAGCTAGGAGCTTTGTCAAACTGGCAACCATGTGCCAATGCTCAACTGCCTTTTCTTGGTCATCATAGAGGGCGCTGTTTGGACTAGTTGGTCATAAATGTTCGGAGCTTGTATGCTCCGTCATCTTTGTTGAGAGTGTTCTCCCCCCTGCGTCTCATCTAAATGGCCTCCCTAAGCCATCTAGTGGTTTGGTTGTCAGGTTCTCTATCAATTACGATTACCGTGGCATTGTCCCATTTTATGGTGTGGCTGGTAGTTGCAGCGTGGTCGGTTGCCAGTCTGACGAAACTCCTAGCTCAGGAGTGCGAAGCTCCTAGCTGAGGAGTGAAACGTAACTAAGATAATATGTAAGTAACATCTAAATTTATTTGGATTCGAAAACCAATACCCTTATAATCCATGACGAACTCATTTATTATGGTTTTATAATATTTTGCATAAAGAATACACAAGAGTCAAAACTCACTGAAGAAGATGCTGACATTTGTCTTGAATTTGTCGCACTTAGGGAGCGTCTCAAAAGTCGGGCAATTTCTCGGCGTAAAAGAAAAGTTCCCGTGGGCACACGCCCGCAATCCATTGGACCGCCAGAACATTCCGCTAGACCGCATCATTGTGCCGAAGTACGGGAGCTATCTTACACAAGTGAATACGCGCATTAGTATTTTGAACGTTTCCAACGGAACGGTCCTTGAGCACGCGATGGAATACTTATCCGATCTAATTAGAATATTCCATTCCGACTTTTGAGACTCGCCCTTAATTAAACTCATGACTTTCAAATCTAGGCCTCTAAGGGGACCTTCAGATTATTCAATGTTTAAAAATTACTGTGCTCTTTTTTTCGAATTTGTTTAGACCCACCTACCCAACCCAAATTTTGATTTTCAAATATTGACGGACTCTTGTGAAACACCCATCCACAATTTTCAAAAAAAGAGATTGCAAATTCTGAAACAATTATTATTCTAAATGCCCCCACAGGCCAAGTTTGGATCGACTGTTTCGGCAACAGCTATCGCAGGAATGTCGGAAAACTTCCAAATTCCCATGGCAAAGCCATTGTTGCCAAAGGCAGACCATAAAATCGGACACAGCCTGAACACGATTGATTTTGCTCCTTCAAAAACAAAAGTTCAAGGCCTTGATAATATACCAAAACGCCATTTTGGTTTTCTTGTTTGCATCTCTTTGTGACGTTAAAAACTCCTTCACTCCAATACTAATAGAATGCTTCAACTTTGTACATCAACTTTGTAAACCATTTCAATTCAATTCAACCATGCAGTGACCAGCAGTCACATCGGCCAATGTCCGAACGCAAACTTCATTTTCATCAGCAAATATTGCAATACTGAAATTATGTGCCGGGGGAAAAAACTTGGCAGAGAACCGGCCGCATGCAATAGACATGAAATGGTGTTTTGGCTGGTGCCCCGTTTCCATCTTCGCACAATATGCTTTCGGGAATGGTGTACACCCACGCAACCAGTATGAAAACTTTCAGCTGATTACCATGATGATACGATATTGTGCCTTTGATGATACAAGCATGGAATTTGGCATACAGTCAGAGTCTGTCACGAGGAAGATAATCGGCTATTGGGCCATCGATACGATACTTTCCAACCAAACATCTTCTCGGAAATCAAAAAAACTAATTTCTGAGACCATTACAAGTTGAAGCACTCTACTAAACAGTTAACCCGAGTTTAGGACTAACCATTGATATTGAAAGTTTTTTTTTAATACAGAAAAATTGCTACCTAGTGACGACCGTTGAACTCAACCTATCATGAGTCCGAAGCCAAAGCGATATTGGCTTTTCCAGTGGTTGAGGACGGCGCTAAGTAGGAAGGTGAACGGTAAGGGTTGTAGTCTTTTTTCCATCACAGCTGCTACTGTCCAATTGGAGTCTAGCATTCCTGCAGAACGAGCGAACAGAGAAAGAAAAAAGTGGTAGATTTAGAGCAAGATTGCGGGAAAGTACAGTGGCGTGTGGTGTGGCGTGTCATGGCCAAACGGTCTAGAGTGTTGAACTCAAGTTCTGATGGCTGAGTCATCAGAGTGTGGGTTTGAATCCCGGTCGTGACACTTCTGTCCGTGGACAAGACACTTAACTGTAATATATGGGTACCTGTGAGTGTCAAACTAAGCTCTGATTGCCGAGTCTTCATTCACTTCCACAGTTACTCCAACAGACAAATACATTCCTTACCTGTGTAAGGCAAGTTAAGCCCAGTTAATTCCTGTTCTTCATAGGAACTGCTTAAAAGGATTGTATACTATCCAAAGCTGCTGTACTTCTTACCAAGTAAGTTTTTTATTGCCATTAATTTTCAAAGTCATTACCAAACGTATACAGACCCTTTAAATAAAGCAAATTTCAAGCCTAACTCTTCATGGAGCCGACAGAGGCGGTTGCCCCTGCTCTTTGCCCAGGTGCCCCTTAAAATTTCACAAAAATAGATGCCCTTATAAACTCAGGTAAAAACTGCCTCGCCATTACAAGAACGAAGAATTAGGTCTAAAATTTCTTTGCTTACAAAGGGGGAAAACACAGCGTAGTAACTGTTTGAATGTTGAAACCTTGTTTGTTTGAAGTCACAAATATTTTGTACACTGTACTTTGCCTTCTCACATGTACTAACCTTTAATCGTTACGTTGGCTGGATTGATGTCCACTTGGTACCCGAATGCTAACGCACTTTCCTGAGCTCTGAAGTTACTTTCGAATTCTACGCCGAACTGGACGTCTTTCCCCTTGTGGTAGTACGCCGCGTGGCATGCCGTCATGCCGACCGTCCCGGATGCTATCCAGTTATTGGCTGAAAGTCAAGACGATTGGAACTTGCATCAAGTTTAACAAAATACATACTGGAAGATTGATAATTTTTTTAAAACCTTATTATAAAGAACCAACAAAGACAGTTCCTGATAGATGCCATCTTTACAGGCAACTTGCGTTTCGTCAAAGATGGTAGCGTTTTTGAGATATTGCCGAAAATCTGGAGCAGTTATGTCCACGTAGGAGGAATAATCAATAATTGGAATACACAATCTGAGAAATGTTTCATGCAGTAACGTTTCTCAGATTGAAATGTTTTTGAATCCCTCTCTCTAAAACCACATTCCTTTGAAGGGAATTGTTTCTCAAAATGTTATACATTAGCAACAGCTGCAGTGCTTCTTAGCAAGTAAGTTTTATGGTCATTAACTTTTTGGAGTAATTACCGAAGGTATACCCTCCCTTTAAGAGACACTCCTTTACACTGTGTGACGCAAAGTGGGAACTTTCTATTCTGAAAAGTTTTAAGTCCATGAAAAATCAGAAGAGATGTCACTGATCATGAAAGAAAAACGAAAACCCAAACTCACTTGAATATTTTCCTGCTAGTGATGGAACAGTCGCTTGTTGTCCCTGACCGTAGTGGAATAGTACTTCGGCCCCCAACGCTAATCTCTCGGTTACGCTCTGTAGGTAGTGAGCAACGAGTATACCGGAGCCTTCCAGAGGGTTGATGTTAGCTGCTGTCAGTGTACCGGTGAATGATGGACCCTTATACTCTACTTCACCCTGGTACACCGCCCATTTGGTTTGCTGCGTCTGGTACGGATTAAACAATTATTACAGATGATATTTTGTTTTAATCTTTCTAAAGTACAAAATTAGGTTTTTGCCCTTACACCTATGTTTATTATAAGCACTGTATACTCAGTACTTTCCCATCGGTTAAAAGGCAAAACACTTTTTTTTTCTTTAACTCTGGTGAAAATTTAGCACCTATAAAATCGTTGCCATTCCCACTGTTAAAATGTAGGATTTGAACTGCCTCTAGCCACCAGGCTAGATTGGTGGTCTCGTTGTAAGTCATCAGGGCCAAATTTCTTGGCTCTGCTTACCGGCGAATTCTGCAAGTGCAAAGCAAATGGCATCACTAATCCTAGGCCAAGCCAGTGCTGCCAAAATGTTTGTCTTGCAATCAGGTAGATTTTGTACAACAATCACAGAGATAATTACATTCAACATAATAGCAAAACAAGTTTCCATAACTAGGGAGATTTTCAAATTTGTTCATCAGAACATGGAAGGATTGGTTTATTTTCAGGGAACTTTCTGCAGAATCAGGGAGGGGTTGGCAGCTCTGCAAAACACCAAGGACAAGTCAAAAATCCTCCCCACGTGGTCCAGCCGGCTAGTTCAGTGTTGAAAAGCATCTCCGTTTAAGATGAAAGTGAAAAACCTGGGCCCAATTTCATAGAGCTGCTTAAGCACAAAACAATTTCTGCTTAGCAGAGTAGTGTTACCAGTCTAAATTCCATCTCACATACACAATCTGTGACTGGTATTCAGCTTATTTTTTGCTTAGCATAAATCTGTTAAGCAATATTTTCTGCTTAAGCAGCTCTATGAAATTGGGCTCTGGCGGACAAGCAAAACGCCAATCTCAACTTGTCCAGCTGGCCAGTCATTGAAAAAAGTGAAGGGCAAACCCTAGCTGTCTAGTACACAAAGATTGAAAGTCTTTCAAACAAAATGGAAAGGGGGGGTACGTACCTGTACAACTACTTTCCCTCGTAACCTCTTGGCGAGCTGGCTAATAATTTGTGCGTTCAGACTGCCTGTGGTATCGAGGTCTCCAAGCATCACAGGATACGCCTGTCAAGAAACAGAAACAAAATCTTGTCAACATCATCAAGGGACTGAACTATACGACCTAAGGGAAGGATTTCATCTAGAAACTTTGCATCGCAAAATATCCAGGCTTAAAGGCACTGAACACGCTTGGTAATTGTCAAAGACCAGTGTTCTCACTTGGTGTATCCCAACATATGCATAAAATAACAAGCCTGTGAAAATTTGGGCTCAATTGGTCATCGAAGTTGCCAGAAAATGATGAAAGAAAAAACACCCTTGTTGTACAAATTTGTGTGCTTTCAGATAGGAATAAAAACTTCTTGCAAGAAATTTTTATTATTTTAGAGAGAAACCTCTTTCTCAAAAACTACGTTACTTCAAAGGGAGTCGTTTCCTACAAGGTTTTATACTATCAACAGCTCTCCGTTGCTTGTTACCAAGTAAGTTTTTATGCTAATATTTGTTTTGAGTCATTACCAAACGTGTACGATACCTTTAACTGAATATTGAATATTAATATTGAGGAGAGAATGATGATTTGTTTGGGTAGCAACCGGTACACTTTGTGCAGCATTTCAGGCCTTGTATGACACGGAGGCCAGGGTCTCTGTTGCCCCTGGTCCTGGCCTTGGTGCCCCTTCGGAGACAATTCAGCACACTTAAAATGGGTATTGGTTTTGCATCAATGAATATTGATGATCTCCACACTTTCCTTGCGTGGGGCTCTTGGAGACACCTCAGCACACTTAGGTTGGGTATTGGTTATGCATCAATGAATATTTATCATCTGCACACTCTCCTTGCACGGAGTGCGCAGAGACAACCGAAAAGCAGTGATTGGTCGGACACACTCACCACATATAGGTTATGGGGCAGGCGGTTTGTACACAATTTGCATTCCAGATTCTCCACGCACAGGCAGGACTCCCACACTCTCCACGCAGGGAGTCGAGGTTCTTTCATTTGATGCTGTACCAGGGTTCTCCACACGCGGTTTTGTCCGGCCGCTGCGCACGGACTAAATTTTCAAAATACAAAATGCGCCCGGACAAAAAATGTAGCGCCCGGACAAAATTGTCGTGTGCCCGGACAAAAAATGTCAAAAAATACTTACGACGAACACAAACCACCGTTTCAATGCGCTAGTAGATCGATCTTTTTGTATTAATAGTGTGCAGCGACTGGTACCCAGAAGTCAGCGATCGTGCACAAAGTGGATGGATTTTTAGTTCAGCATCAGTGGTTTTGTTCGTGCTGAAATGATTTGCAAAAAAAATGTTTGCACAATCAGTCGATCTTGCAGGAATAGTTTGTGCAATTGCCGATCGTGCAGGAATTTATCTATCGTGCAGGAATAGTGTGCGCAATATGCCGATAGTGCTGGAATAATTTGCGCAATTTGGCGATCATGCATGAAGTATTTGTGCAATTTGACAACAGTGCAGGAATGGTTAGCGCAATTTGACGATCGTGCAGGATTGGTTTAGTGCCCGGACAAAATTTAACCCTGTGGAGAACCCTGTGTACATGTACACTAAGTTTGCAATTTCACAGCTCAAAACTAGATTTAAGTGGTAGTAACTTAGTCCAGCCTGCAAAACACTAGGCTACAGGCTAGTCAATCTTGCTTACACATTTCCTTTGCCATACGTACCTCCGAGGGACTAATCTGGTTTGATCCAACGTAGGTCGTCCCAAAGTGGTAGGAGGACGGACTGAAGGCCCCGAGCGACAGAGTGTGACTTATCTGGAAGTGATTACTTAATCCCTTGTTGATGACCATCTTACAGCCCTCTATCGGCTGAGGAAAAATCTCTGCAAAACAGGAATAAACAAAACGTATAAAAACCTCAGTTTTTTTAATTTAGCACTACATCATGTACTCTTAGAACTATGAAGTTTGTTCTGCTATTGATAGTGGAACGAACCTTGTTCTAGGAGTTCATACATCATGTAACTCCCATAGGATTATGTCATTCCCTTCAAAATTAAGAAGGGGGCGGTTCGTGGGCTAAAATCAGGTGTCCGTGGCGCGCGCTATTGGCAAGTTGAATGAGCGGGTCGTCGGCCGCGCTGTGCGTGAAAGGTAAACGAGAAACGTCTTGCACCAAGACCATAGCGCATTAGCATAATCGCGGATGCCGGGCAGTCAAACCGTGTCAGTAACGCCGCCGATTTTCTTCATAAATTACACCAAAACGAGCAAGCTCTTTTTCGAATTAATGTGCTGTCCACAAATGAGCTACAATAAGTGACAACTGGGGAAAAAATCTCGGCATAAAAACGTGACTTTCTTTTCGAAAACAAATGTCACCTCCTGGAGGTACATGGGCGTAGGGCCAACATGGCCAACATGGCCAAGGATCGGAGGAAGTCCAGAGAATTGGCACTATTAATGGGGCTAAGTGAGATAGAACACAGAATTAATCAAGAATTGGCTTTAAAAACAAATTAGGATAACTAAAACTAAACATCCAATTAATATTTTTTCAATTTATTTTTACAACAAACAGTAGGCAGTAGGCCTACTATACAAATTATTAAATTTATTTTAAATTTAATTTTAGTTAGGATAGGTATCGACAAAAGAAAAACACATATATTATATAGGCCTAGTTAACAATCTTATAACGTACATAATTGAATCGTAACTATTGCTAACCAAATTTAACCTTGATTTAACTATAGAGGATTGTTAAAACATATAAAAATCAGTGTTCTTTCCAAGCTAACCTTTAACTTTCTTGAATAAATCTTCAAAACTGCCCGGATTGGGCAAACCTCCATTCCCTGCTGCTGCCGTCGACTCGCTCCCAATACCACCCGCCGGTGCTGCTGCCGTCACAGGCGGTGCAAATGGCATGCCTGGCATAGGTGGATTTGGCATCACAGGTGACGCTTCTGCAGCAAAAACAGTGCCCATTTTAGGGTTTTTATCTCGGTTTTTTATGAAAATAAATCTTCACACCGCCGGTTGTCTGCGATCAGCAATGGTTTCATGTACAGCACGCTGTATTCCACACTCGACCCCAAACACCGACACAGGGGACTTGCAAAGTGACTATCACGAGATTGTGTGCAACGTAGTGCATTGTTGGTAAAAATCTACCGCGTTGGCTCGTGCGGTGCGATGTTCCGGAAGTCTTATAAAGGGTCAGAGGTCAATTAGCAAGTACTGCAACCTCGAGTAAAAGTGGTGGGAACGATCGTGCTTCCTCAAGCGGTTGCCGAGAAACGATTGAGTTGATTGGTCAAAAAAAGTCTTATTCCGTAACGGCAGCTCCTATTGGTGAACTGACGATTAAGGTCACAAAATAAGGTCAAATTTTGCCATGTGCGTACTGCGTACTCTGAAAGTGTTGTGTCGTCATCATCTTACAATGTCTTAACTGCATGACAGTTGCACAGTGAAGCATATTTTAGAGTCCAAAATAATCAGATTTATCCATAATTATGGCGGAATCGGAACTGCCAGGTGGATACGGCAATGTACCACTTTTTAGAGAACTAACAGCGGAAGACGTGGGTGATTTGGAGGCCACTGAGATTGAAAGTTTGTGCATGAATTGTCATGAACAGGTAATTGCATTGGCAATGATTGGTAAACAAACAACTTCAACTTTGACCTTTATTTATTTTCAAGAAAATGCTCAATTCTGACAGGGTATCACTGTTTCATCATATACTATCTTTTTGTTTGCACAGTATATGTACGTACATCTATACACAGTTGGCACACGGCAACTAATACTAAATCGGCCTACAATACAATTGATCATGTATGTCTCTAGCCCTGGTAGTGGTAGTGGTAGGACGTCAGTCAGTGCCACTGCACTGACGTCCTGGGTATAAAGATCCTTTACAATGCGAACAAATATTTGAGTAACATTTTAAAATATTTTTACCTAATTTGAGATGCTGAAACTCCATTCACTTATTCTTGGTGCCTTTAATTACACTTTTGCTCATGTCAGTTGAGGTTGTCGCAACGAATGCGTCAATTTCCATTTTTTTTCACAATAATGTCATCCAGGAAAATTGGCAATTCTGAATATAGAGAGAGTAAGGAAGGTTCAGGACACAAACATGTGAGTCATTGTTGCAATGCCTGAGGTCCTTTATACCGTGGACTCCGTCGCGTTGTATGCAACAGAGGAGTCCAACCTGGGCTAGTATGTCTCCTTTTGATGATGTATTGTTTGTATTTTGTCATGTTTGTAAATTGTAAGAATATTAAAACTTTAAATTAAACTTAAAGTAACCATGGTAACTGTTCACTCTGTCTGACTGGTCGTTGCTGTTCCGTTGGTGCGTGACGCGACGATATTGTCGTAATTACTCTGCTGAGTGAAAAGTGGCAGTTGGATATACGGCACTCTACCCATTTTCTTTCCTGTAATTACCTGTATTTACCTGCGCCCTCCACCTCTTACCTCATCACGCATCAGCTTTGAGACGTGGAGGGCGCCGGAGCTGGGAGCCGATACAGCATTAGACAGGTAGATGGCAGACTGTTCCATCGATGATCCTTTGTGAGAAGCTGAACTTCCAGAATATGTCCAGACGAGAGCGTTGTTTGTGAATCTTGAATTGATGACCCTTAGTTGTATTTTTGCTGATTATTTCCAAATAATCACATTGTTTTGTTTTTGATTTCTCACAGGGAACCACAAGACTTCTCCTGACCAAGATTCCATTCTTCCGTGAGATCGTTCTCATGTCCTTCTCCTGCCTGCATTGCAATTTCACCGACAACGAAGTACAGCCGGCCGGTAGAATCCAGGACAAGGGATGCCGAGTTGACGTTCACATACTCACTGAAAAGGTGTGTTGACTCTCACTGGATATTTCTGTACCGTTTGAAAAAGGTTGGGGATGGTTAGAGGTTGATAGCCAATTGACGGGCTAGTTTGCGATAATCGTATTCCCTCCACCCTTCAATCTGTGACTGTCAGGAGGATGAAGGGTTACGATTAATCTAATTGACGAGCCACCCTTAAACAAAAACAAAACTCAAATCCTGGATCTCTCTTATGGTTATCGAGTGAAACACCCTTGAGTCTGACTACATTTATTTGTAAATTTATTTGTTCAGTAAAAGCAAAAATCCTTCTTTCTTTCTTTTTGTCGTATGTGTGTTACTTCAGGATCTAAACAGACAAGTTGTTAAATCCGATACAGCCAGCATCAAAATACCAGAACTGGATCTTGAGATTCCTGGTGGAACACAGAAAGGCTGTAAGTTGTTTGGGAGCGTCTAAAAAAACAGCACGCTAGGAGCATTGTAATAGACACAATCGGCGACCGGAGACTTATAATGGGTATACAATGCAAACAAACCAAGCAGCCACGCCCACTGTGCGGCTTCTTCCGCACCTATGGCAGAAGCACTCAGAAGCAGCCATGCTTGTTCACGCACACTGATGCGTTGCTTGCTTGGTTTGTTTACATTGTATACCCACTACGAGTCACGTGACTCCGGTCGCCGATTGTGTCTATTGGATTGATTAAGATCTCCAACGGGCATATACAGACCGGTCCGTTACGTTAGACTGCGAGAGTGGTCGGAGAATGTTCAAAAGGCCATGTTTTGGTTTGTTTTGCATTCAGACCACTCTCTCCCGGTCTAGCAGAATATTAAAGCTGTCTAGTGCCGTGGATTGCGAGCATATACCTACGAGAACATTCCTTTTTGCGTAGAACATGTCTGGCTCTTGACTTGAGACAGTCAACAACAACAAAATTCCCCTACTTTTCAATTATTTACTGCTCCAACCAACAGAGTTTTGCTAGATCATCAAGACAAGACATGTAATAATAATAATAAGAAGAAGAAGACTTGTAATGCGCACATATCCACCCTGCTGGGTGTTCAAGGCGCAGTAAAAACCAAAAACAAAACAAAACAAAACAAAGAAAAACAGACACAACAAAATTAATCCTTGAAAACCTGTGACATAAGATAAGTTTTAAGAAGAGATTTGAATTTTGTGGTACAAAGACAAGATCTAAGATTAAGTGGTAGAGAGTTCCAGATGTGTGGCGCAGCTGAAGAAAAAGACCTGTCACCCCATGAGTGTCGAGACTTGGGTTCAATGAGGAGAAGCATGGAACATGTGCGACAGATGAATGTCTGAGGTGGACTAGTTAGCTGTTTTTGGAACTGGGAGAATGCGGGGGGGGGGGGGGGGTTGTAACAGTCACAGGGTGATAATACCAAATTGGAGCAGTTCTTTGGAAGAAAAGTAACGTCCCCAAAAGTCGAGCCTCTCTTAAGACCCAGGCATCTAAGTGGTGTAAAATTCTTGTTTTTTAATAAAAATTAACACCTTTTTCTTGTTGACAGCTTTCACCACAGTGGAGGGGATCGTTGAGAGAGTGGTTTCAGGACTGGAACAAGAACAGCCGGTCAGAAAGGTCAGTGACTACAAAAAATACTTCCCAGACCTCGGACAACGGATGAACCAGAGGGTGCAAAAGGGAACCCCCCCTCCCTAAAACCTAACCTATAATAATAATAATAATAATAATAATAATAATAATTTGGGAGGCTAATCATCCTTACTGGCAGCTAAGAGCTGAATTGCGAAGGATGCGGCTACAACTGTTCGAGAAGCAGGCATGCAAGGGCGCCTTTGGCAGCCAGCCACATCAACCAATTATGACCACGGAGCACAGCCAGAGATCGAAAGTGTTTGATTTTTTCCGAGGGAGGAAAACCAGATGGTCTGGAAAACCCTCGTGGCACAGCAGAGAACCAACGCACAACTCAACTCACATATGGCCCTGGCCAGGTATCGAACCTGGGTCACCTTGGTGAGAGGCGAGCGCTTTACGCACAAGCCAACCATGCCACCCATGAAACCTGCGCCAAACAATTCTCCGAATTTCACTCTGTTGTCATCAGTGCATCATATATTTTTCTCCGTGTTTGAAGCCCTCTAATACTTTCTCTCGGCTTGTACTCCTTTTCCTCAGCATTCCTCAACTTCATTCGGGATGGCATTAAAGTTGCTTTACACTTGCTCCCTTTTCCAGAATTTGTCCTTTACTGTCTCAGGCCCAGAATTACATGGAGGCCGTGGAGGCCATGGCCTCTGTTGCCCTGGTCTTGGCCTTTGATACCCATGGCGTGTCGTGGCTGAGCGGTCTAGTTCACCGGACCCAAGCTCTGGTGTTGTCAGCAGCAGAGTGTGGGTTTGATACCCGGTCATGACACTTGTGCCCTTGTACAAGGCACTTAACCATAATTGCTTCATAAAAAAGTTGGGAAGGTAGTGCATTCTGCTCTACCAGCCAGGCTCCTAGTGGATGATACCCATGACTACATTCTTACGGACTGTGAAGGGGGTAACCCTGTTTCAGCCTCAGGAGTTGGTGGCACCGTGTCCCTGGTGGCAGTTGATTTGGGTCAATAGTCCAAATTGGTTAAGAGTAGCCCTCACCTTGTGATGTAAGGCAATCTCTCTTAAAAAAATAATAATAATAATTAAAAGTTTCCCATAGACTTAAAAGATTTTCCAATGGAAGTGCCCTTTGCAAAATGAAAACGGCCTTGCCCTCTCAAAGATGGAATTCCAGGCCTGCTTTCTCTTTCACCAGTTGCCTTGACCAGTGAGCTCGTCTTTTCACAAGTAGTCCGACTAAAACCTATATATTGATCACATTTATTCCTTATTGATTATCCCTCTTAGATTATGCATCCAGAAGTCGCAGCTCAGATTGATGACTTTATCGTCAAGCTGAAGAACCTCACACCCCCGTTTCACATCGTAAGCATAAAATTCCATAATTGTTTTGTCTTAGACTTCATTGAAAGAGCTACATAGCTGGGGAAGAAGTCATTTCATGGCTTCGCCAAAACAATGATTAATTAATATATTAATTTTGTTCAGCAGCGTTCTCCCTTAACGGTAGTCCGCTGGCCAAATGCCAAGTTAAAACACCGGAGGACTGGTCAAAATTCTCTCCAAGTGGTCCGGATTGATAGTTCCGGTGTTGAAAACCTCTCTATTTAATATGATTATAAACAAGTGCAATGGCTGACGGACCAGTGAAATGAAAAGCTAACCGGTCCTGCTGGCTAGTCACTGAAAGAGTTGAGAGCAAACCCTGTTCAGGTGTTTTTGTTTTGTCGTGCTAAAGTAAGCCAGCTAGTAAATCCCCAAGTTGGTTGTTCTTGTCTAGATCTTGGATGACCCTGCCGGTAACAGCTTCATCGAGAACCCCAAAGCTCCCGAGGCAGACAAAGCCCTGACGATCAACATGTACACAAGGACCAAGGACCAGAACAAGGCTCTAGGGTTAGCGGTAAGCTGCATGCAGGATTCGGGGAGGGGGAGGGGGGAGGGGGGAATACTGAGTATAGAGTGCTTTACAAACATCGGTGTATGGGTAAAACCAAATAATATTCTTTATCCCCGATGCAAATTTAACTGTGTACTGCTGCTAAATTCGAACTGCCTCTAGCTACTGGGCGATCTCGGTGGTCTAGTGGTAAGGCCAATTTATAGATACATGCTGGCATAGGTTTTGTGAGCAAGAACAAATCCAAAAACATTTTGTATAAAAAATGTTCTTGTCACATTAGAGAATTTGATTGAATAGATTTTTGTTTAACTGTTCGTTTTTTGGACCCCCACGTTAAATGTGTGTTAACCACTCTTCAAGACCCCCGAGGCTAGAATACTGTGCAGGTGTAAATACAATATAAACGATAATCCAAATATCTCATCAGGTCGAGGTTGATGAAGACCGTATCAGTGAGGAGGATGAAACTTTGGAACCTAAAGATGACGGAGTGTCTAAAGTCAGCGATGAGGTTTTGCAGTTTGATGTCAACTGCTCCAACTGTAACGCTCGGACAAAGTCAAAGATGAAACTAGTCAGTATCCTTATTAAAGGGACCATAAACCTTTGTTTTTTTTAACTGTTCGATTGTTTTAAACCTTTATAAATGTACAGTAGATGTATACAATAAAACTAACCTTTGAAAATTTCATTTTCAAAAGGTGGTAGCTTTTTTGAGATATCCCCCAAAATCCGGAGCGGTTATGTACACGCAGGAAGAATAATCCGTAATTGGAATCAACAATCTGAGAAATGTTACTGACAGTAAAGTTTCTCAGATTCAAATTTTGGGGGATAAAAACTGATCTGTTTTTACATAACCACATTTCTTCGAAATGAAATGATTCTCAAAATGCTTTATACTATCGAAGGCTGCTGTACTTATAACCAAGAAAGTTTTTATTGCCATTTATTTTAAGAGTTATTACCATCCTACTAGTAGCGCAATCTGGAACATCGAACTCGAGTTCTGGTGGCCGAGTCATCGGAGTGTGGGTTTGAATCCGGGTCATGATGCTTGTGTCCTTGATCAAGACACTTGAAAACATAAATTGCTTCTCCTCACCCAGGAGTAAATTGTAGAGATTGGTGATGCGAATGGTTACCAATCTGTGCACCTCGGTGCTGCAAAGGAGATGAGAGGGCTTCTCGAGTGCCTTGCCCCGATGTTTTTTTGAGTTTCATGGCGAAGGTATTGTTCCTTGATTGTATCTCGTCTCAAGACATCCCACACTTCAAGGAAGTGATTTTGATGGCCTTCAACTGCGACTCCTGCGGAATAAAAAACACCGAGGTCAAATCGGGGGCCGGGATCGAACCCAAAGGAAAGAGGATCACTCTCAAGATGACCGATGCAGTCATGGATCTTAACCGAGATGTCTTGAAGGTAGGATAAAAGGGAAACAAATTATTCCACTCGTGGGGAAGGTGGTGGTGTGTTGTGGTACATCTTGACAGTAGGGTGAGGGGGGGGGTGTTTGATAAGAAGGAAGGGCGAAGGGGGACATTTGTAAAGGAAATTATTGGGTTTTGGGCGGGGAGGGTGGTGGTTGGAATGGGGGGATGAGGTGATACCTTGAATGCAGTTGACGAAATGTTCAGTCTTGTGGGGAGGGGTAGTGTTGATTGGGGTAGGGTCTGTGAGTGGCGGAAGTGTTGTATCGGAAGAGAGCCCTCTCAAGTAGAGGGATTGAATAGTGGCAGAGGGGAGGTGTGCTGTCGATTAATTTGGAGGGGGGTATAGCGAAGGGTTTGTAACCTTTTGCCCAAGAGGGGTTAGGGGTATGGTAGAGCAGCCGCCCCACCCTTCCTGGACCATCATAGTCAACGCAGATGGCATAATTTAGTCCCACTTTCATCGCAGTCCGACACATGCAGGTTCACGATACCAGAAGTGGAGTTTGAGCTGATGATGGGAACGCTGGGTGGCAAGTTTACGACACTAGAGGGCCTCCTGATGGATATCAAGAGCCAGCTGCTGCGTCCGTTCGCCCTGATGAGGGGCGGGGACAGCGCCACCAAAGAGTCCGGCAGTAAACTCCGGACGTTCATCGACAGACTTGACGAGGTAAGACAAAAGTTAGACATGTCTGGTCTAGTGGCTAAGCACAGTGGACTTGAGTTTAGCAAAATGTTTGTGCGGAATTCCTGCTTTGTTTCTTAAGTTGCCTATAGTTGCCTATGAGCTGCCTTAGAGGCGAGTTTGACTAGCCCACAGCTTTTTTGATTAGTGTTTGTAGGCAGGGCTACTGACAACATCCAACCCTTATATTGAACAAACCAAGTTTGTCTGTTATGTTTTTTAAACTCACTAAATAAACTTGGGATTTTGTTCCATGTTGTGGTGCACTCTAACCTTATTCTTAAAAAGCAGGGTGTACTTTTGGTAATTACTCTATAAGTTAATTACCATAAAATCTTACTTGGTAAAGAGCACTGGAGAGCTGTTGATATTATAAAACATGGTTAGAAATGACCCCCTTTGAAGTAATATAGTTTTAGAGCAAAAGGTAGTTTTTCACCCAGAAAATTGGGATCTGAGAAAGGCTTCAGGCATGAATCCTTTTAAATGCATCTGAGAGGACACCATTCTATGCAATAAGGGTGGTTTTTTTCTTTCATTATTTTCTTGCAACTTCGATCACCAATTGAGCTCAAATATTCACAGGTTTGTTATTTTATGCATATGTTGGAATAAACCAAGTGAAGATACTGGTCTTTGACAATTACCAAAAGTATAACCCTGCCTTTAAATAAATTTCGTTTCAGATCATTTCTGGTAAGGTTCTGGTGTCTGTTGTACTGGATGACCCAGCTGGTAATTGCTACATACAGGTGAGTACATTGACCCTAGTGTCTTCGGTAAGAGACCATCCAAGACTCCACAAAATATTTTTAAAAAATTTTAAAATATAATTTTACCTTGTCTTCCGGGTCAAACCGGAAGTTGCAACAAAATAAAAAAATACAAAAACAAAACCTAATTTCAGTTCTGCAGTCAATATGAAATGAAGTTTGGACATTTTCTGAGCATGAAATGAAATTTTATTCATGACTTTTTCAAAAACAACAGTGGTGACTTTATCAAAATGTGCAGTACCTTAAAACGACACTGTAAAATTGTCTTAATTTTCAAATTCAAAATTTCTTGAACCAAATTTCATTCTTAATATTTCACCGATAGCTGATATACAAAACAAATACTTAATTGTGAAATGTTGTGACATTTGTTCGCGCATCAGAATGCACATGTTACAGTGTCCCAGAAAGACCATCGATTCACACTGCATTTAACTTTAAAAATGAAACAGACTTGAACCTTGAAACTCATCAGACAATTGAACCTCAACATCAAGACGGCACCTGAACAATGGCGTCATGATGCTGTCATTGGGTATCTAATTCCATGAAATCAAACTTGAATATTTGAAGAAAAAATAATCATAATTCATGAACCACATATTCTATTTTAATAATCTATACATCATCAGAAAGGTCTTGAAATGCCTCACAGATATGAATCAAATTTGACCTTGTCTTCTGGTTCAAACCGGAAGTTGTTGAATGAAGAAAAACCCTATTAAAATCAATAATTTCAGGCTGAAGGTAAAATGACATAATCAATTGATGACATCATTTGATGACATCATTTACAAACACCTTTTTTGTGATGTCATGAAAACTGAATTTCTAGTTTATTATTATTATTTCTTTTTTCAGAATTTGTACGCCCCTGACCCCGACCCCGAGTTGACGGTGGAGGAGTATGAGAGAACGGAAGAGCAAAATGATGACCTGGGACTGCTGGAGATGAAGACGGAAAATTACTGTGATGAAGAGGACACAGCCTCATGACATCACCAGAGGTCAAAGTTCATCATTTAGAGAGAGCAAAAGACTTGACATCATCAAAGCACCTTGTAAGGTGCTACATAAATGGATCTCATACTTCATAAACTTCAAAAAGTGTTTCTCTTTGTTCAAGCGCCATGACCACCTTACTGGTGGATACATGTACAGGCACTATATAAGACTACAATATTATTATTATTATTAAAGGTCAAATGTCATCATAGTTGGCAGATTTTTAGAAATCGGTTGTGTTAACGTCATTTGAGGTAATATGTCAAAGGGATTGTATACGTTTGGTAATTGGAACCCACTGTTTGTTTCAATCCGATATAGTTGTAGATATATACCCCACTGTTTGTTTCAATCCGATACAGTTGTAGATATATACCATAAAACTAAACCGTGGAAATTTAATCTCAAAAGGTGGCAGCGTTTTTGAGATATTGCCAAAAAATCTATAGCAGTTATGTCCACGCAGGAAGAATAATCTGCAATTGAAATACACAATCTGAGAAATTAATTTCTTTGTTTTCTTGTAAAGAACTATTAAACCCAAGTTCTGTCAATCCGATATAGTTGTAGATATATACCATAAAACTAAACTGTGAAAATTTAATTTCAAAAGGTGGCAGCGTTTTTGAGATATTGCCGAAAAATCTAGAGCAGTTATGTCCACGCAGGAAGAATAATCTGCAATTGAAATACACAATCTGAGAAATTAATTTATTTGTTTTCTTGTAAAGACATAAGAAACCCAAGTTCTGTCTTGATTTAACAAAAAGTGTTCACACAAATTTATCTTGTTGGGGAAACCAATTCTCTTCGACTAATGTAGAAAATTATAATATATACTTTAAATCTAAATGGAAACTGTTTGTGTCCGAGTTTTATTTTTGACTTGCCTCAATATTGTTGGAAACACGATTGTTTTTTAATATGCAGGAAATTTGCAACCCCACTAAAACTTGTCGAAGTGTTCGTTGGGTTTGAGTTCCTTTCACACGAGAGAATCGACCCAGGAAATTCCCAGAAAAACATTTTATTGAGATGTTCACACTTGAATAGAACTGTTAACCCTGGCAAAATCCCTGGGAAATAGCTACCCTCACTTGAGAGTAGAGTTAACCGAGATAATCCCCGGGGGTTACAGGCCTGTGATTTGTCAGGATTTTTCCTGGTTTCAGGATTTTTGTTTACTGACCTCCCTGCACCATCAGATTTACTTAAAAGAGACAAACTTGCAATCACAGAGATGAGAAGACTTGGCCTTTGTTATGACCAGGGCCCAATTTCATAGAGCTGTTTAAGCAGACAATTTTGCTTAGGAATGTTGTGCTTAGGAAAAATTGACAGGATACCAGTCGAAAATTATGCATGCGACATGGTATTTCGGCTGGTAACCTTTTTTTGGTAAGCATCATTATTTTGTGCTTAGTTACTTTTTGTGCTTAAGCAGCTCTATGAAATTGGGCCCAATTTCATAGAGCTGCTTATGCAGAAAATATTGCTTAACAATTTTCTGCTAAGCAGAAATGAGCAGGATACCAGTCACAAATTGTTCTTTATTCGTAACCTTATTCTGATCACAAGCGTAATTTTGTTATGCTTAGCTACTTTTTGTGCGTTAAGCAGCTCTTTGAAATTGGGCCCTGACCTTTCAGCAGAGCTGTCGACTCTCACTGATTCTGCTGAAAGGTCCCTGCAGGGTTTGCCCTAACTTACTTCAGTGACTGGCCAGCAGGACCAGTTAGCTTTTTATTTCACTGGTCAGTCGGTCTTTTCACTGGTCCATATTTCAGATTAAAGACACTGGACACCCAAATTGTCAAAGACCAGTCTTCTCACTTAGTGTGTCTCAACATATGCATAAAATAACAAACCTGTGAAAATTTGAACTCAACGGGTCATCGAAGTTGCGAGATAATAATGGAAGAAAAAAAAACACCCTTGTCACACGAATTAGTTGTGTGCTTTCATGCTTGATTTCGAGACCTCACGCGTGAGGTCTCGAAATTAATTCAAATATTTTACTGAGAAATTACTTGTTTTGTCAAAAACGACGTTACTTCAGAGGGAGCCGTTTCTCACAATGTTTGATACTATCAACAGCTCTCCATTGATCGTTACCAAGTACGTTTTTATGCTAACAATTATTTTGAGTCATTACCAATAGTGTCCAGTGCCTTTAAATAGTGATGCTTTTCAACACTGAACTAGCCAGCTAGACCACTTGGAGAGAATTTTGACTGGTCCTCAGGTGTTTTCACTGGCATTTGGCCAGTAGACCACTGTTAAGGGAGAACGCGCCCTGAAAATAAACCAATCGTTTTGAACAAATTTGAAAATATCCCTGATTATGGATGGAAACTTTTTCTCTGTTGCATGTTATCCTAAATATCTCCCTGATTGTTGTAACAAAAAATCTCCCGGATTGCAAGATGCAAATGTTGGCAGCTCCTATATTTCAGATATCTATTTTGAAATGATGTAGACAGTCTGAAAAACCTCGAACATGTAACACTATGGACATTCAGGTGGAGCTTCATTTCCACACCAAGAGGAAATTTTCAGGATTTTTCAATTATCGGAAGGTTTCCTCAATGGTCTATCAAATAATACACATTTTCTGAAACAATTATGAATTTTTAAACATATTTTGTTCTACCTTTATTCACCGACACCTTAATTCAAGAAACCGAAGTTGATCAGATAATGTACTTGGATTATTTGGATTCATATTAAAAATAAACTAAAATTTGGTATAATTGTAAAATTATTAGCTCATTCCCAATCACGGTTACTGCATCCCGTGTTGGTGCAAGGGGCGACACAACTATATAAGGGTGTTAACGTAAGGTTCAAAGCTTTGTGTTGAAAGAGAGAAATAGACTAGAGTTTTTTTCTGAGAGAATTTTCATTCTGAGAAGAACCAGATCTAGGTGAGATAGGTCTCGACGTTTCGAACAGTGTCCTCTGTTTGTCTTCAGGATAACGAGTTCATGAAAATGTTTAAAGTAAACCAAATTAACTAAACACACTCTACGTTCAATGCTGTACGATAAATTGATGACAAATTTTGTCACAACTATAGCCAATAATCACACAATGATCAAATGCCTTCACACCGCCTTGCACACCGCACGTTTCTGCTATTTTCTAAAGTAAATATAATAAACTTACACCATAATAAATAACTCTTTTTTATTTCTGATTGAAGTAAAAGTACTATTGTTTATCAATAGTGTCATATCTTGTATTGCATTTATACTACCATGTAACCTGTGACATCACAATGTTTACAAAAGAGCCACAGAGCCTCGATTTCCTCTAAAGTCACAGTTTGTTCACAGCTCAACGGAAGAAAACATAACATCTTTCATTACTGCACGATTTTTTTTTTATAAACTTTCGGTATGAAAAAATGGGGAGTACAAATCGAAACCATTCTTGATCTTATGTGGTAAGAAATTATCAATGTGGTTCATAAAATACCATGTATATTATCTTGCCTGCCAGGAAATGCCCCGCTCTTTGGAAACAAGGTGATATGGTTCATGTAGGCTATGTAATAATTTACAGTTAAGTGCGGTTTACTTCATTGTTATGTGCCGTTTTATTTTGTAGACCTAGAAGTTGTTATACCAGCGCCTCCAACTGCCAACCCGGACAGAGTCTAGGAATCGAGAATTCGGTCGATCATGTCCTTTATGACTTTCATTTCTCTCCCTTCATTGGTTGCTGTGTGACGCCCGGGGAAAACAATTAGAAGAAATTAACACAGTAATATTGCATTTACTTTACACTAACTTGTGATAAAGCATATGTATACTTTCTGGGTTGTGAGGGGGGGGGGAGGAAGACCAACAAATTTATACGGCGCTGCGTTGGGACTCGAACCCATTCGCGCTTTGTTTCATTTGGTTTATACAGCGCAAACGTTTCGATGTATTATGCGGACTTCAATGCGATTAAATAGGATTTTGGAACGCTAGGTGGCAGCAGACTTACCAGGTAAATTTCCGTAGTTTACATAGTTATGAGCATGGGCACATTTTCCGAGAACATTGGATTTACCTGGTAAGTCTGCTGCCCCCAGCGTCCCCAAAGTCCCCCATTATGACGCGTAAACGAAATGCTTGGATTCTGGTTAACTTTACAAAAGAACAACAATATTTTCTCACCATAGTTTGCATTAGTGTAGCCCCACCTATAAAACAAACAGAATTATTATTATTATTATTAAAAAATGGCATGGTAATAAAACTCAGGGCACAAGTCTCGTGCGCGTTAAACATTTATTGGAAACCTCGGGTTCCACATTGCTTTAACGTTTGAAGAATCAAAATCTCGTCCGAATTACACATTCTATTGTTTCAAACAACTTATGTTTAGGCCTAATTAGTTTAAATCCGTTTCAAAATAGCAATAGCAGCAACAACAACAGCGACAACAACACCAACGAAAAAAACGGAAAACAACGTCAACGACCTCTTAAGGAAAAAATACTCATAAAAAGGAAACTAAAAGTCTAATAAAATTCACTAAAAAGTGGAAAACAAAACCATAATTACAAGTTTTATAGAATTATAAAATGGCAACGGATACTATTTAACAAAGTTACATAAACCTGACGTTTGTTGAAAAACTGCTTGGATGGGAAAACAATTTACACTTTAAAAACCTCTTTACTCTTAAAAACAATGTTATCGGTAGCCTAAGTATCTCAACAAAAGTCACCGATGGATTTTAAGGGATTGTATACATTTGGTAATTGGAACCCATTGTTTGTTTCAATCCTATATAGTTGTAGATATATACCATAAAAATAACCTGTGAAAGTTTCATTTCCAAAGGTGGTAGCGTTTTTGAGATATTGCCGAAAATCTGGAGCGGTTATGTCCACGCAGGAAGAATCATCTGCACTATCTATCATCTATCTGAGAAACGTTACCGTACTGCAGTAACGCTTCTCAGATTCAATTTTTAGGGGATAAAAGCTGATATCTTTTATCATAACCGCAGTACTTCGAAGTAAAAAGTTTCCTCAAAATGCATTATACTATCCAAAGCTGCTGTACTACCAAGTAATTTGTTATTGCCATTAATTTTCAGAGTCATTACCAAACGTATACAGACCCCTAGGCGTAACATCTATGTGTTCGTCATGCACTGTGCTTTATGCCGTGTGCGCAATCCTTAAAAAACAAACCAGAAAAAACCGCGCCAAGCAATGCACATCGTTTTCAGTATGAAGTGTGTTCGTTTCTTGGCGTGTGTATTTTCCTTTTGCGTCAACGCATTTTTACGCACAATAGACCTTATGCATTGACGTCATCAAGCCGCCATCTTAGAGGTAAACTGAGGATGAAATAATGGAAACGCACAGATTTGTACGCGCGGCGCATAGGATTGGCCAACGAACAGCCTCTTTTTTACCTCTGGGCGAGGGCGCCCTACTCAAATGACGTCATGTGCATAAGGTCTATTACTGACACATAAATTTCAATCTTACCAATCCCAGCAGCTTAAGGGGTTGAAGATGTTAGAATTAGGAAGTGCTTGAGGATAGAGTATGATGATATCGTTGAGTTCACCCACTTCACTGTAGCCAGTCTTTGTGTAGTACTGAGTCCCAATGTTGTAGCTGTGTGTGCAAAATCACAAGGGTACAGGATTGGTACTCTGGGCATAGCTCAAAGAGCTTTAGGCCGTGTCCGAATTGGCAGCTACAGCTATGGCTACGGCTAGAGTATTATAATAGATTTTGACCTTTTGGCTTATGCCATTGATCTGTATTATAATAGACCTTATCATTGATCTATATAGATCAATGGACCTTATGCATTGACATCATCAAGCCGCCATTTTGGAGGTAAACCGATGATGAAACAATGGAAACGCGCAGATTTGTACGCGCGGCGCACAGGATTGGCCAATAAACAGCCTCTTTTTGACCTCATAGGCGAGGGCGCCCTACTCAAATGACGTCATGTGCATAAGGTATATTGCCTACTTACACTGACTGGGCACAACCGTGGAGTGCAACATGGAGTTTGCAGCCTGGGAGAAGATAAAACAAAAATATATTGACAAACTTTTTAAAACTTTACTGAGCAGCAGAAAATCAGTTGTCAATCGGATAAAATAATTATTTCCTACGATAGGCCTAGAAGGAGACACAGCAGCGGTAATTCAAGTTTAGCCAAACGCCAAAATGCAACCGCGATTTAAAGGGCACGTTCCTACAAATCTCTCAACAATTTTCCGGTTTTGAATTACTCCTTTTTAAGAGATGTTCATGCACTAAAACACCTACAGTGTGTAGTAATTAGTGAATAGTGATAATATAAATCTATATAGGATTTGAGGCATTATGATAGTGGGTATCAATGTATATTATGCTTGCGGTAACACCATGTGTTTATCTACTTTGCTGTGTAGATTGTTGTTCTTTGAGAATTTGTCTTGCTGTATTCTACAAGATACATCTACCTCTTCAAATAAATACAACAAGCCGGAACACGGTTCGCAGTTAGACCTATATATGGGTTTATGCCTACAGTGCTATTCCCAATGTTCAGGTCCCCAATAGTTCAATTACCAGAAATATCTAATAATAATAATAATACATAAAATAATAGTAATAATAAATATGATAATAATACAAAGACCCAAAGTACCGGAAATGGCCCCAAAACTTAAAAATGGCCTGCTGTGTGCGGAAAAACACACGAGAGACTTTCCCAAACTTGACTGTGAAGAAACTCATTTTGAAATCCCACAAGTAAAGACCTTATGCATTGACGTCATCCAGCTGCCATCTTAGAGGTGAAACGATGACGAAACAGTAGAAACACACAGATTTGTACGCGCTGCGTACTGGATTGGCCAATGAAAAACCTCCTTTTGACCTCTATAGGCGAGGGCGCCCCACTGAAATGACATCACGTGCATATGGTCTAAAGCCGTCGATACTTTCCTGAAGGGCTGAATTTTGTATTTATTTTTTAGATTTAATTCAATTCAAATTCACATTTATTTCCATACTTCATGAAATTTCCAAACAGTATAGGGGGCCTACATAGCCAAAACATTGATTTAAAGAAGTAATCAAAGAAGCATTAATTACAAGGCAGAAAATAAAATAAGTATGGAGGCATCATCTAGAAGCCGAAACCTAGAAGCCTGATTTCAATCTCGACCGATCCCAAATTGGCTCACCCGAGTTAGACGACGAGCAGCCAGACGGCACATAGATCCTTCCTGTGTTTGCCATAGCCCGGTACCAGTACGGCCATCCCCATAAGGATGGGAAGAAATCACTTTGGTCGAACGTTAGTATCTATTGCATAAAATAACAGGAATCACAGTTGTGCAGTTTTACTATCATTTCCAAGAGGGTCGAGCAGATCGCGGATTCAACCCTGCGTGACACCATCAAATACAAATCACACCGTGCGGCCATTGGTCAGTAGGCTACAGTCCGTTTTTAATTAGCATGTAATTAATTTTTGTGGAGAATCCAATCAATTTCAAATGGCCCAGACCATTAGATATGGACCCTACTCAATTCATCCAAACAAAAAACCAGTTCACTGCTTACAGCCATTGTACAAGTATACAGAAAAAGCCATCTGGAAACCATGGTTCATTTCACCCAGTAGTGGCTATTGACCCCAAGGTTAAGCAACTGCTGTGCAATTCCTATTGGAATTCCGAGACAGCTGGTCATTGGTGGATTTTTTGTTGGTAAAAAAGACCCCGGATGGTAACAAAACATTTACCATGCTATTTGGCTAGGTGAAGATGGGGAATGTGGAATGTTTTAGATTAAAAATAAACATAAAATGGCGGAGTACTGATTAATTAATTAAAAACGGACAGTGGACTACAGTTCGATGGCATCACACAGGGTCTGTATACGTTTGGTAATGACTCTGAAAATTAATGGCATCAAAATCTACTTGGTAAAAGTACAGCAGCTTTGGATAGCATAATGCATTTTGAGAAACTTGTCACTTCGAAGTACTGCGGTTATGGAAAAAGATATCACTTTTTATCCCCAAAAATTTGAATCTGAGAGGCGTTACTGCAGTAACGATTCTCAATTTGTGTATTCCAATTGCAGATTATTCTTCCTGCGTGGACATTCTCGTTGTTAATATCCGAGGCTAGCTCACTAATTAAACATTCATGCCACATTCAATTCTCCAGAGAAATTGTCCCGATAAATTTGACCACGTATGACATAACTGTTAAAGGCAGGGTATACTTTTGGTAATTGTCAAAGACCAGTGTCCCAACATATGCATAAAATAACAAGCCCGTTAACGTTGGAATCAATTGGTCATCGAAGTTGCAAGAAAATAATGAAAGAAAAAAAACACCCTTATTGTAAAGAATAATTGTGTGCTTTCAGATGCCCGAGAAAGGCTTAATGCCTGAAGCCTTTTTCTCAGATTCAAATTTTGGGATGAAAAAATTAATTACCTTTTTCTCTAAAACTACTTTATTTAAAAGGGGGTCGTTTCTAACAATGTTTTATAATATCAGCAGCTCTCCAGTGCTCTTTTTCCAAGAAAGTTGTTCCAGTCATGACTCATACACTTGTAGAGTAATTACCAAAAGGCGCCCTGCCTTTAAAAAGTCGTGAAAACAGCATTTGAAAATGTAATTTATAGAAACCCGAACGATGCCATAAAATGCAAACACAAAATTTGAAAACTTGTTCTTACCTGCCCGGACAAGGTGGTGCTTGCGCCTGGTTCCTATAATTAAATGAGTTAAAACAATTTAGATTCAAATTAACATAAATTAATTAATATAAATAACAACAATAAGTTCAAATTTTGTCAATGTCATTTCTTGCAATAAATTGACTTTTTAAAATTATTTAAAAAGATTATTATTAGTAGTAGTAGTACATTATTTGATTCAATTCAATTCAATTCAATTCAACGCACATTTATTTTTCATGACGACAATGACAATTAAACATACAGTTGAAACAAATAACAATGAGTATAATTATGAAAAGATTGATTAATGCACATCGCCTCAAACAAGGCTTTGTGTCACTCTATAGTAAGTGACTACAAGGACAAAAGTAACACTTTTCAAAATCAAAACAAGATCTATTTCCATACTTCATGAATATTTCTAAACAATAGGCCTACATAAAAAGGGGGATTTATACGGAAGTTGATATAAATCAAGGTTTACGAAAGTCACAAACCATGGAGGTATCTTCCAGAAGCTGGAGCTTGTTGTGAGCTGCCTGATGCACTCCCACAAAACTTATGGGTTAAAATTGACGATGATCCGGGTCATACCCACAGTATGACCCGGAATCTGTGTCAAAATGACCCAGAAATGGGTCAGGCCCCATATGGTACCCGGAATCTTGGAGTGACCTAAGAAAAAAAAAAATATATATATACTGATCTTGTTCCCACAGCACATTTTCTCGTCCTCACTACTAAAATGAATGAATGAAGTTTGTTTGTATACCACGAGGTTGCCATAAATATGGTTGAGGATTTCGTAGGCCATGTTGTAGTCGCAGTCATTGATATTGGGAGTCATGAAGTTGTTTCCGCACGAGTTGATGTAGTTAGTGGTGATCTACAAAGTAAACAAATAATAATAATACAACATAAATAATAATACAATAATACTACTAATAATAAGACAAACATTCTTTAGGCTTATATAATAACGAATTAGTGATACATGTATACTAACTCCAGGGTTCCTAACTGGGTGATATTATTACCAGATGGGAGAAGATATTGTGAACGGTGTTAAAGGCACTGAACACGTTTGGAAATTGTCAAAGACCAGTGTTCTCACTTGGTGTATCCCAACATAATTATGCATAAAATAACAAGCCTGTGAAAATTTGGGCTCAATTGGTCATCGAAGTTGCAAGAAAATGATGAAAGAAAAAACACCCTTGTTTGTACAAATTTGTGTGCTTTCAGATAGGAATGAAAGTTTCTTGCAAGAAGTTTTTATTATTTTAGTGAGAAATTACCTCTTTCTCAAAAACTATACGTTACTTCAGAGGGAGTCGTTTCCTACAATGTTATCAACAGCTCTCCGTTGCTTGTTACCAAGTATGTTTTTTATGCTAATATTTGTTTTGAGTCATTACCAAACGTGTACGATACCTTTAAATAATATAATATACCAAAGGGTGGGGAAAGGAAGGGGAGGGGAGGGGAGTCCCGTGACTTTCTATACTTACGAATCCATGACCAGCGGGGAGGTCGTACTTGGTCTTAATGTTACCGGCAACATTGATGTAGTGGTCGTAGTAATCCTCGAGCTTTTCAACAACGTCTGCATATTAAAAGTACACAGAAATAAAATCAGCAGAAAAAGAGGGGGCTCTAAGGTCAAGTTTAATTTTCTTGATGCACTCATTTTCCAATAGACAGAGTCCTCATGAAAATGGGGAAAATAAACCACAAGTCTCTGAAACCCCAACGGTGTAAAATGCCACTCAATATTGGGGACTTTTGGAACGCTAAGTGGCAGCAGACTCATGTAAATCCATTGTTCTCGGTAATGAGCGCATGCTCAGAACTATAAACAATGGAAATTTACCTGGTAAGTCTGCTGCCACCTAGCGTTCCAAAGTCTCTAATTAAGCTGATCCAGAAGTGAGTATCACCCACATTATACGGACCCTTCTCCGGGTCAATGCTGTATTGTACCGGTTTTTTTTTTTGCAAGGGGTGTGGGGACGCCGGGGCGATTTTTCCCGAATGTAATTCGCTGTGATTTTGAACGAGGTTAAAGCTCCATATATATACTTTGTTAAAAGCACTCACCAGTTGGTACCACCTCATCGTTCGTACCGCTGAATATGTAGACGCGATCGTCCGCCATATTGGATGTTGAATCCACCTTGCCGGAGCTTTCGTAGCTCGTGGTTTGATCAATGAGGTCCTGTACATTGATGTCATTAGCGTCCCCGATGGCGGAACATTTCCCTGTTGATGCGGCGATTGCACTATCCTCTGCACAATAATACGGAGCTGCATGTATTTTGGAGACAAAAGCATTATAAGCAATCAAAGCTTTTCAATTTTTGTAGTCAAGTTTGTTGTAGCTTCCCCTGCGTGACACTATCAACAAAAAAGTGAGCCCAAAGCATTAGATATAGACCCCTCTGACTAAATAAAACAAATTCAAGCAATTGTTTTTTTTAGATGACCCCATATTTGTCTCTTTGTAGACTTTATACAAATTTACTTGAAACCATAAAAGACACACACGCTCACACTATAATATGACAGTTTTCAACAGTACGTTTTATAATAGCGTGTAATACATGGAGCTCCATGGTCTGACTTATCCTTGCAACACCACCTCACTCAATTCATCAAAATAAACAACCAGGTCACTGCTTACAGCCACTGTACAAGCATACAGAAGAAGCCATCTTAAAACCACGGTTCATTTCACCCAGCAGTGGCTGTTAAAGGCATCGTACACGTTTGGTAATCGGAGCCTTTTGTTTGTTTCAATCATAGTTGTAGATATAAACCATAGAACTAACCTGTGAAAATTTCATTTCAAAAGGTGGTAGCGTTTTTGAGATATTGCTGAAAATCTGGAGCGGTTTGTCAAAGCAGGAAGAATAATCTGCATCGGAATACACAGTCTGAGAAGCGTTACTGTGAGATTCAAATTGATGGGGATAAAAAGTGATATCCTTTTCCAAAACCGCAGTACTTCGAAGTGAAGGGTTTCTCAAAATGCATTATACTTTCCAAAGCTGCTGTACTTCTATTACCAAGTAAGCTTTTATTGCCATTAATATTCAGAGTCATTACCAAACGTATATACAGACCCTTTAAGCAGACTATGAAATTGGGCTCAGGTTATAGAACCATGATCTCCTAAAATGCGGACTTCAACTGTTCAAATAAGGAGACCCCTTCCGGAGCCCTTGACTTTACCTCCCGCCACTGAACCGACACCCATGATGCTCGAGGAGTAAGCCACGTGGAGCTGGACCGCCATGTTGGCTCCAGATGACACCCCGCTGACGGACACTTTGGTCGAGTCTGCCCCATATTTACCTATAGTGAAGAAAAAACACTTACAAAGGTAAATCAAGCACCGAGTCCAAACGTTGAAGATAAGATCAGCTACAAAACAAACAAACCAAAACAACACAACAACAACTGTTTCAACAACAACAACAACAACAACAACAACAACACCAAAAACTTAAAGATACTAGGTCCGTTTATGGGGGCCGATTTGCCCCGAAAATTTAGATTTATATTTTCAACAGCTATTTTGTATAGATTCTAGAAAAGTACAAGCTTTTTTGTAAGGTATTGCATGAACAAAGGTCCGCCAATGATAAGTGGTATATAATTAGTTAAAAACTAAAACTATGGTCGGGATCCTGACATTTAATCACGTCCGTCGGTCATGTACAATTAACTTTGCATGTTATAAGTATTGTTAGCATTGTCCCTAGCATAATATGCGAAGGTTTTTGTGTTGTCTTATTTTTAAAATACATCTCTCAAAATTCTTTCAAAGAAAATAAAAACTTCTTGCGAAAATCAGGACGTGCAACTCTAATCTTACCCTATAAACCTGTTTTACATACTTTATGAAATTGCGCCGAGCTGAAGTGTGTCAGCCCCTATTCAGAAAGAAAAAAACCCTAACCCAAAACCTAACAGTCTGGTCTCAAACAAAATAGTCTACTCGATATTGGCAAAATATTCGTTTAAATCAAAGCCATGCAATGGACCAATAGGGCCTACACTCATCAATAACCTATATACTCAGTTAAATTGATTTGTTTTTTTTCGCACACACACAGCTGCGTCACTATTATGACAAGTGATTTTACATCGTAGGCCAAACCTAACCTTGTTTAGAAGAGTGTCGATCGGAGTTATGGAACACCTACACTGTAAAAATGAAGGGCAAACAAGTTGATGGGTAATCTGAAAATGGGCAAACTAGGTAATAATTCGTGAGTTTGTTGGTTAATACTTTGTCCAACATGTGTGGCATTTTCCCTGTTGGTTAACTGAAACAAAAACACTAAACAAATGGTAAATATACTACATCAGTTGGGTATTATTGATCAGGTTTACCCATTATATAGCAAGACATTATTCTTCTGCCTCATCGTTGGGCATCTTTCCACATACAGTTGGGTAAAGTTAAACCACATGGGGTGCAAAAGCATAAAAACGATCATTTCCAACACGGCGAGTGGAGGAGTGGCTGTGGCCGTGTCCTCTCTCTTAAACGAGCGGCGTTGCCCAGTGGTTATACATCTTTTTGAAGGTTAGTTTTTAACTAAATATAAAGTGTTGTTTCCTATTTCGTTGTACACAGTCGTGAAAGTGGCAGAGCAAGCAACACAGTGCGACTGCCATTGAATTATTTTCAGTTTTATCATGCCATTCGTGTACATCAACGACGCGGCGTGCATGCACGCGGCGTATGTGTGTATGTTTTTTGGGTTGTATGTGTATGTAAAACAACAATACACGAATGGCACTATCACTGCATTGCTTGCACTGCAACTGTCACGACTCGGCTAAACAGAAAACAAACGTTATTTAGTTAAAAACTAACCTTCAAAGCATCTACAAACCAAAAATCGTTTCGATGCATGGACGTACGACATATCGCAGGAACTGTGAATCAAATGGTTAATTATATTCACCATTTGTTGGATAACACAATAAATATTGACCAATGAAGCAATGATTGCCCAAAGATAAATAAAACCTTTCTACAAAAAATTGTTAAAAAAAAATCATCATAAATGGGTAATTGATAATTTATCATATACCCAGAAAAAGGGTAAACATTTGATGAGGAAATATTACCCAATTATTTGGCAATCAGAGTGCCCAACTGAGGTGGGGAAAAAAGTACCTAAAAGATGGGCATGTTGATAGTTTAAGCAACGTTGGGTAAAAAATTGGGTAAATTTTTGCCCATTATTTTTACAGTGTAGGAAGGAAGGGGGGGGGGCTCCACATCTGCCACATATCAGATTACATGGCATGATTACATCTTACATTTTTTCCAAGTTACAAGTAGTTAAAGGCATCGTACACGTTTGGTAATTACTCGAAATATATATTAGCGTGAAAACTGACTTGGTAACGAGCAACAGAGAGCTGTTGATAGTATAAAACATTGTGAGAAACGACTCCCTCTGAAGTAACGTAGTTTTTGAGAAAGGGGTAATTTCTCACTAAAATAATAAAAACTTCTTGCAAGAAGTTTTTATTCCTATCTGAAAGCACACAAATTTGTACAACAAGGGTGTTTTTTCTTTCATCATTTTCTTGCAACTTCGATGACCAATTGAGCCCAAATTTTCACAGGTTTGTTATTTTATGCATATGTTGGGATACACCAAATGAGAACACTGGTCTTTGACAATTACCAAACGTGTACGGTGCCTTTAAAAAACAAAAAAAAAACTAAAGCAACATAATTATTTCTCTTTTCGAAACCACGCCTTTTGGCTCCAGTAGGACCCAGGCTCTGGCATGGGTTCTGCGGACAGCGTACACTTTCGATACGGGACTTCGACCAGGCAGAGCGTCCATAAGTCAGAGCCCGAATCCTATAAAGCATTGGTTTCGAAAATGGGCATAGAACCACGTGACTAATAATATTATGGTTTTGTACCACAGCCGCTGACCCATCCCCCTGGAAACTCAACAGCCGCGTAAACACCGGCGGTGTGATCGGCTGAGGAGAGCAAACGTATAATGAGCGACGGGTGTCCTTTCGATATGCACATCTTGCTCATTAAAAAATAATGTAGTAATGAAACATGGCTCAATTTCATGTGGGTCAAAATGCATGTGATAAAACTGCATATTATATTGATAAAATACAATCAACAATAACAGTGCAATTTAAGTTGTTGAAGTATAAATGCCAAACTGCATGTGATATAACTGCATGTTATTTATAAGATACAATCAACAGTAATAGTGCAATTAAAGTTGTTCAAATATAAAACCAGACAATAATATTAAATTCCGCTTGGGAATGAATCACATTTCTTGAGAGTAAATCTAGCAACAAATATACAGCAGTCATCATACCTTTGTTTTCAAAGGAGCCATTGTATTGCTAATTGTGACCTACTGCTGGGGAATGAAGTTGTTATTTTGTATATGCCCAGAAAAAGGTAGTATGACAGCGCGGCCGTCCGACCTCTCTAGGCATACAACGACACAACATGTACCGTATATTATTTCAGGCCATAATGGTGTTCTGTTTTCATTCTGTTTTAAAGGTTTTTCAAAGCATATCCTTGCTCCTTTGGATTTTGCCTCACTTTATTATCACACCTTTTGCATAAGGAGGAAATAAACTGTTTTTTGGTTGGTTGTTTTCAACAAAAACAGTACTCGATTTTTAACTCCTCCATCCCGTATTTTACTTGAATATTAAACAAATAACTGAGCTTGTTTGTTCTTTGGGGATTTGCTGGTCGTATATTTTGTACATGACAAAGGTACACAAGAGTTGTGGTTGACACTGTGTGCATTAAATATCCGACTCAGTTTAATGAGTCAAGGCGGTGCTGAAGACCATGATAGCATACTGATCGAAACGTCGAGTGTTTACACAACCGGAGTCTTTTCAGAACCACCACGAACTCAGAGAAATACTTCATCATATTACCATAACATTTTTGATAATGTCTAGTGTATTTAATATATTTTCTTTTTTCGTTGGGTGTTGTGTTTGTTTACTTGTTACTTGTTCACCTTCTTCTTCGTCAACATCCTTTGTTGGATATATTCTTGTCTTGTTTTATGATCTGTAGTCTGTTTAACTTTCCCGCAATGTCTTATAAATGGCGGGAAAAAACTACCACACTTTTCACACTCAGTTTTCTTGGGACACAATTTTGGCCAGTGGATTGATGGCGACCTTTTGTCAGTCACACTTTCGTTATACGTCCTTCCTCCATCAGGCACACACGATATCCTTCCGAGCAGCCACGGGAAAAAATGACATGCTGAACGAACTGGGTGCGCTCGGAAGGCAGATTGTATTACTGTGTTTGGGGGCACAATTCTTTTTCGAATGATCTGAACAGATGAATAGATGTTCCCTGGACCCACACACTTAAGATTGAAGCATTCTGGAAATGTACACATTGGTTCACTACTAATTTTCAAAACATAGTACATTTCGAAAGGATTAAGTTTTTGTGCATAATAAGATTTTTGTGTGCACGTTATAATGTGACCCAGCTTTCACACAAAATTTGTCAACCTCTGAGTTCACTCAGCCAGAAATCACTATACAGTAGGCCTATATGAAAGAAGAGTGTTTAAAGGTAGTTAAAAAAAATCAGCGGAATAAAAGCTACAAGTTTGAAAGCTAAGTTGATAGTGTTGACTGTTGGAACTGCAATCCCCAAACCAAGAAAATATCACACATCACTCAAAGAAAGAAAAGCCTATCGCAACAATCCAACGTACTTACCTAGAGCAGGCCAAGCTCTCGTCTGGTCGGCGCAAACAAACACCACCAGTACCGTAATGGCAACTTCACTCCAACTCATCATTGTCTAGTCTTCACCTTCAGGCAGTAGCAGAGCTAAGAGAGTTTTGGCTGAATTAATGCCCGAACCCTTCTTTATATGCAGGTCTAGCTGCATGACGGCAACCACTTAAAATATCGGTCGTGATTTCAGAAAGAATGTTGAATCGAATTTAATGTCGTGTCAGAATTAGCAGCTACAGCTACGGCTACGGCTAGATTTCTGCGTCATCACGCGTTGAAGTATATGACGTCCATAGCAACACGCCTTAGCAACAGCCGTAGCTGTAGGTGTAGCCGCCAATTCGGATACGGCCTAACATATCATACAGTCAGCTCTGGAACAAGTCTCTATTGATAACAATAGCTCTGCAAGTAATCTCGGGTATGCGCCAAAGCCAGAGGCGCATGCGTGTTTCTTGCTAGCTTTTACAGTCACAAGCGAGTCGAAATTGAGTATTGTAATTCAATATTTAGTCGACCCATGGTCGACCATTTCTCAAAGTAAAAATACACAATGAACAAATAGCTTTTTATTTCAAAATATGTCAATATAATCATCACTGAAGCACGAACACAACTGACCCTATAGCAGCTGATAGCAAAAACTAGCAATTGAAGAAAACGGCGTCTAAAGTTGAACGTTTTTTAAAAACAAAAACACTCTGGAATTATGAAGGATAGGCCTATATCCAAAATAAATTCAGAGCGCTTTCAAGTAGTTTTCTTTAGAGGAAACTTGATACTTTGAACTTGACAAAAATATACTGCTTTAAAATATTTTATGTCCTAAATTAACAAGCAATACAAACAAGAGGTCCGTGTTAGTTCGTAAAACCGAAATAAAAGCAAAACATACAACTTCTGCTTTCACGAAGTGTGACACACTCCAATGTATTACAACGTGCGGGTGTGATCACTTTATGAAAACGGAGCTCCGTGGGTGCCCCACACAAAAGTTTTGTGCTAGCTCGTAAAAAACGTGTTTTTTCCCTCTCACATTTAAAGACCTACTTGAAAGAAAACGGCAACAAGTGATCTTTGCTGAACTTCATTTAAAATGTTTACAATCAAGAAGGAAATTGAGTTCACATGAGACTAAACAGATTTTAATTGTGTAAAAAACAATCATTTTGAATATTCTTCACTCGTGCTTTTTTAGAAAGATACGCAAAAAGTCCTGTTACGTCATCACTCATGTTACGTCATACGCGGGAGCTCTGTTTTGTATAGTCGCTTTGTTACAGCATGGAGGTATAACAAAGCAACATCCTACACATGATGTCAAAGTATTGTCATTTTGACGCACACCATCAACGGCAGAAGTGTTTCTAGTTTTTTTAAACCTTGAGGTTGGGGCCTAATTTTTTGATCGATATTTACGAAAAATTCAGAAGTGTGCAAGTATAAAAATTACATTTAAATGATAAACAAACACATACTAAACAAGTTTGAATAGCATTCCCGTAAAAATGAATTCGTTCAAGTAGCTATTTAAGCTTTTGTGTGCCGTGCATTACAAGGGTCAATGGAACTTCCGTGTCAGTTCGTAAAAAAAGAAAATGTTCATTTTCGTGCAAAGGTTGCAATGCATTTTTCGTCACCAAAACAATAATTATATAGCTCTTGAGAAATTGTAGGCCTTGGGGTGGTTTTGTACACAAGGCTTCTATAGTCCCTTTTAAAAAGCAAGTGTTACTAACGGTACACACATTGTTCATCAGACTAAGGAGTGGTAGGAAGTGGCAGTCATTTCGATGCAAAAAAACCCCAGATACCCCAACTCCTTCATACCATATCGCTGTGCGTCTCCCCAATGATCAGCCCAGACGTTAATTACTTTCTGCTAAGATGATTGTTGTTAAGTTGATCTAATCTATATTCAGCATATTTTTTGTTTGTGAGTAATTATTTTTTGTATAGCATGTAGGCTATGCAAGACAATTGTCCTACATGGTAGTATATACCAATTTCATTTTTAGAGTACAGTTTGTTGTCCTTGGTCTTTTTCAATTCAATGGACATTTATTGTTCATGATGACAATGACAATTAAACATACAGTTGAAACAAATAACAATGAGTATAATTATGAAAAGATGGATGCCACATAATTCAACAATAAAATGTATAGAAATTTCAAAGATAATATCGAGTGTAAGTAACATGCTAGCCAACATGCAGGGAAAAAAGTTAAACATACTGCTTTTGTACATTTCCCTGTGACAGACAAGGACTTGGACACGACAAGGACAAAAATAACAATGAGACCAGACTAGTCAATTTAAATGATTATCAGAACAACAGTCTTTGTACAAGTATGTACTAGATCTACAAATACATATTCAAGAGGTGATGTTTCAGTTTGTTAGAGAATGACTTGAGTGAACGAGACTTTTTAATATCCGAGTTGAGGTTATTCCAGAATAGGCTACCACGAGATACAATGTTGTTTTTTGAAAACGTTGTTCGGTTAAATTTTGTATACAAATCACCTTTTGATACTGCACGAGTTGAATACGTTATATGGACTGATAAACACAGGGTAAAAAGATCATTAAATTCGTTAGGCAAAAAGCCACTTTTATATTTATTTTAATTCTTTGGACAATTCAATATACAAGCAGAGGCCGTCCAGGGAAAGGCAAAAGTCAGTTATACATGAATTTACCTAAATTAAAATTGTACCAATTAAAATTGTACAAATCATCAAGTTTGGTGAATGAAAAACGAAATAAAATGAGGTCTCATTTCACAGATATAAAGAGAAAGAGTAAGAGAGACACGAGTGGGGGGGGGCAGAAAGTATAGAAAAATGTGAGGTTTTTTATTTCTAACATGATCAACCGATGATGGGTTTGATGGCCAATGGTGCAAGTTTGCAAACGCCCGTTAACAAAATGAAATTCTACCCATCCAGGTAATCTGTTAATCCACGGGGGAACAAATTAAAGTAATTAAAAACTTGGAAGTAGCGTTCACAATCCAACAGTTACCTCAACTTGCATAACAGTCCGCATGCTGGGAGTAATTAACAACTCTTCCTAGAGGCTTTTAATATGAAGGTCCCGCATTGTTGACAAATCTACTCGACCTTTTTTCCAAGTGGCCCTACAAGTCTATTTTTATTTACTTATGTATCCTCAAGTGGGGAAATACAATTTCTGATGACCTAGAAAAAAACCCCTAAAATAGCAATTGAAGTGCTCTTTTCGGATTATTATTGTTGATTGCGTTCTGAAAACATAAGGCCACATACAACAAAAAATTGTTGATCGTCTCCGCCCAACCCTACAACCCCCCCCCACCCCATTTTTTTTCTTCTTCATAATCTTTTCAGTCAAATTTGGCTCCCAGATTTTTCAGCTGATATTTTGTTTAAATCTCTAGGTTGGCAAAGATGTTTGAAGAAAGGTTATTTAGGTCATTGCACGAAACATTAATGTTATATCATATTGCGAAAAAAAAACCATGAATTAGTTTTTAAACTTTTGTCCTTCCCTGGAATACTCCTGGTCAAGATGTATTTAATTGTCCGAAGATTAAAAAATAAATAAAACATTAATCGATATCTAAAACGCTACCTGAGAAATTTATTGATTCCAAACAACAAAATAATATCACAGTCCTTGGTAATGTTTGAATTACTTCCATCTGGACGCCAGTTTTTAGATGGACGCCACTTTGAACTTTCTTTCCGGTCTGAACAGGAAGTTAAAAAAAAAGTACAATTCCTGAACCACCTGTCAATAAAATCGTAATATTTGTAACGTCTTGTAGCTTACAGCACATGTGCCATTTTATCTAAAAACATGACCCACTTTCACCTTCACTTCCGTTTCAAACAGGAGGCTCTAAAAATACAAAATCATATTATCTCCTGAACAGCATGTCAGCCAGCATAATCTTTGTGCCATCCTGTGCCTTACTACAAATTTGACATTTTATTCAAAAACATGACCCCACTTTGACCCTTCCTTAGGGTCGAAACAGTAAGTTCAAAGAGTTAGGGTTTACGACCAAACATAATGGATATGACAGGTAATTTTCAGGATAAAATCATGATAGGCTATTTCTTCATCTTGTTCCAACAACTGAAACCCCTCTGTGTTCGTTTTCAGGAACACTATTAAGTTTATTTTATTGTTTTGAACATAATATGGAGATGTTCAACCCTCTTGATATTGCCTTAGGATGAAAACGGTTTTCTTTTAAATTGAATTGAATTGTTTTCAGCGAAGTAATATAATACAATGTGAGAACAAAGGCCCGTGTTGTTGTTTTTAAAACTGTTTACAGAGAGGGTGTCGCTGGCTGTACTTCTTTTGTTCGGTGGCCTTGTTTTGTTCTGTTTCAGTTCGATATTATTTTTTCCGGACAGATGTTCTGTCATTACATCTGTTGGTCATTTGAACCCAATATGGATTGTGATTGTCGGACACAAACGGCCTCAACCTACTACACTCATTACCAGTAGAAAAAACACCTGCAAATATCGGACAAGAAACACCTGTGAATATCGGCCAAGAAACACCTGTAAATATCGGCCAACGTAATCGTCATTTTTCCGGTGAGTTACAACAATAATCAACTACAAATAGAGTGTTCGTAGAAGCGAACACAAAGGGGCTTCAGTGTAGGGGAAGGGAGGGGAAAAATAAAGAAAAGAATAAGAAGAAATATAAAAAACTCATTGAATATAGCAAAAAAAGTAACAGAGAAAAGAAAGAGATGAATAATAAGAAGAACCAACTCACTGATTATAGCAAACAAAGAAATAATATAATTAGTCTGTATGAAGATTTGGTAGAAAGCCAATTTCACTGCCATTTTGTTTACGGTCACCTTTTTCTTGTATACATTTTTCTTCTTCTTAATAATTTACCCTTAATAATTCGTTGCTGGTCCAATGAAGTGACCTATAATGTCAAAAATCACAACATTTAGCAATTTGGATTTTTTACAAATTATTAATATACTCATTGACTGTTGACATTTTCAGAAAGTTTCAGTACCTATATAACGTATTAGTTTCGTAATTAAACTACTTAGTATGAGCGACGTATCACTCGATTTACCATTTTGTGTTTCACGAAAAGACCTGTAAAATACGCCACTTTACTCACGATTTACACAGTGCTTATGGCTTGGTTCCAAACGTACATTTTTGCGTTTTCACGAAGTGACCTATCTGTCCAGGCGCGCCGTATCGATACCTATCGTCACTAACAATCGAGCAAGGCATTCTGGGAAAGAAAAACAAAATGGCGCGGCAAGATCGTACACCACTGGGAACGAGGTTGCTATCTGTCGGACATATTGAAACGCAGTGTTTTCATGAAGTGACATATCGCAATAGATCTCAATAATATGCATATTGTTTGTACAAAGCGCTCTGCGGGCAAATTCGTTTGTCTTTCTTTCACGAAGTGACGTGTGTGTTTAGGAATTAATTACTCATAAAAATAGTGGCAAGAATGAAAACATATTGACAATTCTGTATGAATGTTATGAATGTAAAAAAAAAAAATACAATACAAAATAGAAAGCAGACTCCGAAACAGTAAATAACAACAATCACACAAGTCATATGATGTATGATAATTATATTATTTATTTCATCGTATTTTGTATCAATTTCTTGCGTTTCTCGTTCTAATATTTACATTATATTCGCATTTTCCAAATTAAATATACATTTCATTTTCATATTGATTAAATTGAATTTTCAGTTAAATCCCCAGACTACACAAAGCTAAATGATAATCACAATCTCAGAATAATAAACTAATTAGTTGAACATAAAATTTAATGCATAATATACAAACGTAATAAGAAGAAGAGATAGAAAGAAAAAAAAAGATTTTTGGAAAATTGCTCAAATTCCCCTTATAGTTGTTAAAGGGTCTGTATACGTAATGACTCTGAAAATAATTAATGGCAATAAAAAACTTACTTGGTAAGAAGTACAGCAGCTTTGGATAGTATAATGCATTTTGAGAAATCTTTCTCTTCGAAGTACTGCGGTTATGGAAAAAGATACCACTTATCCCCAAAAAATTAAATCTGAGAAGCGTTACTGACAGTAACGTTTCTCATATTGCAGATTATTATTCCTGCGTGAACATAAACGCTCCAGACTTTTGGCAATATCTCAAAAACGCTACCACCTTTTGAATTGAAATTTTCACAGGTTATAAATGTAGGATTGAAACAAACAGTGGGTTCCAATTAACAAACGTATACAATCCCTTTAAGCCATATCTGCCCGACTACCGGGTTTACCATAAAACACACAAACGCTGGTAAAAATACATATCAACTTAAAGAGAATTGTGTGCTCCTTCAAACGGTGTCCAGTTTGCTGGGATATATATATATGCAAGGCAGTGAATAATGAGTGTTTATTGTAATGCAACAGTGAACACTACACACTACCAGGTTGCAAAACCATATCGACCCACATCACTTAACACGATGCTGTCAATTTCAGTTTATGCACGTGATACCAGCCTGGCTTGCGGTGGTTTCGCGTAAAAGAGCAGTGGCAGAGGCAAACAAACATCAGACAAGCAAAAGACAAACACCAGGCAAACATAAGACAAACACCAGACAAAGCACCAGACAAGCAAAAGATAAACACCAAACAAACAAGACAAACACCAGACAAAAAACCCAAACACCATACAAGCAAAAGACAAACACCAAAGAAAAAAGATAAACACCAGACAAACACAATACAAAGCGCCAGACAAGCAAAAGACAAACACCAAACAAACAAGACAAACACCATACAAACACTAGGCATAGCGCCAGACAAACACCAAGCAAATATAAGACAAACACCAGACAACAAGCCAACACACGCACACACACGTGTGTAATGACCTCCAATATTGAACCCTCCTTTGTTCAACTCTGTCCTGACACACTTGGATACCAATGTTTGTCTTTGTGATTGCAATCGTGGACCTATTGTCCCTATTGTAAGAGGTTCTAATTGATTTGAACGTCACGACAAGTATACACCAACACCCATTTAATCCACTCGAAACAACAACGATACCGATCACCAATCATAAAGTTAGATAGTTAGCTTTGAAAGCTATACTATATAGTATATACTCGAAAGTATAAGAGCAATTTATTGCAGAAACAAACATTAAGGATATTGGCACCATGGAACGGCCAGAACGGGATCTGAACCCCCTTCACACACTGTAATTAAACAGTACCTTGACCGCTAGACGAAAACACTGCCCCGTGTGAGATACCAAGCAGCCTTGATTGATTCGCTCGGTCCCAGGGCATATAAAGGTGCTGGGATGGGCCCGCATATACACACGCGCTTTAAACCATTCCCCTGACCTATAACCCCCGGTCACCTCTTCCTGTTGGCAAAAGATTCGACTGTCAATAGCAATGTAGCTCTATTGTGTAAGCCCATTGCAAATAACTGTAATTCTTTGCCTCGTACTAAAAATAGGGCTCGATCGCAACATTCTTCTTGCAACTTTGGTTTAAACAGATCGATTACATTATCCATGCATTAACATGTTATGTGTGTACATGATTGTGGGCATTGCACCGATCCGCAGTACAATCGTTCCCATCATGCATCTCTACATCCTGAACAATAATTTGTAACAGCTCATCAGCCCATCCCGGCGGACTTGGATGAGACCGGTGTAGGCCGAGCGTACTGCCCTCTACGCTGACACGGTTACCATGGCCATGCTGGGAATCGAACTCGCTCTCTTCAAAACGAGTAAAGCAGTCTCGACAACTTGACCTCCACACACTACTATGTGCAGAATGGTGTCAGTGAAATAAAAATAAAAAACATTTATTATACTGAACTTATTAATGCATTTATGGCCACCAAAATATTAAAGGGTATACAAAAAATGGCAATGTGAATAATAACCACCGACAGATTTTAACAATAAAATAATAATGAAAAAAATCGAACTGCAAAAAAAATGCAACTCGAACTCGGTTTTTTATAAAAAACGGTCGCAGAAAATCACACACGCCAAACGGCTCGTTTTTCATTTAAAATCATAGCAAAGAGGTATTTTGAACTTGAAGACAGCAAACTGCTTTAAACTTAGGCCGTCGCAGGCTTTAGTTCTTGTGTTCAGTAGCTTTGTTTTGTTTTGTTCTGGTTCAGTTCGATATTCAGTGGCGATACATGCATCCAATGTTGATGTTTTATTTATTTGTTGGACACAGATTGGTGTTTACCTAGTACACTCATTAGTACACCAGGCGAAGACCCCGTAACAACCAGACAACGTCTTTGTCATGTTTCTGGTGAGTTACAAAAATTAAGGAACTACAACTTTAAGTGTTAAAGGTATCGTACACGTTTGGTAATGACTCAAAACAAATATTAGAATAAAAACTTCTTTGTTAACAAGCAACGGAGAGCTGTTGATAGTATAAAACATTGTAGGAAACGACTCCCTCTGAAGTAACGTAGTTTTTGAGAAAGAGGTAATTTCTCACTAAAATAATAAAAACTTATTGCAAGAAGTTTTTATTCCTAATCTGAAAGCACACAAATTTGTACAACAGGGGTGTTTTTTCTTTCATAATTTTCTTGCAACTTCGATGACCAATTGAGCCCAAATTTTCACAGGCTTGTTATTTTATGCATTTGTTGGGATACACTGGTCTTTGACAATTTCCAAACATGTACGATGCCTTTAAAACGAACACAGAGAGGTTTCGGTGGAGGCGTAAAAAAGAAGGAAAACAAGAAGAACAAAAAGACTCACTAATTAATAATTATGGAAAACAAATCAATAGTATAGATATATTATATTGTATATAAAAATCGGTAGCAAACCTTAAAAACAATTATTTTGAAACATTTTGTATTGGACTTTCCAATTTGCACCGGAAGTTAAGGTCAAACAGGGTCATGTATGAAAGAAAATTTTCACATTGGTTATTTTCTTCAACATGACACATAGATTGTAAATGTACATGCCCCTTGTAGTCTACATGGTCTAGGAGATATAAATGTACTTTATTCGACCCCCGATGAGGTCTTGTGAAGTACCTTTTTGTGTTGAATGAGTTTAGTAATTAGCTACGACATGGTGCATCATTTATGGCAATGTGATAAACCAAGTACAACATTTAAAATGAGAAAAAAATTACGACATTTACGATAGTAAACGAATATTTTCAGCGCAAATTCCTTATTGCAAAGTAGACTTGCTTTTAGAGGCCAAAAATTTTTAACTTTATTCAGGCTTGATTTAAAAACAAAAAAAAAAAAACAAAAAAAAACGGAAGTTGAGGTTTATTTAAAAAAAAAGGGGGGGGGATCCGGGTAAATCTGAAAAAGTGGCATCTCTGCATCTTGCAATCAGGAAGATTTTGTACGACTATCTGGGAGATACATAGAGATATTTAGAATTACCTTCAACCTAATGGTGAACAAAATTCCATAATCAGGGGATTTTTTTAATTTGTTCATCAGAACATTTCATTCCATTTTATTTCATTTCATTTCATTTATCTTTGTTGTGAAGCAAAGGACTCCCAGAAAAGCAAACTTAATCACGATACTAGCCAAGAACCCAAATGGAGAGAAGACAAAAAAGGAAGTTTTAGTTTTAGATTTTGGAGGAAAACCCCTAAGAATTAAAATGGAAAGATTGGTTTATTTTCAGGGAACTTTCTGCAGAATCAGGGAGAGCTGGCAGCTCTGCAATTTGTTCCCTATAAAGGAAAGCTTTTGGTTGGCTTGATAGACGGTTTCAAATCAATATAAGACGCTAACTGAAGTTCAGATAGGAACACAAAAACGGGATACATCCCAAGCAATGAAATTAATCCAAATTTTGATATAAATCTATAACTTGTATGATAAAACTTTTACCTACACGCTTTACAAGCACCGTTCATTTATGTACACACTCTTAATGCCGTCACATTATATAAAAAGATAATTTCTGCATTACATTATTCTATGTTTTAACCATCTAAAAATTCATGAATCAAAAAATGTACACCACTTCTCCCTGATAGGTTGAAAGATTGACACATGCAACAGAAGGATACTCCACTGTTTTCATGTATTCCTGGCATAATATGCATTAAAGGCATCGTACACGTTTGGTAAAGGGTGACTTTTAGGACGCTAGGTGGCAGCAGACTTACCAGGTAAATCCATTGTTCTCGGTAATGTGCACATTCTCAGAACTACGTAAACAATGGAAAGTTACCTGGTAAGTCTGCTGCCACCTAACGTTTCCAAAGTCTCCCATTGGAGCCTATTGTTTGTTTCAAACCTTTATAGTTGTAGATATATACCATAAAACTAACCTGTGATAGTTTCATTTCAAAAGATGCTAGCGTTTTTTGAGATATTGCCAAAAATCTGGAGCAGTTTCTCAGGAAGAATAATCTGCATTGGAATACACACTCTGAGAAGCGTTACACGTAACGCATCTCAAATTCAAATGTTTCGGGGGATAAAAAGTGATATATATTTCCATAACCGCAGTACTTCGAAGTGAAAAGTTTCTCAAAATGCATTATTCTATCCAAAGCTGCTGTACTTCTTACCAAGTAAGTTTTTATTGCCATTAATTATCAGAGTCATTACCTAACGTGTACGATGCCTTTAATCAATTAAACAAATGGTCAAATACCGTTTTTTTAAAGAGGTATTTTGTTTTATTCGGATATTCTTGTAAATTTTTGTTCTCGCCGTATTTGACATAAATCTGAAAGGGGCAGATTGCCTTGGATTGGGCGCTTTGGTTGGATTGACATTTTAAAAGTAGAATATAATGATTCACATAAATATCACTTGAAATTGTGTTTTTTGTGTAATTTCATAACAGAACACGGTCAGCTATTGTGTTGAACCAATTTTTGTTACTCCACAAAATGACGAACCGTATGTTCCGCTAGTTGTACTTCCAAAGGCAATTTTTTTGTTTTATAAACATAACTCACTAATTACAACACGCTGTAGGTGTTTTAGGCTGTTCTAGGTTTCCCAAATGTCACCACAAGAGGGGGCTATTAATCCCATCCCTCTCAGACCCAAAGTACCTTGCTGTTATGTCTGTTCAGGTTTCTTAACATCGGCTCGGTTGAGCTCAGCATCCATGTCTGGTACCCGGACTGGTTTAATGCCATTATGGAGCTCTTGCAATGTAATCTCCATCTGTTTAAAAGAGAGAGGATATTATTTTAGTCTGGTGAAGAAAAAAACAAAAAATCAGTTACGAGTTCCAAGAAATCTGAACTCCATGCTGTCCTAGAGAGCTCACATACTTCTGTCGTGAACGCAAGTGTGCCCTCAATCTTAAATGGGCCTGATGTCTCTTTCTTATTTGCATATTTACTGTAAAAACTTTAAGTTTGTGTCCGCAACCTTTGGACCTTTCTCTTTTTTCAATTTTTAGCTTTGAGCAAGAGAGAGCACATTTTACTTTCTGTGGGTATCTCTCTCTATTTTGTAGGGAGCATGGCTCTGGCCCTGCTCCTAATACTGTTTACTTGGGAGGGATAATGTCCAATAGAGCTCTCTGCATGTTCAACGCCTGCTTGGAGATAGTGAAGGCATGCTGCGACCAGACCAAATCCCAAAACTTGCCCAAGATGGCAGTAATTGGAAGAAACTTGTAGTCGCCAGCTCCGCAGTCGAAGGATGATGTTGCTGGGGTCATAATTTGATGCAAATACAGCTTCTTGCAAAAATGAAAAAAAAACAAAACGCAGCCACTCACCTTTTTCATGAGGTCGATACATAAACCAACGATTTCCCGCCATCTTTCCATTTCGAGCTCATGGAAATATAACTGCTTCTCAAGTATGGACGACCACTGTTCTTTCGACTTAGGAACATCTCTATCAGAAAGATGAAGACAACATGGTAAAAAAACAACACTAATTAATCAAGCGTAGCGTGTCGTGGCCAAGCGATTAAGAGCACCGGACTCAAGCTCTGGTGTTTCTGATTAGCAGAGTTTGGGTTAGAGTCCCGGTCGTGGCACTTGTGTCCTTGAGCAAGATACTTGACCGTAATTGCTTTGTCCTTCGGATGGGACAAGCTGTAGGTCCCGTGTACTAGGATTGGTAGTGCACATAAAAGAACCCACAACACTTATCTTGGCAGAGTGGGGTTAACCCAGGTGTTTCTGGTTCACATAGCAAGTGCCCTTGTTTATAGGTTTCCTTAGGCTTGCAAGCTACAGTGATTAAGTTCACTTATGAGGCATCCTTGGTTTCCTTTCCAGAAATATATAACAATAATAATAATAAGTCAACAATTGCAATGACCGAATTGAAACTTCATAAAAAATGGCACAGCATGATCGATAAATGCAGATAATATCAAGTAATAAACCACTAGGGAAACTGACTGGGTACATCTCAAAAATAATTTTTCTTTGTTCAACCCAAATTATTAAATTAATTATACAATCACAGATGTGTGTGGCTTGGACTTACTTTAACTTGTCGGTAAAATGAGTGGATGCGAAGTCTGGAGATGACGAGCTGGCTAGCTGTTCTAACGATTGCAGTTGTAGAAATAAGGACACGTTAACGATGGACAGAAATGTTAAGCTGTCAACGAGAAAACAGAAGTTGCTTTAAGAATCTGAAGATATCAAGGTGAAAAACAACAATCAAGACTTTGAATCTGAGAAGCGCTACTGACAGTAACGTTTCTCAGATTGTATTCCAATTGCAGATTATTTTGGATATAACTGCTCCAGATTTTCGACAATATCTCAAAAACGATACCCCCTTTTGAAATGAAATTTTCACCGGTTAGTTTTATGATATATATCTACAACTATATAGGATTGAAACAAACAGTGGGTTCCAATTACTAAATGTATACAATTTAAACACTTTAAGTTGCTGGTATTCCATTTACTTACAATATACAAATAAGCAGCATAACACTCTTAGAATCCATCCGCTTCAGGGAGTTCAAATATCTGGACAGCGAGTCTGAAAAAGAAGAAACAAATAATCTTAAATTTCATGATTGTCATATATTTTATGTTAGAATTCACAGTAATGATCCTGTCCTGAAGTGATAGTGGCCAGAGCTTCTTATTAACAAAAGTAGGATTTGAAACTATGCAATGTTGAGATACAATCCATATGCCTAACTAACAATAAAAATACATTTTTATTTATATTGGCCTGTTCTATAAAGTGACAATGTACATGAGAACCTAACAAAGTGTTCAGCAAGTAATCATATAATCAAAAAGACATAGAAAATAGCGAGAAACATTTGTAAATTACAAAAAGATAAGAAAATCTCAAAGGGACGATAATAATCGGTAAACACATGAAAATTAAACAAAATAATCAAATGAAAGAATAACAAATGGTAAAGCAGACAAAATATATATATACACAAACAAAAAAAAACATTTGCAAAGAAAAGGTTTGTGGAACCACCATGTACATGAGCAGGATTTTAAATTTGACATGGTTGATATACAATCTAGTGAGGTTTGTGGAAACACCAAGCTCATGAAATCTCTCTCATGAGTTGTGGTGGTTCTAAAAAGAACTAGGGATGCAGCAAATTGACGTTCTGATCTGTATGCTGCAGTCCTCGTCAGGAGAAAAGCTGTAATAACAAACACATTATACATACACATGCCATTTCTATTTCGAAAACAATCAATGCTAAAATATGATGCGAATGACATTAATCCTTTCAAAATGCAAATATTATTACAAAATAGTTGTAAGAATCCAAACAACTGTATGTCATAAATACAATATTAAATATAATACAATAATATGACAACATCTAGAGAAATGGGTAAGCAAAATTGTTGAATCCCACCGGAGTGATTTGTCTGTGGATTTTTTTCACAGAACTCGGGAAAGTACTGAGTATACAGTGCTTAATACACATCGGTGTAAGGGTAAAATAAAATTATATTCTTTATCCCCGATGCAAAATTAAGATCTATTCAAACTAAATAATGGTGACTGACTTGTATTTGGGGTGACGTTTGACACGGATTCCATCCTGTGGAGTGGTCTGAGTTGCTCCTCCCTCTCCTCCAACTTGGCTCCGATCTTCCTCTTCCTTGGCTTCTTTGCCTTATTGGGTACCGTGGCGACCGGCGCCCTGGGCTCAGCACTATTTAGGTGCTGTTTGACATACGTATCTACACGGAGAAAGAGGAGAGGAATAGATAAAGTGCTGTCACTCGGACACTTCTGCCTTTCCTTGGTTGTTCTTTAAATTATTTACCAGTTAACACCGTAAACATTTGGGTGTTGAGTTACCATAGAGAGGAGTGTTTTGATGGATTTGAAACAGTACCCCCAAATCACCCACTCTAAGCATGAGGCCAGGCACACCAATCTTATCAGAGTCCAAACATTTGGATGTTGAGTTACTACAGAGTGGAGTGTTTTGATGGATTTGGTGCTGTACCCCCAAACCAACCGCTCATGGCATGAGGCCAGGCAGACCAATCTCATCGGAGTCCAAACATTTGAATGTTGTAGCTACCACAAAACAAAGTGGAGTACTTGGATGGTTCTGCTACCGTACCCCCAAGCCACCCACTCTAAGCAGGAGTTCAGGGCTCGATTCCACGAAGCACTAAGATTCATCTTAAAGACGAGTCGTCAATATCGCCAAAGTGATTCGTATCATGACATTATTATTATTATCATATATTTCTAGTAATGAAACCAAAGATGCCTCATAAGAGAACTGTAGCTCGCAAGCCTGAGGAAACCTGTAAACAAGGGTGCTTGCTATGTGAACCAGAAACACCAGGGTTAACCCCTACTCTTCCACGATAAGTGTTCTGAGTTCTTTTACTGGCACTACCAATCCTAGTAAACGTGACCTACGGCTTAATGTCCCATCTGAAGGACAAAGAATGGTAAAGTATCTTGCTCAAGGATACAAGTGTCATGACCGTGACTCGAACCCACACTCTGCTGATCAGAAACACCAGAGCTTGAGTCCGGTGCTCTTAACCACTCGGCCACGACATCATAACTTTGCTTAGCAATTAGGATTGATACACAGTTTTTCTTTTAGATGAATCTTAACTCTCTGTGAAATCGGCCCGTGGCTGAACCAATCCCCAATCCCATACATTCCAGTGTTGAAAGAGCAAGACTTACCGAGTTCTGTAAACATTGGACACTTAACATGAACATTTACATATACCAAATAACCCCGTCACAAAAGATTGCCTGCACTGGTAGAAAATGAAACCTTTTCCAAGGATGCACTGCCAACAACTTGCCTCTCCTGGGCAAACTCTAGAGGGCGCACTGTATTGCGATTCGTCCCGTATAGAGACTCACCTGTCGATCTTCTACACCACACATTCCAGTGTTGAATTAGCATAGACTTACCGAGTTCTGCGTGTTTGCCTTTGACGCCGCTGTCTGCGTTCTTCTCAATAAATCCCTTGATAATACCCCAAGCTGACTTCTTGTAAATCAAATGTGCGACCACCCTATAAAAGGACAACACAAACAACTTCCAATTTAAATTTCAGTTCTTGCTCCGTTAGTAGCTGGTAGAGCACCGGCACGTAAATCTGCTAGTCAAAGGTTAATCAGAATACTAATAATAATAACGGGCATTTATAAAGTGCTCTTACACAAGTTGGTTGCAAGCTGTGATTGAATGAAGCTGTTGTACAAATAAACTGCTCACAAAAAGTTAGGAAACTTTTTTTAATCATGTATATTTTTATTATTTATTATCCTCTTGTATTATGTTGCATATAATCAATAGAAAGCTGAAGTGTTCTTCTTTAAAATGATACCAAATGTGCAATGATGACATGTTGCTGGACTTGGCCACATTAATGAGAATGACACAAAGTCACAAATCAAATGTGCCAAAATTACCGCATGTTTGTGTTACTGTGTGAACAAACAAATTGACACTGTAATTCAAACATGCGGTAATTTTGGCACATTTGATTTGTGACTTTGCCTCATTGTCATTCATGTAGCCAAATTCAGCAACATGTAATCATTGCAAATGTGGTATCATTTTAAAGAGGAACACTTCAGCTTTGCATTGATATATAACATATACAAAGAGAGTAATAAATAATAAAAATATACTTGATTAAAAAAGTTTCCTAACTTTTTGTGAGCAGTTTAGATGAGGTCTACAAAATAACAAAATTGTATTTTTAGTGAAACGGCAAAAAAAAAAATGAAAAAATTAATTTTGCTACTGTCACCAAAAAAGCCTGTTAAAAAAAAGAAAAATCCCCAAAATAAGACTTGACTTCCATTTTCCAGTTACTTGTAAACAACGAAGAACTCTGCCCACTTGACGTTCACGTTATCAATAAACCTATGTAATGGTCGGGCAAATTTGGTGTGATTAGCAAATGGGGTTTCTAAAAAAATAAGCATCCTTTTCCCAAGTATTATTTTTGTTTCCATGTTAATATTCACAAATTATTTGTAGTGTATAAAAATTGAAATTGTATTTACAAATTGCGATGTGTTTCTTTTTATTTTCAATTTTTTTTGTATTACAAAAAATATAAAGTCTTCCTTTGAGTTGTTTTCTCGTTTTCGAAAAAGTGAAAAACTTGCACAGTCTATTACAAAAAGACCTATGCTTCAACGTTAAATCTTTAGCCAAATGCAACAAGCCATTCGGATATGGCCATCTTTACCTAACGTGACAGCTGGTACTCGACACCCTGGTAATCACCATCCTGGCTTCAGTGTAGAAGTAATCAGCGTACGGGACTCCTTTCTGACACACTTCGATCGTGACAACGTAACTGTGGCCCGGCCGACTCCAGTTCTTGTGCATTATCTGTAGATGGCATTATGTCAAAGGTCAAATCAACCCTAACCCAGGCAGTATAAACAATAACATTTAGACAATTACACACAGTGCTCTGTAAACATCGGAGACTTAAAGGGTCTGTAGACATTTGGCAATAAAAACTTACTTGGTAAGAAGTACAGCAGCTTTGGGTAGTATAACGCATTTTGAGAAACTTTTCACTTAGAAGTACTGCGGTTATGGAAAAAGATATCACTTTTCATCCCCTAAAATTTGAATCTGAGAAAGGTTACTGACAGTAATGTTTCTCAGATTGTGTATTCCAATTGCAGATTTTTCTTTCTACGTGAACATAACCGCTCCAGATTTTCAGAAATATTTCAAAAATGCTACCAACTTTTGAAATGAAATGTTAACAGGTTAGTTTTATGGTATATATCTACAACTATATAGGATTGAAACAAAAATTTGGTTCCAATCACCAAGCGTATACAATCCCTTCAACTTGAACATTATGTACCAAATAAACCCATCACAAAAAGATTGCCTGCACTTGTAGAAAATGAAACCTTTTCCAAGGATGCACTGCAAAAATGGCCTCTCCAGGGCAAACTCTAGAGGGCGCACTGTATTGCAAAATCGCCCACATTGAGACTCACCTGTCTCTCTTCTACACCACATGACTTGAAGCTGCCAAGGTGTATTGTATAAGTCACATTCCTGACGTCAGTATCTTCATTCTCTTTCTGCCAAGGGCCGACGACGATATCTTTTGGTATAAAAATTTGCAAAATCGCCAAAAAGTCATTCATTGCACTTACATTTCAATTACAGCTAATAATAATAATAATAATAAAGACATTTGTAAAGCGCCTAATGCAAAAGCCTCTAAGCGCATAAAGAGAACAATAAAATACACAATGAGTGAAAGATACATTACAAGTAAGCAGATTACAAATAAGCAGCTTCAAACAAATGAGTTTTTAACAGAGATTAAAAACAGTGTAAAGAATTAGCCTGGAGAATATGCACAGGAAGACTATTCCAAAGAAATGGAGTAATATAAGAAAATGATCTTTGACCATAAAAAATGGAAGAAGCGAAAATTCAAACATTGGGACTCGTTAAAATATGCAAGTTTGTTTCCTTCATGCGTTAAAGCATTGTACGTGGGACCAAAGTGGTCCCAAAAATGTTCGAATACGCGTGAGACTTGCAGGGTCTATTGGGGAAACAAATCATTTAACCGTTTAGAAACCATAGCGGCCGCACACGGTTTGTACCAAAAAGCCCACAGCGGCCGAAAATTGGCCGCAAGATTGAACGTTCTTCTACACAAGTGAAGAAGGTCAATCTATATGGATTCTCGACAGAGTGATGGAACAAGGCATCAAATAGAATCTTAACTGAGGGGAGTGTCTCAAAAGTCGGAACGGTTGGACTGTTCTAATGGGAGACTTTAGAACACTAGGTGGCAGCAGACTTACCAGGTAACTTTCCATTGTTTACGTAGTTCTGAGCATGCTCACGTTTCCCGAGAACAATGGATTTACCTGGTGAGTCTGCTGCCACCTAGTGTCCCCAAAAGTCTCCCATTGGATGGGATAAGTATTCTAGTGCGTTGTCATGGACAGTTCCGTTGAACCACTGGAACATTCTATTTGAACGTTCAAAATACTAATGCGCAAATTTCCTTCGTGTGGGATTGCTCCTGTACTTCGGCACAATGATGCGATCCAGCGGAACGTTCTGGCGGTCCAACGAATTTCGGGCGTGTGCCCAGGGGAACGTTCTTTTTGCGCCGAGAGCGTGCCCGACTTTCGAAATGCTCCCTTACAGCCGTGGAATGAAAATCTGACCTGTGTGCTTTCTGTGGATGAGGAAATTCCTGTAGAAGGGATGCTCTAGGGAGTACAAGGCGGCAAAGAAGTCGTCCACGGTGACCTTGAAGTAGGAGTTCATGTACTCCTTGGCATTCAAGGACTTGGTCTCGAGCGACGCCACTTCCCCTATAGACCAAGATTTAACACAAAGTACAGATCTGGTTAACACTTCAGATCATTTCATTTATTAATTCTGGTTGTGAAGCCAAGGACACTCAGATAAGCAAAACTTAATCACTATAGACCTTTATCATGCTTCCACCATCTTGATCATGTTTCCTGTATCCAGTAACAGTAATTGGAAGGTACTATACATTGTACAGAAAAGAACCAGACTATTTCTCCTTCCAGCCTTGGTTTGGTTACCTTAAATGAATGGGAGAAAATCAAGATGGCCGCACCATGATTAAGGTCTTATAGGGAAGCCATTTTGAGATATGGTGGACACATTACTATAACACTGTTTGGTTTGGGTAAATGTGTCTGTATACACCCAAATCCTACAGTGCACTCCTATAGTGTCCACCAAATCTCAAATTGGCTAATGGAAGAGAAGACAAGGCAGGAAGTTGGAGGAAAACCCCAGAGAACTATTCCATGGGAAACCCACGCACTCAGTTAGGGACTGATAACCCAATCCACATAATGCCCCCGGCAGGATTCAAACCAGGGCCCTAGACGTGGATGACGAGGAAAGATACCACTATGCCAACCCACTGCCCAAATAACATCAACTGTTTGATGCTGTTGTATTTGATGGCCTATATTTAAAGTTACCTACGCAGGCCAAGCTCGTAGGCGAGAGTAGGTCGAAGTCCGCTGGTCCAAACAGACAGCACAGATTGAACACGTCTTGTGTTGCAGTTGGCTGGATTTGGACTACCGATCAGCCACGCTGCGTATTGCAGCCAGGCCACTGGTCAGGCCTGACTGGTTTATTGCATAAGAAAACTTACATAAACACTAACAATAGCAACAGTCGTTACACTACATGCTAAGCAAAATAATAATGGAGCACCAGTCAAAACAATGTGAATGACATGGCATTTTAGCTTGTAACCCTTTTTCTGCTCAGCAATATTTTCATGTGCTAAGCAAGTTTTTTTGTGTTTACCAGCTTAGTAAAAATGGGCCCTGCACTGCTCTAGTTTCATTACCTTCTTCATCCAGTGCCTTAGCAGCCTCCAGTGTCCCTTCTACTTTGACCTCTTGCTTGACCCCTTCCTGTTGACCTTTGACCTCTGGTCGCTTGTCGCTTTCCAACTCGGACGGGTCTTCGCTATCGTGCTGTGTGTAAATGACATTTGTAAAAAGTAGTGAGTAAATCTTTGTACGCTGTTCATACAAGCCCTAATTGCAAGGCTGTTTCGTGGTTTCCTAATTCATAGTATTTCTGGTTATGTGAGGGCGTGTGTGAAACAAATTTTCGTGATGCGAACAATTAAAACAAAGTGGTTTTTTCCATTGATGTTATCAATATTATTATTTATTTGGCCACTGATATAAGATTTGAGCACTATATAAGAAGCCACTATTATTATTATTAGTATTATTATTATTATTTCATCTTATCACAGCATGCAAAAGAAAGATCTTATTTTCCTTTGTGCCGGTAAATCCTTAAGTCGGGCTACGTCCTGCAGCCTTAAATCTCAAGCGTCGTTGTCAGGATCCTTGCTGTTCCCAAAAGCACAGCCTTCTGTAACAGATCTACCCTCATATTTGTCCATATTTAATATAGATGTTTCCCCAGTGATTTTGGAATGGTGCCAAGTGCTCCAACCACCACAGGGACTACTCTCATTTTCACCTGCCAATTCTTACGAAGCTCCCTGGCCAGGTCTTGGTAATTTTTGATCTTTCCTACCTCCTAGTATTATTTTTATAATTGGTTCTACCCTTGTCACCAACGTGTATAAAGCACTGCATACTCGGTACTTTCTCCGAGTTCTGTGAAGAAAAAAAAATCCACAGGCAAATCACACGGGTGGGATTCCAACCCACGACCTTTGCATTGCTAGAGCAGATGTCTTACCACTAGACCACCGAGCTAGCCCGGTGGCTAGAGGCAGTTCAAATCCTAAGTGTTAGCAGCGGGTACCGCAACGATTTAATAGATGTTAATTTTGCATCGGGATAAAGAATATAATTTGATTTTACCCTTACACCGATTTGTTTAAAGCACTGTACACTAAGAATTTTCCGGAGTTCTGTGAAAAAAAATCAACAGGCAAATTACAGAACTCCGGAAAGTACTGAGTATACAGTGCTTATTACTCATCGGTGTAAGGGTAACCCAATTGTATTCTTTATCCCCATTGCGAAATTAACATCTATTAAGTATTAATAAAATTATTAAAGGTCTGTTAGCTTTGTACCACACGTACAAAGTCTGAGACCACCCATTTGCAAAGTGAACCAACAAGCAAGCAAAACCATTGACCTATGCATGACCTACGTACACAATGTACAACACCTATACAAAGTGCTCTAGATACAAAGTGTATGAGTCAGAAAAAAAGAAAAAAAATCCAGGCTGTTCTAAACGGTACAAAGTTCATAACCATACAAAGATATACAATGCCAGCTTTGTCTGTGTTTACTTTGTTGCCTAGTCGCAGATAAACAGAAATACACGGTCCCAAAATAGACGACGAAACCTAACAATAGATCAGCATTGGATAATGGACAATGAAGGAAGCAGAAAATGGAGCATTTGCTCATCAAGATTAGCCGCTAACACACAAAAAACTGCCCTCCTTTTTAAAAATTTTTTTTATATTTTATATCTTGATGTATCCCCCTTTTTACTGTTTTTCCATTCCAGATGTATATATTTATATATTTAATGTCTTTAAGAGTTTATCCTTTTCGTATAAATTTTTTGTTTTTTGTTTTTTTATGTGAATTGCCAAAGAAATAATAATAATAATAATAATAAATACGCTGGTAAAAATAAACACAGTTTATAAAAACTCCCAAAGGTTGCACAGAGATACTGAAAGACAAACACACCTTCTACCAGCCATATGGATCAAATTTCATTAACCCCTGTCTTTGTCTTTTTCGTCTTATTTTCTACAGCGCTGTGATCTTTTTTTGTAAAGGCGCTGTATAAATACCTATTATTATTATTATTATTATTGAGTGCCCATTATATGCTGAGTTGAGACAAAGTATGTATATTGAAATTTGTAAATTACACAATGTCTTCACAAGTATGACCAGTAATGAAAAATTTGCGTTCCTTATGTCCTCCCAAGAAAAAAGAATTGTCACTTGCGTTGCAAAGTATATTTTTATGTTCAATGAGCTAAAAGAGAGGCAAAATGTATAGAGTATATAATGTGTATTATTATCAACGTTTTTCGCGTTACTACCATGTAAACACTTCCGTTTATTATTTAATGTTATGTATATCATTGTTGTTACCCGCCCCCGGGGTTAAGGGGGTATGTTCCTGAATGGAATAAAACAGTCAGTAATCTGCTGACATTTCAAATATTATATGGTTGACACATTACTAGGGCACTGTTTTGTTTAGGTAAATCTCCAACTCGTTCCTAGTGGTGTACGATCTCGCCGCGCCATTTTTTCTTTCTTTCCCATAACATCTTGCTAAATCGTAGCCCCTGGAAGTTTGACTTTGAAATACCCAAATATATCCAAAGGTTAGTGACGAGAGGTATCGATACGGCGCGCTGCCCATGGTAGCAAGGCTGGGTAAATCTGTCTGTGTACACCCAAACCAACAGTGCACTACGATAGTGTCCACCGTTTCTCAAGAAGGCTACTAGAGCTGCTTCACCAGAAATTCGCTAAACAGTTTTCTAAACAAATTTGGACGAACCCGTCATCAGAATTTCACTTTAAAAAGCAAAAAACAAGCAGGGTAGCAGTCAGCAATATTGTTTTCTGTGCTTAGCAGTGTTGCTTAAGCAGCTTTTTTGCAATCTGGCCCACCCAGGAGCCCATTTCATGAAGCTACACGTATTACACAGAGGAGTGGATGCTAAGCGCGAAAAACAATTGCCCAGCAGAAATGGGGAACCAGCCAAAACACCCACTTAATCTTCACTGCTCGTGGGTGGTTCCCAGCATTTTTTGTGCTTAGCAAAATCAATTATCCGCTTAGTGGCTTTGAGGGTTCCTTACCTCTGCACCGACCTCATCTTCTTCGTCTTCATCTTCCTCATCCCCATCTTGCAACTCTTCGTCCTCGTCTTCGTCCATCCCTTCCGTCCCTTGGCTCTTCGATTCCTCGTCCTCTCCGTTCTCCGTTGCGTCGGACATGTGATACGGGCGGACGTAGTCCTCCGGAATGTCATCTGACCCCAGGCCCAAGTTGTTGCCGTAGTTACTGTGGACTCTGGTCCAGTACTCTGTAGGAGGCATTTTCTAACAAACAACAAAGGCGGGCAGAGAGAAAATTTTTAGTTTTTACGTGTACTTTTCCTAGCAAGATATCATTGGCTACTAAAAGGCAAAGTATACCTTTGGTTTTTGGAACCGTTCGGTTGTATTAATCCTATATAAATGTAGATACAATAAAACTAACCTGTGAAAATTTAATTTCAAAACCCTTTCCTTAACAACAAGTGCACTTTGGTTCTTTTACGTGTATTACACAACACACAGAACCATTGGCTTGACATCCCATCCGAAGGACAAAGCAATTAGGGTTAAACATCTTGCTTAGAGGCACTGAACACGTTTGGAAATTGTCAAAGACCAGTGTTCTCACTTGGTGTATACCAACATATGCATAAAATAACAAGCCTGTGAAAATTTGGGCTCAATTGGTCATCGAAGTTGCAAGAAAATGATGAAAGAAAAAAACACCCTTGTTGTACAAATTTGTGTGCTTTCAGATAGGAATAAAAACTTCTTGCAAGAAGTTTGTATTATTTTAGTGAGAAATTACCTTTTTCTCAAAAACTACGTTACTTCAGAGGGAGTCGTTTCCTACAATGTTTTATACTATCAACAGCTCTCCGTTGCTTGTTACCAAGTAAGTTTTTATGCTAATATATAGTTTGAGTCATTACCAAACGTGTACGATACCGTTAACTGGTCTATCTCATACCTGGTCTAGCAGGGCGTTCTGCCACACTTTAAACAGGAGCAGGAAGGTTCGATCTCTCGACATGAATGAGGTAAAGAAATACTGCAGAGGAAAAAAGAAAAGAAACAAAAACTACTATTTTAATATACAGAATCATTATTTATTAAAGGTATTTAAACAGGATTGGTAGAGCTGACAAAATAATCGCGGACAGTGTTTATATTTTGTGTGATCGACCTCATAAATAAAATAACAAACCTGTGAAAGTTTAATCCGTTATGTGAGTCAGGAGAAAAAAGTGAAGAACCATGCGCAATTTTCAGCATGTAAACACATTGTCCTTAATTTTGGTTGTAGCAACTTGAATCAGCTGTTGCACTTCGGGGGGTTTTCAGATACAGTTTCCTCGAATTTCCTCAAATTTGACTTCAATTCAGAGGAAAATAATTCACAGGAAAAATGATATGAACTTCATAATCAGTAAGCTTTCAAACTAAAATTAAACAATGCTTTTTATCAACACCAAATACCAAAAATTCAAAGGCATATTACTACTCGGGTGGGATTCGAACCCCTGACACCCGCCATTCCACAGCAGATGTCAAACCACTTTTTGTAATCGACAGGACTCAAGAAAACACAGTGCTTTTCACACATCAGAATAGCATAAAAAACAAAATAATATTCAATGCAATTATTACATCTATGAAAGAATCTTATTTCCTTGGCCTTTCACAGGTAAACCATTTCTAATAAGCAAAACTTTTGTCTTTACTACGCAAGTTTACTTTTGTGCTTACCAGATTTCCGAAATTAGGCCCTGCTTTTATGTTATAGGGGTCTTGGCGCTAAGCGGTTTTACCTTTTCATTATCTGCAGCTATTTGTATTGCATTGGGGATCAGTCGTATCGTCCGTTCCTTGGTGATGGCTGTAATCGCTTTCAGTTTGATGGTGAGCTGAATGAGAGAGAAAACGATCCCAAATTATTCACATATTAATAGAGAAATTACATGATTGGTAATTCCTGTAATGTTTAAAGGCACTGAACACCTTTGGAAATTGTCAAAGACCAGTGTTCTCACTTGGTGTATCCCAACATATGCATAAAATAACAAGCCTGTGAAAATTTGGGCTCAATTGGTCATCAAGTTGCAAGAAAATGATGAAAGAAAAAACACCCTTGTTGTACAAATTTTTTCAGAAGTTTTTATTATTTTAGTGAGAAATTACCTCTTTCTCAAAAACTACGTTACTTCAGTTGGAGTCGCTTCCTACAATGTTTTATACTATCAACAGCTCTCCGTTGCTTGTTACCAAGTCAGTTTTTATGCTAATATTTGTTCTGAGTCATTACCAAACGTGTACGATACCTTAAACAGTTTAAGGAAAATGTGGATTTGTGGAGTAGGATTTAACATGAAATATCACTCCGAGGACCTTGTTTCGTCAAATATCAGTAATTCCTTACCAGCGTTTCCCACTTGAAGATGTTAGCGTAGAAGCAGAGCCAGTTCTCGGTCACGTACATACGACCTTGAACAAGAATATCCTTCTGCAAGGCGCACGAGTAATCTAGAAACAGGATAAACAAAAAAATAAATAAACAAACAAATAAAATTACAAGGGCTCCGTGAAAACACTCTGATGAATCACATGTCAAACTTGTGTTATAAAAACGAGGCGGCATGATCTGGCTACCCTAAGCAAGTCATTTGTAAAGTTGTTTTCACTCAAAAGAAGATTGAATTCAGCAGGTGTTGAATATCAATACGAGCAATTCGCAAAACAGTGCGCCCTCTAGAGTTTACCCCGGAGAGGCCATTGTTCCCATCAAAGTTGACTGAAAAGAAAAATCAATCAAACTCAGAGATTTCTGAGTAGTTTGGGACCTTAAGATAATTTCCACGATCTCGACAAACATTCACCAGCGTCACAAAAAAAACCCATCTTAAAAGCCTTACAAATACACAACAAAAAATTGGCTGCTTTGCAAACGATCAAACTTAAACAATCGGGGTCCTGTGGCAGGCACTGCAAACAGTGAGGAACAACAATTGTGACATTCTCCCCCATGACACACTGCGAAAAATTGCCTCCCCTATGGAAAACTGTAGAGGGCGCTCTGTAATGCGAATTGTTTGTATCATTGTAAAAGTCTGAACCATCACGCCCCGCCCACCACAACAACTGTTTACCAACGCCCAACATGTCTTCGTCTTTCAACTAACCTGCTATGAACCCAACATGTGTGAAGCCTGTACGACACACCGGGCAAAATCAGAAATGGCGACTACGGCTACGGCTACGACTGTTGCTAAGGTTGTTGCTAAGGAAGTCCTATACTTCAACACATGAAGACGGGGTAATCCAGCCGTAGCCATAGCCGCCAATTCGGACACAGCCGTTGTCTTCTAACTAACCTGCTATGAGCTTTTCACTGTCGTGTATATTCTTGAAGTACTTTCTGAATTCATCCGATTTTGTTTTATATGAGGATGACAAAACCTGCCAAACGGATACATCCAAAAAGCTTGATTAATACACAGAAAAACTGGTCAGCATTACTTACACTGCCCAGTTCTACATGTTTAAGAGCACAGGGATGGAAATACCCACTATACCACTGGCTGGAGTCCAGTAGTTTTACCATTGGGCCAGTAACCCTACAACTGAACAAGTCCAGCTGGGGCTCAAAGTACCCACTGGACAACTGGCCTGAAAATACACACTGGACCCCTGGCCAGAGTCCAGGAGTTTTAGTATTGGGCCAGTAACCCCACAACCAAACAAGTCCAGCTGGGGCTCAAAGTAACTACTGGACCACTGGCCGGAGTCCAGTAATTTTAGCATTGGGCAAGTAACACACAACCAAACAAGTCCAGCCAGGATTGAAATACCCACTTGACCACTGGCCGGATTCCAGTAGTTTTAGCATTGGGCTGCAGTAAATCAACAACCAAACAAGTACAGCCAGGGTTTTGATACCCATTAGACCACTGGCCAGAGTCCAGGAGTTTTAGCATTGGGCCAGTAACCCCACAACCAAACAAGTACAGCCAGGATTTTGATACCCATTAGACCACTGGCCAGAGTCCAGGAGTTTTAGCATTGGGCCAGTAACCCCACAACCAAACAAGTACAGCCATGATTTTGATACCCATTAGACCACTGGCCAGAGTCCAGGAGTTTTAGCATTGGGCCAGTAACCCCACAACCAAACAAGTCCAGCCATGGCTCAAAATACCTACTTGACCACTGGCCGAAGTCCAGTAGTTTTACCATTGGGCCAGTTACACCATAACCAAACAAGTCCAGCTGGGGCTCAAAGTAACCACTGGACCACTGGCCGGAGTCCAGCAGTTTTAGCATTGGGTCAGTAACCCCACAACCAAACAAGTCCAGCCATGGCTCAAAATACCCACTTGACCACTGGCCGAAGTCCAGTAGTTTTACCATTGGGCCAGTAACCCCACAACCAAACAAGTACAGCCATGATTTTGATACCCATTAGACCACTGGCCAGAGTCCAGGAGTTTTAGCATTGGGCCAGTAACCCCACAACCAAACAAGTCCAGCCATGGCTCAAAATACCTACTTGACCACTGGCCGAAGTCCAGTAGTTTTACCATTGGGCCAGTTACACCATAACCAAACAAGTCCAGCTGGGGCTCAAAGTAACCACTGCACCACTGGCCGGAGTCCAGCAGTTTTAGCATTGGGTCAGTAACCCCACAACCAAACAAGTCCAGCCATGGCTCAAAATACCTACTTGACCACTGGCCGAAGTCCAGTAGTTTTACCATTGGGCCAGTTACACCATAACCAAACAAGTCCAGCTGGGGCTCAAAGTAACCACTGGACCACTGGCCGGAGTCCAGCAGTTTTAGCATTGGGCAAGTAACACACAACCAAACAAGACCAGTCAGGGCTTGAAATACCCACTTGACCACTGGCCGGAGTCCGGTAATTTCACCATTGGGCCAGTAACTCCACCACCAAACAATATGATCACTTACGCTATACCACGGCGACGATTTTTTCCTCTTGCCGGATCGGATCGACTTGTCGTCTTTGATGAGGAGATGGGATCTGTCGGTGGGTGAGCTAATGGAGGAACCCGACGTCTCAAAGCCTTGGTGGGAGGAAGACTCTTCAAGCTGGGGCAGGTCGTTGGGGAAGGATTGAGAAGGTGACGGAAGAATCCCCGTGGAGCAACTATAGGAAAAGGAACAATACAATTACCAGAAGATCTCAACTGTCCTTAAAGGCATTGTACACGTTTGGTAACCACTCTAATAATTAATGGCAATAAAAACTTACTTGGATAAAAAGTACAGCAGCTTTGGATAGTATATTGCAATTTGAGACACTTTTCACTTTTCACTGCTGTTATGGAAAAAATATTTCACTTTTTATCCCCCAAAACATTTGAATCTGAGAAGCATTACGCATAACGCTTCTCAGAGTGTGTATTCAAATGCAGATTAGTCTTCCTGCGTGGACATAACTGCTCCGGATTTTTGGTAATATCTCAAAAACGCTACCACCTTTTGAAATGAAACTTTCACAGGTTAGTTTTATGGTATATGTACAACTAAATAGGTTTGAAACAAACAATAGGCTCCAATTACCAAACGTGTACGATGCCTTTAAAGGACAAAACACACTTAAATAGTACTTAGTGTAGCAGAAGCAGTCAAGTAGAAATACATAAATGGATTTCCACTTGAATGCTTCTGTTACACTTGTACATGTATACCAGTCTACATGTACATGTATGTGTGTTGTGTTGTCATTTCGCCTTTGAGAAAGACTCTGCTAGGGTTGAAACGTCAGGCCATTAACTATTTTTTGCATTCATCCAAAAGGTAAATTTTGGTTGGTAAGCAGTTTGCAACAGCTAACTCTATTTTCTCATGTTTATTTATCATGTTTATAGGCAAAATTGTATAAGAAAGTTACAGCAAAAGTCACATGTTAAAGCTTCAGCTGAATACAATGACTACCCTTTGATGAAAAAAAAACCCAGCAAAAAACTGTCACAATGTTTTTACAAGAACGTCAAATCCATCCACGTTCAGCGGAGGTGACAGTTGACACCCACCCTTAGAAATCTGAGAAACGATTCATGCATGAACCGTTTCTCAGATTGAAATATTTTTGGATGAGCCAAACCATATTTAAAGGTATCGTACACGTTTGGTAATGACTCAAAACAAATGTTAGCATAAAAACTTACTTGGTAACAAGCAACGGAGAGCTGTTGATAGTATAAAACATTGTAGGAAACGACTCCCTCTGAAGTAACGTAGTTTTTGAGAAAGAGGTAATTTCTCACTAAAATAATAAAAACTTCTTGCAAGAAGTTTTTATTCCTATATCTGAAAGCACACAAAAGTGTACAACAAGGGTGTTTTTTCTTTCATCATTTTCTTGCAACTTCGATGACCAATTGAGCCCAATATTTCACAGGCTTGTTGTTTTATGCATTATGTTAGGATACACCAAGTGAGAACACTGGTCTTCGACAATTTCCAAACGTGTTCAGTGCCTTTAATACCTTGAAGGGAATCCTTTCTCAAAATTGTTTAGGCCTATACTATCAACAGCTTTCTTTCTTACATAGCGGAGGGATACGTTAATAACTTACTTGGTGTGTACATCCACATCACTCTCGCTGTCGATCCCGCTGCCTTCTTTGGACACAGATCCACTACTCCGACGATCTTTATGCGGTTTCAAAGTTCTGAAGGTTCAAATGCATGCAGAAACACTCGTTAGGAAATGTGGAGTCAAATACAATGCAGACCCTTCTCAGATGATGCCAGTCATGTCAGTATTTCATCGCTCGCCATAATGGAGTACTTGCACATGTATGTAACATTCTTTAGTGAAGAAAGACTTTTCCACCAATTGAAAAAGAAGGTAACTTTCTTTACGTTTTTGGTTCCTGCCATTTCTTCCCTCGATCTTTTTTTTTTTTTTTTTTTCAAAACAGAATTTTACCTTGTTTTCCGAAGAAAATTGTGCTTGTATGTAAAGGTCCTTAGTTAAAACAGAGTTTTCCAAAGTACAGTGTGTTTAAAAAGAATGTAAACTTTCTTTACATTTTGATCCCTGCCGTTTCTTCTGTTGATCTTCAAGTTTGTTTTTTTCCAAACAATTTTGTTTTACCTTTTCTACACAGACGTCACCTTTACCAAGTTTACCAGAGAAAATGTTGCTTGTATGCAAAATGTCTTCAGTTAATACAGAGTTTTCAATGTACAGTGTATTTAAAGAAAAGGTATTCTTTACATTTTAGTCCCTGCCATTTTTTTTTTTTTTTTTTTTTTTTTAAAAACAGTATTATTTTTACCTTTTCCACACAGAAGTCACCTTTACCAAGTTTACCCAAGAAAATGTTGCTTGTATGCAAATTGTCTTCAGTTAACACAGAATTTTCAATGTACAGTGTATTTAACAAGAATGTAACTTTCTTTACGTTTTGATCCCGGCCGTTTCTTTTCTTGATCTTTGTTTGTTTTTTTCCAAACAAAATTTTACCTTTTCCACACAAAAGTCACCTTTACCAAGTTTACCCAAGAAAATGTTGCTTGTATGCAAATTGTCTTCAGTTAACACAGAATTTTCAATGTACAGTGTATTTAACAAGAATGTAACTTTCTTTACGTTTTGATCCCGGCCGTTTCTTTTCTTGATCTTTGTTTGTTTTTTTCCAAACAAAATTTTACCTTTTCCACACAAAAGTCACCTTTACCAAGTTTACCCAAGAAAATGTTGCTTGTATGTAAAATGTCTTCAGTTAATACAGAGTTTTCCACGTACAGTGTATTTAAAGAGAAGGTATTCTTTATGTTTTGGTCCCTGCCATTTCTTATCTTGATCTTTGTATGGGTTTTTTTCCAAACAAAATTTTACCTTTTCCACACAGAAGTCACCTTTACCAAGTTTACCCAAGAAAATGTTGCTTGTATGCAAAATGTCTTCAGTTAATACATAATTTTCAATATACAGTGTATTTAACAAGAATGTAACTTTCTTTACGTTTTGATCCCTGCCGTTTCCCTTTGATCTTTGTTTGTTTTTTTTCCGAACAAAATTTTACCTTTTCCACACAGAAGTCACCTTTACGAAGTTTACCCATGAAAATGTTGCTTGAACTGTCTTCAGTTAATACAGAGTTTTCCACGTACAGTGTATTTAAAGAGAAGGTACAATGTATTCTTTACGTTTTGGTCCCTGCCGTTTCATCCAATGATCTTCAGTTTGTTTTCGTTTTTTCCATCAGAATTTTACCTTGTCTTCCCAGCGGTCTCCTTTACCGAAGGAAATTTGGCTTGTCCCTTCAAAAACAGGCTAGAGGGCCTGGCCCTATTAATACGAGCAAAGAGGGTTACACTTTTATCAAACAGTACAAACATTGTTTCCATGAAATCGTTTTAATCTGTAATCTGGGCATAAGGGTTGAGTGTCATCCGGTCATACATGAAGCAGGCCTGTGGCTCTACATGGAATTATGAACTCTAACCCAGTTACTGCATTTTTAAATTTTGCTGATATAGGCCTATATATATATTTTTTATGAGATATTGCCTAACATCACAAAGCCGGACGGCCACTTCAAGGTGAGGGCTACACATAACTGATTTGGGCTTTCGACCCAAATCAACTGTCACCAGGGGGCATGTTGCCACCTACTCCTGGGGCTGATACAGGGTTACCCCCCTTTCACAGTCCGTAAGGATGTAGGCATGGGTATCATCCACTAGGAGCATGGCTGGTAGAACCGACTGCACTACCTTCCCGACTTGTTACGAAGCAATTATGGTTGAGTGCCTTGCCCAAGGGCACAAGTGTCATGACCGGGATTCGAACCCACACTCTGCTGCTGACAACACCAGAGCTTGGGTTCGGTGAACTAGACCACTCGGCCCTGAGAAGCCACAACACGCCACATGCGCAGGACGTCACATCGCAATATCATTGCGATTGTGCCCTGTGATGGCCAGAGCGTGCACTTGCAGCAACTGGGTTGAGAGTTCATAATTCCATGTACAGCCACAGGCCTGTTATGATCATGACGACAGTGCCTCCTTTAAGAATTTCATGGAATTAAACTTTGTTTGAGGAAAAGTTTGCGTTATCTGTGAAACTGAACACTGAATTACATATTGTTTCTCATCTGATTACATAGGAATGCGACAAAGAGATCACACAGATAATACTTGCTTGGAATGTATGCAGCTTTTAAATATTTCCATGAGAATGAAATGACATGAAATGTTTTATAATCGTGTTGAATTACTCTGTGATAGTGTTTCCCTGTTGTCATGGTTGTAGAATAGTTGATCAGATCATGAAAGTATCGTTTGCTGATAAGTATTTGTTGAACCACGTCCCACCAACAATACTTGGATTGTGACCATTTCTATTCCACACAAATATTTGTAGACCTTTGTGTATAGTTGACAACTGGATATGTGACAGGAAACATTTTGTTGTGATCAGGTGCCAAATATTTGTGTGTGAACTGAAAACATGTTATATTTATAGGCTACCCCTTTCAAATAAACAATACATTGTTTGAATGCTTTTCTTTACAGTACATACAAATATGTTGACAGAAAACAGTCTGCCGACTTTCATTTCCATTTCTCAGGTGAGGGATGTACAAACGCAAGATTGTCGACTTCCGTACTACCAATGATCTCGACACGATTTCAAAGCAAAAAATAAATTAAAAATGTCTGAGACTGCAAGACTAGTATGTCTAGCACGCAACCCCACTGTGTATAAAAAAAAAGCAACAAACGTTTTTGTTGTTTATTGTAGAGTGCTTAAAGGTAGGATTATAAATTATTGGTTTTTGATCCCAGTCAGGAGAAATTAGTGGAAAAAAAACATGCACATTGCCCTTGTTGTAACAACCGAAAACAGCTGGTTTTTTAATAGGTTTCAGATACATTTTTCTCAAATATGACTTCATTTAAGAGGGAAATATTCACAGAAAAAAAAAGGTTCTCATATGAACTTCATAATCTGTAAGCTTTGAGACTAAAATTAAACGATGATGATTGTTATCCTTACCAATCCTTTAAAGGCACTGAACACGTTTGGTAATTGTCAAAGACCAGTGTTCTCACTTGGTGTATCCCAACATATGCATAAAATAACAAGCCTGTGAAAATTTGGGCTCAATTGGTCATGGAAGTTGCAAGAAACTGATGAAAGAAAAAAAACCTTATTGTACAAATTTGTGTGCTTTCAGAAAGGAATAAAAACTTCTTGCAAGAAGTTTTTATTATTTTAGTGAGAAATGGAGTCGTTTCCTACAATGTTTTATACTATCAACAGCTCTCTGTTGCTCGTTACCGAGTCAGTTTTTATGTTAATATATATTTTGAGTAATTACCAAACGTGTACAGTGCCTTTAAAGTACTTTTAAATGCATTGATTGATTACCGATAACTCATAAATATTCAAGATGCAGCTGTTTTGCCAGGATTGTTTATGAATATTAATGAGTGTTTCAGCTCATGTAGTTTTAATAGTCAGCATTGATTTGCATGAATATTTATGAGTGTGTTTCTACTACTCATTTATTTAGCATTGATTTGCATGAATATTCACGGGTGTGTTTCTGCTCATTTAGCATTTATTGGGCATTGATTGGCATGAATTGAATATTCATGAGTGTGTTTCTGCTCATGTAGCATTTATTCGGCATTGATTGGCATGAATATTCATGAGTAAGTTTCTGCTCATGTAGCATTTATTCGGCATTGATTGGCATGAATATCCATGTGTGTGTTTCCGCTCATGTAGCATTTATTCAGCATTGATTGGCATGAATATTCATGAGTGTGTTTCTGCTCAATGTAGCATTTATTCAGCATTGATTGGCATGAATATTTATGAGTGTGTTTCTGCTCATGTAGCATTTACTCAACAATGATTGACATGAATAATAATGAGCAGTGGTGCAACCCCTAATAATGACCTGCTGGTTTTTTTTCCCCAAAGGCAAAATATAAAATAAAGGGGAAGATGAAGCTGTTGCCAAGAGGGGTATTTGAAAGCAATGAAGGGGAGGGGGAGAGTGGCCACACCCCTGAAATCTGTCCTTCTGGTTTTTTTTTTACATGAGGGTGATTAAGGGGAAGGTATACGTTTCATAATCACTCTTAAAGCTAATGGCAATAACAACCTACTCGGTTAGAAGTACAGCAGCTTTCGATAGTATAAAAGCAAAAATAGTAACATTGGTCAGATTTAATAGATGTTAAATTTGCATCGGGGATAAAGAATATTGTTATTTTTTTGGTTTTTACTCGTACACCGATGTGTGTAAAGCACTGTATACTCAGTACTTTCCCCGAGTCCTGTGAAAACAAATCACAGGCATATTACTCGGGTGGGATTTGTACCCACGACTTTTGCCAATCTAGAGCAGATGTCTTACCAACTAGACCACCGAGATTGCCCGGTAGCTAGAGGCAGTTCGAATTCTATATTGGTCAGATTGAAAATATAAATGTTCACAGATCTGCACATAACTTACATGGTACAAAGATCGTCATGGTGGAAAATTTCCCTTGAAATAGTTTTACTTGAGATGCCATACATGTAGTTTTTAGGAAATGAGTAAAACAATAATCTTTTTTTTTAAACAAAGCATTACTACCGTCCATGCTACAGATCAAAGATTCATGCAAATTCAAACACCGACCAAAAATCAATACAGCGCAAACTTTCCAGGTAGGGTTAAACAAGATTTCACACATGCATGCAAATTTACTCAGTAAACAGACGAATTAAGACGTGGAAAATGTAGAAATGTAAAATGTGAAAATGTAGATTGTATGTAAGTACTGTGAACACATGCAGTTAATTGGAAAATTCAGTGAAGAATACAATGGTTGATTTGTGTACATGTCGACTACTTATAAAGTTAAAGGCAAAGTATACATGTACCTTTGGTTTTTGGAACCGTTCAATTGTTTTAATCCTACGTAAACATGGTAAATGTAGATCTATACAATAAAAGTACTAACCTGTGGAAATTCTTTTCAAAATGTGGTAACATTTTTGAGATATCGCCGAGTAACCACTCCAGTTTCTCTGTATATCCGCGCAGGAAGAATAATCCGTAATTGGAATACACAATCTGAGAAACATTTCATGTAGAAACGTCGTTCAGATTCAAATATTTTTGAATCCCTCTCTCTAAAACCACAGTCATTGAAAGGGTATTGTTTCTCAAAATAAATGCATTATTAACAGCTGCAGTGCTTCTCACCAAGTAAGTTTTTGAGGTGATTTAATTTTTGAGTAGTTACCGAAGGTATACCCTCAAATTAAAACTATTTCTGATTCAACAAAATTGGATTAAAGGCTAGTACAACATTGTACAATATAAAAAATAAAAAAAAAAAATAAATAATGCAAGAGTCTCACTGAAATTTGGATGTTTGGTGCTGCAGTATGAACTTTGGTGAGGTTTCAGTAATGAATTTTATTTCATAATAACCCTGTACTTTGTATATTGACACTTTTTAACAAGCCCTTTTAAAGGCATCATACACGTTTGGTAATTGTCAAAGACCAGCGTTCTCATTTGGTGTATCCCAACATATGCATAAAATAAAAAGCCTGTGAAAATTTGGGCTCAATTGGTCATCGAAGTTGCAAAAAAATGATGAAAGAAAAAACACCCTTGTTGTACAAATTTGTGTGCTTTCAGATAGGAATAAAAACTTCTTGCAAGAAGTTTTTATTATTTTAGTGAGAAATTACCTCTTCCTCAAAAAATACGTTACTTCAGAGGGAGTCGTTTCTCACAATGTTTTATACTATCAACAGCTCTCTGTTGCTTGTTACCAAGTCAGTTTTTATGCTAATATATATTTTGAGTAATTACCAAACATGTACAGTGCCTTTAAAGCTCTTGTTAAAGGCATTGTACACGTTTGGTAATGACTCTGATAATTAATGGCAATAAAAACTTACTTGGTAAGAAGTACAGCAGCTTTGGATAGTATAATGCATTTTGAGAAACTTTTCTTTTCGAAGTTCTGCGGTTATGGAAAAATATATCACTTTTTATCCCCAAAAATTTGAATTGTGTATTCCCATGCAGATTATTCTTCCTGCGTTGACACAACCGCTCCAGATTTTCGGCAGTATCTCAAAAACGCTACCACATTTTGAAATTAAATTTTCATAGGTTAGTTTTATGGTATATATAGCTACAACTGTATAGGTTTGAAACAAACAGTAGGCTCCAATTACCAAACATATATGATGTCTTTAATACCTACATGTACATCGTCAGTTGCACCACAAACTGACAATAGTGATAGCCAAGACTCCATGTTTGGAAAAAATCGCGGTTGAAGTTGAACTATTTTTTTTAAACCGCATGTTTGGAGACTGATTACAAGAAAAACTTTACTACTAAAATAAAGCTGACTTCTTCATTACTACAGAACTGTCAATGTGTTTTCTATCTTGCAAGTGTTTTGATGAGTTATTCCTAACCACTTAAGTCACTTTGTAAAGATGAGAAGAAAAAAAACGCAAAAAACAAAACGTGTACACAGAGCACTGTGTACAAACCAATGCATGAATGTTCTTCGTGAAAAATTCTCACACTTGAAAATAATGGGGAAAAAAAAAATCTAAAAACTTCTTAACAATATTTGATTCTCACAAAGATCAATTTTTAATGAGTGATGAGTAATCATGAACTCCTTGATTCAAAAAAATTGCAATGTACTAAAAAATTTAAAAAAATTAAAAATGTGAAACTGTTCCAAATCCGACAATGCATCTTTAAAATTGATGAAAATAGAACGAACACAAACGAATAGCAAACAGACCTGTGTCAAACATATGTACCTCGTTAAAATATCGTGATTAAAGAGGGGCTCCAAGGTCAAATTCAGTTTTGTGATGCACTCAATTTTCCAATAATAGATAGAGCACTTACAGTGTAATGAAAGTGGGTGAAAAAATACAATGCACTAATGCACTAAAACAAAATTGTAAAATTTTATTTTATTGTATACTCTTTCAGAGCGAAATTTGAAACATGACGTCATCCACATCAAAACCAAATGGGTCTGTATATTTCAAAGAGGACTTTATTTTAGCACCAGTCAAAAGGTCAAATTCAATGCCATTTTGATGGAATATCATCAAAATTCAGGAATATAATAAAAATTCTCAGTACAAAATTGTTATGAACCATAATTTGAAATGTGACGTCATCTAACGTTTTTGGATTGGACAAAAAATGCACTTGAAGGGTATCAGATATAGTTGCATTTATATCGTTTTTAACATGAGGTTGTAACAATTTGTCCATTTTTCATAAGGACTCTATTGGTAAATGAGTGAATAACAAAACTAAATTTGACCTTGGTGACCCTCATTAAGGTGTAAATAAACAAATAAGTAAATACAAATAAATAAAAAATGTGTGAAATAATTATTGTTAATATCAAACACACCTTAGAAAAGACTGTTTGAAGCTGGTACTTCGCTTTCTGAAGACAAAAAGAAACAAATGGAGAAACATAAAACAGCCATGCAAAAATTTAACAAAAGAAAAACACAATTAACCGTTTCCAACAAGTTTATCGGTCAAAAAAAAACCCTTTCTCATGTTGCCGATCATCTTCGTCACATTCCTGTACCCAACGCCAATGCTGAAATCTTGGTTTATTGCTGAACTAAATAGTTTGAACCAGACCATTTTTGGGTCGTTCTGACAGGCGTCGTTTGGTGTCATTTCACCATACACCCTTGTCACTAGATATCATTTTTGCCATACACTGTGTCACGATGTCATTTTGCCATAGTGTCACGGTGTCATTTTGCCATAGTGTCACAGTGTCATTTTGCCATAGTACATGACACGCACCTCACATGGTATCAATACGCCTCACTCCCTGCTGGACACAGAATGCGTTCGAGCTCAGCATTCTCTTTATTCTATGTACCGGTAAATGTACATTATAATCTATTGTTAGGCCGCATCCGAATTGGCGGCTACAGCTACGGCTACGGCTGTTGCTAAGGGATGTTGCTAAGGACGTCCTATTCTTCAACGCATGATGATGCGGAAATCTAGCCGTAGCCGTAGCTGTAGCTGCCAATTCAGACACGGCCTAACATTCCATGTAAACACTAAGACCATGGTTGGAACATGTAATTTTGGACCACAGCAATGGCAGTTGGTTGAAGCAGCAGAATTGAGGTCGACTACTGGATCTTTCCGGCGATCCAGCCGTAGCTACTGCCGAAAGCCGTCAATTCGTTCAGGGCCTTAATTTGAAACCGAGAAAATACAAGATGAATGCAACATGACAAAGGTTTTTTTAATTTTTTTTTTTAATGTTCAGATGCTGGGGGAATTGGGGGGGGGGAGTATTAGTGATCATTAACATTTTAATTTAAATGCAGCATCACAGTTTAATAGAGGGTTACTGGTTCATGCCAATAAAAAAAAAAAGAACATTCAAGGGAGCTTGAGGGTTTGCGCACTGTTGCCAGGGAAGGGGGAATAAAAAACAAAAAAACAAGCTGCAGGAAAACTAGCCAATTACACCATAAACAGCTAGTCACAAATTTGCTTGTTTTTGTCACCGTTCTTTTGGCTTTGTGGTAGAGTGCACCAGGGCTCGATTCCATAGGGGGCACTACTTACCACGGAACTCTGCGCTTACGGCCCGTATAATTACATGTATTATGCTTCACAGTGTTGCTTAAGCGAAGAATTTCCACAGTAAGCAGATCCATCAAATTTAACCACACATTGTCCAACTGGCTGAGCTGGTAAGACCTGGGCCCAATTTCATAAAGCTGTTAAGCAGATAATTCTGCTTAGCAAATATCTTTGCTAAGCAAGAATCAAGTGGGGTACCAGTCGCAGCAATGTAAACTGTATAGTATTTTGGCTGGTAACTAATTCTGCTAAGCAATATATTTCTGTGCTTAGCAAGTTTTAATGCTTACATGCTTTATAAAATTGGGCTCTGGGCCCAAGTTCATAGAGCTGCTTAAGCACAAAAAGTACCTAAACACAACACAAATTTGTTTACCACGACCAGAGTAAGGTTACCGGCCCAAACACCATGCCACATTTACCATCTGTGACTTTTATCCTGCTCATTTTCTGCTATTACATGTAGCAGAAAATCATTGAGCAATATTCAAAGCAGCTCTATGAAATTGCCCCCCATGATCCCAAGCTCTCGCGTTATTATAAGCAAAATCACTGAGTCTCGTGCTGTTGATCAACTCAGGTAGAGTTGAGTTAATGGGGGTCATTGATGAACGCAATGCCATTATAGGGTATTGATTTAAATTCCGTAAGATTGATTGATGGCTTCCAGTTACACACTGCCGACAATACATCCTGTCAGCGTACTGTAGAAACCCCTCATATAATATGTATGACAAGAAAGAAAGAAACAAAATGTTCACTGGGTTTCAGTGCTTTCTCTATGGTTTGATTTACCATGGTCTCTTCACACGACCTGTAATCAGTGTGGTTCTTTATAAGAACCCAGTATGGTTCTTCACCAGAACCGTATACACAACATTTTACATGATGAAAACTGAAACAGTTTTAACGGTACAGGTACATTGTAGTTTACTGTGGAGAAAGGGTTAAAATACAATGTAGTGTTGCAAGAAACATGTTAAACTTCAAATTAAACTGTGTAAAACTAATTTGGGTTGAACAAAGAAAAATTGACTAGAGCTGTGTTTGAACCTGCGACCTCCTGATTAACGAGCCATAGCCGGCGCAACTGAGCTAACGGTACACGTGTACATTTGTAAGTCTAGCCCTAATGTTGGCTGTCTCCACATTTTGGCAATATCTCTGTTTCGAGGGGGGGGGGGGCGGTCAGTGGCCATTTAGTAATTTTATTGCTGAATTCAATTTAATGTGTTTAATAGCGCATATGGGTATACTTTTATAGTGTATTTTCTTGTATTTTATTGTTCAGCACATTTGAACAAAATTATATTGGAATTTGCGCTATATAATAAATGAATAAATTATTATTATTATAATTATAGTCGCATCCCCTGAAGGTGATCCCTCTGCTGCTGCGTAACCTTGGTTGCGATCCGGCAGTTAGAGGTTGATTGGCTTCCATTAGGGCTAGAAAGCTTAGTTGGTAGAGCGCCGGCATGTTAAATTTACCCAGGCAGTTTTTCCTTGTGGGTTATTACTTGACAATCCATAACGATAAAAATCATTTAGAATGCCTCCCAGATTGCACAGTAGGGTGTTTAAAACCGAGGATAAACACCAAGTAAAAATCATTCCGAGGAAGACGAGCAGAGTATACTGTTCGAAACGTCGAGACCACACTGGCTCTTTTCAGAGCCAATATTCCTCCCAAAAGAGATTTTTACCCCTGGTTGTAACCGCAAGTCTACTATTTATAGTTACTTCTTAAATTATTTTCCACACAATGCAAAGCTTCAAACACCACTTTCATTCCGAGGACCTTGTTTCAAATTCAGCAGACTTCGACAAAACTTTCAAAACTTGGGTCGAGAATGCCCCCCCCCCCCAGTTTTGAAAAACCCTTGGGAGAACTCTGGAAATTTAGTGCATTATCATTCTCTTATAAATGAATTCCGATTGGGTAAATTCAAATAAGAACGTGGAGTGTTGAGCAATTGTTTTCTTACACAGGGTTCTCAGGACAATGGGTGCAGGTTTAAAATTTAATACAAACAAAGATATTTTCTGAATGAAATGGTTCAACAACTAGTTTTGAACATTGCATCATCATGTACACCATGCACCCACCACTAAAACGCAATCAGGGCGTTGTCTTTTACATAGTGACAAATTATACGTGACAATGAAACAAAAGGAGGGCAAGTTTCCAGTAATCTAAATCCCTGTCCAAATACAACATATTTTCCAGATAAAGCCCAGATTAAAAAAGTACCATCACATTATTTGAGGAGTACTGGAACAAAGAGGCGGGCCTGCAGTGACATAACACTATCAACAACAACAAAAAGGATTTTGTTTCACACTATCTGGAAAGATTGCAACTAGGGTATAATGTGTATAATGGTGTATGGACGTATGTACAATCTGAAGTTAGGTAAAACATTTGATTCCAAAACATTTTTAAATTTCTAAAACATTTTCAAAAACTTAACTCAGTCAGTTTCCCTTGTTGTTTATTTCTTAAAGGGCCACGTTGCCTTGGATCGGACGAGTTGGTCTAAAAAAAAGCGTTTGTAACCGTTTGTTATAAAATGCATATGGTTAGAAAGACGTTATAAAAGTAGAATACAATGATCCACACAAATATGCCTCGAAATTGAGTGGTTTTCCTTTTACTTTCCGAACTAGTTGACTCCACAAAATGGCCGACCGTGTTTGTTCACGATGTAGAAGGAAAACCACTCAATTTCGAGGCATATTTGTGTGGATCATTGTATTCTACTCTTATATCGTCTTTCTAACCATATGCATTTTATAACAAACGGTTACAAATGCTTTTTATAGACCAACTCGCCCGATCCAAGGCAACGTGTCCCTATAATATTTGAAAAAAGAAGAAGAGTTGCATCCCCTTAAGGTGATCCCACTGCTGCCGCTTCCCAGGTTGTATCATAAACTTGGGTGTGATCCCTGGCAACACAACACAGGTTAAATGGCTTCTGACTGGCATCCCGAACAAAGATACTGACAAAATAGGGAGACTGCCAACACACATGTGCACTAGGGCTAGATAGGTCAGTTGGTAGAGCGCCTGCACGTTTCCAGAGGTCGTTCAAGTCCTGCTCTATTTATTTTTCTTTGTTCAACCCAAAATTAAAAACAACAAACAAAAAAAACAGTCAGTTTCCCTTGAGGTTTGTTACTGTAAATTTCTTTATAGTGCATAAAACATGTAAAAAGCAGTGTATTATTATTATTATTATTATTATTATTATTATTATTATTATGGTTTGTTAAAAAACTGTTCATTGCAGCCTATCGGCTGAATTACAAAACAGTTGTACATAAAAGATATACAGTAAGGAAAACCAATAGAATTGTTTTTTTAAGTAAAAATTTAAAAATACAGAATGAATCAAACAAAGAAGCATTTAGGAGATCAAGAAACATACAAAGCACAAACAAAAAAAATAGCACAGCAAAACACACACACATATCCAGGAGGACATGAAAAACTACATTACAAATTCTAAAACGCACATAACATTACAATAAATTACAAGGATGGTGGGAGTGAACTGAGAGAATTATTGACTAGTCTGTTGAGGTAGGGAACTGGACTGTTACTTAGAAGAGCAGTTTTATTTGAAGCTTCATGGAGAGTTTTTTTTTATCAAAGAGTCATAGAATGAGAGTTTTTGGATTTAACAAACCATTCATTAAATTTATTACATTGCAGAACAAAGGGAGGGTATACCTTCATGGTATTACTCTAAAAATTAAAGACCATTTAAAGGTATTGTTCCCTTTTGGTATAAGCTCAAAATCAGTGTCCACATTTTGTGTGACAACATATGCGTGAACAAACAAACCTGTGAAAGTTTGAGCTCAATTGGTCATCGAGGTCACGAGAAAATAGTTGAAAGAGACCTTATGTGTTTTCTGTTTTTTCAAAATATCGCGCGTGATAAAAACTATTGTTTTACTCATTTCTCAGAAACGATAGCATTTTAGGCAGAAATATTTTAAGGAACCCTTTCAACCATTACTTACTTTAAATCATGTAAGTTGTGTGTGAATCTGTGAACATTTGTGTTTTTCGATCTTACCAACAGTGTACAGGGCCTTTAAACTTACTTGGTAAAGAGCACTGGAGAGCTTTTGGTTGTTAGAAATGACACCCTTTGAAGTAATGTAGTTTTAGAGAAAAAGGTACATGTAATTTTTCACCCCAAAATTTGAATCTGAGAAAGAAAGGCTTCAGGCATGAAGCCTTTCTTAGGAATCTGAAAGCACACAATTCCACATACTTTGCAACAAGGGTGTTTTTTTTTCTTTCATTATTTTCTTGCAACTTCGATGATCAATTGAGCCCAAAATTTCACAGGTTTGTTATTTTATGCATATGATATGTTGGGGCACACTAAGTGAGGATGCTGGTCTTTGACAACTACCAAAAGTATACCCTGCCTTTATCAATACTATCATTGGTTTATAAATTCAGTAAAGTATTACAATCTTTCAGTTTTCAGTAAATACACCAATCAACCGTAGGTGTAGTACATGTAGTCATAATGTTTTAGTGAACACAACGCAAAAAGGGAACAGAAATATTTTGTCCAGAATGTTGTTCATCTTCCTTTATAAAACGTGTTTGGATTGCCACAATCTAAATAAATATGCAAATGAGGGTTGTGCTTTTCAGAACAAAACTAAATCTTGTTTTCCTTCTATTTTTAAAGAATTTTAGTGAGCTTTCATATTGAACAAGCTGTTTTGCCAGTTTGTGTACACTTATTTTAAACTAAAATAATTATAACGCTTATCCCCACCCACGGACAAAACAAATTATATTAATAGCATTAACACATAGAAAAAAGAAAAAGAAAAAAACAGAAAAAAAACCCAACAATTTTATAAACAAACTATTATTATTTTTTACAAAAAAGCATAATTACAACAAGTTGGAGATAAATAACAATTAAATAAAAACTTGGCATGTAAATGTAATAACCTCCCACCCCAATCCACTTTGTCACAAAAATATCAACAAAAAACAGGAATTATAAAATAATGCAAATCATAAACAATTGCCTAACTATGATAGTACTCACGCTTCTTTCTCTTTTAGATTTACATCGCTGCTTTGTCGGGACGGTGACAAGGCAACAGCCATGGCGCCTCCTCCTTCTTTTCTGCTGCCCTTGCCCACCTCTACCTCTCCTTCAAGTCCTGAATTGTTCTGCCTGAAAATAAGTCAAGGCCAAACAAACAATCCTGAGTGCTACAGACAATACAAATGTGACTATGACATCACTGAGGTCTCTTCCACCTTCCTTCCCCACCTCTACCTCCCCTTCAAGGCCCGAATTGTTCTGCCTGAAAATAAGTCAAGGCCAAACAAACAATCCTGAGTGCTACAGACAATACAAATGTGACTATGACATCACTGAGGTCTCTTCCACCTTCCTTCCCCACCTCTACCTCCCCTTCAAGGCCCGAATTGTTCTGCCTGAAAATAAGTCAAGGCCAAACAAACAATCCTGAGTGCTACAGACAATACAAATGTGACTATGACATCACTGAAGTCTCTTCTGCCTTCCTTCCCCACCTCTACCTCCCCTTCAAGGCCCGAATTGTTCTGCCTGAAAATAAGTCAAGGCCAAACAAACAATCCTGAGTGCTACAGACAATACAAATGTGGCTATGAAATCACTGAGGAAAATTCCACACACACCTGAACTACAAAAACTGTGACAGTCATCATCATTCAGGAAAATTCCACTCCAGCGTTCCCCCTCAACAGTTTTTTTTTCCGGCTGGCCAAATGCAAAGTCAAAAAAACACACAAGGACCAGTCAGAATTCACTCCAAAGTGGTCCAGCTGGCTGGGTCAGTGTTGAAGAGCATCCCTATTAAAGGGATTGGTAGTAGGAACCCATTGTTTGTTTCAATCCTATAGTTGTAGATACCATAAAACTAACCTGTGAAAATTTTATTTCAAAAGGTGGTAGCGTTTTTTTTTTTTTATATTTCCGAAAATCTGGAGCGGTTATGTCAAAGCAGGAAGAATAATCTGCAATTGGAATGCACAATCTAAGAAACGATGCTGCAGTTAACGCTTCTCAGATTCAAATGTTTTGGGGATAAAAAGTGATATATTTTTCCATAACCGCAGTACTTCGAAGTGAAAAGTTTCTCAAAATGCATTATACTATCCAAAACTGCTGTACAGTACTTCTTACCAAGTAAGTTTTTATTGCCATTAATTATCAGAGTCATTACCAAACGTGTACAGACCCTTTCCCCCATACATGTATGAATTAAATCGAGTGCAAAAGCTGACAGACCCATAGTGAAATGAAAAGCTTACTGGTCGGTCCTGCGGTATAGTCACTGAAAAGAAAAAGTTGAGTGCAAACCCTCTGATCTTCCATGATTGTTCACAATCAAAGTGTACACTGTGAGTGTACTGTGATATGATTTGACAAAAATACACGGTTATGCCACAGTTGCTAAGTAAACACAAAGGTGGCAAAAAGATGTCGATTTGGTTTACCCCTTACACATGCAAAGCACTGTATATATACTCAGTACTGTTTACTCAGTAATTTAACATGTACACATATTTAAATTGTTGCGATACCCGCTGCTAAAATATAGGATTTCGGTGGTCTAGTTGTTATGATATCTGCTCTAGAATGGCAAAAGTCGTGGGTTCGAATACCACCCTAAAATTTGATTAAACCGTGTCCTTTAGGCCTACAGAAAGAACACACAATACAATGTAAAATTAACAGTATGCATTATACTAAGCGTGTATAAAGTACATTTACAATGTATTAATGCAAACTCCTCCCTCTTCATGCATAAACATGAAGTGAAATGCCTTAAATACATTACATATTTCACTAGCAATTCATGCAATTAGCAACCTCCTGGTAACCATGCAACACCTTACAACCACCACAGTCCCACACACAGAATCAGGGAAACTAAGCTCCACCCACTTCATGCATAACCATGAGGTGATGTACAAAGCTGTAGTTATTGCACATTACATAATTGTCACATGATTCATTGTACTATCCTATTGATACAGTAGGTCATTGCGTCACACACATGCTTAAATCCGCCGCACGCCCAAAGTTTTGGCTACTTCCAGCTCCAAAGCAAACATGTGAAATTTTAACCAAAATCACAGATTTTATTGTTCAAAAGCCTTCTTACATGTAGCCTAGTGTTATGACAAAAAAACTTATAATTCCGAGAAGACCTTAAAGGGACTGTACACGATTGGTATTTACTCAAAACAAATATTAACTTAAAAACTGACTTGGTAACGAGCATTGGAGAGCTGTTGATAGTATAAAACATTGTGAGAAATGGCTCCCTCTGAAGTAGTGTAGATTTTGAGAAAGAGGTAATTTCTCAATAAAACATTAAAAGACTTCTAGCCAGAAGACTTTTATTCCTATCTGAAAGCACACAAATTCGTTCAACAAGGGTGTTTTTTTCTTTCATCATTTTCTTGCAACTTCGATGACCAATTGAGCCCAAATTTTCACAGGCTTGTTATTTTATGCTTATGTTGGGATACACGAAGTGAGAACACTGGTCTTTGACAATTACCAAACGTGTTCAGTGCCTTTAAAGGCATCTTGGTAATTGGAGCCTATTGTTTGTTTCAAACCTATTTATATCTAGTTGTGTAGATATATACCATGTAACTAACCTGTGAAAATTTCATTTCAAAAGGTGGTAGCTTTTTTGAGATATTGCCGAAAATCTGGAGCGGTTACACAATGTATGTCCACGCAGGAAGAATAATCTGCATTGGAATACACACTCTGCTGAGAAGCGTTACGCGTAATGCTTCTCAAATTCAAATGTTTTGGGGATAACCGCAGTACATGTACTTCGAAGTGAAAAGTTTCTCAAAATACATTAGTAGTATACTATCCAAAACTGCAGTACTTCTTACCAAGTAAGTTTTTATTGCCATTAAATTAATTATCAGAGTCATTCCCAAATGTGTATGATGCCTTTAATGTACACACATGTACGCAGTCTTCAAAGAACATACAAATGTATACAAAGCCAATCAAATTAGTTTTTCTTGCATGAAACCTCACAGAAAAAAAATAGCTCAATGCAATTCCTACATGTAATGACTTCTGGTACCAAACGGAGCCAGTTTGTTTGAAGTGGCTGTGGCTTACAGAAGAATTATGTCACACTAAATGTTTAACACACACACTATCCTAGATGCACAAAAGGTGTGTCACAAACAAATAAAGCTTAAATGTATGGACATTGAAGATCATTCAACAATTATTTAAACTTTCCTCATGTGACAATGATGAGACTTTTCAAGATTGTTTGGGGAGGGGGGGGGGAGAGGGGGGAAAAATGACTCACTTAATTTCAAAGAGCTTCTTATAAATGTTAAAATGTAGCTACATGTACCAGGGGAAAAAACAATCTACTTCCTGACAAGAAGAGGGTACCACTCAGAATTACACGTCTCAGGTCTACTGTTTTTAATTAGTTTCCTGATATAAATTTGTCCTCGAAAAAATAAGAAAATGCATGCTCTTGCACTGTTTTATTTATTCATTTGTTTTCTAGTTTTTTTTCTTTGCTTGGGAAAACAGTTACACAAACAGTATCAGTTGGATATTAACAAATAATAAAATTGGGGCCCAACATCCAGAGTGGCTAGACTTAATCTCAAGTCTGAAATCTCAATTCCTATTATTGCTATTGTTAATTTTACTTGACTTTCTCAAAAAGAAAAAAACGTTATTTAAAAAAAAAATACAAAATAAGAAAGTATGATTTAATTACATGTAGCTGTTGCAAACTGCTTACCAACCAAACGGTACTGGACGTACACACTATACGCATGGATGTATGCAAACAATTTTGAAAAATAGTTGGTGGTCACGATGTGTCGACCATAGAAGAGACTTTCTTGAAGATTTAACCTTTCAGAAAGAATCTGCTAGGGTCGAAACGTCAGACCACTACTATTTAAAAAAAAATACAAAATGTAAAATAAATTGCACTAAGATAAAATACTTTATACATTGTTTACCGCATAAACAGATCTTTGTCATTATTTTGAGTGGTTATAAATACACATGCCATGTCATCCTTTATTTTGCCATACTGCCACGACGCTCCTACATTGTAAATTTAATATTGAGTCCTATGGATAATTATACGTAACGTGTGTACTATGTAGGCCGCTTCACACTCTTTGCAGTGTCGATTCTAAAATAATCGTTTCCCTGCCCGTTCATCCAATGGAGGCAAGGACGTGTCACAGCAGAAAAGGTTAGTGTCTACAGGACAGGGCCCATTTTCATAGAGCTGCTTAAAGGCAGTGGACACTATTGGTAATTACTCAAAATAATTATTAGCACAAAACCTTACTTGGTATCAAGTAATGGGGAGAGGTTGGTAGTATAAAACATTGTGAGAAACGGCTCCCTCTGAAGTGGAGTAGTTTTCGAGAAAGAAGTAATTTTCCACAAATTTGATTTCGAGACCTCAAGGGGGGAAGTTTAGAACTTGAGGTCTCGAAATCAAGCATCTGAAAGCACACAACTTCGTGTGACAAGGGTGTTTTTTCTTTCATAGTTATCTTGCAACTCCGACGACCGATCGAGCTCAAATTTTCACAGGTTTGTTATTTTATGCATATGTTGAAATACACCAAGTGAGAAGACTGGTCTTTGACAATTACCAATAGTGTACACTGTCTTTAACGGCTGATTTTGTGCTTACTGAGCGAGTTTCCATTTCATAGCGCTGCTATTCCGTAAGCACACGAAAAGGCATGCTAACCTTCCGGTGCTTACTGTATGAAAATGAATGACGTAACAATGCAAATCCATGGTGAACGCGCAAGATGGCCGCCTAATTTTCTTGCTAACCTGTGAAATACATACATGTACATGTAAGCTTAAAATGAACAAGCAAATTGTTTTGCGACAATTAGCGAGAAAATTTGCTTACCGTTAAGCAGCGCTATGAAATTGGGCCCTTGTTAGAAAAATGGGACCAGTTCGCTTGGGAAAAAATATATACACTGGCAGTGTTTGTTCACTTAACGTTATGAGTTGTCATGCTGGAAATTATGACAAACTGGTAATGACAATGTCATCATTATCAAAACCATTAAGACAATGAACAGTAAAGTGAAATTTTAGGGGAAATACATGTAGCACTGTCAAGGTCACAGGATGTTTTACCTGCACCCACTCAAGTACTAAACTTGTACAGATCCCACTTTTGTTTTTGCACTCAAAACACAATCCAACACCATACATGTACAGTAGTTTGTAAACTCAACACCCAAAACTGTTGGACTCACATTAATGCTTAAATGCCTGATCCCATGTAAAAGCATAATCCAGTGCAGTCCTCAGTCCAACACCATTCAGAAACTCAACGTACCCAAATTGTTGGACTCTGATTATGGTGGTGTGTCTGATCCCACGTACAGTACAGCACAATCAGTTTACTAGAGTGCAGTCTTCAGTTCAACACCATTCAGTAACTATAATAAATAAATAAACTACAGCATTTATAAGGCGCACTTTACTGAAAAAGAGGAACATTCAAAGGCGCCGGTCAAGTTTTGTCAAGATGTTGGAAAGCAAGCAAGAATAAGTAACTCAACACCCAAACTGTTGGACTCGGATTATGCTACAATGCCTGATCCCATGTTAAGCATAATCCAGTGTCCTCAGTCCAACACCATTCACAAACTCAACGTACCCAAATTGTTGGACTCAGATTATGGTGGTGTGCCTGATCCCACGTACAGTACAGAGCACAATCTGTTTACTAGTGCAGTCCTCAGACCAACATCAATCAATAACTCAAAACCCAAACTGTTGGATTCTGATTATGGTGGTGAGCCTGATCCCTTGTAAAGCAATCAGTTTCCTAGTGCAGTCCTCAATCCAACACCATCCTGGCCATACACCAACTCAGCAATCGGACTGTTGGACTCTGATATTGTTGTATGCCTGATCCCATGTAAAACATAATCAGCTCACTTGGTGCAGTCCACAGTCAAACACCTTTCAGTAACTCAACATCCAAACTATTGTATTTCGATTATGGAGGTACACTGTACGTGTATGCAGGGTTCTCCCTCAACCAAAACAATAACAGTGGTCCACTCGCCAAATGCTAGTTAAAAAACCGTATCTTCTGGAGGACTAGTCAAAATTCATTCCAATTAGTCCGGCTGGCTAGTTCAGTGTTGAAAAGCATCCCTATTTCACATGAAATATGGACCGGTGAAAAAGGTGATGGACTAGTGAAAATGACAAGCTCAATTGTGTTTAAGCTCATTAATATTTTAGCAGGTTTTCACATAATTAAATGGAAGGCGCCGCCAAACACGAACACCATGTTACCAGCTCCAGTTAAAATGGAGTCAATGCAGAGTGATGCGCTCGCATGCTTCAATGTACAGTATACATTGTACCATAGAGTAAGGACCTTACTCTATGATTGTACCAGCACACTATAGATACAATAAAATGAAAAAGGCAAAAGAAAAAAATATGTACGACACGCATGGTTGATAAAGTACAAGCCCTGTCATCGCTAACTGTACATGACAATAGAATTACTTGAATATAATGTTTGTGAATATCTCTGTTTTATGACTACTGCTGTGATGTAATAAAGCTAAGTACATACAATGTACCAGTAGCTTTTTAGGGGTAAATTCATACGATTTTCAAAAACCTGTCTTCAAAAACACCTCATTTGTGTACAAGTATGCATACAAGTTCAATCCATTTTGTTTTCTTAGAACTTCTAATCACATCCATGTACACAAATAAATCTACCCGCTGATACTATTGTCTAATGTTGTATTTTGTTCTTGCACAAAAAAGGGCAGAAAAACCTTGTAATTGTTCTTTTGTAAGACAGTGCAAAGGGCTCCTACATTTGTACATACATGCACTGTGCTGTACAGTAACACTGACATAAAATGTACATACTGTATGAAAGATTACATATTTGTACTGGAATTACATTGTAATTTCAAAGGGCACTTCAGCAATTAGCCTTTTGAGATATGGTGGACACTATACATACATGTAGGAGTACACTTCAGATTGGGTGTGTATTTATACAGACAAATTTACCCATTTAACCGAAATGTGTCATACATATTGTAGCTACATGTAAGTCCACCATATCTCGAAATGGCTTATGAATTAACCTGGGGCCAATTACATAGCTATGCTTAACAGTAAGCAAATTTTTGTGATAACTTTAGCAGAATTTTTTTCTTATAAGCCTTTAAAGCGTAGTTCACAGGTTAGCAAGAAATAAGGCGGCCAGCTTGTGCGTTCACCATGGATTGCATTGTTATAATGTTAGGCCTAATAAAAATAACTATTTGTTTCTGGTACCCCGACTGTCCGTGCAAAAACCTTGCGACTGTAAAAATGTTATCAACATTTGTGGCAAAATAACATGTATTTCTAACCACTGTTCGCAAGCTTCCATTCTAAACATACTAGAGAGTAACATTTTTTGAATGTACATTTTGTGGAGACAAATATTCGGATCCGCAATTTCCGAGAATTCTGGCAACAAGTTCGTAAGAACTATGATTTCTATATTTTGCCGGCGCAGCTCTGCAAAAGGCATTCAGCGCATTTTATTTATTAAGCTTACGAAATGAATAAAAATACTATATGGATACTAAGACCCGAAAAAAAGCATGCAGTAGAGTAAGGGGCCTGATATACTTTATGACTGCATTTTAAAACTGACTATTTCCAGAAGATGTTTTTTTTTTTGTAATGTAAAATGTTTTCCCAACCTACTGTCCCAAATTTTTCAGAGCATGTTACCGGAAACAAACAATTATTTTGATTAGGCCTTACAAGTACGTCATTCATTTTCATACAGTAAGCACCGTAAGGTTAGCATGCCTTTTCGTGTGCTTACGATAAGCAGCGCTATGAAATGGAAACTCACACAGTAAGCACAAAATCAGCCGTTAAGCAGCTCTATGAAATTGGACCCAATTGCCTCTGTTGCCTCCATGAAGTACAGGCCTGAAAGGGGCACCAAAGCAATGACCAGGGGCATTGGAGGAAATTGCCTCTGTTGCCTCCATGAAGTACAGGCCTGAAAGGGGCACCAAAGCAATGACCAGGGGCATTGGAGGAAATTGCCTCTGTTGCCTCCATGAAGTACAGGCCTGAAAGGGGCACCAAAGCAATGACCAGGGGCATTGGAGGAAATTGCCTCTTTTGCCTCCATGAAGTACAGGCCTGAAAGGGGCACCAAAGCAATGACCAGGGGCATTGGAGTAAATTGCCTCTGTTGCCTCCATGAAGTACAGGCCTGAAAGGGGCACCAAAGCAATGACCAGGGGCATTGGAGTAAATTGCCTCTGTTGCCTCCATGAAGTACAGGCCTGAAAGGGGCACCAAAGCAATGACCAGGGGCATTGGAGGAAATTGCCTCTTTTGCCTCCATGAAGTACAGGCCTGAAAGGGGCACCAAAGCAATGACCAGGGGCATTGGAGGAAATTGCCTCTGTTGCCTCCATGAAGTAAGGCAAGGTAAAAATAAAACACCAGTTGATCATCCTCGCTCTAATCCTTTTTGGAAGTAAAATCCTTTTTGCTTTTTGCTTTTTGTTAATAATTGTTGTCCCCAAAAAGACTCAATTCTTTTAATGTACTTTCACTTCATCTTGCCATCATTCTTTGTGGGATTGATTTAATTTGTCCATATTTTAGAACTCTAAGTTCTACAATGCCAGCAATTTTTTACACTGGCTCTTTCCTCCTTGAAAAAATAAAATAAAAATAATAAGTATCCTACAGGTTAAAACTACTCTCTTTGAAAAACTAGGACGATCAACTGGTTTATTTTTTCACTTGGCCAACATGTATACCCACCAGGCATGACAGAGAGGCTTTTTACTACAGTGTTATTGCATCAGCCCAGATTCACTGTTACATAACTTGGTTTCCCTCTATCACTTTTAGTTAACTGTAGAAGTACATACTGTATACTGTATGATTTGTTTGCTTTATTTGTAACATAAATAAATGTGGCGGGTTGTGGCCGAGCGGTCAAGTGCAGTGGACTCAAGCTCTGGTGTTTCTGATTTAGCAGAGTGTGGGTTCGAGTCCCGGTCTTGACACTTCCCGTCCTTAAGCACAAGACACTTTTATAAGTATTGCTTCATCCTTAGTCCTACATGTAGGTCCTGTGCGTTGTGTATTAAGGACCCAGTTACACTTATTGTTAAGAAAAGGGGTTTTCCCCGGTGTTTCTGTGGTTTTTGTGAATGATTTAGCTTTGTTGGTGTGCTACATTGTACATGCTTGGCAGCACAGGCTGTTTGTTTGGGCATCAAGGGAGCCGAGACAGATAAAGGAATGAACCCAGATAATCATCATCAAATCAAACAAACTCGGGCATTTCTGACAACAACTCTCCATTGGTCTCTTCTCTCCATGATTGCTGGTATTGTAGGTCACGGCGGTTAATGCCAGAGTCATGCCCCTTGAAATGTTTCAATCAAAATTTAAAATTTCCTATGATATGGAGATGTGCCTTTACCAAGGAGAAAACGCCTGTCCTCGTGCCCTTCCCAAAAAAAAGCATCAGGCCTGACCTACTACATGTAACGATTGATTCTCCAAAAACTACCAGGTCTAGGAGTAAATGCAAGGCAGTTTCAGCAAGTCAAGTGTAACACAAGCATCTCAGGTCTAGAGTCAATAGATGCTGGAAAAGGGATTACATAACCCCCTTCATCAAAGTCAAATGCCGAATACCTCGCAGCTAGCTCTGGAAGACACAGCTCCCGCTATGCAGGGCTCAATTTTGGTGGGAAAATCCACAAGCTTGTAGCTCAAAACTTTTACTGGACCAGAATTTATTTTACAGAACCAGAGTCAAAGAAAAAGACAAAATCAGTGTCCACACAGTTTAGTTCTTGAACAAGCACTAAGAGAAGTGAGAAGTAAGAAATAACTATAAATAATTAGTAAACTTGCGGGTACAACCATGTGTAAATCTCTTTGTGGGAGTGTTGGCTCTGAAAAGAGCTGGTGTGGTCTCGACGTTTCAGTATACTCTGCTGGTCTTCAGGAGAGAAGATTTATTTCATTTTGTCTTTTGGGTAAGGCCGGAAAGGTTTATACTTACTCAACTTGAAAGATATCATGAGTCAAAGTCAACATTTGAACATCATGTGTCTATTTTTGTGTTCAATTAGAAACACAAGTCAACGGACTTGTCCAATCTTGAGTTAACTGCGACCACTAAATTCACTGGCCTCTGACCTGTTGCGCAGTGTAAATTTTGAGCCCTGCTAATTATGATGTTGAGGGTTTACACTTGATTGGTTTACAGGCATCGGCAATAAGCCTACCATTCTGATGAGAACAAAGTGCAGGATATTTTGTAAATTTACTCTAGATAGTCTAGAAACACTCCCTTTCTTGATGACGGACACCAAATGAATAAAATAGATTAAAATTATCAAACAAACATGTACACAACATGACAAAATGCAAATAGAAAGACTTTGAACAATCATGACCATTGACACCGCAAAAGATAAGACTATTAATAGACTTGAGTTAATATGGATTACATTGTTAATTCCTGTTTCAAAATTTTCAAGTATCAAAAGTATAAATTATATGTAGGCCTACATGTACAGGTCTTCCATCTTGTGTTTTTTTTTACAATGTGTTTATGTTAAAATACACTTTTGATAATTTTATGTAAAGGAAGGGCAAAAATGTTAGATGGTATAAATTTATATAAAACCAGCTACATGTAACTTTAAGTGAGAACATTACAATACAATTTGGGTTTTTTTAGGCAGAGTATTGTTAACGTGCTTTAAATTTTAATTATTAAGGAAAAGTTTTAAATTAAAGGAACATTACAGAATTGGTTTTTGCTAACAAAACAGTTAAGCACTTTATATAATCCACCATATACATAAACCGACAAACCTGTAGAAGTTTGAGATCGATCGGCCATCTGGGTCACGAGAAAATAGTGAAAAACCGATTACACATTTGCATGTGTTATACATTGCATGAATAAAACGCTCATGAGCGATAAACTCCAATCGGAAATTAGTGTTATTTATTTCTCATCAAATATGGCATTTCAGACAAAAATATTTCTAGGGATGTTTTCTACTTACATCATCATTAGACCATGTCAGTTTTATGTAAATCTGTGATCTTAAAGAAAATTTTAATTACCAGTTCTGTAACGTTCCTTTAAAGGTATTATGCAGTTCTGTAACGTTCCTTTAAATGAACAAGATTTCCTTTTTATTGTAACTTTTTAGCATGCCGCTATATTTGGCTTGCTAAGACAATGCTATATTGATCGTTTACCTTTCTTCCTCGTCCTGCTTTTCACCAACTACAACAACAACAGGTGGACTTCCAGAACTTTTGTTCCCAACACTAGTCGAAGATAGTTCAGATCCACTTTGGGACGGCAGTGACCCGGACAAGGAGTCAACTCGTCCTTCCGGTGATACTGTTTCCCGCTGGCCTTGCACGGCGACAGGACCAGCTGTTTCCGGTGACCGCAGTTGACCAGCTGATGGAGTGGCTGCTGGGGAGCTTGAAACACGGGAAATCTCGCCGCTTGTCAGCACCAAACCCGCCTCTTCTGCATGCTCCAAGGCATCTCCAGAAGCCGGTGAATTCGACACATTATCCGAGTTTGCAGCAAGATGACCGGCTACCACAGGACCCGGGTCAGAGGATGTTGGACTTGGAAGTTCGTGGGGGCTTGTTGAAGTTTGCGACCCGGCCGGACTGCCACTGCTCGCCCGGCGATCTTTGCTGCTGAGTTTCTGAGAAAAAAGGAATGTGCCTGCGTTATTGAGTAATGATCTGTGTTGTTTCTGTGCCATGTTTCAGACACTGTGTGTCCTACCCCGATGTTTGTCCTTTGGGCGAGGAGATCACAACAATGTTTGTCATGACAGTCCAAAGATCACCACGAGCGACTACACATCGTACACACACAAAAAATTAACAACGACCGCCTGTGTAATGTACAATGTACATAATGTTCTAAGCTTAAAGCACATACCATCAACTCTCGACTCTCGCACTAGTCTTGGTTCAAGACTCTCCTGTGATTAATATCATCCCACGATCCATCGCCACACGAGGGCGCGCTCTCACCATAGACCGCTATCACGGGAGTTCGGTGTCACAAGAGATATCTCCTGTGATAGCGGTTCTCGGGTTAGCGCCCGTGGTTGATAGCGCCCTCTATTGGTGAGCTAATAAATAACAGGAGAGTCTTGAACCAAGACTACTCTAGCACGCGCGCTCTGTACACGTTACAGCACCGGTTACCGGCAAGAGTACAAAGCACCAGTGAAAATGTTTCAAATCCCGGAGATTCCCCACTTTTGTCGAAATATCGCGAGATCATGTAGAGCAGTCTGGTTACTGTACTTATTTCCAAATTTTTACTATGTGTTTGCAGGTAGTCAATGTTAATTTATCACCAGGATAACTGACTTTATCATTTTTCAGTAAAACATTCCTCTGATGGCGGATGACTCCGACGAAGAAAGACGAGGTGTAAGTGTTTTTTTTGCACTTTTTATTCGGATATTGTAGAAATAAATCTCGTATCGGGAATATGTTAAAGTCTGAGATGCTTTTGGGCATGTTTATTTGGTTGTTTAGGGCGAAACTTTAATATAAAAATGACTTAATTGTCGTGGGCATGGGATCGCGGCGTTTGTTGTTGTTGCTAGGATTTTGTACACAACTATCATTTCCTGTAGGCGAACTGACACCATTTTTGAGTGCGCATTATTATCTTTAAAAGTTTTAATAACACTACAAAAGTAACACTTTAATAATTAAGACAAAAACACCGATGTACGAAAATGTTAATACCTACTTCTGACTGTCATTAAATTGTTAGATTGGCTATGTTATTTGACGGGGAAAAGTCCCCTAGTAAACTTGTAATAAATGTAAATAAATAAAACAAATTATTACAAAATTAAGTACAAATTTGTATAGAATTTAGAAAGCTAAAAACATGTTTTTGCTGCTTATGATTTTGTTTGTATTGTAATACTAGTAAAAAGAGCTTAATATATGAGTGAAAAAGTGGTAGTCAGATTCAGCAATCTTACTTAATAATACTATTAGGATTGATGGGTGAAATTATAGATCAAATTCAAAGTTACCACCATATCCATTTTCTTTCCAAAACTTTTCTTTGAACTTGTTTGTTGCTTTAACATTGACCACATGTTCAGTCAGATTGTTCCACAACTCAACAACCTATCCTACTTTAGTTTGTTTTAATTTGAAAATTTATGGAAGTCTGAAAGTTTTTTACTTACAGTTATAGCCAGTCAGACCAATTGGAGAGAACTTTGACAGCCTGTCTTTGGGCAGTTTAACTAGCTTTTGGCCAGCAAACCACTGCGTAAGGGAGAACACAGAGTTGTCCATGTCTCTTTGATTTAAATAGCGCATCAGTATCAATGATAATCAGACTTTACTGATTGTGGTTTTTTTTTCTTTTCTTTTTTCATTGGATTGTTTTATTTCTTCAGACAACACTTGTGACGAACCAACCTTATGATGAATCATTAGAGATACCGGACGCTGAGGAAGTCGCATCTCAGTATACGCCAAGCCCCAGACAACCTGGTACTCTCCCAGGTAATACCACCCTGTCTGCCACCCTGTTTGCCACCCTGTCTGTTACTGTGTATGGCTTGATACTGACCCTGACCCTGATATTCTTGGTTCAATTTCATAAAGCTTGTAAAGTGAGCGTAAAGAAAAACAGTTTGTAACCAGCTGAAGTGTCATGGATTGTACAATGCCCATGGCTGGTACCCTGCTAAATATTGCATAACAAACAAAGCTTTTCAGTAATATTTGCTGCTTATCAGTTTATGAAATACACCAAGCGCACAAATTTGCTTACGGCCGCCAAAAATGTTGTTCAGCAGGGAAAGTTTACCAGCCAAAGTGACAAGCTTAAAAGGAAATCTTAAGAAATGAACACGCAATTTAAGCTTTGACTCTTCTCATTGCTTCATTGGTACCCTCCCATGCTATCTTTACAGCTCGTGGGAGTGGTCTGCACAAGAGAGGGATTTCCTCACCAGGTTCGATGGAGGACAACAGCGATGATGATTTCGAGCAAGGTCCCATGGAGACAAAGGTATCACCTTTTTCGTTGAATGGCACCGAGCTCATACGGGCACTTCCACAACTTGGGTTCATCACATTCACCGGGTTTTAATCGGAAATCTAGTAGTCGGAAAGATTGTTGTGACTTTTTTTAATTTGAAATACTAAACCACAAGGGAAACTGACTGGGTAAATTTGAATTATTTTGAGGTTGAACAAAAGAAAAATTTACTAGAGCGGGATTTGAACCTATGACCTCTGGATTAGCGTGCTGGTGCTCTACCAACTGAGCTATTTACAATGTAGCTGTATATTGGCTGTCGCCCTCGAACAAAGATATTGACAAAAAAGGGGAGACCACCATTAAAGGGCTAGATAGCTCAGTTGGTAGAGCGCCGGCACAATAATTTTTATAATTTTCACAATCTATTACCGTGGTATAACAAGCACAGGCCTAAATTACACGGAGGCCATGGCCTCCATTGCCCTTGGTCTTGGCCTTGGTGCCCCTTCAAAAGTATCCCATAGATTTTCGGATTTTACAATAGAAGTGCCCTTTGCAAAATGAAAATGGCCTTGCCCTCTCATAGATGAATTTCCAGGCCTGCAAGCATACATGTACCCCAACCTCGTCCCCATGGTTTACTTTATTTCCAACCATGTTTACAATAGTAAACCCTGGGAGGGAAATTCCTCACTTGGACCCTGATTGGACAACGACAGGTGTACAAAAGTCTAACGTAAACATGTTAAGTTATACTCATTCAGTATTCACCATGTTCACAGCCAGACTATTCTAATTTGCATGCGTATCCAAAATTTTTGGATGTGCAAATGATCCAATACCAGGGTGAGAGAGCGGTCAACCTCGTACTGCTCGACTCACCTTGGGGATGAGGTTGACATGTACCTTCTTCTCTCAGTTTTCAACAAGACAACACCTCCTTCCCCACCCTTCCCAGCCCCCAAACCCACACACCCTTGTTTTCTAAAAATCATTCACTTCAGAGGCTTTGAGATGTTAGGTATTAGACTGTGGTGAAGTCTCTCGCCAGCATCGGACCCTGTTTAAGTGTGTGTGCGATTGTATATGTGAGCGCACAAGGTTCCCCAAAATGTGGAAAACTCTAAGTGAGACTTGGCCAGTCTATTTGTAGCAACATTTTGGCTGTTAAAACTTTAGGCACGCAAACTTTTTTTTTTGGGGGGGGGGGGTTCCTCTCGTAATGTCTGCTGCCACCTAGCATCTCGAAGACCCCAACTCGTGCAATGATTGTCATGTTTCCAAACTCACTCTTAAACCCCCATGCACATTATTTTGTTTTGTTTTTATTTGTCTTCATTTTTGTAGAACTTGGACGGACCCTTACAGGTAAATTTCGCCCACACAAATAACTTTCAACGCTTTCAACTTTTGATCTTTTGTCAATACACATTATTGTAGATGGTCTCTGATAGTTTTAATATCTGACTCTTGTCCTAAATTTCTTGTTATTTGTCTCAACTTAAAAAACAAACAAATTTTGTTTCACTCAAACTGCTGGAAGTTACAATACATGTACATGTATGGAGGTTACGGGTGTACAGTGCAACCAAATAGGGGTGCATCTAATGAAAATAGTAACTGAATCAATCCTCCAGGCCTCATTAATATTTTTGGAGCCCCTTCAAAATTGTCTGTAAAATGACAGATTTGAGGGTCTTTACTTTCAGGGATTGGTGAAATAAGGTCCATCATTCCAGTTTATTAACTCGTTCATTTTGGTAGTTTGGGTGGGGTATTAGCTAGGCCCTGAAAAATGTATCCTATTTGGCTCACCTTTTCTAAGATGGCCGCTTTCCTGTCTGAAAATTAGCACTCTTGCTCTGGTGTTTATGTGTGACGGCCGTAACTCGCGGTGGACCATAGACAACCACCATCAAACAGGCCTGGAGTTACACAAAGGCAACGGAGGCCATGGCCCCCTGTTGCCCCTTGTCTTGGCCTTGGTGCCCTCTCTATCTCTAGTAGACATCTATGTAGGCATTTGCCCTTGTCTCCTCCTCAAATTGTACCCCGCTTGAATCACTGGTACCGCTCACACACCACAGCCCTTCAAAGGTTGTCCATAGACTTTAAGATTTACCAATGAAAGTGGTAATGGCCTTGCTCTCTCAAAGATGAAATTCCGGGCTTGATCAAATTGAAAAGAATTCTGAAGTTTGGATGTCATTGCACATGTGTGTTGTTGTTTCAAAAGGCTGTGAAACCTTTTAACATTTTGGAAGTCCTTTTTGAATATTTAGCATTTAGCTTGTGTTGCTGCGAAGGACTTCTTATGTAGTGGGGCGCACACATAGCTTTTTTTCTTGCAGAAAAAGAGAACATTTTCATCATTTAACTTTGACCTTATATTACATTTTAATTCATTGCTCATTTTCAATGCTTTTTAGTGATTTCTTATCTGCTTAGCTTGCATCTTATCTATAAATAGCCAGTGAAATCTCTTCTAGACTTTCCTTGGTCGCATTTTCCTCAAAGTCTGCAAAACAATCTCCATAACGAGCTTTGACCTTTTCCAACCCATTTTTCCCATTGCATGCTGGGTAGTCGGAGGAGGAGTCTTTTCAGATATCTCAAATGATAAGCCCCGCCCAGGTACACGCACTGCTCATAACTGCCTTTTACAGACCCCTTGCACAACGCGTAGCGCACTGACACGTGCCTAACCCGGGAGTCATTTTTGGAGTCAAAACCGTGTACAAACATAAAGAGTTGACTCCCAAAATGATGGAAATGGTAGACGCGCATTGTTCGGAGGTGCATTCCGCGTTGTGTTAGGGGTCTATAGAACTCAATAGACCCCCTTGCATAATGCGAAACGCTACAGGTACGCTGAGGTAACGCGCACATTTTTACGCACAGAGAACAGCTATCGTCCAATGATCTGCCTCGTTTTGGCCTCAGGGATGGCGCTTTTTGAGAGTGTGACGTCATATGCAAGGGGTCTAATTTGGTGAACAAATCCACAAGGCCGTAGGCACATGCAGCTCAAAATCTACACTGGACCAGAAAATTTGGTACAAGACCAGAATCTTATTATGAGAAAAGAAAACTTTCTACTCGGTGTCACATTAAAACTGTTTTTATTTGATCTTATGGGTGATACTTTCATACTCAAAAAAAATTGAAAGAGATTTATCGCATTAAAAGTTAACAGTTCATAATGTTTTAAATCAAAGGTGAGGTATTTTTTTTATTCAAAAACACAAGACTGCCAGACTTGTTAAGTGGTAAAGTTTACTGGCCTGAAGCTAAAAAACACTGGGCTCAGGCCTGTGGTGCAGTGTAAATTTTGAGCCCTTATACATGTATGTCATTCATAACACAAGGGATTTTGTGACATGGGACATTGCTGTGTTTTTGAAGTAAATTCACTTGTCCAAAGCTAAAAACACTGACCTCGGGCCTGTTGTCCAGTCTGTAAACATAACCATTGGGATGTTAGGTAGTATAACGTTCTAACACATGGGGTTTTGTGTGACACGGGACATTGCTGTTGGGGGGGGGAGCACTGTGCATGGGTGTGACAGTTTTCCACTGAAGAAACTTTTACACCTTGGGTCATAAATAGCTTTACACTGGCGTATCGTGGCCGACAGGGTAAGAACTCCGGACTCGGGCTCTGGTGTTTCTGATCAGCAGAGTGTGGGTTCGAGTCCCGGTCGTGACACTTGTGTCCTTAAGCAATTTACACTTAACCTATATTGCTGCGTCCTTCGGATAGGACGTGAAGCTGTATGTCCCAAGTATTGTGTAAGAACTTGGTGCCCTTATTGTAAAGAGAAGGGGTTCGCCCCGGTGTTCCTGGTCTGATCGGCAGCACATATTGCGCCACAGCACATTGTAAACCATTCATGGTGCTATAAAGGAAAAAAAGGTCTCATACTTCCAAAACATAGCTCCGCATACCTTGCAGGAAAAAATACTGAGCGCTTTGATACGCCCCTAGGGGTGTGATAAAGCGCTATATAAGAACCCAGTATTATTCCTGTATGAAGTTTGTACATGTACTCTCCATTCCGTATGCATCCTAACTTTCCTTCATACACTATACAGATTCTCTTTTTTGAATATTATGGCTTGCTCACCATTTCTAATTCACTCCGTTTATGAGGGTTTTCTCTGGATTCAGTGTTGCAAAGTGATCAAATATAGCAATTGTTATTATTATTATTTCTGGTAATGAAACCAAGGGTGCCCCATAAGTGAACTAGATCAGTGTAGCTCTCAAGCCTGAGGAAACCTGTAAACGAGGGTGCTTGCTATGTGAACCAGAAACACCGGGGTTAGCCCCTATCTCTTCCACGATAAGTGTTCTGAGTTCTTTTACGTGCACTACCAGTCCTAGTATGGTTTAGGGTCCCATCCGAAGGACAAAGCAACGATGGTAAAGTATCTTGCTCAAGGACACACGTGCCACAACTGGGACTCGAACCCACATTCTGGCATTGGTCAAAACAATCTTAACTTGCGGAATGCTGTGAGACTCTAATGACAATTTCAAGAATTTTTTTGGGTGAGTTCTCGAATGCTGTGAGGGGGACACTTTTAGGTTGGGGGTTTCAATTGCAGTTTTGAATATATCTTTCGCTCTCTCATTTACCATGTTTACCTCCTCTTTTAGCCCATCTCCCAAGCATACCAGCAGAGGGCAGCAAACCCTCGTCAGGAAACCTTATCCGAGGATGACGATGATGACGATGAGGATGAAGACGATGACGGGAGCGACTCGTCTGGAGAAGATGACGACGAGGAGGAGGGGCAAAATATGGCGCTAGAGGGGTAAGTCATGTTCTTAGATCTGTAAGTGGGCGGTGTACTTTTGGTAATTTTTTCTGTTTAGCTACATTAGCGGACTCATTAAAAACAAGGTTCTTCGTGTCTAACGTCATTACTTTTAGTAAAAGACATGAAAGAGGGGTTAAAGGGTCTGTATAGGTTTGGTAATGACTCTGAAAATTAATGGCAATAAAAACTTACTTGGTAAGAAGTACAGCAGCTTTGGATAGTATAATGCATTTTGAGAAACTTTTCACTTCGAAGCACTGCGGTTATGGAAAAAGATATAACTTTTTATCCCCGAAAATTTGAATCTGAGAAGCGTTACTGCAGTAATGTTTCTTAGATAGCGTATTCCAAATGCAGATTATTCTTCCTGCGTGGATATAACCGCTCCAGATTTTCTCAAAAACGCTACCACCTTTTGAAATAAAATTTTTACAGGTTAGTTTTATGGTATATATCTACAACTATATAGGATTAAAACAAACAGTTGGTTCCAATTACCAAACATATACAGTCCCTTTAAAAGTAGACAGAAAAACCTTTCTTAGTTACTGATTTTTGATTACATTTTTCCCCCAGAGCGTATGATCCTGCGGAGTATGAGAACCTTCCAGTGAGTTCAGAGATCAAGGAGCTGTTTCAGTACATCACGCGCTACACACCGCAGACCATCGATCTGGAGCACAAGCTCAAGCCATTCATTCCCGATTACATTCCGGCTGTCGGAGACATTGATGCCTTCATCAAGGTACGTCAAAGTCTCTGTCCAACTGTCTGACTGTCTAGCCTATTTGTGTTGTGTCATGGCCAAGCAGTTCAGGACATCTTTACATCTTCCCCCTGTAGGAAACATTGATGTCTTCATCAAGGTCATCGAAGTCTGTTTGTGGGGGATTTTTATGTAGGAACTGCACTTGTGTGGTTCCTTTTAAAAACACCTTTCTCTGGTGCCTTCTATTCTGTTTGTTCCCGTATGGTGTCCAGTGATTGATTTCTAAGCTCAAACAGTTATCAATTTCAGTGTCTCCCTACGAAGGAGAATAATCTAAGGACTGAAAAAACCCACTTAAGAAGTATAGTTATAATTTTTTCTCATTGTCCGTCTCCAGATACCACGGCCAGACAACCAATCAGACACCCTCGGCTTAACTGTTCTGGACGAGCCCTGCGCCAAGCAGTCTGACCCCACAGTCCTCGACCTGACCCTACGCGCCATCTCCAAGCAGACCACCACTAAGGCCATGCAGGTCCGGAGCATAGAGGAAGCCAGTAAGAACTTGAAGCTGGTCAGTAACTGGGTGGAGAGTATAAGTCAGCTCCATCGGTCCAAGCCACCGCCGACCGTCCACTACAACAAGTAAGTTCAAGTTCGTGGTGTGTTGTAGCCAAGCGGTCTAGTTCACCGGACCGGGTTTTGAGTCCCTACCTGACTGCGTGGGTTTTCCTGGAATAATTCTTTGGGGTTTTCCTCACACATCTAAAACTGAAACTTCCTTCCTTGTCTTCTCTCCATTGGGTTATTGGTCTAGTACAGTGATCAAGTTCGCTTTTCTGAGAGTCCTTGGCTTCACAACCAGAATAAATTAAATGAAATTAAATTAAATGAAATAGCCACGCGTGATGTCTTTGCAAGGGGTCTTGAGGGTGAAGAAAAAGTATATTTAACCAAAACCATGATATCAATATTTAGATGACACTTTGGAAAAAAATTCCGCCCAGATGATTTACATTTTATCATAAAACTTTCTTCTTAGGACCATGCCGGACATCGAATCGCTGATGCAGGAATGGCCGCCGGAGTTTGAGGAGTTACTGAAGCGTGTCGGTCTCCCTACGGCGGACATGAACTGTGACCTGGACCAGTACGTAGACATGGTCTGCGCTACCCTGGACATCCCTATTTACCAGAGTCGAATCCAAGCACTACACGTTCTCTTTACTCTCTACTCGGAGTTCAAGAACTCACAGGTAAAGATGGCATTCATTTTTGTTTTTTAAGGCAAACAAAAAACAACTAGATTTCTCAGGAATTCTCCCGACTTCGGGATTTCCCCCAAACCTCCTTGAGCCTTAATGTTTTTCTTGAAAGATGTAAAGAAGTCACTGAAGAGGGAAAGAAATAGTCCACAATGTGTCCGAACCTGTAGTTTTGTCTTTCGGGTGAAGCAAATAGTCTGAAACCTCCTGATTTGTAACATTTTGAGAGGTTCTGGGTTCAGAACAAAGTGGGAACCCAGACCCCACACGTAATTTTCCAAGAAATCTCATCCCCGGAATTATGTGTTGTGGCCGAGGGGGGTCTAGTGCATCAAGCTCAATTTGTGGTGGCCGAGTCGTCATAGTGTGGGTTTCGATTCCTGGTTGTCTTCAATACGTCCGTGAGCAAGATACTTAACCGTAATTGCTTCTCGTCGCCCAGGAGTAAATATTTACCTGATACATTGTATTGATCAATGCACACCTGACTCTGCCATAAGAGTTTGAGCCCGAGCCACCCAGCCAGGACATGCCACTAGTTGCAATTGCTATGCTAACTTTCTCGTTCTTCTGCGTTGTCTTTGTTTGCAGCATTTCAAGAGCTTAGCGGAAGAGAACAAACTGGACAACAAGTTGAAGGAGCGTAACGAGGACGAGGAGGACTACGGAGGTGGAGGGGAAGACACTGACCGACTAGTCTTCTGAATCCGTCAAACTTTTTCTTCTAGCAGTGTATATTATTTTTCACTTAATGTGCATCTTTGGTACAGTCTAAGAGCTGTCTATGTTTGTGGACCACAATCTAAAACAAAAATACAGTTTGTCTTTTGCCCAGCAGAAGATATCGCTTAACAAATTTCTACTAAGCAAAATTTAGCAGGAAACCGGTCACAGAGGGTACTTAATTAGAACATAGTGTTTTAGCTGGTAACCTACTCTGGTATAAAGCACAATAGTGCTTTGTCAACTTTTGTGCTTAAGGAGCTACCTGTGTATGAAAATTGGCGAAGGTGCTTTAGATTGTGGTTGTTGTAGGTTCGAGTCCTACCTGAGTAGCCGTGACGTTTTTCTTTTCAGAACTCGGTTCCAGTTCCCTAAAGTTCCCTTAATTGTTACCAGTTGATCCAGTTGAATCAAACCACTTAAGGAAATATTTTGTACGAGAACTTATATTCTTTAGTCCTAAAGTGTTGGGTTGTAAGGATTTACACTTGTAATAATAATAATAATACTTTACATTTATACCACTTAATACTACGTTTCTAAGCATTACAGTATTTATCATGCAATGTATGCGGCGGTACGTTTTGAAGTATAAGACCTATTCATTTACATAACACCATTTGATGGTTTACAAGGTGCTGTAGGGCAATATGCAGCCAAACAAACCAGTAACCCTCGACGAACCCCTTCTCTTAACGATAAGTGCACCTTTTTTTTTTACATGCATTATAATACACAACACACGGGACCTACGGCTTTACGTCCTATCCGAAGGACGCAGCAATGGTTCAGTGTCTTGCTGAAGGACACGAGTGTCACGACCGGGATTCGAACCCACACCTGCTGATCAGAAACACCAGAGCTTGAGTCCGGTGTTCTTATCCACTCAGCCACGGAGACATTCCTTTTACATTGTACAGCTGTACCAATAAATTTGCTGCACAGGTCGTCCACTGTTTTACTTAAACTAGTTGTTTTTCTCCTTTTTGTCTAACTGAATCCCAACTTTCGGTACAATAATTATAAATAAATTATTTTCTCTGTGTGAATATGTAAACCCCTGAGTATACATTGTCTTTTCTTTTATAAATGTAGTCGTAGATTGCGGGTTTTTAACATCACTGGTGTGTCGTGGCCGAGCGGTCTAGTTCGCCCTCATTGTCAGCTGTGGACAAAGTGTCAATACCACCGTGACATGCCCGCATGGCAAAACTAACCAGATCAACCAATGGGAAAGCTGGAATTTGCATACAGCTAAAAATTGCAGCGTGCATGACTTGCCACAAAGCAGATATGCACAGATAAGTACCGAACGGTTTACTTTTATGATCTAAGGGCCACACATACAAGTTTTTATGTGTTGCATACGACATGTGAACTTGAGAACAAAAGAGGTCCACACAGTGCAGGGACTTGAAACACTATGTGGACTTACACATGTCCACACAGTTTCTTTTTTACAGTGTTGAGGAATAGGGATAAGCATAGGCAGAGCTGTGGGGATTTTTACACAATGGAACAAAGGTCCCCAAAACGTTTTACAATTATGTTTCCTTCCTTAAAGGTACTGAACACGTTTAAAAAGTCAAAGACTAGTGTTCTCACTTGTTGTATCCCATCATATGCATAAAATGACAAGCCTGTGAAAATTTGGGCTCAATTGGTCATCGAAGTTGCAAGAAAATGATGAAAGAAAAAACGCCCTTGTTGTACAAATTTGTGTGCTTTCAGATAGGTATAAAAACTTCTTGCAAAAAGTGTTTATTATTTTAGTGAGAAATTACCTCTTTCTCAAAAACTACGTTACTTCAGAGGGAGTCGTTTCTCACAATGTTTTATACTATCAACAGCTCTCCGTTGCTTGTTACCAAGTAAGTTTTTATGTTAATATTTGTTTTGAGTCATTACCAAACGTGTACGATACTTTTAATGGGGGCAGAATTTCGTGCTCTTTAACATGTGGTTCCAGATCTTTGTATGCCTTTTAAATCTGTATAGGCCTATACTGCAAAAACCGGGGTGTTTAATTTGACACCATGGATGTTGTCACATATAGATACCGTAGACAGATCAAAATGTACACCATTGGGTGTTAAAATAACACAAATTTCTGCCAAAACAATTACATGTTATTTTTAACACATGATGTTAATTTGGGTGGTGTCGATTTTAACACCCCAGTTTTTGCAGTGTAGTTTTTGGAATTGAGGATGAATGGGATCATTTTCTCCATAGCTAAGTTGTCAATACGAAAAACAGGTTAACTACAATAATTAAACACGATGTGTATGAAAATGACACGTTGGAGTTCATCATTTCTGCAGCTAAAATATTTTTTTTATTGCACTGAAGTTTAAAGCGAAGTGAACAAAAGTTTAACAGAATAATGTCCTGCACCAACCACTCACTTTATTAAACCGTCTGACGATTCTTGCGCGTTTTTTTTTTAAACACCTGTGGAACCTACGGGTTCCCTATACGTGGACAACATTTGTAAAATTGTCAAAGACCAGTAACCGCACCTTTTGGCCCCTTTTTCGAAACAACCGGTTTTGACCGCAGGCTCCGGATTAGTTTGTTGGGGCTCGGCTCCGTGTGGCTTCGGCTTCACAATAAACAAAATAGCAGCCATGAGTTTCGTATTGAGCGTCAAAATGGCGCTGAGGACTGGATCGAAAGCCGAAGCCGGAGCCAGTAGTTTCGAAATAGGGCCTATATGACCAACATTGTACATGAATTCTCAAACCTAGGAAAGTTTAGAAACTCGATCAGTCGTCAGAGCCACAAGAAAATAGTGTTTTCAAACATTGGGTTTTGGACTCGCAAGATTGAAACTAAATGCTTTTACTCATTTCTCAAAGCCTATAGCATTTCAGGCAAACAATTTAACAAGGGATGTTTTAGCAGCACAGCCATCTTTATACCGTGTAATGTTATGTGCAAATCTGTGAACAGTTATATTTTCAATCTTACCAATGTTGTGCATACCCGTAAACGGTTGAATGACACGAAATCGCACGCCTTAACGGGTGTCGATCGAATGCGCGTGAGGACTTGAATGGTGTAATCTTGGCTGAACTTATTAATTTTGTTGATCGATTTATTTATTTGTATTAATATTTACATCTTGACAATTGAACTTCGGTCAATGATTCTAACATTAATGATCATTTATTTATTTATTTATAATCCTAAAAGTACTATTTTCGATCCTAACGAACGACTTTTTTTCTTTTGTTGTTATTTCATTTTCGGGAAGCCTTCCAAACTAGGGTGTCACGTTTTTTCTTATTTTTTTTTGGTTTTCTTTCAATAAAAAACTAATAAATAAAAATAAACAATAATAATAACAATTATTTTTCGATTGTCGTGGCAGTTTGTGTACGCCCTGGAAAATTAGATTATCAAAACTGAAAGCTAGCTTCAACTTTCATTCTTAGGGCAATTATATAGACGAATGCTTTGCACTTTCCTTTGAATAACAACTCCGTTTTTATATAATAGGCCGAATGCAAGTTAACAATGTGTAAGCGCATCTTTCCCAGTCGGTTATTGCAGACAGTCATTCATTCCGAATCCAAAACAAACAAAACAAATTAAAGGTGAAAGAAAAGCACAAACTTAACTAAGTTGCAAGTGACGAAATACTATTCATTACCTTATTAAAGATAAATTTCTTTAAATTGCTACAGCGACAAAATATAACTGGTCCGTGGTCAGTTTCCTGGCAGTCTTAATATCCATGATGTCATCTGCAATGAATGGAGAATGAAACAGGTAATCGGTGAACACGGAAACTGATCAACTCGTACTCAAACTTCAAACAACTCGAGCTCATTATGCCAGACATTCGAATTCGGGAACTTTATAAAACAAATCCATTTGGTTCAAAAGACAGCACTTTAGAAGCCACTTTAGATCCCATTTTATACCCTTATCTAATTCACATGGTGCTTTTCTAAAGTAGAAAACATTTTATCTTTCTGTTATTGCAACAGTTTAATCCATTTCGCAAATAGTCCAATTCAAATAGTGAATACGCGTTCAGGAGTGGCACCATACCCAACAGAGGGCGCCCTGCATGTAAATTAAACATCGGTGTAATTACCCTTTTCAAAATGACCCTGTAGCCTTCATGGTCATTTACATATTTTAATATTATTTTTTTCTGAATAAAAAATATTTGAAGAAAATGTCATGTACCTATAATTATAATGCAAAAAGGAAGACAAAAGAAATTACCTTTGTAATGAATTGCCAAAAAATAGTCTTTACTGAGGCTTTGCTTTCATCTTTTGCTTGCGGGCAAGTAGCTTCTCCACCAGGGTAGCCTTCTCACCCTCGACCTCATCCTTCTTAAAGACTCTTCCTGCTGGAAGGTCATTCAGAGTAATTGCATTTATAAATCGACTCGTGCTTGATTATTAAAGTAATTGTAACAAACAGTTGATCTCAGTGACTCAATACCTTTAATTGCCCAAGCTTCTGGCAATCATTGTCATTATATTGCCCTAATATTTGTGTCAGTTCAGTGTTTCATGCTTTTTAAGTTCAATGTAGTGTTCTGTATTATAATATTTTATTATCTCTATTTGTCTGGGAGGGCACATCGTTTTGATGACAGTTTTTAAAACTTTTGCCTTACCCTGGACGGCCCCTGCCAACAAAGAATTTTGTCCGAAGATTTAAAATAGTTTAAAATAATCGTTTATTATTTGAACCACGTAAAACATCCTTACGTACGTTTAAAAGTCAAGTTTTAAATACACATGTAGTTTGGAGTCAATGGACATTACCCTCTCAAAGCATTATTATTATTAACAATTAAGTACAATATTGGGGGTGTTCAACTTCGTACCCAAGACGGTAGCTGACGGTAGCTGACGGTAAATTGAATTAAAAGCTTACCCTCGTTTTCAAACTGGACGCAGTTTAACTCGTCGTCTCCATCGGTGCAGTCCATTATACGATCGCACCTCCACTGCCATGGGATTTGCCTCCCGTCCTGGCACATATATCCTGAAAAGGAAAAATGCGATCACTCATCCAGTAACATTTATTGTAATGCTGTCAGTCATTGCGACAATGCACAATCATGTGGAAATTACATTTAAATACATTAGAATGAAATTTGATATAGGCCTAATAATAAGTACACGTTTATTTCTTTTAAAGGGTCTGTATATACGTTTGGTAATTACTCATGTAATGGCAATATAAACTTACTTGGTAAAAAGTACAGCAGCTTCTGATAGTATAAAGCATTTTGAGGTAATGTTCACTTTGAAGTAATGTGGTTATGGAAAAAGATATCAGTTTTTACCCCCCCAAAAAAATAAAAAATAAAAAAATAAATAAAAAATAAATAAATAAATAAATAAATAAATACATAAATAAATAAACAAATAAATAAATAAATACATAAATAAATAAATAAATAAATAAATAAAAAATAAATAAATAAATAAATAAATAAATACATAAATAAATAAACAAATAAATAAATAAATAAATAAATAAATAAATAAATAAATAAATAAATAAATAAATAAATAAATAGAATAAATAAATAAAATATATATAATCTGAGAAGCGTTTCTGTAAGAAACGTTTTTCAGATTGTGCATTGCAATTGCAGATTATTCTTCCTGCGTGGACATAACCGCTCCATATTTTCAGCGATATCTCAAAAACGCTACCACTTTTTGAAAATGAAATTTTCACGGGTTAGTTTTATGATTTATATCTACACCTATATAGGATTGAAACAAACAGTGGGGTCCAATTACCAAACGTATACAATCCCTTTGATGATTGACATCTGCAGACCCTCGGAAGAGAAAAATAACTTCACGCAGATGTAAAAAATATGTTTTTTTGTTTTTTTTAAATTTTTTTAACAACACGTTTTCCTTGCTACCGTCAGCAACAGCAACTCCCAGATGAGTATGTAGTGAACTTTGAAATCAATATAATCGCAGCGGGTTTTATTAGGTGGAATTGCCATGATGAAAAGCCAGAAAACAGTTACCGTAATAGTATGAGTCGTCGTCAGACCAGTTGTCGGATGGGCCATCGGTGTCGTAGTCGTACGACGGGTAATCCGTATGATATCCTGAGGACAAATGGAATTTATAAAGAAGTGAGATTTTAAACAAAGGCATTGATAAGTTATTAGGAATAATGAAATTTGGTTGTTATGCTTTTATTCACAAACTTCAGTGATGTCTAAATGTAGAAGCTATTTACTGATATCTTTCTTTCTGCCATGTATCAATTCTGGAAACGTCTTGGTTGCTTAGTTACAGTCAAGTCATTGAGCAAAAATTTCATGAAAATGTTTGTGTTTAAAATTACAATACTATAGCACAACACAGTCACTCATTGCGTGAAGGGCAAAATGTCAACACGACACGAGGTTGGCCACACACACCACAAGTTAATTTTACCCAATTCAATCAGCACTAAAAATGACAATATTTCTGGAATAAAATGATGATTTGATACAAAGTAATACTCACAGATAGCTCTACTATCCCTTCCCCAAATGAGTAGCATTTGGAGCATGGCCAGAGCCATGCTCCCTAAAAAATAGAGAGAAATACTGAAAGAAAATAAATGTGCTCTCTCTTGCTCGAATCTATGGAAAAGAGCAGTGAGCCCAAAGGTCGCAACCCCAAACTTAACTTTTTATTATAAATATGCTAATCACAAAGTTTGGTCAGACTGTCCGACACTTGAACACTGAGGGCGCACTTGGGTTCCCTGCATCAGAGCCGTGTATTGAGAGAGTTGCGACAACTTGCGATTAGAAGCCATTTTGTCTCCAAAAAATGCATTGGCGAATACAGGGTGCCAGACTAGTCTGTCCATTGGGTTGTGCTGCATTTTGGAACAAAATGGCGTCCAGCAACCACGTGACCGGAGAAAGCTGGTCCCTCCATGTCGCAACTCTCTCAATACACAGCTCTGCCCTGCATCAGAGCCGTATATTGAGAGAGTTGCGACAACTTACGATTAGAAGCCATTTTGTCTCCAAAAAATGCATTGGCGAATACAGGGTGCCAGACTAGTCTGCCCATTGTGTTGTACTGCATTTTGGAACAAAATGGCGTCCAGCAACCACGTGACCGGAGAAAGCTGGTCCCTCCATGTCGCAACTCTCTCAATACACAGCTCTGCCCTGCATCAGAGCCGTATATTGAGAGAGTTGCGACAACTTGCGATTACAAGCCATTTTGTCTCCAAAAAATGCATTGGCGAATACAGGGTGCCAGACTAGTCTGCCCATTGGGTTGTACTGCATTTGGAACAAAATGGCGTCCAGCAACCACGTGACCGGAGAAAGCTGGTCCCTCCATGCCGCAACTCTCTCAATACACAGCTCTGCCCTGCATAACGGGACATTATTTGTTGTTCATTTCTATTTTTTATGAAGTGCAAGTTGTTTCGCCCTGCGGTCACACTTACCATGGCAGTGCAATTCGTCCTCCGAGTTGCAGCAGTCACTGTGCCCATCGCATCGCTGCCATTCACTGATACACTGACTGCCGGAGTCGTAACAATGCCACTGCCAAGAACCGCAGCTGCTGACGTGGTCGGATGGGCCATCGGTGTCGTAGTCGTACGACGGGTAGTCCGTTTGAGATCCTGAGGACAAGAGGTAAAGTAAAGATTGGAACAGTATTGTGTTTTATTTAATGATTATTGAAGTGTCTTTGGTTTAAAGCTTTTGTGACAACTTTCACTATTTACACACATTCCCAAATGAATTACAAAATTGACCGAGTCTTTGCCATTATTTTTATTTTAAGTTTCATCAAAAGAAACTTTACCCTAGCAGTTTTGTTCGTCTTCACCGTGGGGACACAAATAAATACACATATGAATTGTTAAATGACCGCGTCTTTGCCAATATTTTTATTTTAAATTTCAAAAAAAGAAACTTTACCATCGCAGTTTTGTTCGTCTTCACCGTGGGGACAGTCGGTGTAACCGTCACACTTCCATGAGCTATAGATACATTTACCGGAGTAGTAACACCGCCATTGCCAATAACCACAGTCTTCAGACCAGTAGTCGGATGGCCCATCAGTGTCGTAGTCGTACGAGGGGTAACTCGTTTGATATCCTGATGACAAATGGAAACAAAATGCAGAATTGAGATTAAACAATGACATTGATAAGTTATTGTAGGATTAATGAAATTTGGTTGTTATGCTTTTATTCACAAACTTTAGCGATGTCAAATTAATGTAGAAGCTATTTACTGATACATTTCTTTCTGCTATTTATACATTCTTGAAACGTCTTGGTTGCTTAAATACAGTAATGTAATTCAGCCAAAATTTATTGAAACTGGAATTTTTATTTTACACAAAGTGACAATAATTGTAACCTTGTTCGCATCACTAACTTAAAGGCATCGTACACGTTTGGTAATTGTCAAAGACCAGTGTTCTCATTTGGTGTATCCCAACATATGCATAAAATAACAAGCCTGTGAAAATTTGGGCTCAATTGGTCATCGAAGTTGCAAGAAAATGATGAAAGAAAAAACACCCTTGTTGTACAAATTTGTGTGCTTTCAGATAGGAATAAAAACTTCTTGCAAGAAGTTTTTATTATTTTAGTGAGAAATTACCTCTTTCTCAAAAACTACGTTACTTCAGAGGGAGTCGTTTCTCACAATGTTTTATACTATCAACAGGTCTCTGTTGCTCGTTACCAAGTCAGTTTTGTGCTAATATATATTTTGAGTAATTACCAAACGTGTACGATGCCTTTAAGTATATGACCACTAACCATTAACAGCACCACCAGGCGCCTTACATAAACGATAAGTATCTCCAAAGTGCAACATATGTCAGGTTGAACGTTATTTGCCCCATTTTTCTTCACTACATTTAAGACGTGCAACCACATTGAAGGAAATGTTTCCATTTTAAGAGCAAAAAGTGGTTGTGTAATTTGTAAACAAATAATTTGTTTAGACAATTCAGAGTCAATAAAAAGGTTCATGGTGACGTTTTTACTTTGTCAGGTCTACACCTTAATGCCTGGTGCCCACAAACGCATCCCACTCAGGCAAGCAAGTGTTCAATGGCCTCAATCAATTTCCTGTGGTCTTGGCGTTTTCTTGTGGCCTTTTTGATTGACGTGTTTTAAACAACAACAAGCTTAAGACATGCCTATCACACCCACCTGGTTCACACGTTACGGAAGCATCTTCATAATGGCCACAATTGTGGGAACCCCAACCCCTGAAAAAACAATCTTGTAATCTTTGCTCATGTCCAATGCAGTTGACGTCGTCCATGAGTATTTGACCTGTTCCTTGTCCAAAGTGTGCGTTCTGCCACGCAGTAGTTGCTTCGGTGAAGCCGAGTTGTCTGCACACAACGTTCGCGTCTGTGATGTTCCAGTGATCGTCACATACAGTGCCCCATCGGCCATTATGTAATACTTCTACTCTACCTTCAGAGGGGACGCTTCCATTAACAAGCCGCACACCATCTATTTCGGAGGCAAAAAGAGTCTTAATCGATTAATGCATCCTTAACATCTTCTATGTAACTTTAACATCTTCGTTTTAGTGTTCCTTGTTAACTTGGTATTACAGAAAAGACAACAAATGCAAGATCCATCAACTGTGGTTTCATGTTGGTCCAACGGTTGCAAGGCTCTTCCCATACACACAGTAATAACACCCAGTCTCCTCTCTGTTAATGAATATTTAGTCAATGAACCTCAAGCTCAACTTTGATATCATTATAAGACGGAAGTAAAGAGTATTCACTTGAATAACTTTTTTTGTTCTTCCAGCGTTACCATCATGATATCCTCCCGAAAACTCTGGCAATCAGTAAGATATTTGGGGGTTTTTAAGTTCAGAGTGACAACATTTGATTTTTATCTTTGTGCTTTTTTGTTTTTAGATGGTTATAGATTTTTAAAGATTTGTTTATATATAAATATATATATTATTTTATTTATATTTTTTTCGGTGTGTAGCCAGAGGTATTAGAATTGGAGGCCTTCGGGACAAAGTTTTTTAAGTAAACTTTTTTAATTCCGGGCATATGCCTCTGGTTTTTGTTTCCTGCTTTTTGTTTAATATTTTTTCAATGTATGTAATTTTAATGTGTTTTTATGCCGAATAAATAATAATAAACAATCAAACAATAATACAGTTGCTTTAAAAATCATTATATAAACATATACATGTATTTTTGAAAAACTTTAAAGGTATCGTACACGTTTGGTAATGACTCAAAACAAATATTAGCATAAAAACTTACTTGGTAACAAGCAACGGAGAGCTGTTGATGGTATAACACATTGTAGAAAACGACTCCCTCTGAAGTAACGTAGTTTTTGGGAAGAGGCAATTTCTCACTTAAATAATAAAAAACTTCTTGCAAGAAGTTTTTATTATTCCTATCTGAAAGCACACAAATTTGTACAATAAGGGTGTTTTTTCTTTCATCATTTTCTTGCAACTTCGATGACCAATTGAGCCCAAATTTTCACAGGCTTGTTATTTTATGCATATTTTGGAATACACCAAGTCAGAACACTGGTCTTTGACAATTTCCAAACATGTACGATACCTTTAAAAACCTTTAAAACCTCTAAATTATGTTTATGTTCCCGAACACCTATAGCGTTTGTCAGGTGACAAACACTCGAGCTTTTTAGTTGTTTTCTCATGATTATTGTTATATCTTTTTAAAGCTATTGACGATTTTCACTATACAAATGAATGATTAAATTGACCAAGTCTCTACCGTTATTTTTATTAAAAGGCATCGTACACGTTTGGAAATTGTCAAAGACCAGTGTTCTCACTTGGTGTATCCCAACAGTGCATAAAATAACAAGCCTGTAAAAATTTGGGCTTAATTGGTTAGCGAAGTTGCAAGAAAATGATGAAAGAAAAAACACCCTTAGTGTACAAATTTGTGTGCCTTCAGATAGAATAATAAAAACTTCTTGCAAGAAGTTTTTATTATTTTAGTGAGAAATTACCTCTTTCTCAAAAAACTACGTTACTTCAGAGGGAGTCGTTTCTCACAATGTTTTATACTATCAACAGCTCTCTGTTGCTCGTTACCAAGTCAGTTTTTATGCTAATATCTATATTGAGTAATTACCAAACGTGTACGATGCCTTTAAAATTTAAAAAGTCAACTTTACCATAGTAGTCGGATGGGTTATCAGTCTCGTAGTCATACGACGGGTAATCCGTTTGATATCCTGAGGATAAGAGGTAAAGTAAAGATTGGTACATATTTTTCTTTTCATATAATCTTTGAAGTGTTTTTGTTTTAAAACTAATGACGACTTTCATTATATATACACAAATGAATTATAAATATTACCGCGTCTTTGCAAATATTTTTTATTTAAAAAAAAATTAAAAAATTTACCAGGGCAGTTTTGTTCATCTTCACCGTAGAAACAGTCGTCGTAACCGTTACACCTCTGTGAGCTAGAGATACATTTCCCGGAGTAGTAACACTGCCACTGCCAATAACCACAGCTACCGTACGATGAATCTTGGTAGTCATCAGACCAGTAGTCGGATGGGCCATCAGTGTCGTAGTCGTACGACGGGTAATCTGTTTGAGATCCTGATGGGCAAAAAAGAGAAATAGACCTTTGGAATTAGCCTTAAAATTTGAAATATTTTTCTTTTCTTATGATAACCGAAGTGTTTTGTTTTAAACTATTGCCGATTCTCACTATTTCTACAAAAATAAATTATTAAATGGACCGAGTCTTTGCCATTATTTACATTTCAAGTAAAACAAAAAAAGTTACTTTACCATAGCAGTTTTGTTCATCTTCACCGTGGGGACAGTTGGTGTAACCGTTACACCTCTGTGAGCTAGAGATACATTTCCCGGAGTAGTAACACCGCCACTGCCAATAACCACAGCTACCGTATGATGAATCTTGGTAGTCATCAGACCAGTAGTCGGATGGGCCATCAGTGTCGTAGTCGTACGACGGGTAATCTGTTTGAGATCCTGATGGGCAAAAAAAGAGAAATAGACCTTTGAAATTAGCTTTAAAATTTGAAATATTTTTCTTTTCTTATGATAACCGAAGTGTTTTGTTTTAACTATTGCCAATTCTCACTATTTCTACACAAATAAATTATTAAATGAACCGAGTCTTTGCCATTATTTACATTTCAAGTAAAACAAAAAAAGTTACTTTACCATAGCAGTTTTGTTCATCTTCACCGTGGGGACAGTTGATGTAACCGTTACACCTCTGTGAGCTAGAGATACATTTCCCGGAGTAGTAACACTGCCACTGCCAATAACCACAGCTACCGTATGATGAATCTTGGTAGTCATCAGACCAGTAGTCGGATGGGCCATCAGTGTCGTAGTCGTACGACGGGTAATCTGTTTGAGATCCTGATGGGCAAAAAAGAGAAACATACCTTTGGAATTAGCCTTAAAATTTGAAATATTTTTCTTTTCTTATGATAACCGAAGTGTTTTGTTTTAACTATTGCCGATTCTCACTATTTCTACACAAATAAATTACTAAATGGACCGAGTCTTTGCCATTATTTACATTTCAAGTAAAACAAAAAAAGTTACTTTACCATAGCAGTTTTGTTCATCTTCACCGTGGGGACAGTTGGTGTAACCGTTACACCTCTGTGAGCTAGAGATACATTTCCCGGAGTAGTAACACCGCCACTGCCAATAACCACAGCTACCGTACGATGAATCTTGGTAGTCATCAGACCAGTAGTCGGATGGGCCATCAGTGTCGTAGTCGTACGACGGGTAATGGGTATGATATCCTGAGGAAAAACGGTGAAATTAGACCAGTGAGATTTAAGAGTGGAATATATATTTTTTTTTAAAATGATTTTTGAAGTTTGTTTTCTTTTCTTTAAAGCCTTGACGACTTTCCTTATACATTAATGAATTATTAAATTGACCAAGTATTTGCTACTATTTATATTTTTAAGGTTCAAACATTCAACTTTAGTCTAATGGGCCATCAGTGTCGTGTACGAGGGGAAATTCGTTTGATATCCTGAGTTGAAAAAGGTAAAATTATACGTTTGGAATTAGGCCTAAAGATTGAAATAATGTAGGAATTTTTGTCCTGATGATTATTGAAGTATTTTTGTTTGTATTGCTATTTACGACTTTTACAATTTATAAACAAATAAATAATTATTATTGACTGAGAAAGTCTTTTCCATTGTTTTAATTGTTGTTTTATGTTAATGTTTAAACAGTCAAATTTATTATGGTAGTCAGATGGGCCGTCAGTAGTTATACAATGGGTAAAGTCCGTTTGATATCCTGAGGACAAAATGAAAAACCAAAAAAATATAATCTAATCTATCTAAGAGCATAATGTTTTTGAAACAAAATCACATTATGAGTTTGTACAAGTAAGCAGTCACGACATGTAGGTTATGGGATCGTGCCTTCGATGTACAAGCAACCCGGCACACAATCAGAGTGTGTCATGAGAAAGATACTTGGGAAAAGGGAAAATTATTGTCCTTTGAAAAAATACTTGTGAAAATATTTTGAATACAAATATATATTTATAAATTATGTCCCTTCATATTTAGGACAAATCTACGATGGCGCTACAGCCAAGTATCTGTCTCATGACATACTCTGACTGTATTCCAAATCTTATGCTGGTATCATCAAAGGCCTACTTCCCCAAAAACATATTTCCCCTATCTGCCCCCTTAAATGCACTGTACACGTTTGGTAATGACTCAAAATATATATTAGCATAAAAAACTGACTTGGTAACGAGCAACAGAGAGCTGTTGATAGTATAAAACATTGTGAGAAACGACTCCCTCTGAAGTAACGTAGTTTTTGAGAAAGAGGTTATTTCTCACTAAAATAATAAAAACTTCTTGCAAGAAGTTTTTATTCCTATCTGAAAGCACACAAATTTGTACAACAAGGGTGTTTTTTCTTTCATCATTTTCTTGCAACTTCGATGACCAATTGAACCCAAATTTTCACAGGCTTGTTATTTTATGCATATGTTGGGATACACCAAGTGAGAACACTGGTCTTTGACAATTACCAAACGTGTTCAGTACCTTTAAAGAAGGAAACATAATTGTTGTTTAATCTATTGATGAGCGTTTCAATGAATCGAGAAGACTTACCCACAACAACTGCGACGCATAGGAGCAGCACGAACGCACTCCCGGTTCCTTCCATGTTGGTGAACAAAGGTAGTCGTTCTTGGTTTCGAGTCAATTGAGTCTGCTTCGACAGAATCATCAACTTTTATAACATTTTTAAAATAAACATCCAGGACGCCAGATGGTTGGATAAAACTGAAAGTGACGATATCGTGCCGAATTTGAAAATATAAAAAAATGTGCCCAAACACTTTCAGTTCTTATTTGTTTTATTGTAGTTTTATCTTTTAGTTTGCGTCAGCAGTTTTGCACGGATTGTACCCAGCTGTTATTAACTGTTTGCATTATAAACGAAAGTGTGATATGCCTCTGTCGAAGAGTAAATATTTTGTTGACAAAGTTTAAGGTTTTGGGATGAAGAATTTTTTCCTAGAGAAGAGAAAACCTTTCGATTTAAAAAAGTTAAGATCGGCTTAAAGAATTGAAAACGCTGGAAATGATTGACGATTTTTAAAATACAAAGCTTTCGTTTTTACCCTCTGTCTCTTTCCTGGTTACTAATGTCTTTGTAAGCATTATGCTTGTTCTTTCGCTCTTTTCCACCTAACTGCCTCTGGTACACAAAACTTTTACGTACGGATTGTGTTGTCATTTAGCCTTTGAGAAATACTCTGCTAACGTCAGGCCATTAATATATAAACCTAGTAGGGGAGATGGCCTTAGCTTTCGATCCAAACCGGACCTTCGTCATCAGAGGCTTAAACAAGCACAAACAAAAACGTATCCATTTATAGCAAAAAGAGGAGCAAAGGATTATAGATGATGTGACCTCTATTTACATTCAAACCGCCCTCTGTTAATAAAACACTGTCCAAGTCATGTTCCGCCGGGCAAGAAGACCGTACTCATGGTAAGATTGCGTGTACTTTCATGACGTTTTGCCCGGCGACATGCGCGCGCATTTTATGGTTTCAAGTGACGTCAGAGGTCAGATAGTCTATAATGGGAAGCATCCAGAAAAAAGCGGGAAAATTATAGCCAATCAAAGTTATTAATTTTCAAACAATGGGATGGGTAAGAGCCAATCAGAGTAAAGTAGTGAGGACAAAGGGATGCATGGTCAATGTGAGAAGAGTGGAAGGTGGGTTACTGGAACATAAAGGTGGTAAGTGCATTCTGGGTAATGCGGAAGGCATGAAAGGACAGGATTAGAGGACAAGCTGCATCAGGATAATGCAACTAACAATAGGGGGCAGGAAAAAATAACAAGTAAAGAGAGTTTTAGTAAACAACAAGATGACTCTGTGAAAAGGGAGGTTATAATAGAAGAACAGAATCAATGTACAGGATGATTAAGTAAGAAATAAAAAGTAGGCAGAGGAACCTGTGGAGAGAACGGGTTATTAAAACCTGTGGAATTTAAGTACACCATTAAAACAACTATACACTACTATGTACTATGCACTATGTACTATGTTCATTTTCCATTAAGTTAAGCGGTATTTTGATATGTATCCATGGTAATACTAGACTATTCTTATAACTCTCAGGGGAACTTACTTTATCATTCTGAACCGTCAAATCGCATTTTTTGTTTTATCTGAGGGGCGGGGTATTTGTTGACAATATTTTAGTGGTAGGATGGCCTTGTAGAGGTGCTTGTCACTTGTTCCTCCTTGCCACTCACTGGCTTGGTTTTTTATAAAATTGTGAATATTAGTCACTATTAGTTCTATTTTGTGGATTGTATCTTCTAATTACTTTAAGTGTTTTGCCAGTGTGAAATGTAATAAAATAAATAATAAAATAATAGCGCAGTGCTACCGTAAGGTCCCTATACTCTTGGGAACAAAGAAAGAAAGACAAGACAGGAGAAAGCAAGTTTGCATTTGCAGCCTCAGTGATAGAAAAAAGATATTTACAACGTATAGTTTTACGGTTGGTTGGTGAGAAATTACACGTAGTTGAATACGGTAGTTGTCAGGTCCGGATGCCGGCAGGTATAAAATTACTGCAAATTTACTGAATTTGAAAACTTTTTTCTCTTTAAGCAGGTACCATCTGCCTGTGTTTACATATCTGTTCAAATTGACAATGATTATTTCTCCCGTTATCAGTTTGCAGAGTCATTAATCAAAAAGTGAAAGTAATTCAAGCTTGCTGACTCGACTACAACTATCATAGTTTTAACCATTTCTTCGTCAACAGTTTATTATTAATATTATTAACTTTTTATTTATTTATTCATTTTCTTCTTAATATTTTGTAATTTAATTTTATCACAGCAGGCAAAAGAAAGATTATATGTTCCTTTGTGCCGGAATTGGACCCTGTACTTTTTCTTGGAAATCATTGCGGCCATTATTTTGTGAACTTAGAGACTTTGGCTGCGGCTGTGGCTGCTGGCTGTGGCTGATGGCTGTGGCTGTTGGCAGCCATCAATTCAAAAGGGAATGTGCAGCATTGTTTATTTATTTTGTGTATTTATTTATTTTTGAGAGAGGAGGGTGGATTTATCATCTAGTTTCAATTAAGATGGCTCGACTTCACCATTTTGATAAAATGAGCACAAAAATGCTCACGCTGTGGAACCTAGGACATCGACTTTCAATCGGGTAATTATTGTCCTTGTGATGTTCTCGAATCAGAATCAATGTAAACACCGAGGGTGGAAGGCAAAAACGATGCTAATTCTCAAATCAGTAAAATCGTTATTGCTAATTCACACACGAGACACGACAAAATGTTTAACAGAATGGCAATGGTCCCTAGATCGAAACCAGTCTATAGACCTTTTGTATTGTTGATAAACAAACCTCGCTTGTTGGCATATGGACGGCCGAATATTAGCAAAAAATTCAATCGTGTTAACATTATGTTTGGAACAAATTCAACATTCTGAAAACTTTCAATTAATCCAAAAATTCAACACTACTTTTGAATACTATTCGCGACTACCTGTTTTTTGCTTTACATTTATGGCTTCCCATATATAGTTTTCCAACCTTGGATGGCAACAAATCAGGCTGTGACGTTGCAAAGATCTATTGACCCTTTGTACTGACGTCAGAGGAGGCTTCTGTCTGCCCCTGGAGCCGATTTCACAAAGCAATAAAATTCATCGCAAGACAAATTTTCAGTATCACCATAGTGATTTGTATTGTGACATCACACTTTACTAAGCAACTACGATTGATTTGCAGTTACGATCAATCTTAGATCTTTGTGAAATCGAGCCCACTGGTCCTGCCCCTGGTCTGCCATAAATTTTTGGAGTCAAAATACATGGACAGATTTGGTGCGCGTGTAACTGCAAGCGCGTCACCGAGAAGGTACACGTACAGCACAGAACTCACACGATGAATGTGACCACAAATGGCGCAAGCAAGATTCATCATAAAAAATTATACAAAATAGGATGACGTCACGTGAATGTTTTGTTTTCTTTGTGAGGGCGCCCTACCTAAAAGCAACTGCGTGTGTATGTTTAAAGAGAGAGGGGGGAACAAAAATAAACGAATTGATGAAACGAAAATGAAATTTATCTCGTAGTAGCTCTTCGTATAAACAAACAAAATCAATTAAAATTTGTCAAAGATGAACTGGCATGCCATATTCACTGGAGGGCGCCCCCTGCTAAGGCCTGACCAGCCATTATTTGATGGGCGTGAGGCATTATGACGATTTGCACTCTTGTCTTAGCGATGGCATTTTCAACTGATTTTAAAGATGGGGAAAATAGACCAAGATTCAAATTATCATGGGGAGAATCAAGTAAAATGCTAGTTTCATGGACAATGTAAATTCCTGGCCTCTTTCTACATTAGTTCGGATAAAAAAAGACAGGTAAACTACTTTGAAGTACACATCTTCTAATAAAAAAATATTTAAAAATACATTAAAATAAAAAAGTAACAATAAAATAAATAAATAAATAGATATTTTAGATGGAAATGTCATACTTTAATTTACTTCATGGATGGATGCTCTCTTCCTTGGATGGATGCTCTCTTCAATTTAATGTTTGGTTAATCGTTTCCATTCGAGAAAAAAAATACAAATACAAATAAATAAATAAGGAAAAAGAAAGTAAAACACCCAGGAGTATAGGTGACACACAAAGACGATTTTCGATGAAAAATTTCGGTCAAACTGCCGAATAAATGGGTACCGATTCGGTCAAAACCTGCCCGGGGTGCAAGATTTGTTTTCCTACCAACTTGTTGTCCCCTCATACGGCGAACTGTGTACAAACTTCTTTTGATAGCGCCCTCTTTTGAATCCTCCTCCTCCATTCCATGTTAATTTCCCGTATGGGGGACAAAAAGACAACTGAGCTACACATAGCCACCCATGTTGGCGGTCTCCCCAAGTTGTCAATATATTTGTTCGGGGTGCCAGTCAGTAGCCATTTAACCATACGGAGCTCTGAAAGTGCCATCCGACATGTTGAGACAACTGAGCTACATAGCCCCCCATGTTGGCGGTCTCCCCAAGTTGTCAATATATTTGTTCGGGGTGCCAGTCAGAAGCCATTTAACCATACGGAGCTCTGAAAGTGCCATCCGACATGTTGAGACAACTGAGCTACACATAGCCACCCATGTTGGCGGTCTCCCCAAGTTGTCAATATATTTGTTCGGGGTGCCAGTCTGTCAATATATTTGTTCGGGGTGCCAGTCAGAAGCCATTTAACCATACGGAGCTCTGAAAGTGCCATCCGACATGTTGAGACAACTGAGCTACATAGCCCCCCATGTTGGCGGTCTCCCCAAGTTGTCAATATATTTGTTCGGGGTGCCAGTCAGAAGCCATTTAACCATACGGAGCTCTGAAAGTGCCATCCGACATGTTGAGATTCCGAGATAATTTACTGCGGGATGATGTTATTAGATGACGAGATCCTGAGATGATTTATCTCGGAATAGGACGACATCTTTTAAAGTAAGATGTCGTCTTTCTAATATAATATTCAAGGATGTCATCATCGTTAAGGTATAAGAAGTCCACTTTCTTAGAATTATCGCGAGATGATAACATCCTGAAATAATGTTGAGAACCCAAGATAACTTGTCTTGGGAAGACGACATTCTGCTTTCAAGATGTTGTCATCGGAGATAAAATTATCTCTGGGTGTCGTAATATCTTACTTCTATGGTTTCATAACCGTAAATTAGGTCAGGGTCTGAACAGGTTGGATGGTACGTTCACTGTAAAAAATGTCCGTAAATTTACGGACTCCGTAAAGTGAAATATTCCGTATTTTCGCCGTAATTTTACGGACTTTCCGTAAATGTAAATATTAATTATGCTAATAAGCGTAATTACAATCAACCACATTTGCCCAAACACCTACACATAATGTAGTACATGTAAGTAGGCCTACATATTGTTATTTCACCCTCAACCGTGTACACATGTACAAACTCATGTTTTTTATTTCACGGAATGAAAAAAACTTTTCCAGTAATATAGCTGCCAGCAAAGAACGTTCCGTATTCCTGCAGCAATATATCGGAAAAGTTTTTTCATTCCGCAAAATAAAAAAACCCTTCACATGAGTTTGTACATGTGTACACGGTTGTGGGTGAAATAACAATATGTACTTACATGTACTATATTATGTGTAGGTGTTTGGGCAAATGTGGTTGATTGTAATTACGCTTATTAGCATAATTAATATTTATATTTACGGAAAGTCCGTAAAATTACGGCGAAAATACGGATATTTCACTTTACGGAGTCCGTAAATTTACGGACATTTTTAACAGTGACGTATACTACATAGCTCCTTACCAATAATAACTACAAACTGATTACTGCAATTTCGAGGCATGTTTGTTCTGATCAATGCATTATATTCTACTTTTAACCCGACTCAAACATGCGGCAACGCGACAACTTGGGTCGACTGAGTGAGTGAAGTGAAGTTTAATACATCTTTCCAACCATATTATTCATTTCATAACCATCGATTTTATGAGCCCAACGCGCCCAACCAAAGGCAACGTTGCTCGATCTTTAAAGGCATCGTACACGTTTGGGAATTGGAGCCTATTGTTTGTTTCAAACCTATACAGTTGTAGATATAAAACCAACCTGTGAAAATTTCATTTCAAAAGGTGGTAGTGTTTTTTAGATATTGCCGAACATCTGGAGCGGTTATGTCCACGCAGGAAGAATAATCTGCATTGGAATATGCATTATTCTTACCAAGTCATTTTTTATTGCCATTAATTGTCAGAGTCATTTACCAAACGTGTACGATGCCTTTAAATGAATATGGATAGAAAGGTGTATTAAAAGTACAATATAAATGACCCACGCAAATACGCCTCGAAATTGTGTGGTTTTCTTTCTACAAATTTGTAGAACCAAAGTTTTGAATCCATGCTATTTCATGTATTTTATCGATTACACAAAACATGAACACTGTATGCGACTTTTTCGTCAGCTCTTTGTGTCACACAGGGCAATTTTTCCAGGCAACCTTGGGAGGCTACAAACTGCATTGTATGGAAGGAACACCTCGGCAGCACAAGAGACATTCTCTTACTGAATCTCACTATCCCCCCTAAGAAAACAAAATGAGAAAACTGAAATGTGAATGAATTTCCTTATTGGAGACTGCCTGGAACTGGTTTCCTGTAAAATTGCCTCGTGTGACATGGCCTCAACCAATCCACGTATACTATAACAGTTTTTATTATGCGAACGGTTTATTTAGGTACTCTATACGCATGACACATAAGAGGACATTTACACATCAATCATTATGACTACGCGTCATCTGCTGTTTTTTAGATGCTTTATTGGTTGACCTTGCTGCGTTGTATAGTCATGTGGAGGACAACACACCAGACATTTTGGGAAACATTTCGGGGTAATTATACGCATAAATTGTCACAGTGGTTGGCTTTTTTGGTGTGCTTTCTGCCTCTCTCTCTCTAGCGTTGTGTTATCATTTAGTCTTCGGCAAAGACTCTGCTAGCGCCGAAACGTCAGAACATTAACTACATATTTTTGGGGGTGCAGTGGTGAAATTTGTAAGCTTGGTGATGAGAACCGTTCATCAACTTTGAGCTAGAGAAATGTGGATATCTCAACCTGATGATCCAATATGTGTTGGCAGTCGATTCGCACACTGGTGGTATGTAACGAATGAATATTCAACTATAAAAATATATAACAATGATATAAAAAATACTTGTCAGTGTTATAACAGCTACCATGACTTACAACGGTGAACTAGGATGTATGGGCAGCGGCTACCCTCACATTAACCAACATGGCAACATGGCGGATATATACCAGATCGTAGAAATGCGGAAAGAAATATAATGGTTAAATTTGTTTTATTTTTTAAAGGTATTATACAGGATTGGTAGAGCTGACAAAATAGTCGCTGTGTTCATGTTTTGTGTGATCAACCATACACATGAAATAACATACCTGTGAAAATGTGGGTGACTGCTCTATATTCCGACAGCCCTATGTTCCGACATCCCTATGTTCCGACAACCCTATGTTAAAACAAAAACACTCGTGATTTATATGCTAGGGTTGGGGTTAGGGTTAGAGTTAGGAATAAGAATAGGGAAATACACTGGGGATGTCGGAACATAGGGGTGTCGGAACATAGGTGTGTAACCAAAATGTGGGCTTAATCCGTTAATTGTGTGAGTTAGGAGAAAATAGTGAGAACAAATAACCTGCACAATTTCTAGCATGTAAATACATTGTCCTTAATTTTTGTTGTCACAATTGAAATCAGCTGTTGTGGTTTTTGAAGGGTTTCAGATACAGTTTTCTCAAATATGACTTCATTTCAGAGGGAAATATTTCACAGAAAAAACTGGTTCTAGTATAAACTTCATAATCAGTTAACATTCAGACTAAAATTAAACAAAGATTGTTTTTTATCCTTACTAAATTAAAGATTCAAAACCTTAAGGACACCGTGTGAAAACAATTTATACGACTGGGGCACGATATGGGGCGCAAGCGGATGCGTTTTATGGTACGACGGATAAATAACTGTATTTTGGGGGACAAAAGGATCCAGAAAATGGGTCAAGCTAACGCAGCATCCGATCTAACATCCCATTTTTATTTTAAAGCCAGATTCCGGTTCAGTCTGATCCAGAAATGGGTCAGGCTCCCTGGGACCTGGAATCTGGATCACTTCAGACCCGCGGGAGGTTTAAAAGGCATCGTACACGTTTGGTAATGACTCAAATTAGCATAAAAACTGACTTGCAACAGAGAGCTGTTGATAGTATAAAACATTGTGAGAAACGACTCCCTCTGAAGTAACGTAGTTTTTGAGAAAGAGGTAATTTCTCACTAAAATAATAAAAACTTCTTGCAAGAGAAGTTTTTATTCCTGTATCTGAAAGCACACAAATTTGTACAACAAGGTTGTTTTTTCTTTCATCATTTTCTTGCAACTTCGATGACCAATTGAGCCCAAGTTTTCACAGACTTGTTATTTTATGCATATGTTGGGATACACCAAGTGAGAACACTGGTCTTTGACAATTTCCAAACGTGTACGATGCCTTTAACAGGTGCAGGTAGGGATTGAAAATTCAATCCACATGCAAGGCTCTGGGCCCAACGTTATAGGGAGCTGCTTATAAGCAGGAAATGTTGCTACAAAAATTTCTGCTGCGCAAAAAATACCAAGAAACCAGGCAAAAATGACACACGGTATTTTGGCTGGTAACCTCATTCCGGTACGCACAATTGTTTGCTAAATAATTGTGTTCCTATTAAGGAGCTCTAAGTGGGCCCCGGTCTAAGGTGGGATTCGAACCGTACTCCGTAGAGTGAAAGGGCGGCAAGAAACCACTTTAACCACCCTTAGACTATGGGCCGTGGCCCTGAAATTCTTCTAGATAACGATTCTTGTTCTCTCCGGAGGGGGTTTGGATGAAATTTGACCAAGTTGTAATGTGTCTAAGCAAGAATCCAATTGTTCCCACGCTCAAATGTTGCACTAATGTGTAATTCACGGATAAAATGCCACATTTTCCAACATAAAGAAAACCATAAGAAAAACAGCGCCCTCAATTGACCAACAAAAATAGGCTTTCTCCACCTAGGTACAGTTTACGCCCAAAAAAGTCACATTGTGATGTGGAACCCTTTATAATTTTAAAGATCATGTTTGCTAACAACATTAGTATAAAAGTTTATATGCTCATGTCACTTTTGGAACACTGTTTTTTTAACTGTACTTGGTGTTTATATTTGACTCGTGGGAATTGGCTACAGGCCAGTTGGTCCCTTGTTAAATTGTTGAATCTCCACACTATTTCCAGGCAATTAACAATTCATGACTTTTATAACAAATGAAAGGAATGGGGCACATCATACGTTTGTAAATAACCTGACTTGGGGGGTCAGTCTTGTAAAATAAATAAGGACGCCATTTCATGTTGATTGTAAACTAACTGGAGTTACTGATACACTTTGTATTAACCCACAAAGTATGAAGCCCTATAAGAAAAAGTAACAAACTCAGATATTTCCTTTTTTGAATTTATTGACTGTCAATTCAACTTGCCTGATCAAAAATATACATGTTTAATTCAATAAATTATGTGACGTTTTACTTTAATTTTCCTGTCCCTAGAAATCTGTAGAGAATATTATGTCCTACAAATGTAGTTATAATCTGTAAAAGAAAAACCACCAAAACATTTCTTTCTGCATTACAATTTGTTTAAATTTCACACCACAGCTCTGTATGGGTTTAAAAACAGTCCCCTGTGTGGATAACAAATTCATAACTTACAAAAAGAACCATTTAATATCATGTCATGATTTATGTGCATAAAGACAAAGGAATGCTCATAAAATAAAATAAAACCATTTATTTCAACACATTAAACAATACAAATTGTGTGTATCGATTAGAAATAAAGAACTAAAATATAAATGCACATTAATGTTCTGTTCAATCGTTTACATGTTTAATTAAATAGTACATTTATATAGACGCTCTATAGACGTGGTGAAAAACAATAATGAAAACAGTTACAATAAGTATTACAAAAATAATAGTGATGTGCTGGGAAAGTAGATTGGTGCTGGATAATGATCTCAGATTAGATTACCAATTTCCAGTCAGACATTCAACTGGGCCCAAATTTCATAAAACCTGTATGTAGTGGAATTGTTGCTTACTGAACTGCTTTCATTTCATTAAACAAAGCTAACCATAATCATACTGAAAGATGTGCTTATTTGTGGCTAGCAATGAGTGACATAGTTTTGCAACCAAATTTTATTTCTATTTTGTACTGTGAGTGTGATTCATCTTGGTTCTTTTCAGAACTCCCAAGTTCAGAACAGAAGAAACACTTCACCTGATTACCGTCTCATCACAAACCTTAAAATCCCTTATGCATTTACTCCGATCCTGTTTGATGACCATAACATTTCACATGGAACTTTTAATTAATGTGGTTCTGAAAAGAAACTTAGCTTTAAATCATTGGTTCTGTCACATGCACTGGCAATTTAAAGAACAGAACTTTAAAGGGACTTGCTTACACATAAGCGTACATGAAACCTAAAACAATGTCTATAGGCCTATCCATGGTAAAGTTGACGTAACGTCTGATGATCACCTCCTTAAAACAGAGGAGTTTGCGGATAAAAAAACACGTGCATGCAGAGGAATCTATTCCATTTAAGATATCGTATGCGATTAGGATCTTACAGTGATCAAACAGATCCGACTAGAATACAAAAGACTAGTGCTAAACCTAGTTAAAGTATAACGTTAAGCAGATAATCAATACAGACTAAAACACTTACTTGGTGATTGGAAATTCAAATTTTCTGAACATCTGTGTCTGGCGTTCTGACAACCTATAACAAGGTTCAACAGTTCACCATTGTTGTATTTGAACCTTTAGATTTGAATTAAATTTCTTTCACATCTTGTTCAAAAACTGAGGAGAAATTTTCAATTTTTTTTTCAATTTTCAAATCGTCTTGAAAATACGCGCGCGGGAGAAGCATCCGGCGCAACGTGTCCTATAGACCGTATTGAATATGACGTCACCGTTCAAATATCTGCCCTACCACATGGCGTCTGTGCGCGTGTGCGTGTGCGTGCATTTGCCGTAGAAATCAAACCGGGAACGCTGCGTGATTTGGCTTCATTGATGTGCGCGTTTAGACGCGCATACGGTTTGCCCTACAAGATGGGGACTTTCATAACAACAAAGGGGTTATTCAATACGGTCTATAGACCCATTGCATATGATGTCACACTCTAGAAAAAAGAACAGATCATTGGACGATAGCTGTTTTCTGTGCGTAAAAACGTGTGCGTGACCTCAGCGTATCTGTAGCGTTTTGCAAGGGGGATTTATTGATTTCTATAGACCCTAGAACGCGCCCGAACAATGCGCGTTATTTTGGGTGTCATAACTCTCTTTTGTGCATGTTTGTATACGATTTTGACACCCAAAATGACACCCAGGATAGGCGCATGTGAGTACGCTGCGCGTTGTGCAATGGGTCTATCCAGTCAATGGGTGCGTTCGATTAGCTTCCCTGGGTCGCGTTCGAATAGCTTTGACGTCATTCTCGGGGCTCAACCGGGTCGCGAATTTTTTTTCCCAAGCAGGTTTGCTATGATGACCTTTTTTTGTTATGATTTTGATTTTTTTTTCGATCGGAATGCGGATGTTGGAAAGAAATAAAATATATAAAAAAAGGTAAATAAAAAAAAGTTTGGATTTTTTTTTTCGCACCCGGGTCAGCCCCAAGTGCTCCTGCTTGTGGAACGGGTCACTTTGGTGGGCTGACCGAGGTGCATGACGTCACGATGAAAAACTTTCTCAATAGACCGTATGCATTGACGTCATCCAGTCGCCATCTTAGAGGTTAAACGATGACGAAACAATCGAAACGCACAGATTTGTACGCGCGGCGCACAGAATTGGCCAATGAACAACCTCCATTTGACCTCTAGACGAGGGCGCCCTACTGTTATGACATCATGTGCATAAGGTCTATAGACTGTGCAAGTCTCGCGCATATTTGAACTTCCGGGACCATTGTGGTCCCAACCATATGATTTGTTTTGTCAATTATTTTAGTTTAACGTGGTTTATGACCATGAAAAATATATATGATGTTGGGAATGTTATACTTAGTGATAACAAATAGGAAAGTAAAATCAATTCAACAATACAACGAAGAAAACCAGAGAATTAAACTTGACCCCAGCTTCGGTTGCGTTGCTGCACAAAGTTAAGAATTTTGTGCTAACCTCCGATCACAAAACTGATGTAAACGCTTGTTTTGGATGCGCGATCGGCAGATGCTGTATATTGCAACGCAAAATCTTTTCATAGCAGTCTATGGTTGTTGAGGCGTCAGCGTCCTCTTTAAACTGCGTCAAGCGTTAATTTTGCGCCCGTGTGACCATCGCGAATCCGCGAAAGTGGTTTATGAAAAAAATTAAGACCAAATAAGCATCCTTGCCCAGAGTTTTAATTTTGCTTCAATAATAATTAACACATTATTTTTGTATTTCTTATAAAAACGAAAACTGATTTTATAAAAATGTAATGAGTATTTTTGTTGCTCAGATTTTGTCATTGAATACAATTTAAAACAAAGATTTGATTTCAGAGAAAAAAAAATGTTCTTCGTTTGACTTGTTTTCTCATTCCGATACGCGCGAGACTTGCACAGTCTATGGCCACCATTTTGTTTGTACTGCAGCGGGACATTTTCAGGAAGTTTGACACTGCCCACATTTTCACCCTTAAAACAGCGACTTTGAGACCATTAAGTATTTTTATATTCGAGAACTTGTGTATCAAACTTGGGCTTGTACATTAATTAATCGAACGCACCATTATAGAGATCATTGATAGTAACACGAGATAAGACGAGTCCTAACTCTTTGTGAGATCGACCCCAGATATAATAAGCGCAACCTACATGTATGTACTTTCACGACGATTTAATGACGCGGTCATGGTTGGAAAGGAAGAGCGAAATCATACATGTAGCCTGCAGAGTAATTTTGTGAATAGGGAACAGTGTAGCCACGAAGACAGTTCTGATTGTTTTTTTCACCAGGAGATGTGTGAATCAAGCAACTTTATTAGTGTATGTAGAGGCCTTGAGGCAAACAGAAAAAGTAACAAACCGGTACACACTCACAATGTATCAAATATCCGTAATGGTTTAGGCGCAATCATTGGAAGGTGAAGAGCACTTTTTTGGGACAGGCTATTCTGAAACCACTGGAGGCGTGTTTTTGTTTTAAACGAAAATTTGGATTGAAAAGGGAGGGAAGGGCGTTGGATGAGTGGTGTGGGGGTAGTGGGGGGATGGTGAGGACCAGCATACATCTTCCATGAAGTTTACTATTTTTTCGACGTATGCTTAGAAACATTCCAAGTCAGATGTTGTATCTTCTCATAACGTGTGGGATGTCATATCTGTGATATTAATTGCGTAGAATTCAATGCCGGCATGTTTTATGTATGAGAAGTGCAAGGCATTAGTTCTTATGCAACGATTTGTTTATATGACTTGGGAGGTCGGATGGTTGGGTTTAATGGAAGGTGGGGGTTGGGGGGAGGGAGACAGACAGAGTAAATTATTGCCCAGCCACAGGTTTGCTCAAACAGTCTCCGGCCAATTAACGTTGTGTAAACTTGTGTGCGGGAAATTTGAAACTGTTTCCGGCGGTGGCCATAAAGAGGCTGGGGAGCAAAATGTGTACGTATGTAATCGATGGCCAAAGGGCATAAGGTGTTTAACCATGCCTGGACCACTTCTAATTGTTTTATAATTAGATAACAGGACCTCTGTGTGGGAAGTGGGGTGTCCATAGGCTATGGTCATATACCTACTTTTTTTTTTTTTGGTACAAGAAAAAAACAGAATTATTTTGTTTTTTTGCCAAAGGAGAGGTTTGTCCAATTTCAAATTTCGTTAAACCAGTGATAATATGCTGAACCCATCTGTGTATAGCCTTTTAGGGGAGGGTGTCAGAGCATATTTTCTGTGCGTTTATATGCACTTCGTCAGTCACCATTTTGTTTTTTTGTCCCCTGTAGGGTTTTTGATCTTGGTGCAAACCAGTGTGATCCCATTATCATTCTTCCGTATGTGCTGGACTCAAAGTGAAAGTTTGATGAACAAATTGTTTTTATGTTGGGCTATTGCTTATTGTCTCATCACCCCTTTCACTTGAGTCTCGTTTCTTGTTGTGTTCATTCAGCCAAGTACTGCTGTTCTTCCAATAATTCGATTAAGATTTGCAAGTTTTCCTCATCTAACTCCTTAAGCGAGTTTTTATCGGTAGGGTCTTGCAATCTAGATCGTATTATAGTGTCCTTTATGTTTTTGTGTCGTTTGTAGGCCAACAGTGGTGGGGCTGGGAAGAGTTTTTTGAGAAAAACATTTCCTTCCAAAAGGTGCCAGTGTTTAAAGAGAGCCCGTTTAAGAGCAGAATGATGGACCTGTGGAAAGTATGGCAGGATGAAGACAAGTGGAGGATTAAATATTGTCTGTTGTTTTATATTAGGTGGGGCAGTCAACATTGAATTCCGGAGGTCTTCGTTTACTTTTGTGAAGTGGGTCAATTCTTCCGTGTTGTATCCACGTTCTAGCAGTTTAGTCTTGAAGAAAATAACCTTCTCCTCAAAGTCTTTTGAGTGTGTACATATACGTTTGTATCTTGTCATTTCACCCTTAATAACGCCGCCAAATACTGATTTAGGGTGTGCTGAATCTCGAGCAAGGTATTGGAATGTATCTGTTTCTTTCGTAGCTACTCGAGTATCCAGTTTCCCTTTTTTTTTGAAAGCGTTCTCCTGTTTGGAAAGGAAGAGCGAAATCATACATGTAGCCTGCAGAGTAATTTTGTGAATAGGGAAGACAGTGTAGCCACGAAGACAGTTCTGATTGTTTTTTTCACCAGGAGATGTGTGCATCAAGCAACTTTATTAGTGTATGTAGAGGCCTTGAGGCAAACACCGGTACACACTCACAATGGCTACACTGTCTTCCCTATTCACAAAATTACTCTGCAGGCTACATGTATGATTTCGCTCTTCCTTTCCAAACAAACAGTATATTTTATATGCGATCATTTGTATGCGATGTTTTGTGATATACATATGCGATAATTTAATATACATGTGCGATGTTACACCAATGTATATTTGATGTTCGTTCTTATATATGTGCGAAAACGGAATTGTGGGATATATAGTATGGCTTCCTGTCCACTTGATCCCCGTATCCGTAATGTTTTAGATCGGGCCAGACTATACTGTGGACGGTATAGTATGGCTCCTATGGTTCAATGAGATGGGTGTTAGGGTTTAACTGATGGTCAGGGAACGAGACTGGCTGCACTCCACAATCCATGACCGCACCAGACTGAAGCTAACCGCGTATTGGGCCAGATTTTCCATCCGCGGATTCGGGGGTTGGCCAGCCGCGTATGCTATAATCCGATAGACCACACCACCTAGCTGGGCACACTTAATTTTGGAGGTGATTTAATCCGATCACTAATTAATAATTAGCCGCTAGAATACACGCAATTCTCTATAACAGGTTAGGGTATTGGTAAAGTTATACACAAGACTCTATAATGAATGTACTCGCCGTAAAGCGGGATGAATAAAAAATTCGTTAAAATTTTGTAACAGGCTCAACAATCAAGACTGGAAACAGCATTATGATGTAGTTGTAATGTGTTTTATTCCATTTTTCCAACAGTGGAAACCGCGCGCAGCCAGCGCTGTACAAAACTATATCTCTTTAAAACTTAACTCCTTGCAGAATGGTGTCTTGAGAACAACTGAACTTAGATTATGAAAAAAGACCCGAACCAGTGTACAGCATTCCTGGGCTATGACTAAGCTAATTAATAAACATGAAACAACTATCAATACAAAGGAATATGCAAATGAGACTAGTGCTACTTGTGACTTCTCAAGCTCCAATAAACAAAGACCATGGGGTGCAGAGATTAAGATTAAGATTGGCTGTAGAACACTCCCACAGATGCAATAAACTGTAAAATGAAATCTAATGGCATGAAAGACAAAGAAGTAATAAATATAAGAGTAAAACCATGGAGGTCTACCTTTTTGTAAAAATCAAAGGGAATAAGCAGAGAAAACAAAACCATACAGTTTCCACCTGTCACAATTTGAAAAAATAGGAGACAGAATTTTCACCACATGGATTCTAATTTTCCTGAATATGCGGCTGGCCAACCCCCGAATCCGCGGATGGAAAATCTGGCCTAATACGCGGGTAGCTTCAGTCTGGTATTTTATTCAAGTCTCATTCCCTGACCATCAGTCTAGTTAAACCTGTACGCCCACCTCAGTGAACCATACTATACCATCCATAGTCTGGCCCGATCTAAAACATCAAGGATACGGGGATCAAGTGGACAGGAAGCCATACTATATCCCACAATTCCGTTTTCGCACATATAAAGAACGAACATCAAATATACATTGGTGTAACATCGCACATGTATATTAAATTATCGCATATGTATATCACAAAACATCGCATACAAATGATCGCATATATTATATATTAAAAAATTATCAAATATATATCAAAAAGTATCGCATATATTAACCAATTATCGCACGATCGCATATAATATATATTAAAAAATTATCAAATATATATAAAAAATAATCGCATAAATTAAAAAATTATCCCATATATATTACAAATTATCACATATATATTGCAAATTATCGCACATATATTACAAATTATTGCATATAGATTACATATATTGCATACATAAAACGAATATCACACATGTGTGACAATCATCACATATATATGAGAAACATCGCACATACATTGTTGTGATGTAAACACCACTGATGTTCCCACAGTCCCACCTAGTCAATGTTTACAGTGAGGCCACCTTTGTTTATGGTAGGGCCACCCTGGTGGTGGTAGTTAACATTCCTGTTTACTTTAAGTAATTAACTCCTGGGGATTAAATAGTGGTCGTGGGAAACTAATCTAGTCATTCTGATCTCAGGCACCAGTGGGTGCACATCTCCAAAAAGTGAAAGTGTATGAAAGTCAATATGCTCTGGTAAAGAACATAACAATTGCACATTATCGAATATTGCAACGGTTGACACGCCATAATGGTATGGTTTTCAGGCCCGATGCGTTTGTTATACCCCTTTCTCTGTGGTTAACCAAGCAGTGTGGTGGCTAGACTTGACTCAAGTCCCTTTCTCGTGCGAGGTTCCTACTACTAACACACATGTAACGCGCCAGCATGCAGCCACAGTACAGACATACGGCTCTGGGACATAATAATACCAGTGCGTCCTTACCGACAAAATGTAGCTATTGTGGTGGCGATCGGAACAGGTTGGATATGCAGAAGATGAGGAAGGGCCTTGCACGGGATTGGGACTTGAGTCAAGTTTATGTGGTGGCCTTCACCCGACATGACACGCCCTAGTGACGTAGAACAGCTAGTCTAGCTTTCCTTTATGTGCGTAGACAACGCGGGTTTATACACACGTCCACGGCACGCCTGAGAAACCATGCGTTAAAAATGACTGCATAACCGGCCGAAGCTGCGTGTGTGTGCACGGTACATACTGTACGTGTACACTGATCGATGAGCCATGAATGGATGGCTTATCTCAGATAATCAGTGTCTGATTTCCTTCAATATTTTGTGGTTATACTTGGTTGTATCATGGAGGATTTCCTCCATGGTTGTATCATTCCAAACCCAAATAATTTTGAAGGATAAAGGAATTGTCTTCCAGTTAAACTTTGTGTTGGGTGACAAGTATTGCTAAAATCATGAGAAACATGCACGGGAATGTCAATGGAAACTCTTCGAGCCTTCAGAGTCAACGTACGAGGTACGAGCGTGTATTCAAATACCGCGCGCTGTACACTTAGGACGCCGCCGGGTGGTGTGTACTATCTGCGGGGGGAATTCCTTTGATGAGTGGCGACCGGCTGTCTCATACTTTGACGGAACGAAACTCGCATTTCTAGTTGGAAATCACGACCAAAATTGCTTGAAAATTTAAGGTAAAAATTGTCAAACTTATTGTTAAAAGTGTCTGCACATTGTGACTAAACTTCTCATGGGTCGTTTGTCAATCTTGGGCCTAATTTTTGTCCTGACTACGGATGGTTAAAAATCAGGGGTTTGTTTGTTTTTCCTTTAAAAAAAATTATAATGAGTGTGTGAAACATCGCGTTTTTAAAAAATAATTTTTTCTCACAAGTCCCTAAAACGAGTCTTCAAGGTCGTCGAAAATTACTCATAATTTCTGCTTAGAAGAGGGTCACTTGATCATAATTTGTACATCATTAAAACAAATTAAGATTTTCTTATTAATCCGTAAAATGCGCTTTGCATGTCGCAACCCTTTGCTTCGCGCATCTGCACGTATCCATAAGACCAATTTTGATTGGTCAGCTCCCGGATGAGAGACAAAATTTCATTGGACAACCCACTCTCGCCTGACTCGTTCACCGTATATCCTTGCACAATTTAGGGCAATTTTTGTCCTCAAATTAAGAAATAATGTGCAACATTTGAGCGTGGGAACAAGCAAAAATGGCAATTTCGTATTATTATCTTCGTTTTTGAGTGGTTACTGTGTAAACCCCCTGTTGGAGAGAACAAGACTGCAAGATACGAGCGGACGGCAACTTTGCGTCCACATTGGTCGGGGCGACATTTAGGTACATGTTTGGGGCTACATTTAGGTCGGGGCGACATTTAGGTACATGTTTGGGGCAACATTATGGTCGGGGCGACATTTAGGTACAGGTTTGTGGCTACTTAGGTCGGGGCGACATTTAGGTACATGTTTGGGGGCTACATTTAGGTCGGGGCGACATTTAGGTACAGGTTTGGGGCTACATTTAGGTCGGGGCGACATTTAGGTACAGGTTTTGGGCTACATTTAGGTCGGGCGACATTTAGGTACATGTTTGGGGCTACATTTAGGTAGGGGTACATTTAGGTAAAGGTTTTGGGCTACATTTAGGTCGGGGCGACATTTAGGTACATGTTTGGGGCTACATTTAGGTCGGGCGACATTTAGGGCTCGGGCTACATTTAGGTGCCGCACAGACGGCCCACGGTCTACCTGCTTTGCTTTACGGTGTCTACCCTTGTTTTGGTTTTCCCACACAGGTTGTCACACTCAGGATGTCGCGCCTAAAGAGATTGCTGAAATTGGTACTCGTACTTGTATGTGTCATTTTCATGTTTTACATGATTTACAGTAAGTCACATGTAGCTCAATTTCATCAATATTTATATATTTCGTTTGAATATAATACTTTAACATTTCAGAAACTTCTGAGTTCTTGTTTTACATTGAAGCCTACAATTACCATCACTATCAAATTTCAAGAGAATCTTTAATTAATATTTCATCTAGTTTTTACTGGATATTTTTTTAGAAACTGTTCATTTGTGTCGGAAAGTTGAATGCCGATTTGTTTCTGATTTTGTTTTTATTGGTGTGATTATGTTGTTACACATAGCTAAAATTTATGGTGTAACTAAGAACAAATAACTTTTTTAAACATCTTTTGTGAAATTTGAGACAAATTACAATGGATAAGAAAATACTGAACGAGAAAATTGTGATACACTTATTTAGTGGGAGCATTGTGTAGAAGTGTTTGAGATCAAAAAGAGGCCTTCTAAACAGAAGTATACAATGCATTTGTTGACTTGTAACTTTGAGTTAATTAGTTGCAATCGCATGCAAATGAAACACTTCGGCAGAACGACAGACATATTTTTTACCAGCGTCAGACTAATCAAGAGATGTTTATTGAAAGGTGAAAAAAATGTTAATGTGAAATTGAAATGAGAAGATGTTCATGCGAAAACTGAAATGTGAAGAAGATGTTCGTGTAAAAACTGAAAGGTTAAAGAAGATATTTATTTGAAAACTGGGATGTGAATAAGATGTCCACGTAAAACTGGAATGTAAATAAAATGTTATTGTGAAAACTGAAATGTGAATATGATGCATAAAAAATTAAATGTGAAGAGGGTGTTCCTGTTAAAATTGACAAGTGAAGAAGATGTTCCTGTAAAAACTGGACTGTGAATAAGATGTTTGTGTGAAAACTGAAATGCGAATAAGGTTCATGTGAACAATTAAAATTAAATGTGATTAAGATTTTCATGTAAAAAATGGAATGTGAATAAGATATTCATGTGGAAACTGAATTGTGAATAAGATGTTCATGTGAAAACTGGCACGTGATTATATGCTTATTTGAAAACTGAAGTGTAAATAAGATGTTCATGTGAAAACTGAAATGTGAATGAGATGTGAATGAGATGTTTATATTAAGTGTATAATAAGATAAATGTGAACAAGATCATGTGAAAACTGAATATGAAGATGTTCATGTGAGAACTGAAATGTGAAGAGGATGTTCCTGTAAAATTGACAGGTGGGGAAGATGATTATGTGAAAACTAAACTGTGAATAAGATATTCGTGTAAAAACTGAAATGTGAATAAGGTGTTCATGTGAAAAATGTAATGTGATTAAGATGTTCATGTGAAAACTGAAATGTGACTAAGATGTTCATGTAAAGACTAAAAATGTGTAAGACGTTTATATGAAAACTAAAAATGTTAAACGTGAAGTTTATGTGAAAACTGGCACGTGATTAGATGCTTATGTGAAAACTGAAATGTAATTAATGAGATGTTCATGTGAAAACTGAAATGTAATTAATAAGATGTTCATGTGAAAACTGAAATGTAAACATGTTTAAGTGCAAACTGAAATGTGAAGTTAATGTCCATGTGTTAACTGGAACGTGATTAAGATGCTTATCTGAAAACTGAAATATAAAAAGGATGTCTACAAAGAAATTAATGTGAATAATGATGTCCATGTGAAAACTGAAATGTGAAGAAGACGTTCATTTGAAAACTGAAATGTGAGATGTTGATGTGAAAACTGGAACGTGAAGTATAAATGTTTTTCCGAAACATTTTCACTGGTTTCCTGAAGATTAAGTACCCTATGAGACGATACCCTGTTCGATCGTTAGGGTTAGGGTTAGGGTTTGGGTAAGGGTTAGGGTTAGGGTAAGGGCTTCACGACCTGTTGTGTGTACATTATTTGCATCGACTCTACAATGTTCTCTTAAGTTCAATTATTTTGCAAAAATAGTTAATAGCCTGACGTTTCGACCCTAGCAGTGTCTTTCTCGAAGGCTTAATGACAACAAATGAACAGGTATATAGGTGTAACATAAGCAGTCAAGTGGAAATACAACCCCCTCCCCTTTGTCTCCCTTTCCATCGTTTACCCCTTGCTTTTTCTGTGTGCTCTCTGCCCCTCTCTCTCTCTATTCATGTATTTCCACTTGACTGCTTATGTTACACTTATATATATACCTGTTCATGTGTATTGTATTGTCATTTAGCCTTCGAGAAAGACTCTGCTAGGGTCGTAACGTCGGGCCATTTTTATTTTTATTTGTTTTGCATTTATACCATAGGTCCTTTTGGTTGGTAAGCAGTTTGCAACAGCTAAATCTATTTTCAAATTGTTTGTAATATTTGGTTTGTGTGTTCTTATTTACAGTGTTTTACAATTTATATTGGCCAAACGTTGCATATAACCTGAACACAGTTGATGTGAAAATACCAATTGGCAGAGATGAGGAGATATTAACCAGGTCGAACGTAACAGCGATTGTGCTGACCACCACAAATGCAGGTTTTCTAGATTTGACAGAAAACATGTTGGAGAGCATAAAGAGAACTGGTTCTCGTCCCAACATTACGGTAATCGCTGAAGACGAACAATCGTTCCAGACTTTATCAAGGAGAGCAAAAACCCAACCGGGACTTCGTGTCCAGAAGACGAACTCGGGGGAAACCACGTCAGACAAACTGATGGTCAACACGGCGATCTACAATAAACTTGTGAACAAGCGCCCGGCTTATCTTCTCTCGTTGCTGGAGAAAGGGAACTACGTTCTATTTGTTGATGTAGATACATACTGGTTCCACGACCCACTGAAGAACCTGATCTGGGACTTCGATTTTGCATTACACAATGAGTTTGTTGCCCCAGTTTACGGTTTCTGCGACGGATTTGTATTTTACCGGCCGACGAAAAACACCATACGGCTCGTTAAAGAATGGGTACACTTGTTGGCGACAAAAGACAAGGAAACACCGGACCAGATTGTTATGAATCGGTTGATTCTAAGCCAGAAGATCCCATTGAAGATTGGTGTCCTTCTTTCGAGCCAGTTCCCGGACGGATTTAAGTACTTCAAGAAGAAAGGGTGGAGGGAGGAGAATACTAACATAATTGCCGTGCATCTAAGCTACCTTTACGGACACGAAGAGAAACTGGTGCATCTAAAAAAACATAGCTTGTGGTTAATCTGACACCACTGTGCTTTGTAGACCCGTTTTTATGATGGTGCGGCCATCTTGACTAATTGTCTCAACAATCCACATCTCATTGTCACCAAATCGAGGCTGGAAGTAAAGAATAATCTGGTTCCAATATTGTGCAATGGATATCAGCATTCCATATTGTTATTGGATACAGGGTGCATGACCACCATGGTGGCACCACTTGATAAAGTTCCATAACGGTCAATTATGGTGCGGTCAGTTTTGTTTGGATTCCTTTTAGTAAATTCAATTTTATAGATTTTTATCTCCGCATGCAACAAAAAGGATCAAAATTTAGCCATCCAGGGTTTTAAGTTATACATTTGGGGGGGGGGTGGAGATTGGAAAAAACCCAAAGCTAAACAAAACAAAAAACAAAGGTGGCTTATTACAGTGTATAATAAATTTCTTTTAAAGCATGTCCCAGGAATTGTAATTTCTTTTACTGTTTTAGGAAGAAGGAAAACAAACAAAACCAAAAAACAAGGTGGCTTCTTACAGAATTTAATAAAATGTCTTTTGAAGAATGTTTCATGAATTGAAAAAAAACCCTGATCACCACTTCTTCCAGAAAGCACCTTTCAAAAGTCGTGCATTTGTTTAAGTGGGTGCCGTGGAATCCCAGCGCGACCATTCCTTTAACAAGTGTGAAGGAAACACAATCACGCACTTTTAACCTAAATAAACGGAATGGAAATGTTTTGCAGTTAAATGGCACGTCGTATATAAAGGAGTTCAGACATTTTCAAATATTGAATTTTTCTAATCAATCTAATTTTTCTCGGCTAACAATTTAAAAATTAATAAATTCTAGTTATTTGTTAGCAATGTAACGCACATATTGTTGTGTTTATACAAACACGGAAAACATTTCACAAGAAGTCGATAGTTTTAGGAACAAAGGATAAAAAAGTCTACCCGTCCTCTTTTTGGCCAGGTTTGAGGAACAAGAGATACACAAATATTTCCCTTTTTCTTTTTAGCTGGGTTTGAGGAACTAGAGACACCAAAATATATCCCCTCCTCTTTTTAGCTTGGTTTGAGGAACAATAGATAACAAAATCTATCCCCTCCCCTTTTCGGCTGTGTTTAAGGAACAAGGGATACAAAAATCTATCCCTTTACTAAAATTATTACCACTCGAACCACAAATATACACTTTTTTGTCAGCTTTCCCAACAACGAAGCCTTTTTCTTCGATATTTTAATACAATAATAGTTTGAAGTACAAAATGTGGCAACAAGTTTTGCTAACAAAAAGGTATAAATCAAAAGACTGATAAAAATATTTTAAAACGTGCAAACAAGTTACGTTGTTCTTCCAATTATATTTTAAAGAGAAAAACAGCATGATTTTAACATTTTGAAAACAACTTTAAGAAAAGTGGCTATATAATAATTGTATTTAAAAATAGTAGTTAAAATTGTAGTTGTAGTTAAAAATGAACCCTGTTAGTCGGCAATCATAAAAAATTCAAGGTAATTGTGACCAGCTGCCGCCAGTGCGTGTGACCTTCCAGGTCGCCTGCATGGCATCCACGGATTTTATGGTTGTGAGTATAGGCTGGCATGTCATTATCGTAAGTACAAAGAAGACAAGGCCGATTGTGGCAATACGACTAGTTTGTATAAAATGGGTGATTCGTCACTGGTTAAAGGCACTGTACACGTTTGGTAATTACTCAAAATATATATTAGCATAAAAACTTGGTAACGAGCAACGGTGAGCTGTTGATAGTATAAAACATTGTGAAAAACGACTCCCTCTGAATTAACGTAGTTTTGGGGAAAAAGGTAATATTCTCGAAATTGTTGATGGGTGGGTTGGTCTCAGGAAATAACTGAAATACAGAAATATCGAAATCGAAAATAATAGAAAACAGGGTTTTTGGCGTGTGTGTGTTTTGGGTTTTTTGTGGGTTTTATTTTTGTGGGTTTTTTTTTTTTTTGTGGGGGACACATATACAAAATACAAAGCATGCAACCTCTTCCAGATCGTCCTGTTGATTTGTCATCGGTCAGTAAAAAAAGTTCGAATTTTTTTTTCGGAATTGTGTTGACCTACCGACCTACTTCAAATTTGGATTTCTAAAAATTGATCTTGCTTCGATAGCCGAACTCCTCGCCCGATGGGGAGGAGTTTGCGTGAATTTTCCTCTTCTGTTTCCACTGCAAACTAAAAATTGCGCCACTACTTTTCATTTCATTTCATTTCATTTTTTTATTCTGGTTGTGAAGCCAAGGACTCTCTGAAAAGCGAACTTAATCACTGTATAGCCAAGAACCCAATGGAAAGAAGACAAGGAAGGAAGTTTCAGTTTTAGATGTGGGAGGGAAAACCCCAAGAAAATTATTCCAGGGAAAACCCACACAATCATGAAGGGACTGAAAACCCAATCCACATAGTGCCCCCGGCGTAATGTAGAGGGTTTATTACTAAAAGCCTGTCATAGAAATCGAGATTTGGAGTAGGTGGGTTGGGTCAAAACAATTCCGAAAAATATGTTTTTAATAAAGTATCTGATAACTATAATCACCGTACCAGAGCCAACCCCAGCCGGGAACGTTATACTTCCATTTCCCAAGACAGAGGCTGGCACAAAAACCTTAAAATTTAGGGGGAGCCATGCATGGAATTCCCTTTCTTCAACTCTTTAAAGTCTGCATGCTGGCAGCATCAGTCGTTTTAAACTTTTAAATAACTAGATTCGTATTACCTAGATTGTATGGTTATATTTTTAAAGCATTTTTGCAAATAACAATGTAATAGGCTTCTTTCTTTTTTTTGTAATCATAAAAACGGTCTTTTCAATGATCTTTTCAGTCAAAATTGGCTCCCAGATTTTTCAGCTGATATTTTTTCAAAATCCATAGGTTGGAAATAGATGTTTGAAGAAAGGTTATTTATGTTGGCAAAAACAAGAACAATTCTTCAAGTATTTACTTGGGCTACACTGCATTTTAGTTTTTAGAAAATGTTTACAGAAAGTGTCATCTAGGAGTTAAATGGGTTTAACAAAACAATTACAAACATCAAAATCACACTGTTTTATACTGATTGTGATGATTTCTTTATTCTTTGGTTTATATTTTTCAATGTCCAAATAAAACAAAACAAAAATAAAAGCCCTCCTAGCCCCACTTCTCACCAAAAAAGGACGATCAACAATGTTTTTGGTTTATGTGGCCTTAGATTAATTTATTTGGCGCCATTATAATGTATTCCATTACCACGCTTCCATCTTTGGTTTGGGTGTATATATACAGACCAGTTTACCCAGACCAATTAGTGCCATGTATTGTGTCCACCATATTTCAAAATGGCTAATGGCCTTTGAAAGAAAGGGTATGATCTAATATAAAATATTATCCTCTTAAAGGTATCGTACACGTTTAGTAATGACTCAAAACAAATATTAGCATAAAAACTTACTTGGTAACAAGCAACGGAGAGCTGTTGATAGTATAAAACATTGTAGGAAACAACTCCCTCTATGAAGTAACGTAGTTTTTGAGAAAGAGGTAATATTCTCACTAAAATAATAAACAATTCTTGCAAGAAGTTTTTATTCATATCTGAAAGCACACAAATTTGTACAACAAGGGGTGTTTTTTCTTTCATCATTTTCTTGCAACTTCGATGACCAATTGAGCCCAAATATTCACAGGCTTGTTATTTTATGCATATGTTGGGATACACCAAGTGAGAACACTGGTCTTTGACAATTTCCAAACGTGTTCAGTGCCTTTAACATTTGTTCTTCCGTGACTGCCGACAAAAAACGAGAGCCAGTGGTGAACATTTCAAAAGCTGTCAGGCAGACTTTGTTTTAACAAACTCACACGTTCAAACGATGGTCGGCCGACCATCGCTTCAAAATGATACAAATACAATAGTAATGTTGTCGTACTGATGAAATAACACCCGGCAAACAATGTCAGTATATACTTGTGAAAATATATGTACTTTCGGTCAAGGAAGTTGTTAGTATAGAAAGTACTTTTTTGTTCTTGTATGCAAATGGTGTAATCCACCTCTCACATTAATGTTATCGTTCCATCTGATAGATGATCTAGGAAGTTAAGTTCATTTATGGAGTTCATTTATTTCCGGCTGTTTATTACTTTCGGTTGTTCGTCTTTAGTATTGTGCTTCATTCTGGCTTCGACTTTATTTAGGTGTTCGGGCATATAGCCCGAACAACTCATTGTTTTTGTTCTGTTTTTTATTTTATTTTTTAGTTTTGCTTATTCTTCTCCCCAGCTTTGTCCGCAAGCAAACGCATACTTGCGAACCTTTGATCAACTTGAAACTTCATGTGAAGTTAGAACATAACTAGCAGAAGCTGAGTATCTTTTTTATAAATATAGTTGTATTGATTATTATTATATATTTGTTCAGTTCGCCTGGTTGGTGGTGCTGCTTTTGTTTGACTAATTTGGGGGTTTAAGTAACGGTGGTTTTTTGATATAAATTTGTAATAATTATTTTACTTGCCTTTTGTTTGTTTGTACTTTTCACTAAAATTTTATATTTCTGGGAATCATCTTTTTTGATGACAGTTATTTTGACTTTTGCCTTTCCTTGGACGTAGCTTCTGCTCGTAATTTTGTATTGCCCAAAGATTTAAAATTAAAATAATTAAAAATAAAAAACCCTAAAAAAACTGGGAATTTAAGGTTCAAAACGCAAACAAAAAATCGGGCACTGAAAGAGTTAAGAAGAGGGTATGAGGCGGAATGTAATGATTGTATGAAACATCAGTTTACCTCAAAGAACGTGTACCACTTATACTATTACAGTGTTTATAAATTATATATCGTGTATAAGCCGCGAATTTGAACTACGAGACAGTACCAAATGTGAATGTATTACTTCAATTTGTCGAATAATGGCAAATTAGTGTCTAATGAGAATGTTAAAATCATTTGGATATTTTTGTCATAGCCTGACGTCATTATGTGTTGAATATTTTGATAAATTGAAGGATTCGTTTAACCAAATTCGTACATTTCTTCTTGATACAAATTTATTTCATGTTAATTTGACAGTCTTCCTAGTCAATTTCCAAACTCGTTTTGTTATATTAACTGAACTCTTAATAAATAAAGAAATCAAAACAAAAATATAAAACTGTGTTGCTACAGTTTGTTCCCATCTTTCTACTGAAGACAATCGGGTATACCAATCGAAACGTCGAGTTTTACACGTGCACAGTTTCTCTTTCAGAGCATAGTGTCAGTGTCAATGCGGTGTAACTGTAAATCGAGACTACACACATTAAGTTATGAGTGTGCAGCCCTACTGCTAGTGTTGTGGTTTGGGGTTGAAAGCACCGTATCCAAACATGGAGGTGATGGAAAAATACCCCCATTATCGGAATAACAAGGAACAAGACGAGACTATTATCAAAAAGAAGATCCCGTACTTAATAATGTTTGGCCCCGTATACCAAGGGCATCTTTTTAGGAATTTCCACCTTCCCGGAGTCATTTAAGACAACTTTACGTCCCATAATGGAGTACTGAGCTTCTGCATGCCATGTTTTTTTATTAGCAGATAAAGTGCAGAAGCGTTTTGTAAATATTCTTATTAATAGTAATTATTACCGTATACTAGTTTTCTTATTAATTTGTTTTTGACCAAGGGCTTGTGGAAGACACATTTTTCTGATGACAGTTTAAACAAAATTGTACTTCCCTGGACTACTCCTGGTCAAGATGTTTTTAGTGTCCGAAGATTTAAAAATAAAAATAAAATATATACATCTTGTTGGAGAAGGGTAGCCTGAATATCTAACGTCACACTTCGAGCCTCGTTATTAACGCCATACCGACCTTGCGCGCCTGGCAGGATCCTGCCTGATGTACCTTTGACCTCGCAACCCATTCACACGGAGATTCGTAGTCGACACGCACACTATACATAGCGTACACACATTACAAAGTGAATAAAATGCCATTACAATACACATTATGCACGTGCAGCAGACGATCGGACCAATCATAACACAGATATGGAAAGCTTACATCAGTGCATGTTTATCCAATAAAATCATTGGGCATGTAAGACCGGAGCCTGTATTTTATCCTTGGGGGACCAGTCTAGGTTAAGGGTTGGGATCAACGTTCCCACCGTAGGTCTGATCTGTAGCCAGCTTCTGTTTTTTCTACAGATATTTTCACGATAAATGTGCCACCAGTGTGTCCGACCTGGGGTCGATTTCACAAAACTCTTCCTAACTTAGGACTAGTCCTAGGCAATGCTAAGAGATAGGACTATATAGTCTTAAGTTAGGACCAGTACTTAAGACTAGTCCTATCTCTTAGCATTGCCTAGGAATATAGTCCTAAGTTAGGAAGAGTTATGTGAAATCGACCCCTGGTTCCTCCCATCAGGGTGTTTTAGCGTGAAACCAGGTTTTTTGCTTGTTCTCACTCATACACTCTTGCTTTGCTGAGATGTAGAACAAAGAGCCATTCCAACAGCTATAGGCCTACTGCATCTCTTTGGAACTCCTTGCCTGGTGCATGTTTCCCTCCACCCTACAATCTAGACTGTTTTACAAGGATTGTCAATTCGTACCTCCAGCTCCCCGAGTTATTTTCATATTATATATTTTTTTCCTGCAGCCCCTTAACAAGAGTAGCTTTTAGCCTTGTTTTGGGCCAACTTGCGTATAACATTTGTTTTAAGATACTCGATTCTCGACTGACAATTTACTCATACAGTTCCTTTTTGCTTTCCTACTGTATACGTCCGTTATTGCAAGGAGAGGAGGAAAAAACCTCTGGAAGTAGCAAACATTATAGTTGTCTATGATGTGTCAATGTTTAAAAGATATAATACAATGCTGTCTAGAAAGTAGTAAAAAACAACAACAATCAAACAAACAAACAAACAAACAAACAAACAAACACAACAAAACAAAAACCTTATGGCCTATACTTCATTTTGCAATATGTTTTTATATCAAGTACTTCGGTACTTGTACTCGGAGATCTAAGTAGATGGTCTCGGCTCACAGTCAGCTGTTGGACTCAGTTTATTAGAATACTTGGTACTCGGACACTTGTGTTAGTACTCGATGACCCAAGTACTCGTACTCCACTAGAGTACTACTCGGCCACCCTAGTACTTGACAGTACTTGAGACTCGACTGAAAAGTACTGAAACATTAACACTGCTTATTACCTGAGTATGTTTTTGTAATTTCCTTCACTTTCAAAATACAGAGTTTCGCAATGTATTGTCTGGAAATTGTGTCCTACGGGGATTCCTAAAGTACGCGTAATATTGAAGTAAATATTATTTCCATTTATTTATTCCTTTTGTCATGATAGTGTTGGGGTAGGATCACGTCTGTGGAATTGTTCCACTGAATTTCACTTATTATATGTCCAACGGACATAGAAGCTGACGTCACTTCACGCCACGTTGAATCCAATACAAAAAGGCCATGTTATTGTAAACGTTGGATCACACTATAAAGGTAAGCGCACAACAACCATTGGGTTTGGAAGATTGTGTTAATAACTGCTCCAATTGCGGTATTCAAATTAACACACCTTATATCTAATTCCAACAAGATACATCCCTAATTTCTTCGATGTCTTATTTTTGTAAAGGTGCAAACTGCAGTCTTAACTTTTAGACAGAAATGGTACAGACATCGGGTTAAAAAAAACCCGCATGATTATTGACTATAACTATAGAGCAAGCTAGTCGAAACGTTGAGACAAATTAAGAAATCGCTCCGCGGCAGTGAACTTTATTAACGAGAAGTCCCCTCGATTCACTAAGCGAAAGTATAGTCCCGACCGATTTCCTACCTTCCGCCCAGGTAGTAGTTAAGAAGCAGGACAGTATATAGCATTTGAGGCATTGCATGGTGAGGTATCAATATATATTTGGTTTGCGGTAACACCATGTGTATATCTACTTGCTAGGTAGATTTTGTTCTTTGAGAACTTGTCTTGCTTATTATTCTACTGCCGCAGAAGCAGGACAGTTCTTTTCAGAATTTGTATAGTCTCCCGAATTCCGAAAATCTACAATCTGCGGTAGCAGAATACATAGCACGACAAGTTCTCCTAGAATAAAAATCTACATAACAAAGCAGATACACATGGCGTTAATGCAAGCCATTAACAATGGTTATTGAAGATTAAAAATCAACAATTTACCTACTTTTGGTCACAGATTTGCGCCTTTTATTAGCGGTATTTTGGTATAGTTTTGGACCTATGTTTATGTTGTTATGTGACGTGTCCACTTAAAGAACTTTTAGAAGCATTTTTGTAATTACTAAGAATTAAGTTTCTAGCCGCTCTGTACCACAGAAAATGAAGACAATTTTAGACATGCTAAAAGGTGTGCTGTTTATTTAAAATCTCATCGCTAATTACAATTTCTTCTTTTGCTCTAGGTAAAATGGCCAGTGTATCTGACGTACTGGGGGAAATCGGTAAATACTTTTTGGAATGTAATATTTGTATGGAGCGATACACAAATCCAAAAAAATTAGATTGTGTTCACAGCTTCTGTGAAAAATGTTTGGTCGAATACTTCGGCAACGATAAGGTAAAGCCTTGTCCAGTGTGTCGACAAGAGACAACTCTTCCAGTGCCAGGGGGTGTCAGTGGCATTAAAACTAATGGGTTCCTAATAACACTGAGGGACAAAATCGAGCTCCACGAGAAGGTTGCCAAAACATCAAACGAAGCACAACGTACGTGTGAATTATGTACTGAGAACGAGGTTACACATCACTGTTTAAACTGCTCTCAGAGTATCTGCCAGGGCTGCATGAAAATTCACAAGCGAAGCAAAGTTTCGGCCGATCACACTGTCGGAACCATGGAAGATATTCGCATGGGAAAGGTTACTCTACCGGAAGTACAAAAGGTGTACACATGCACCAAACACAAGGGTGAGACCAATCGATTCTACTGTGAGACATGTCATGTCTTGATCTGCCGTGGCTGTACTGTTGTAGATCATTGCAAACCTGAGCATCAGTATACCAGTCGTGCGGCGGCTTCCTCCAAATACAAGAAAGTTTTGAAAGAATTATTTCCGAAGATCACCAATGAAATCGAAAATGTTGAAGGATTTTTAGAGGGGGCATGCTCAGCTCAGAAATCTTTTGAAAAGAAAGTTTCACATACAGTGCGGGGGGTAAAGAAGGGAGCAGATCTGCTGAGAGCCAAGGTAAAAGCTGAAGAGGACCGAATTCTTGGAGAAATCCGAGTCCTAAAGGAGGATCGTAGCACAGCATTTGAAGGACACATAAAATCAATGAAATCTTTGCTTCAGAGGAAGCAGAATACGTTGACCATCGCAAGAGATGTCACTGACAAAGGCTCAGATAGCGACTTTCTGTCTTTATTTCCAATCATCAACAAAGATTTGACCTTCTTAAGAAGTTATGTCCCACCTGATATTGACGCCAAGTTCAACTATCAGCTACTCGATCAGACTGGGTCCATCATTAAACTTGGCAAACTGCATGTCGGAAGTACCAAGTGGGAGCTGCGTCGTGAAATCGATGCGGGGACAAACATCGGGTCGGTTTCTGATATAGCAGCTCTGCAAGGTGACAAACTGGCAGCAACTACCACTCTTGGACAATTGTTCATCTTCAACATTGCCGGTGGATTTGAGGAAACTATTCAAGCGAGCGAAAGTAAGTGTTCCGATGAACAACAGGTTATTTCACTTTCACAATTGCGGTGTAGGCATGTGTTGTTAGCTGGAAGGTTCTTTGAGACTGAGACGCAATGACATTGTAATTAATAGAATTTCTTGACCAAAGTCGTGACGGAAAAAAGAGTGAACATATATACATGTACCAACATGAAGTATGAAGAACACTTCGATAAAAATATGGGCTAATATTTTGATGGTCAAAATGGTACATTATAGTCTGCTCCCGGCTGCGTTTGATTGCTGATCGAATCGCCAATTTGTATTTTTTTTACTCAGCACGCTACAACAATTCACTGAACTGACAGGCAAAAAGCAAAAAGTTTATTGTTCATTAAGATTTCATTAAATCATTAAATATGATGTTTTTAAATTTATTTCTCATTTCAGGTTCTTGTGGTGTTGCATCGCATCATTATCGCTTACTGGTTGTTGATGACAACGAGTATGTCACGATCTACAATGAAAATTTAACGGTAGACTCTAAGTTCAGATGCGGAGCCCCTGAAAGGGCAGGTATGCAACAAATGAGAAGGTAAATTATTAAAATAATTTCGTTCCCCTCGAAATGGTATTTCGACCCATCGAAATGTAATTTCGAGGGAACGAAATCTCATTTTGAGGGGAACGAAATAGTATTTTGATGGGAAGAAATATGTAAGTGGCTACAGAGGCCTCGATTACAATTATATTTCCAAGTATCATTAGAAGATCGCCGTAGAACTAATAGCCTTTTAACAGTGTGTTTGTTTGTTTGTTTGTTTGTTTGTTTGTTTGTTTTGTGTCGCTGTCGCTTTCGCTGTCGCTGTCGCTGTCGCTTTTGCTGCTGTCGCTGCTGCCGCTGCCGCCGCCGCCGCGGCCGCCGCCGCCGTTGCCGTTGCCGTTGTTGTTGTTGTTGTTGTTGTTGTTGTTGTTGTTGTTGTTGTTGTTGTTGTTGTTGTTGTTGTTGTTGTTGTTGCTGTTGTTGTTGTTGTTGTTGTTGCTGTTGTTTTTGTTGTTGTTTCGGTGGGGTACAGAAATTGTTCTTTATAATTTAATTAGGCCAACGTTTCATTGTATTGTTTCAAGCGGAGTGAGAAGAGAATGAAATAATATTTCGAGGGAAAGAAATAATTTACTTTTTTGTGTGTAACCATTTCAATTTCTTTTAAACTGTCCCTTTAGAACAAACTACGGTAAACTGCCTCGAATACACACGTGTATTTGTACGAAGAAAGACGGCACTGTTCTGGTGGGACATTCAAGCAAGAACGTGATAACCTTATACCGTCATTATGATGAGCAAATATACACTACCCGTATATTATCACTGCAGAAGACACTACGGTTCTTGGCCACTGACTCCAATGACAGAGTGGTTATCAGTGGCTACGATGATAACCAAGTTACTGTTATCGATGACCAAGGTGTTGTTACCCTAGTCGCCATCAAACCAACCATGAACGGTCAGCCTGTTGGCTACTGCAGTGGCGTATGCTGCGACGGCTCCGATATCTACGTTGCAGTTTGCCACCTTGATTCGGGTTCGGGTCATATCCATCGTTATGATGGTGATGGGAGGTTCATCTCCTGTATTGTTCAGGGTCTGCATCAACCAGCAGGAATCACATTCACGGAAGATGGTCAGGATCTAGCAGTAGCAGACTATAACAGAGTGAAAATTTACCATAAGGTATAATTTCGTCCACTGCATTTCCTAATCAGTCGGATAGAATTAATATAATTATTTTAATGCAAGTTCGCCCCAAACAATGCTAAAAAGCGTCTCTTGGTATAAGGAGCTATAAGAAGGATGCACATAACTGGGGGGGGGGCTGAAGGTAGGAAATGATAGGTCATAGGCCTACTCCTCTTAAAACAGGTTAGATTGTAGGATGGAGGGAAACATGCACCAGGCAAGGAGTTCCAAAAAGTTGCAACATAGGCCTACGTGTGGACAAAAAACCGTTGGAATGGCTCTTTCTCAGCAAAGCAAGAATGTATGGGTGAGAACAAACAGAAAGCCTGGTTTCACGCAGAAACATCCCGATGGGAGGAACCAGGTCGGACACACTGGTGGCACATTGTCTGGTCTTCAATAAGTTAATATTATTATTAATAGTTATGATTGTCTATCGTTGGAAATAATGACTAAAAAGATTATGCATTTTAAAATTTCCTTGTTAAACCAAACAATTGGTATTTTTTAAGAAATGTCTTCTTATTTCCATTCCAGTGTTGTTACTATAATCACAATATTCCAGACACTTGGTTTAATTTTTTACAATTTAAAAATTTAATACAGACACTTTGAGCTTGTATTGTAAATTAATTGTGGTACATTACACATGATGCATTTGAGTGCATTGTCGCATAATACATTCGCGGTGAAATCATGCAATTAGTAGTTTTGTAAAAGATATCGTCTCATTTCCATTCTAGTTATTCTTTACTATAATCACAATATTACAGACACTCGGTTAAAGTGTTTTCATTTTTAACAATTTATAAAGTGTCCAGACACTTTCAGCTTGCAATGTAAACATTTGTGATTCCACAAATATTTGATGCATTTGAGTGCATTGTCGCAGAATATATTCATGAGGTGAAATCTGGACTATTCCACATGAGTTCAAGCTGAGTGAATTATGAAAAAAGCAAGATTTCACCGAATGACTATCAGCGATAACGCCCTCACGAAATGCATTCAATACACTGTAAAAACTTCCAGGTCATAAGTGACCCGGATTCCGAGTCCTGGGGGGGGGGGGGCTGACTCCTTTCGGGTCAGGCTGACCCAGGAGTGAGTCAGCCCCCCCCCCACTCGGATTCTGCGTCATTTTGACCCATTTATGGTGATTTTGAATTATAAGTTAACATTTTAAATATAAGTTCAATTATTCATGTATACTATATTCTTTATACGAAATAAGTTCTAAATACTCAGAGTTACCCGTACGATACAATAGTGATAAAAATAAACATGCCGAGTGTGAATCGTTTTGAGAAAAGGGACTCACTCCGAAAACTTCTTCGTAGTAAATTGTAAATTTTTATTTCATCACTTAATGACACATTAATATGTATTAATCTCCATCGTTGGAAATAATGACTAAAAAGAGTATGCAATATTTAAATATTCCTAGTTAAATCAAACAATTGGTATTTTGTAAGAAATGTCTTCTCATTTCCATTCTAATTGTAATTTAATCACAATATTCAAGATACTTGGTTTCATTTTTTTTTAAATTATAAAACACAGAACCTTTAAGCTTGCATTTTATATTAATTGTAGTATATTACACAAGTAGGCTATTTGATGTATTTGAGTGCACTGGAATTGTTGCATAATATATTCACGAGGTGAAAACAAATAATTAGTATTTTGTGAGAAGTGTCTTCTAACTTCCATTCTAGTATTGTTACCTATGATCAAAATACTCCAGAAACTTGTAATAAGTAATAATAAAAAAGCGTTTGCTGACAACTAAGCAATAGTAAAATGGGAGTGAGAAGGCAAACTATGTCAAATATCGGGAGAGGAGAGCTCTTTTATAGGCGCGTTTAAATCGACCCACAGATGATTGTGATCTAATCGACTGGCTTAAACCATTCCAAAGACGCGGCCCAAAGAAACAAAGTGTTTTTCAGTGGAATGATGAGCGGGTGAATGGCACATAAAGGTGTGATTTGTTATGTGATCTGGTGGAATACCAATGAGTGTCACGGACAGAGGTAAAGAATGAACAAAAGGAGGTGGGTAAAAGGTTGTGGGTAAATTTGTACATGAAAATACCCGTATGAAATTGATTAATTTCTGCAAGTGCTAGTGAGTGTAATTGTGCGAAAAGAGGTGCGGTGTGCTCTCGGGGATGCGAGGAAGTGCAAATCCTGATGGCCCTTTTTTGAGTGGTTATTAGTGAATGGAGTTTGGTTTTAGAAACTTTTGCCCAAATGATATTACAATAGTTAAGATATGGAAGAATGAGGGCATTATAAAGTAATACCAAAGATTTGGGAGGAAGAAAAGCACGAAGTCTAGACATAACACCAGTGTTGTGGGAAATGGTTTTAGTAATGGAATAGATGTGTTCAGACCAGGAGAGTTGATCATCAATAATAACACCTAAAAAGTTGGTGGAGTGAACTTGAAGGATAGGATTATTGTCGATGCGAAGAATAATATCTTCTGAAAAGTGAGAGGATTTGCTTAACAATTTATAAAGTGTTCAGACACTTTCAGCTTACAATGTAAATAATTGTTGTTACACACAAAAATTTGAGTTGCATTGTCGCAGAATATTGTGTTCACGAGGTGAAATCTGGACTATTCCCCAAGTTGAAGTTGAGTGAGTTGTGGAAAAGCCAGATTTCTGCGACAACGCACGCACGAAATGCAGCCAATACACTCTAAAAAAATTCCGGGTAAAAATTGAGCCGGATTCCGAGTTTCTGGGGACCAGACTTAGTCAGACAGTTTCCTTTGATTTTTAACTCGGATTCTGCCTCATTTTGACCCTCTTCATGGTCATGCTTAGACCCAGTTACTGGGGCGCTGCACTCCTTTTTCGAAATTTTGACATCATCGGTCGTACTAGCGCCCCAGCTTACGGTTGTATTTTGCACGAGGGATCTTCATCCAACTCTCGGTTGGATTTTAAAAGGGTGCTCTGCCTCAACCGTGACGAGTACGCGGTTTGATGAGGTAGGGTAGGGCACCCGTCGATTAGAAGGGGCCTTGCCTAAACCGTGATAAGAGCGCGGTTGAGGCAGGACACCTGTCCAATTTTAGACGGGTGTCCTGCCCCAACCGCCCTGTTATCAAGGTTGAGGCAAGGCACCCGTCTAAATTGAAGATCCCTCGGGGAAAATACTTCGATACGCTGGGGCGCTAGTACGACCTATGATGTCAAAATTTCGGAAAAGGAGTACAGCACCCCAGTAACTGGGTCTAGGTCATACTCTAAATTAACATTTTTAATATAATAAGTTCTAGTTATTCATTTATACTTTACTCTATATTAAATATTTTCAAACTACTCAGTTACGATAAAATACGGATAAAAAAATTAATATGCCAAGTGTGAATTGTTTTGAGAAAAGGGACTCGCTCAAAAAACTTCTTCTCAGAATTGTAAATATTTCATCATCACTTAAGGCACGGTATTATTTTGGTATTAACTTCGCACGTTAATGGCCATAAAAACTTACTTGGTAAAGAGCTCTGGAGAGCTGTTGTTATTATAAAAGATTGTTAAAAACGACCCCCTTTGAAGCAATGAAGCTGTAGGGAAATTTTTCCCCAAAAATTTGATCTAAGAAAGGCTTCAGGCACGAAAAGCCTTTCCCAGGCATCTGAAAGCACCCAATTCTATGCAACAAGGGTGTTTCATTATTTTTTTGCAACTTCGATGACCAATTGAGCCCAAATTTTCACAGGTTTGTTATGTAATGCATATGTTGGGGCACACCAAGTGCGGATACTGGTCTTTGACGTTCACCCAAAATAAACTCTGCCTTTAAAATGACAAATTATTATATTTTGTACCTATAGCAACGAGCAGGGTCCGATTTCACAAAGAGATAAGATTGATCTGAAGTGACTGCTAAGCAAAGTATGATGTCAAATCACTATGGTGATACTGAAAACTCATCTTAAGATGAGTCTTAAGTACAATTTGAAACTTTGTATGGTGGGAGTCGATCAAGTGAGGTTTGCGGTGTCACCATGTACATAATTTTCTTTATGAGTTATACTAGTTCTAAGATAAGTCTTACATATATAATATAGAGCCCGAGTCAATTAGTTTAGTTTGCTTCCGCGTTTAATTATTGGGCTGCTATCTGTACACTTTAAGTAATTTGTAAAATCGTATTTTAAGTATTTGAATTCGCCTATATAGGTTTTGTAGTTTTTGTTGTGTGGCGCTTTGGGGTATTTTACATATGATTATTACATATCCACAATTAGTTTCTCCAGGCTCACAAATGCGGATTAAGCCCAAATTTTCACAGGTTTGTTATTTTATGTTCATGGGTGATCACACAAAACATAAATACTGTCTGCGACAATTTTGTCGGCTTTACCAATCCTGTGTAATACCTTTAATGATTGTTCATAATAACCGAAAACGGCGCACTATTATTTGTTAGTCTTTATTGTTAATAATAATTGTGAAGCTCGTATTTCAATACCAAGACAATACCAGGGCGTTTTTGAGCATATGGGAGCCACCCTAAGCGTGTGATTTTGTTTCATGAAGCAATTTCCCTTTTCCGGGGTTGACTTGTGATTCGATCGTCCCCTGCGTGACACCATCAAAAGCAAATCACACCGTGCGGCCATCGGTCAGTAGGCTACAGTCCGTTTTTAATTAGCATGTAATTAATTTTTTGTGGAGAACCCAATCAATTTCAAATGGCCCAAACCATTAGATAGGGACCCTACTCAATTCATCTAAACAAAAAAACAGGTCACTGCTTACAGCCATTTTACAAGTATACAGAAAAAGCCATCTGGAAACCATGATTCATTTCACCCATTAGTGGCTATTGACCCCAAGGTCAAGCAACTGCTGTGCAATTCCTATGGGAATTCCGGGACAGCTGGTCATTGATGGATTTTCTTTTGGTAAAAAAGACCCCGGATGGTAACAAGACATTTACCATGCTATTTGGCTAGGTGTAGATGGGATATGTGGAATTTTTTAGATTAAAAAAAATAAAAATGGCGGATTACTGATTAATTAATTAAAAACAAACTGTGGACTGCAGTTCGATGGCATCACGCAGGGTTAAGTCTCTAGGATAACGTTTGAACTTAAAAGTTGTTTGTGAATCATCTGGCAAGTACACTCTAAAAACTTGAGGGTCAGAATTGACCCGGATCCAAGTCCCGTGGGGCCTGACCAATTTATGGGTCAGTAAGACCAGGAATCCGTGTCAAAATGACCCCAAAATGGGTGAAACTGACGCAGAATCCGAGTTGAAAACCATGTTCCGGGTCAGTCTGACCTGGGAATGGGTCAGGCCCCCTGGGACCAGGAATCCAGGGCAGTCTGACCTGGGAATGGGTCAGGCCCCCCTGGGAGCAGGAATCCAGGGCAGTCTGACCTGGAAATAGGTCAGGCCCCCTGGGACCAGGAATCCAGGGCCGTCTGACCTGGGAATGGGTCAGGCCCCCTGGGACCAGGAATCCAGGGCAGTCTGACCTGGGAATGGGTCAGGCTCCCTGGGACCAGGAATCCAGGGCAGTCTGACCTGGGAATGGGTCAGGCCCCCTGGGACCAGGAATCCAGGGCAGTCTGACCTGGAAATGGGTCAGGCCCCCTGGGACCAGGAATCCAGGGCAGTCTGACCTGGAAATGGGTCAGGCCCTCTGGGACCAGGAATCCAGGGCAGTCTGACCTTGGAATGGGTCAGGCCCCCTGGGACCAGGAGTCCGGGGCAGTCTGACCTGGAAATGGGTCAGGCCCCCTGGGACCAGGAATCCAGGGCAGTCTGACCTGGGAATGGGTCAGGCCCCCTGGGACCAGGAATCCGGGGCAGTCTGACCTGGAAATGGGTCAGGCCCCCTGGGACCAGGAATCCGGGTCAATCCTGACCCAGGAGTTTTTAGAGTCTACTGTAATTGTATATCAATTCTGTACAATGTTAGCATAGTATTAAATTGTGTACTCTATGTATTCTTTCTTGCAATGGTTTCTTATACTTTAAGATCTCTCTAGTCTTGTAAAGGCCCTCTTGTTACTTAAAAAAGAAAACTGACTGTGCCAGGAAGAAATAAAGTACAGAAAAGCTGAGAAGGATTTAACACCTATTCACCAAGTGGTGTAGGCCAATTAAAAGCAGACATTGGGGGAAAGCACATCATTATTGTTATTCATTTTTTTTTCGGGGGGGGGTGGCTATTGTATCGAACAATTCATTTGTGCATTTTGTTTTATCCCATGGGTGGGGCAAGAGGGGGCGAGATTTTTGAGCGGGGGGGGGGCTGTCACCCCCTAGCGCCTCCCCCGCCCCCGTTACGCCAATGTATTCCCTAATTGCAACAACGTCACACGCGGCTACTCTCTGCCAAGCTCGAGTCAAATTCACGTACACCATGTTGGGTATAAGCGTGTAAACGCATGTAGAGTCGCCTAAAAATGGGCACTACATTGTATAACATTGCCTCTCAAAATAGCGCAATCAAGAGTTAATGTGATGATGACGTCAGGTGAATCGGGTCAAAAGTCATATTTATTATTTCATCACTTTGATTAAATACTCGTCTACTCTTTACAGAGGACCTTCCACATCCGGAAATATCGGAGTGCCGTGTCAAGTCACTAACAATTTAAGCCCATTTCTGCTACCATTAAGGGGCGGGACCAGTTGGAGGAGAGGGTGTTCTTTTGGGGGAATGGGGGGGGGTGGCACCTTTGATTCCTTTACATGTATTCTGGATTCACTACCTTCTGCATAGAGAGGACCATCGATTACGTATGCGTGAAAGCCAATTTTCAAAATCCGCATATAAATGTTTCAATATCCTACTTGTAATTGTCTGCATTTAGGACTTTCTTAAAGTATTATTTAGATGAAAGGGTAATTACTATTAACTTCTTATGATTTACATGAGCATAATCACCAAGAGAACTTTGACCATGTCTGTACTATTGCAACTGCAGTAGTCATGAGAACACCTTGAACCAGGGAGTTAATTCAACGGCGATACCAGCTCCAACAATGCACCCAAAAGTTTACATAATTATGAAACCACAAGCACGTTTTTGTTGCAATATGCATAACATTGTTTGTTTACCTTTAACCCTTAGTGTTGCATTAAACGTTCCCAGATGTAAGCTGAAGACAATTATAGACTCGTGTCTGCAATCCTGATGTACACCTTTAAAAATCATTGTTTGTTACTTATGTAAGAAGTTTTACAGCGATTACATCCGTTGGTCTGAACATTCCGAAGTAGACTGCCTTATCAGTAGTTGCAGCGGTTGAAGTTAATAATAATTTTGCCAATGCATTTATTTATGGTGAACATGCAATCATGACGCACGTGTATAGTCACATTGCTTCGGATGTCCAATTATAGCTCGGTATTATTTCCTAACATTGGCGTAGCTTAGCTTTCTCATTAGACTTGTGGACAAGTCGTTAATATGTGTCGCAGTTTATAACGTCTCCCGCGCGACTCTTGCCATACTGCTGTTGTCGGGGTAGACTGCTCTCACGAGACTTCTCCTGCTCTCGCGCGAGACTGCTGGGGCCGTAGTCACGAGAGCCAGCAGTCTCGCTATAGAACGATCACTGGTGTCGCGAGATTCGCGGAGAGAGTCGGTACGCTATCAGCGCGACAAACATTTAACGACTTGTCCACAAGCCTACTTCTTGATTACAGCTATGAGCACATAATTGTCTCACCTCTCACCTCTCACCTCCACACAACGACTACGCCCACTGCGACCTCTTACCATACCCCTACCATTCCACTCGTTGGTTGAAGCCATTTTCCATCCTCAAGACTACTCACTCCTTTCTGGTAAGTCTTTTGCTTGACACTCATCGTGATACCGTGGTAATAATACTTGGGAACGGGTAACAATTGCGTCTGCTATAAACTACCAACTGCTGCCTTGTTCATCGTGACCGACTGACGCTCTTAGTTCCGGGTAGACCTTCCAAATCAATAGCCGCAACTGTCGACTATCATAACCTTAAAAAGTCCCATACTATTTAAGTCCACTGCTTCTAGCGATGTATGGTGGACTACATAGGCCTTACTAAAACGTTGTCTGTGCATCTTGTGCTTTTGAATTTTCTCATAAATTACAGAGAGGCACTTAATCCGTTTTTAGTTTGAAATGGTTATTAATATTGAGTCAACAGAGAAGGGTCAAACTTGTACACATGAACACATTTAGTCAATTGAACCTTAAAACTTTGTTTGACGTGTATTTTTAGATTTCAGTTTTAACTTGATTTTCTTTGTAGTGAGTTAACACTAAGAATCTTGGGGTGTTACTCTCCAGTGATGAGGGGGCCTCTGGTAAGGGGGTAACTCTTTGCCGGCTGAGAAGTAACAATACACCTGTCCACATGGGATGATATGTTTCCATTTATTGATATTTGTCCATTGATTATTCAAAAGAAAACAAAAACCTGGAAAAGGGTGAAAGACAACATAACATAGGCCTACATTAATATTTCCTTTAAGGTAGTCAACTTCTAGACCTTCAAGTCATTTGATATAATAGTGGCTTCTTATATAGCGCACATATCCGTCACTTCGTGACGCTCAAGGCGCTTCAACATTTATTATTTTCCTGCTAGGTATTGTGAAGCTATACGTTATTTGAAGTATGAGACCAATTTCTTTACATAGCACCATTTACTGGATTACAAGTAGTCTTGGTCCAAGACTTCACTATCTCATACTCGTGATAACCCGACAGAGGGCGCGCTTTTCTTCCTGAATTTCAACGCGTTTGACGACTGGCTGTATCGAACCAATGATAGTGACGCCCTCTGTTGTTGGAATTGATCCATTTTGATGCGTTGTTTGAATTGATCAATTTCGGTGCGAAGGTCTTGGAACCAAGACTAGTTTACAAGGTGCTGTGGCGCAATATGCAGCCAATCAAACCAGGGGGGTGTTTCATAAAGAACATTAAACAATTAATCTTAACTATTAATCTTAAGTCTGAATCAATCTTAGTCTACAATTAATTGTTAAATTCTGTTTCATAAAATCAATCTTAGCGTAAGATCGATCGAGTTTAAGATAAGAATAATATTAATTGTATCTTAAGACTTCAATATTATTGACAGAGGCTAAAGCGCGACCTTTGACACAGAGAGCAACTTTTAGCTGTCAAAACTTTTCTCGAGTCGGCCATCTTGTTTTTCAGCGTGAGTGGTGAGTAGATTTTATACGTTTTGTTGTTGTTTTTTGTGTGGGAAAAGAGTGTTTTCTTTCTTGGTTAGACAGTACAGTAATTGAAGATGTCATGACTTTCATTCAGTGTAAATAAAGTGGCAATTTTCTGGTCACTAGACACAGTTATGGTCATAGCGTGAATCATGGAGTGACAGCAACGGTGCAACTGCGTCCATTTCCCCATCAAAATAGTGGTGCTGTCACGGTGCATGCACGAGGGCAGTGGTTAGCGTTTTTGTAACCAATTTTGTTTCTTCTGCTTTATCCAATTTCCTTCAAATAAAAAAGTGATACTTCACTAATGTAAGGAGTAACTAATACACTACACAAAATGTGAAAATTTCGTACATGAAACTGCTCTCTTTGTGACGAAATAGAGCATCAGTCATTGATAATTTGGCATACACATGCAGTTCAATTCAATGAAACAAAAAAGGCCAAAAATATATTCACCAAAGTAAAATATAAAATTCAAGGTACACTGCCTATTGTGACTAGAAAAATCTAAAGATTATTTTCAACATCAAATCCTCTTGGTTTTAAAGATGTTTTAACCAAAATCATAATAATATTTTATTAAATTTATATATATTTTAATTGAAATAATTTGTATTCGGGGAAATATTTTTATTGCAAACTCGGCATTGGCAGAGCACCCCACAGCATTTCCTTAGTTCCGGATGGTACATTAATTTTAATTGAGTCACTAAAGTTTTTTTTATAGATCAATGTTTTGTTAGTGTTGTGTGTGTTTTTTGTTTTTTGTTTTTGTTTATTTGTTGGGAATGGGGTGTTTATTTTCCTGTGTGTGGGCTGGGGGGGTCTTGTTGAGGCCTTAATTTTTAATTCTGTTAACTGTATGCAATAGTAAATACACATCTTCATTCAAATTTTACAATGTTTTTATAATTATCTTAATTGTCTGATTTTCACCATTTTACTATACATGTTTGGCAGTCAATATTTTGTTAAAACCAATGACAATTTTTACTGCATTTTTAAAACATTTGTTTTTAAAATTTTCCTTAACTTTCCACTTCTTTTATTTGTTGACAAAGGCAACAGGTCTAGAAGTACAACTTTCAGCTTCTACTGAGCTGCATGGTACTAGCAGATTTTTGGAAAGCACTTCTCCCAAGCTATTTGGGAAAGCAAAACACTGCTAAAAAAGGTAAACATTAAATTGAGTCATTCTAAATTTAAATTTGGTAAAAAAAAATGTTATCCTTGTAATAAAAAAAATAAATAACAAAAAGCCACACATAGCTGCTCACTTTTTAAGCTTGATTATCAACCCCATAACGTGTACAAAGTGTACACAATAGGATGACTGGATCTATGTTCATTTTTTAAAAACTTGTTAAATGATTTCCCTGTTTTAAGCTAGTCAACTTAATGTTTTTTTGTTTTTAAGAAATAAATGACATGATTATAATTTTCCTAAATTGTTTCAGGTGGTGGACCAGTACCTCCGACAAATCAAACACTTGAGCAAGTGTTCAGGATGCCCTGGCACCACATTTGAAACATGGGATTGATGGGCAGGTTGCAGAGACCAATCCTTTATCACTTGAGGTACAGTTGGGTAAGTTCATTAACAAATATTGTTTTTGTAAGTGTAGCCTTAGAACCAAAGAACAAATCTTTGAAAGGTCTAGCTGAATCACTCAGCACTCAGTAAATATGAATTTAATCATATTTCAGCATTTTTTAATACTTGCAGGAATCAAAATTACAGGATTCAGACTCACAGGTGGATGAGACAACCTGTAACTTGATAAGCAGCAGCAGTAGCAATGTCATCAAAAGCAGCGGCAATCTCAATAACAGCAACAACAATGTCAACAGCATGCAGCAACAACAATAACATGCTCTCAGAACAGTGATGACCAAGTCTAAGGGCAGCAAACATCAGACATTTGGAAGTGGAAAAAGAGCTATTGAGGATTGAAAACATTAAGATGGACTTCTTGAAGGAAGGCCCAGTTGTCCAGAGAGGCATTTTAATTTGCCTCCAGTCTTGAACATCTTCAGTCATTTTTAATGCAATGTTTTGGCAATTTTTTTATATCAACAAATTTTATTTCAACAAATTTTATGCACTTGTGTTTTCAGTACCCTAAGGTTATTTTTACATGTTCATCTTTCTTGTGTATTTTTTAAAGTTTAAAATTCTAACTCTTTTGCCCATATGTTGTTCCCCCACCAAAAACATTTATTTAACATTGTTTAAAAAAAAATGTTCTTGAACCAAGCTCTCTTGATTATATCAAATTTCAAAACCGTACATGTTATGTGAGGTAAGTGCCAATCAGTATGACAAAAAAATAAATATTTAATTAATTTTGTCAATTTTTTAAAATGCACTTAATTTATTGTTGAGGCTGAATTGTTACAAATTGTATGCTTACTTTATTTCAAGTAATAGACCACGAGGTAAACTTACTGGGTATATTTTAATTTAATTTTGGGTTGAACAAAGAAAACAAAATGGCTGTGACTTAAATTGACCTATTTTCTTTTTATAACTATCTAACATCTAACTATTTGTTAGTTTAAATTCTTGCCAATTAAATTGAATTAACTTGCTATAATGATATGATGTATTGAAGATATGATAATGTTAAAGCAAACTTGTCAATGTTTTTATAGTTTAATTTGTCCTCATAAAATAGAATAAAAATTGGACTTCAGTAAATAATTTGTCATGAGTTGAATGTTTATGTTTTATAGGCAGTTTTTACTATTTTGGTTATATTCTGCAACTGCTTTTTAATGTCCAAATTTTGCTGTCCCCTGTTCCAATTTGACATTCAATGCATCAGTAATGTTTGTAATTATTGTCTTACAATGTCGTCTAAAGATTTCATAAATGCAGAAATTATTTAGTATATTAATTAAACTCAAAATATAGTTGCTGTTCCGGAAAACGTCCATAAATCTCCTAATTGGTTAATGCCAATATTTCAGTCCCTTAAGTTTCGCTTGTTGGGCTGGCTTAGCAGGTCTTGGGACACTTGAATGAACATTTTCCCCTTGGCTTCACTGGTAAAAAATTCCATGGAAAAAGAATATAAAACTTTGTAAAGTTGAAAAAAGATTTCGAACAAAAAAGGGGAAGTGGCACTGCAATTTCTGCTGTGACCTGCTTGAATAAATCCTTCTTTCCACAAAATAAAAAAATTAAATCAAAGTTTATAAATTAAAAATATTATTTGTTTTTGTCATTGACGAAAAAGAACCCTTAATATGTATTTCTTGTAAATGTTAAGCCTCATTCAATGATCAAGAGGGTTCTCTGTATCTCTACATATTCTCTTCCCACGTAAAGTGCGACAGTTCTCTAATAAAAGCTTTTGGAGAGGCATGCTTATTGAATCAATAAATAAACTGAAATCTTTTAATTTTTCGCGAAAACCACATTTCAGACTTAAGATTGATTAATTTGCTTCTACAACTGATTTGGATCAAGTGTAAGACTAAGATCGATTGAAGAGTAAGTTAAGGTTGATATCAAGCTTAACTTGCTTTATGAAACAGAGATAAGATTAATTGTAAATTTGAGGAGTTTAAGATTGATTGTTTGTAGATAAGATTAATTGTAAAGCTTTATGAAACATCCCCCAGGAACACCGGGGCGCGAATTTTTTTTTTCCCAAACTTTTTTTTTATTTACCTTTTTTATATATTTTATTTCTTTCCAACATCCGCATTCCGATCGAAAAAAAAAAATCAAAATCATAACAAAAAAAGGTTATCATAGCAATGTCGTTTGGGAAAAAAAAATCGCCACCGGGGCGAACCCCTTCTCGTTTCGATAAGTGCACTGGGTTCTTTTTACGTATACATTACAGAACACACGGGCCCCACGGACCAGGATCAGGGTAATTCTGACCCGGAAAACGTTATGCAATACTACAGGAAATGTTCTTTATTTTTTCGTTTATAAATCTAATTTCCAATTTGTCTTTCTTTTTCTACATAAAAACAATTATAGTCAAAATGGCGAGTGCATCTGACGTACTGGAGAAAATCGGTAAAGACTTTTTGGAATGCGGTATCTGTGTGGAGCGATACACAAATCCAAAAATTCTAGATTGTGTTCACAGCTTCTGTGAAAAATGTTTGGTTAAATACTTCGGCAACGATAAAGTTAAGCCTTGTCCAATTTGTCGACAAAAGACAACTCTTCCAATGCCAGGGGGTGTCAGTGGCATTAAAACTAATGGGTTCCTAATAACACTGAGGGACGGAATCGAGCTCCAGGCGAAGGTTGCCAGAACATCAGACAAAGCACGACGCACATGTGAATTATGTACTGAGAACGAGGTTACATATCACTGTTTAAACTGCTCTCAGAGTATCTGCCAGAGCTGCATGAAAATTCACAAGCGAAGCAAAGTTTCGGCCGATCACACAATCGGAACCATGGAAGATATTCGCAAGGGAAAGGTTACTCTACCGGAGGTACAAAAGGAGTACACATGCAACAAACACAAGGGTGAGATCAATCGATTCTACTGTGAGACATGTCATGTCTTGATCTGTCGTGACTGCACTGTTGTAGATCATTGCAAACCCGAGCATCAGTATATTGATTGTGCGGCAGCTTCTTCCAAATACAAAACATTTTTGAATAAAATCTTTCCCACGTTCACCAATGAAATACAAAATGTTGAAGGATGTTTAGAGGACGCATACAGAGTTCAGCAAGAATTTAAAAAGAAAGTTTCACATACAGTGCAAAAGGTAAAGAAGGGAGCAGATCTGCTGAGAGCCAAGGTGAAAGCCGAAGAGGACCGAATTCTTGGAGAAATCCGAGTCCTAAAGGAGGATCGTAACACAGCATTTGAAGAACACATAAACTCAATGAAATCTTTGCTTCAGAGGAAGCAGAATACGTTGACCATCGCAAGAGATGTCACCAACAAAGGCTCAGACAGCGACTTTCTGTCTTTGTTTCCAATCATCAACCAATATTTGACTTTCTTAAGAAGTTATGTCCCCCCTGAGATTGACGCCAAGTTCAAATATCTGCAACTCGATCAGACTGGGTCCATCATTAAACTTGGCAAACTGGATGTTGGAAGTACCAAGTGGAAGCTGCGTCGTGAAGTCGGTGCGGATCAGATGGGGCTAAACTTTGGGTCGGTTTCTGATATAACAGCTCTACGAGGTGGCAAACTAGCAGTAACACCCACTTATGGGCGATTGGTTATCTTCAACACTGACGGTGGATTTGAGAAAACTATTCAAACGAAACAAAGTAAGTGTTCCGATGAACAACAGATTATTTCACTTTCTCAATTGCGGTGCAGGCATGTGTTGTTAGCTTGAATAGGTTATTTAAGACTGAGACGCAATGACGTTTGCTTAATATTATATTTTGTTGACAAAAGTCGTGACGGGAAAAGAGTGAACATTATACCAGAATTAAGTATGGGCTGATGTGATGGTCAAAATGGTACAAAGTCTGCTCCCGGCTGCGTTTTATTGCTGATCGAATCGCCAATTTGTATTTTTAACTCAGCACGCTACAACAACTCACTGAACTGAATTTATAACAGGCAAACAATAAAAAAGTATAGTGTTCATTAAGATTTCATTTTATTATATATTTTTTAAAATTTATTTCTCATTTCAGGTTCTTATGGTGTTGCATCTTTTCATTATCGCCTACTGGTTGTTGATGACAACGGGTATGTCCAGATCTACAATGAAGATTTCACGCTAGCCTCTCAGTTCAGATGCGGAATCTCTGAAAGGGCAGGTATGCAAAAAATGACAAGGTAAAACACTAAAATCATTTCGTTCCCCTCGAAATTACTTTCGACCCATCGAAATGTAATTTCGAGGGAACGAATTATCATTTTGAGGGGAACAAAATAGTATTTCGAGGGGAAGAAATATGTAAGTGGCTACAGAGGCCTCGATTACCATTATATTTCCAAGTATCATTACAAGATCGCCGTAGAACTAATAGTATTACTGTATATGTTTGTTTGTTTGTTTGTTTGTTTGTTTGTTTTGCGCCGCCGCCGCCGCCGCAGCCGCCGCCGTCGCCGTCGCCGTCGCCGTCGCCGTCGTCGTCGTTGTCGTCGTCGTTGTCGTCGTTGTTGTTGTTGTTGTTGTTGTTGTTGTTTCGTTGAGGTACAGAACTTGTTCTTTATATTTTAATTAGGCCAACGTTTCATTGTATGGTTTCAAGCGGAGTGAGAAGAGAGTGAAATAATATTTCGAGGGAGAGAAATAGTTTACTTTTTTGTGCACGGTAACCATTTCAATTTCTTTTTAACTGTCCCTTTAGAGCAAAATTTCATTCACTGTCTCGAAGAGGAGATCTTCACAAGTGTATTTGTACGAAGAAAGACGGCACTGTTGTGGTGGGACATTCAAGCGAGAACGTGATTACCTTAGTACACCGTCCTGATGATCAGCCAATATACCTTACCCATATATCACTGCAGAAGGCACCACGGTTCTTGGCCACTGACTCCAATGACAGAGTGGTTGTCAGTGTCTATGATGATAACCAAGTTACTGTTATTGATGACGAAGGTGATACCCTAGTCACCATCATCAGACCCCAAATAAATGGTCAGCCTGTCGACTATTGCAGTGGTGTATGCTGCGACGGCACCGACATCTACGTTGCAGTTTGCCACCTTGATTCGGGTTCGGGTCATATCCATCGTTATGATGGCGATGGGAGGTTCCTCTCCTGTATTGTTCAGGGTCTGCATCAACCAGCAGGAATCACACTCACGGAAGATGGTCAGCATCTAGCAGTAGTCGACAAAAACAGAGTGAACATTTACCATAAGGTATAATTTCGTCCACTGCTTTTCCTAATCAGTCGGATAGATTTAATATTATTATTTTCTAATGCCAGACAAGGCTAAAGGCTACTCTTGGTGAGGGGCTATTAAAACAGTCTAGGTTGTAAGATGGAGGAAAATATGCACCAGGCAAGGAGTTCAAAAAAGTTGCAATATAGGCCTACTGTGGGAAAAAATGCTGTTGGAATGGCTCTTTGTTCTATCTCAGCAAAGCAAGAATGTATGGGTGAGAACAAACAGAAAGCCTGGTTTCACGCTCAAACATCCCGATGGAAGGAACCAGGTCGGACACACTGGTGGCATATTTTCTGGTCTTAAATAAGTTAATATTATTATTAATGGTTATGACTGTCCATCGTTGGAAATAATGACTAAAAAGATTATGCATTTTTAAAAATTCCTTTTTAAAAGGCAGTGGACACTATTGGTTATTACTCAAAATAATTATTGGCATAAAACCTTACTTGGTAACGAGTAATGGGGAGCTGTTGATAGTATAAAACATTGTGAGAAACGGCTCTTTCTGAAGTAACGTAGTTTTCGAGAAAGAAGTGATTTTCCACGAATTTGATTTCGAGACCTCGGAATTAGATTTTGAGGTCTCGAAATCAAGCATCTGAAAGCACACAACTTCGTGTGACAAAGGTGTTTTTTCTTGCATTATTATCTCGCAACTTCGACGACCAATTGAGCTCAAATTTTCACAGGTTTGTTATTTTATGCATATGTTGAGATACACCAAGTGAGAAGACTGGTCTTTGACAATTACCAATAGTGTCCAGTGTCTTTAAACCAAACAATTTTGTAAGAAAATGTGTTCTCATTTACATTATATAGTATTGTAACTGTAATCACAATAGTCAAGACACTTGGTTTAATTTTTAACAGTTATTTATAAAATACAGACACTTTGACCTTGTATTGTAAATTATGTGTGGTACATTACTTATTTGATGCATTTGAGTGCATTGCCGCGTAATACATGCATAAGGTGAAATCATACAATTAGTATTTTGTAAGAAGTATCGTCTCATTTCCATTCTAGTATTATTTACTATAATCACAATATTACAGACACTCGGTTAAAGTATTTTCATTTTTAACAATTTATAAAGTGTTCAGACACTTTCAGCTTGCAATGTGAACATTTGTGATTACACAAATTAATATTTGATGCATTTTAGTCGATCATCGCAGAATATATTCATGAGGTGAAACCTGGACTATTCCACATGAGTTGAAGCTGAGTGAATTATGAAAAAAGCAAGATTTCACCGAATGACTGATCAGCGACAAACAACGCCCTCACGAAATGCATTCAATACACTGTAACAACTTTCAAGTCATAATTGACCCGGATTCCGAGTCCTGGGGGGGGGGGGCTGACTCCTTTCGGGTCAGGCTGACCCAGGAGTGAGTCAGGCCCCCCTTGATCGTAACTCGGATTCTGCGTCATTTTGACTCATTTCATGGTCATTTTGAATTACAAGTTAACATTTTAAATATAAGTTCAAATATTCATTTAAACTATTTTCTGTATATGAAATAAGTTCAAAGTACCCAGAGTTACCCTACGATAAAATACTGATAAAAATAGACATGCCGAGTGTGAATCGTTTTTAGAAAAGGGACTCACTCCGAAAACTTCTTGTAAATTGTAAATATTTCATCACTTAATGACAAATTAGTAATGTGTTTATCTACAACGTGCAGGGGTCGATTTAACAAAGAGATAAGATTGATCAGAAGTGACCGCTAAGCAAAGAATAATGATGTCAAATCACTATGGTGATACCGAAAACTCATCATAAGATGAGTCTTACTGCTTTGTGAAATCGAGACCGGTACATTCAATTAGTTTAGTTTTCTCTGCTTAATTACCTGGCTGCTCTGTTCACTTTCATTAAATTTCTAAATGTTATGTTAAGTATTTGTATTGCCAATGTTTTATAGTTTTTGTTTTATAGGGCCCTCTGTGGGTATTTTACATTACAAATATATTTACTCATTTTCTCCAGAGTCACACAACTGATTAAGCCCAAATTTTCACAGGTTTGTTATTTCATGTGTAAGGTTGATCACACAAAACATGAACACACTGTCTCATACTGTTTTGTCATGTATAATACTATTTATATTATTTGTTAGGTCTTTGTTGTAAAAAAAAAAAAACGTTGGAAGCTCGTGTTACAACGTGTGATTTTGTTTTATTCACGCGATTTCGCTTTTCCGAGATTGACTTTTGATTCGATTGTCTTAAGTCTCTAGGATGTCGTTTGAATTTAAAATAATAATTATGTGGGGACTCGGAAGTTAAGCTTTTATAGAGAGTGTTCCTTTAATCTAGTTGTGGGAGTTCATTCACAAATCCACCTGATTTGACTCATACAGCTTAAAGTAGTGCATGTTCATTGTTTTAATCAACACCTTATAACTACTGTTGCTTATTATTGTGTAATTGTTTATTATGTAATTATAGTGGGTTTACGTCATTAACCACATTAAGTTTCTTTTATGGATATAAAATTATCATTATTCTATTCAATCATCGCACCTGGCGCATTGATATCTCAAGGGGCATGTAAAGTGGTCAGTCCACTATATGCCATAGCGTGGACTTGAAAGTGACTTGGCCGTAGAAGTTCAAGGATGCCGGTTTACGATTTATTGTAACGTGTTGAATCGGTGTATCTTCCTCCTTGATAGGGGAATTGTGCCAAGAATCTCGTTGAGTTGTTTATGTGCAGGGTGTCGGTGAGTACTAATTATTAGGTTAGCTTGAGACTTACTATTGATGAACAGACAGTTATTTAAGAGTAATGAAAACTATTTAAGTGAATGGTCGGAGTTTGGTAATTGCAGTAGTGTGTACTTTCTTTCAGTGTTGGCCTTAGGGGCGATGTGCCACTGCTGATGTGCTAGTTTCGTTTCACTCACTACCTTGGTGTTGGGTGAGTTTCTAAATCAAATTGTCTGATTATTTTCATAACAGAATACTGTCTGAGTTTATTTCAAGTTATTCAAGTGTGATTACAAAAAGCAACGTTTATGTTGTGAACCTTTCTTTCATTAGGGATTTGGATGTTTGGATAAAGACACGAATACTATATGGAGATGGAGGAATAAAGAATGAGAGCTCCTTTTATTGAATGATTGTGTCATCAGAGTTACTTGTCCCCTTGCCGATGGATTAATCCGTCAACCCAGTGATGACTGCTACCCGTGATCACTACCCAAGGGTTTCGCCCCTCGCGTGAATCCCTACAAGAAATGGCGTCGTAGACAGGATATGGGACAGTTTTGTTAGATTTTCTTGGAGTAAAAATCCATAGTTTCATCCCCAACATCATAAATCTATTTTGTTTAATGAGTGTAACGATTGTACTTTTAAATTTGCTCATAATATGGGTGTATGAATTTATGTGGATGACTGTCTGTATGACAGTGGAGAGTTGCCCTTTAATACCGCGCACCGTGGGAAAGGACGTTAAACCGGAAATATGGTGTATCATTTTACACCAGTAGTGTAGAATTGGTTTGCCTAAATTGGGTTCAGTGGCAGGTCACTCAGTGTATCAACGTGTATAAACCATAATCTCATGTGTTCTTGACTGCGCTGAAGACCGATGGTTGCTTACAACTTGTTTTAGATAAGCCTCGTTCGTTTCGCATAGAGTATAGTATTCTAGTTTTAGGCCTATTGATAGTTTTTCCGCCTGCAGCACAATGGCAACTTCTGAAAATCTAGCTGAGGTGATTAAACAGTCAAACCAGGCATTGGCTGAAACTCTTGCCGGTGCGTTTCAGAATTTGAGGTATCAGAGGTCCTCGACCATAAAACTTAGTAAGTTCTATGGGTCCCCAACAAAGTCTGGGGATCCCACACTGAAAGAGTGGATTGATGATCTCAACTCATATTCCAGACAACTTAGTCTCTCTAAAGAAGAGAAGGTCAACGTGGCTATTGACCACCTTGGGGGGATTGCCAAAGAGGAAGTTTTGTGTTGCCCTAAGACCAAAAAGGACGAAATAGGAAAACTAATATCGCTTTTGCGAAAGCGTTTTGGGTCCCTGAAACCGTCCAGACCCTCAATTGTGCCTTTTATACTAGAAACCAGTTAGAGAACGAGAAGTTAGCAGACTTTAGCAGAGCTTTGATAAGGTTATACGATCGGATGGAATCCGCGTCTACGGAAAAGGGCGAAAAAACCGCGCTCGCTCAGCTTAAGCAAGGCGCACTTAAAGAGCAGTTCATTCGTGGTGCTCGGGATACTGCAATAAAGCGAGAATTGCGCAAATTAGCTCACGATGAGTCGGACCTTTCCTTCTTTGATTTCAGAGAGCTGGCGCTAAAAATCATGCGAGATGTAGAAGAAAGTCAGATTGAAAAATCAAGCTATGCTGGGTTCCCCTCGGTACCGGAGACGCCAAATGTGGTGATTGTAGACAAGGTAGCTGCGAATTCATGTAGCAAAGATAATGAACAACTTGCCACGCTAATGGAGAGCTTATTGCAGCAGCAAATGGAAACAAACAAAAGCATCCAGAAGCTAACTGAGGCCGTCGGCAATCTCAAGCCTAGCGCAACCGCGGACGTGGGTAGTGGCTTTCGAAAATCCGATAGATATCCCCCTCGCAAATGCAGTTATTGTGGGAAAATGGGTCACAGTACTGATTCTTGTTGGTCAAAGAAAGCAGCAGAACGAGCACAAGTTAATACAGAGGTGAAGAAAACGCCTCCTTTCCAGGTTAAAGGTGACGTAGGTCAAGTAAAGTTGTCGGAAAACGCGATACCTCCGTCGTAGAGGGCGTTTCGCCGGAGGGTTTAGTTGTAGAGCCCATTACCCAGACCCCTAGAGTGGATAGAGCGATTAATTTGATGGATAAGAGAAAACTTCTTTCTCCGAGTCCTATGGTGAAAGTGATAATAGCTGGTGTAACAGCAAATTGTGTTTTAGACGGGAGCTGAGACGTCCCTAATCTCTTGGAAATTTTATCACGATAACTTAGAAAAACGGGTCGGGGCCTTGGGCGACGTGGGTCAATTTATTAGATTGACGGGTGCTAATGGTCTTGAGGTTCCAGTTGAAGGTTTCTTAGAGACAAGTCTTGTGGTATTAGGACAAAGGTTTAATGCTAGCTTTCTTGTGGCGAGCAGGAACGCTCCTAGCGCTCCAAGTAAGCAAGGAGGCGAGTGTCCAATTATATTGGGTTGTAATGTGTTGAAGTTGATTGCGTCAGATGCAAAATGTATTGAGTCTAGCAAAAGTGATGTAGATTGGAACTCTACACTTCGATGGTTTGGATCCTTAGGATCAAATAGTTCTGATAAAGTAGAGGGGTGTAAGTGTCCTATCATGAAGGTTTTAGCAGTGGATGGCAAAGTTATCCCCCCTGAGTCCGTGGGAGTCATTGAATGTGTTGTGGATGTTGCCACAGCTGATGATTTGAGTAACAAGGCTATTTTAGTCCTTGATCTCTCTACATGTGTGTGCCTAGGGACTGTGAATGAGGCACTAGGGATTGGTCTGGGTGATGGCCAGACAAGTCATGTCATTGAGGGTATTCACCAAGCAGGTTCATCTTCAATGTCGTTGTATATTGTCAATTCGAGTTCAAAACCTTTGAGTATAGCTGCCAATACTAACGTTGCAATGACAAGCACAGTAGAAGTGACTGAGGAAGTTGGGATTAATGTAAGTGACAATGTGTTGAATGTAACGGTTCATCGAGTCGCTTTGGTTGGACATGGTCAAAGTAGTTGTGGTCACAGGTGTGATGTTGGTGTAGGTGTAGACCTTCAAAGTGAAGGTGAGGTTCCATGCAAGTTGCCTAGCAACGACCCGAAGCGAGACTCTTTTAGGTTTCCAGACGGAACTAGTTACTTGTTGCCTCCAGGGCTTAGTTTAAATGGTCTTTGCGCTTCTGATGCCGTGAAGGCAGCAAGGTTGATACAAGAGCATGAAGAGGCCTTTTCGATGAGTCCCTATGATTTGGGTTACAATGATTCAATCCCGCATGAAATCAGTCTTACCGATGGCAAGGCTTTTAATCTCCCATATAGGCGAGTAGTTCCAAGCCAGATGGCTGAGGTGAAAAAGTTACTTCAAGACCTATTGAACCGCCAAGTGATTCGTAAATCGTCAAGTCAGTATGCAAGCCCAGTAGTTTTAGTGAGGAAAAGGGACGGAGGGTTGCGATTGTGTATTGACTATCGGCGCCTTAATGCCAAGACGGTAAAGGATGCATTCCCTCTACCTAGAATAGAGGAGACTCTTGAGGCGATGGGAGGAGCGAAGCTGTTCTCTTCCCTAGATCTAGCGCATGGGTATTTTCAAGTTGCAATGCATCCAGGGTCGATTCACAAGACTGCGTTTAGGGTCCCTTGGGGACTGTTTGAATTTCTCCGTCTTCCCCAAGGACTGATAAATAGTCCAAGCACATTCCAACGGATTATGGAGATGATTTTCGGAGACATGAATTTGACTGAGCTTGTGTTGTATTTAGACGATGTACTTGTATACTCAAAGACGTTTTCAGAACACATTGATAGGTTAGGTGAAGTGTTCGCTAGATTGAAGCGCAATGGGTTGAAATTGAAGGGGTCCAAGTGTAAACTGTTTCAAAGCTCTGTATCACATCTTGGCCATGTGGTAAGTGATAGGGGAGTATCGGTTGACCCTGCTAAGGTGGAGCGGATCAAGAATTGGCCGATTCCCTCAAATTCTGATCAGCTAAGGTCATTTCTGGGACTTGCATCTTATTATAGGCGATATGTAAGTAGGTTTTCGAAGATTGCTGCTCCTCTACACGCACTGACGGTTAAGGCACTTTCAAAAGCTGGGAAGTGCCCATTTGAGTGGTCCGGTGAGGCCGATAAGGCGTTTGTGACTCTGAAAACTGCATTGTGTGAGGCACCAGTTTTAGCTTTCCCACGATTTGACCGAGATTTTACCCTTGAAGTGGATGCTTCTCTCCAAGGACTTGGAGCTTGTCTTTCACAGTTTGATGACAGTGGGTGTCTGCATCCAGTGGCGTAAGCTAGCAGAGGACTAAGAGGGGCTAAGAAGAATTATTCCGATCTCTTTAGTTTTAAAATAGAGCTATTGGCCATGAAGTGGGCCGTTTCCGAGAAATTTCGGGAATATCTGTTGGGAAGACACACAGTGGTATGGACAGATAACAACCCCCTGGCGCATCTGCAGACAGCTCGACTTGGAGCAACCGAGCAACGATGGGTTGCACAATTGGCACCTTTCGACATTGAAATAAAATATCGTAGTGGTCGGTCAAATAAATGTGCGGATGCACTTAGTCGTCTCCCACCAGAAGGACATGGGGGTGTGGACATTGTACAGGCTGTCACACAGTGCATTACTCTCCCAGCGGAGCTCCAAGCCGCTGAAGCCGATCATAGGGTTGAGGATTTAGATCGGCAGGTTTTAATCAATGCTGTAGACTCTGAGAGGGTAACACCTTCAGTCCTTCCATCTTATTCTCACTCTGAATTGTCAACTATGCAGAAGGAGGACGAGGCTCTTAAGGCGATTTGGAGCAGGTGGCAACGTCGTTGGGACCCAGGCCAAGGTGAACCTGCAAATGGTGAAGTGGTTAATCAAGAGACCAAGAGTTGGTTGAAAGAGTGGCCTCGCATTGTAGAAAAGAATGGGGTGCTTTATAGATGCACCGTAGAAGTAGGTTTAGGAGAGGTGTACCAGATATTGGTTCCGAAGCGGCTTCGAACATTAGTGATGGATGCTAGTCATGATCAGTGGGGTCATCAGGGTGTTGGTAGAACCCTTTCTTTTATCAAAAGGCGTTGTTTTTGGCCAGGAATGACTGGATTAATTAAGGAACATGTACAGAAGTGTTTTCATTGTACAGCGTCTAAGGCACCAACCCCCACAGTACGCCCACCGATGCGACACTTGTTGGCCTTTAAGCCCCTCGAGAGGGTTGCTATAGATTTTCTGAAGCTCGATAGGGGGCGCGGAAACTTTGAGGATGTCCTTGTCATGACAGACTCATTTACAAAGTTTTCGGTGGCGGTTCCCTGCAGGGATCAGACTGCAGAGACAGTGGCACGTGTCCTTAGGGATAAGTGGTTTTCTTGCTATGGTGTCCCAATGCAGATCCATTCAGATAGAGGTAGAAATTTCGAGAGCCGCCTGATCAGTGAACTTTGTAGTCTTTATGGTATTCGTAAGACCCGTACTACGCCGTATCATGCCCAAGGCAATGGGCAAACAGAGCGTTTTAACAAAACGCTCTGTGGGCTAATCAAGTCATTAGATACAAAGAGTAGAAGTGAGTGGCCGCAACTTTTGCCGCATTTGGTCTTTATATACAATACCACCCCTCATAGCGTAACCGGATATGCCCCGTACACTTTAATGTTTGGCAGAGAGCCGACAGTACCACTAGACCAGTTACTCAATAACGCTCGCAAAGGTTGGGATGAGAATGTTGTATCAAGGCAAGCTGAGCTTATTACGAAGACTCATGAAATAGCAAAGGAACGCATGATGAAAGCGGCTGATGCCAATAAGAGGCTGTATGATAACAGAGCAAAGGCGGTCCCGTTGCCTATTGGTAGTCCAGTGTTGTTGAAGCACTGTGCGTTCACTGAACGACACAAACTTCAAGACCATTTCAAGAGTGATCGGTATGTTGTTGTAAAATCCAATGTTCAGGAGGATATTTATGCTATCAGACCCATGGCTGGAGGTAAAGAGAAATGGGTTAATAGGAAGCTTCTTGTACTCGACCCTAGAGGTACACTTGAGAAAGTAGGGGAACCATTACAAAATTTTCCGTGTGTTGAAGATGGGCGGGATGATGACTTGGATCATAGTGATTCTGACTCAGATGAAGAATTGGTCATGACCGGTAACCCTGGTCTTGTAATACCGACCATAGGTTCCCAGCAGCCACTACCTTCCCCCACTCACCCTGATAGAACAGTTGGCGTTGAACCCCGTGCAGCGAACGAGCAAGGCTTGCGGCGTTCTGAGCGCGTCCGACGAAAACGCACGGGTAGATGGCCTAATGAAGTAACTTAACTAATATGCAAAAACAACTGACAAAGGTTTGTTCTTAAACATGAGTTTCGCTTAGAGCGGAGAGGATGTTTTCTGCCTTCTGCAGACACTGACGTGTAACCTATATTTTCTTTTGTTGACAAAGAGCGTGTTTTGATTCAGAAGTAAAGGGTGCAAAATAAAACAAAGAAAACAACTAGTTATTTTGGCATGAAGTCGATGTCTTGGTATTGAATGTGATTATTTCGTTTCATTTTCCTCTTTTAGGTTTCCTCTAATCAGTGACTTTCGTTCGGAGGCAGAGGAATCCCGGACGGCGTGCCGGTGTTAGCTCAAGCTACCTCTGAAACCGACTTGATTCCTGTAAAAGAGAGACCTGAGAGAGAGGTTGTCGTTCGTTGAAAAGCGACAGAAATTAAACGAAACAAAGAAAAGAAAAGAAACATTATATGTTATAATTATCTAGTATATCGTTTGTACTTTACCGCCACATTATGAACGTTGGTGATAGGCAAGGTGTATTTTTGTTTGGTCATTCGTTCCCGGCAAGACTTCGCAGGTGGTCAAGAGACCAATCGGAGACCATTGAAGCGTGTGTTGGAATCTCTGATAGATTTTCAGTCTTTGTTGAGGGACACCCTGGTTTGACATTCGACCGCATATTTAGCAGTGAGAGCCATTATTTTCAGAAGTTGAAAACCCACCAGTTTGACACTCTATGCATTGATATGGGTACAAACGATCTGTGTGCTGTAGGCGGAACCGCACAAGTAGTTGTAAATAACGTAATGAAGTTTTTAGGTCTTTTTAAGGCTAAAGGTGTTCAACCTGAGCATTTGTTTTTCCTCTCAGTGATTCGAAGATCAAGCATCATTCGGCCTGGGCAGGTTTCTGTCTCTTCATTTAATCATAGAGTCAGACGCTATAATTCATTATTGAGCAGAACCCTTAAGGTTCAGTATCCAAATGTGAGTGTTTACTCCCAGAGCAGACTTGATCGGCCGAAATACTTGGTAGATGGCTGCCATCTAACTAATGCTGGTATGGTTAAATATTGTAAAGGGTTGAAGGATGCCATTCTAAATAGAGGTAACCGGAGATAATGTGACGAAAGAAGTTTTGTTCTTTCATTTGTGTTATCATTCGGGTTGTTTGATGCAACACTCTCTTTTACCACTTTGGAAAAAGGGACCAGTTTTGTTTTAATTGGATAGGCATATACCTTCTTTTTAGAATGTGATGAAAGGTTTTTGTGTTTTCAGGTATTAGCTATGTCTGAAAGTAGATAGCGTGTAGTTATATTTTGTTGACTTTTAAGTTAAGCGGAGGAATCCCGGACTCTGTGCCGGTGTCAGCTCAAGCTGCCTCTGTGGTGTTGTTTCTTTTTATATAAAAACTACCAAAATGGTAATGTTGTATAAAATAAGCTATATTTTACTTCCTATATATAGTAACACGTTGTTGTAAGTTGACAATAATATATTTTGTTAAGAGCAGTAGAGACATGAGATGTATGGTTGTGTTGTCATTGTATTTCGACTTTTCATTCGAACTTTTGCAAAAGATGATGACGATGAAGTTTTGTACATTATTTTAGGCACAGTTTTGTATGGTAATCTTCGGTATTTTATATGTTACTACTATTACTAAGCTGATATCTGGGACAAGTTTTGATCGTCGTGGTCGACTGATCTTTAAAGCTGGGAAGCTGTGGGACTCGGAAGTTAAGCTTTTATAGAGAGTGTTCCTTTAATCTAGTTGTGGGAGTTCATTCACAAATCCACCTGATTTGACTCATACAGCTTAAAGTAGTGCATGTTCATTGTTTTAATCAACACCTTATAACTACTGTTGCTTATTATTGTGTAATTGTTTATTATGTAATTATAGTGGGTTTACGTCATTAACCACATTAAGTTTCTTTTATGGATATAAAATTATCATTATTCTATTCAATCATCGCACCTGGCGCATTGATATCTCAAGGGGCATGTAAAGTGGTCAGTCCACTATATGCCATAGCGTGGACTTGAAAGGGACTTGGCCGTAGAAGTTCAAGGATGCCGGTTTACGATTTATTGTAACGTGTTGAATCGGTGTATCTTCCTCCTTGATAGGGGAATTGTGCCAAGAATCTCGTTGAGTTGTTTATGTGCAGGGTGTCGGTGAGTACTAATTATTAGGTTAGCTTGAGACTTACTATTGATGAACAGACAGTTATTTAAGAGTAATGAAAACTATTTAAGTGAATGGTCGGAGTTTGGTAATTGCAGTAGTGTGTACTTTCTTTCAGTGTTGGCCTTAGGGGCGATGTGCCACTGCTGATGTGCTAGTTTCGTTTCACTCACTACCTTGGTGTTGGGTGAGTTTCTAAATCAAATTGTCTGATTATTTTCATAACAGAATACTGTCTGAGTTTATTTCAAGTTATTCAAGTGTGATTACAAAAAGCAACATTTATGTTGTGAACCTTTCTTTCATTAGGGATTTGGATGTTTGGATAAAGACACGAATACTATATGGAGATGGAGGAATAAAGAATGAGAGCTCCTTTTATTGAATGATTGTGTCATCAGAGTTAATTGTCCCCTTGCCGATGGAGTAATCCGTCAACCCAGTGATGACTGCTACCCGTGATCACTACCCAAGGGTTTCGCCCCTCGCGTGAATCCCTACAATTATAACGGACATTTATATTGCGCAAAACCTTTATGAATATACAATATATCTGCGAATTACAATAAATACAAAATATGCAGAGAAAAAGAAATACAAATTACACTTACTGTGTTGTTTGTGAATCATTATTGGCAAGTACACTCTAAAAACCTGAGGGTCAGAATTAACCCGGATCCAGGTCCCGTGGGGCCTGACCATCTTCTGGATCAGTAAGACCCGGAATCCGTGTCAAAATGACCCCAAAATGGGTGAAACTGACGCAGAATCCGAGTTGAACACCATGTTCCGGGTAAGTCTGACCTGTAAAAGGGTCAGGCCACCTGGGACCAGGAATCCAGGGCAGTCTGACCTGGGAATGGGTCAGGCCCCCTGGGACCAGGAATCCAGGGCAGTCTGACCTGGGAATGGGTCAGGCCACCTGGGACCAGGAATCCAGGGCAGTCTGACCTGGGAATGGGTCAGGCCCCCTGGGACCAGGAATCCAGGGCAGTCTGACCTGTATGGGAATGGGTCAGGCCACCTGGGACCAGGAATCCAGGGCAGTCTGACCTGGGAATGGGTCAGGCCCCCTGGGACCAGGAATCCAGGGCAGTCTGACCTGGAAATAGGTCAGGCCCCCTGGGACCAGGAATCCAGGTCAACCTGACCCGGTAGTTTTTTAGAGTGTACTGTAACGTATAATCAATTGTGTATAACGTTAGCATTTATAGTAGGCTATTAAAGTTTGTACTTCATGTATTCTGTAGAAGGTTTCTTTACTTTAAGATCTCTCTCTAGTCTTGTAAATGCCCTCTTGTTACTTTTTAAAAAACCCTGACTGTACCAGGAAGAAATAAAGTACAGAAAAGCTGAGAAGGATTTAACACCTATTTACCAAGTGGTGTATAGGCAAATTAAAAGCAGACATTGGAGGCAAGCAGGGGCAAACACATAATTATTGTTAGTTATTTATTTTGTTCGGTGGGGGGGGGGGGCTATTGTATCGAACAATTCATTTGTGCATTTTGTTTTATCCCGCCCCCGGTTACGCCAATGTATTACCTAATTCGTCACACGCGGCTACTCTCTGCCAAGCTCGAATCAAATTCACGTACACTTGTTGGGTATAAGCGTGTAAATTGTTGTAGAGTCGCCTAAAAATGGGCACTACATTGTGTATAACATTGCCTCTCAAAATAGCGCAACCAATGACGTCAGGAGAATCGGGTCAAAAGTCATATTTATTATTTCATCACTTTGATTAAATACTCGTCTACTCTTTACAGAGGACCTACACTCTTCCACATCCGGAAATATCGCAGTGCCGTAGTCACATAGCAATTTAAGCCCATTTCTGATACCAATAAGGGGCGGGACAATGTGTGAGGAGAGGGGTGTTCTTTTTGGGGGAATTGGGGGTGGCACCTTTGATCCCCATACCCTAGATTCACTACCTTAATAACTGCATAGAGAGGGGCGGGACCAGTTGGAGGAGACGGGTGTTCTTTTTGGGGGAAATGGGGATGGCACCTTTGATCCGCATACCCTGGATTCACTACCTGAACAACTGCATAGAGAGGGGCAGGACCAGTTGGAGGAGAGGGGTGTTATTTTTGGGGAATTGGGGGTGGCACCTTTGATCCCCATACCCTGGATTCACTACCTTAATAACTGCATAAAGAGGGGCAGGACCAGTTGGAGGATAGGGGTGTTCTTTTGGGGGGAATTGGGGGTGGCACCTTTGATCCCCATATCCTGGATTCACTACCTTAATTACTGCACACATATAGCACCAAATATCGATTACGTATGGCGTGAAAGCCAATTTTCAAAAGGCCGCATATAAATGTTCCAATATACCCTTCTTGTAATTGTCTGCATTTAGGGACTTTCTAAAATATATTATCTGTAGGGCAAAGGATAGTGAACTCTTTTGATTTACATAAGCATAATCACCAAGAGAACTTTGACCAGACACTTTTGTACTGTTGCGATTGCAGGTAGTCATGAGAACACTTTGAACCTGGGAGTAAATTCAACGGCGATACCAGCTCCAACAATGCATCCACATTTCACATAATGAATCCACAAGCACGTTTGTTGAAATAATGCACAAAGTTGTTTATTGACACCTTTTAACCCTTGGAGTGTTGCAATAAACGTTTCCAGATGTTAGCTGGAAAAAAATTACTCTCATGTCTGCAATCATGTGCACCTTTAATAAATCATTTGTTATTACCTATGTAAGACGTTTCACAGCGATTACAATCCGTTGGTCTGAAGCATTCCGAAGTAGACTGCCTTATCAGTAGTTGCAGCGGTTGCAGTTAATAATAATTTTGCCAAGGGTTTAAAATTCCAAGCTATTTTCATCAATGCATTAATTTATAGTGTACATGCAATCATGGAGGTAGAATTAGACTCCATGATGCAATCATGACGTACGTGTAGATTAGCATTGCTTTAAATATCCATAGCTCGGTATTTCGTAACATTGGCGTAGCTTATCTTTCTCTCATTAGACTTGTGCACTTGTCGTTCATGTATGTCGCGGTTTATAACGTCTCCCGCGCGACTCTTGCCATACTGCTGTTGTCGGGGTAGACTGCTCTCACGAGACTTCTCCTGCTCTCGCGCGAGACTGCTGGGGCCGTAGTCACGAGAGCCAGCAGTCTTACGAGAACGATCACCAGTGTCGCCATTATTCGCGGAGAGAGTCGGCACGCTATCAGCGCGACAAACATTTAACGACTTGTCCACAAGCCTACTTTTTTTTAAGAGCTACGTGCAGATATTGTTCTCACCTCTCACCTCCACACAACGACTACGCGCCCACTGGGACCTCACCAGACTCGTACCATTCCACTTGTTGGTTGTTGAAGCCATTTTCTATCCTCAAGACTACAAACACCTTTCTGGTAAGTCTGTTTGACACTCATCATGATACCGTGGTAAAAATAGTTGGGAAAGGGTAAGATGATTAGGCGCGTCTGCACATACGTAACAATACCAACTGCTGCCTGGTTCATCGTGGCCGACTGACGCTCTTGGTCCCGGGTAGGCCTTGCCAATTATAGCCGCAACTGTCGACTATCACAACGTTACCTTAAAAAGTCCCATACTTCTAAGTCCATTGCTTCTAGCGATGGATGATGGCCTATTAGGCCTGTACTAAAACGTATTCCGTAGATCATGTGCTTTTGCATTTTCTCATAGAGATGCAACTGTAGATGAAACCGCAACTCTTTCGGGGTGATGACGTCATCGATGATTATATTAAAAAACCGTTAATATTTCAAATGTTTCAAAAATTCATATAATAATTGAGATTTTTGATAGGTTCAGACAAGTTTTTTGGCATGATATGGAAGCTCTTAGGTATACTCTTTAGATCATACACAGAGTGTGGCCCCATTTGACCTTTACTTCCGGATGAAACCGGAAGTCCTTTGTAGTTTAAACCTGGAATTTGTTTTGGATTTGCTTTCAACGATGTTAGTGTCCGGAAAGGGTCCAGTATAAAGACACAATACCGGTGACGTCATAAATCCAAGAGTGCCCTCTATCGGCAGACTCAAACCTATTCAAAATACACTTGTACTTGATGTCGTGAAGTTTTGGGTAATCGTTTCGAATTGTGTATATACTTAATAACTTTTACACAAACTACGTATAATGTGTGAAGTTGTAGATTGATGACGTCATCACGGGTCATGTGGTATTACATAAACATTTGTTTGTGATTGAGCAAAAACCTTGCAATGAACATTGGAAAACATCAGATAATTGAACCTCAACATCAAAACGACACAAACGTAATGACGTCGTTATGACTTCATCCGGTATCGAATTACATTAAATTTAGTATTAGTTAAATATTTAAAAATGTTTAAATATCCCCTGAACCACATGCTGGATCTTTACAATCTTTACATCATTGAAAAGTTCTTTATAAATTGAACGAACGTTACACAGATATGACCCTAATTTGACCTTGACTTCCGGTTTAAAGCGAAAGTTGAATGTTTCAAAAGTTCATATCTCATGAACTACTTATCTTTCAGCACAATTTCTGCATCAGGTTTGAGATCTTTGAGCATGCTCAAACCTTTGCACAGAAATGACAACATTTTGACCTTATACTTCTGGTCAAAACCGGATGTGCACATGTTGACCTACATCGATAACGTACATAGTGGAATAACACATGTACACGTAAGTTTAGTGCACATGTACAATGTACATGTACAATGTACATGTACAATGTACATGTACCGAATGCATTCAACGTCGCTGATACTTTGTATATTGCCCATCCAAAAAAAAATCAAATGTTAACCCCAAAACGCCCTGCTTAACTATTCACAAACTCACAACTTTAAAATCAAATTTAAATGAACCTTCAAACCCATCATACATTTGAACCTCAATATAAAGACGACACCTGAAAAATGACGTTATGATGACGCCATCAGGTGTCAAATAAAATTAAATTAAAGATTAATAATAAAAATCTTAACTCCGGAACCAAACATTGGATGTTTACAATGATATACATCATCGGAAAGGTCTTCAAACACTGAAAAAACACGTCACACATTTTATTACAATGTGACCTTGTCTTCCGGTTGAAGCAAAAAAGAACACTAAAATCTATGATTTCACCTCTGTGGTCAATATGAAACAAAATTTGGACCTGGTTTCAGTGCATAAAATGGCAATTGACTCTTTTACGTTTCATTGATGGCGTCTTTTTAATAGTCAACAGCGCCCTCTGGTGACAAAGTTTAATTGTGAGGTTTTATCAACTCAAAAAGTACACTAAATTTAACCTTAAATTTTATCGGGGAATTGAACCTCAACATGTAGATGGCACAAAGTTAATGACGTCATAATGACGTCATCAGGTGTCACGTTACATGTATATTAAATCAAACTTTAATAATTGAAAAAACATAACTCTTGAACCATACATTTGAACTTTACAATATTACATCATGGGAAAGTTCTTCATAAACTGAACAAACGTTACACAGCTATGACCCAAATTTGACCCGGTCTTCCGGTTCAAACTCGAAGTTGAAGCGAAAAATCTTAAATCTTGAATCACGAGACAAAATAAAACTCAAATCAAGGATCTGCAACACGAGCACCTTGTTTTGGTGATGTCAAAAAAGCTGAATGTCTAGTTTCTAATTTCGTTTGTCTTCCTTTTTCTAAAAATTACTAGGTAAAATGGCCAGACGCGTATCTGACGTACTGGAGAAAATCGCTAAAGACTTTTTGGAATGTGGTATCTGTATGGAGCGATACACAAATCCAAAAATCCTAGATTGTGTTCACAGCTTCTGTGAAAATTGTTTGGTCAAATACTTTGGCAACGATGAGGTAAAGCCTTGTCCAGTATGTCGACAAGAGACAATTCTTCCAGTGCCAGGGGGTGTCAGTGGCATTAAAACTAATGGCTTTCTGATAACACTGAGGGAAAAAATCGAGCTCCAGGAGAAGGTTGCCAAAACATCAGACAAAGCACGACGTGCATGTGAAATTTGTACTGAGAACGAGGTTACACATCACTGTTTGAACTGCTCTCAGAATATCTGCGAAAGCTGTAAGAACTTTCACCCTCGAATCAAGGGTATGGCCAATCACACAGTCGGAACAATGGAAGATATTCGAGAGGGAAAGGTTACTCTACCAGATGTAGAAAAGCAGTACACATGCACCAAACACCAGGGTGAGATCAATCGATTCTACTGTGAGACATGTCATGTCTTGATCTGTCAAGTCTGTACTTCTGTAGATCATTGTAAAACCAATCATCAGTATACTGATTGTGCGGCAGCTTCTTCCAAATACAAGAAAATGTTGAAGGAAATGTTACCCACGTTCACCAATGAACTCGAGAATCTTCAACGATGTTTAGAAGATACATCCAAAGCTACGCAATACTTTCAAAAGAATGTGCTACTGACAAGACGGGAGGTACAGAGGACAGCAGATCAGCTGAGAGCCAAGGTGAAAGCCGAAGAGGACCGAATTCTTGGAGAAATCCAAGTCCTAAAGGAGGATCGTAACGCAACATTTGAAGAACACTTAGAATCAATGAAATCTTGTATCCAGAGTATGCAACATACATTGACCATAGCAACAGATGTCACCAACAAAGGCTCAGATAGCGACTTGCTGTCTTTATTTCAAATCATCAACCAACATTTGACTTTCCTAAGAAGTTATGTTCCACCTGAGATTGACGCCAAGTTTCACTATCTGCGACTCGATCAAACTCTAACGCCTTGGTCCACTAAACTTGGCGAACTGGATCTCGGGGATACCAAGTGGGAGCTGCGTCGTGAAGTCGGTGGGGATTGGGCGGAAGTGGCAAACCTTTCGGATATAACAGCTCTGCGAGGTGACAGACTAGCAGTAACTGCTACTCGTGGAAAATTGGTTATCTTCAACACTGCCGGTGGATTTGAGAACACCATACAAACGGACGAAAGTAAGTGTTCCGATGAGCAACGGGTTATTTCACTTTCTCATTTTATGGTACGGTATATATAGGCCTGTGGCTTTACCTAAATAATTACGTGCTTTGATCCTGACGCAATGAAGTTTGTGATTAGAATCTTTGGACGGGAAAAAAGAGTGAACATTATACCAATGAAATTATGAAGAACACTTCGATAAAGATATGGGCTAATTTGATGGTCGAAATGGTACACAGTCTGCTCCCCACTGCGGGGGTTGTGTGGGTTTGATTGTTGATCGAATCGCCAATTATTATTTTTTTGTACTCGGGACTCCGCAGGCGCACCAACAATTCATTGCTTTTAAACTGAATTTATTGTAGGCAAACACCTAAACAAAAGTGTAACATTAATTAAGATTTAATTTCATCATTATAAATGATCTATTTCCTTTATTTATCATTTCAGGTCCTTATGGCGTTGCATCTTTTGACCATGGCTTAGTGGTTGTTGATGACAGCGGGTATATCCAGATCTACAATGAGGATTTCACGCCAGCCTTAAATTTCCCTAGACTGACTCCGAGAAATGCTCACAACATGTGTATTTGTATAAAGAAAGACGGCTCCATTCTGGTAGGACATTCAAGCAAGAAGTTCAACATGATAACCCTAATAAACCGTCCTGACGGTTCGCTCATTCACACAATATCACTGAAGAAGACACTACGGTTCTTGGCCACTGACTCCAATGACAGAGTGGTTTTCAGTGGCTATGATGATAACCAAGTTACTGTTATCGATGACCAAGGTGTTACCCTAGTCGCCATCAAACCAACCATGAACGGTCAGCCTGTCGGCTGCAGCAGTGGTGTATGCTGCGACGGCTCCGATATCTACGTTGCAGTTTGCAACCTTGATTCGGGTTCGGGTCATATCCATCGTTATGATGGTGATGGGAGGTTCATCTCCTGTATTGTTCAGGGTCTGCATCAACCAGCAGGAATCACATTCACGGAAGATGGTCAGCATCTAGCAGTAGTCGACGATAACAGAGTGAAAATATACCACAGGATATAATTTCGTCCACTGTGTTATCTAAATCAGTTGGAAGGTTATTTTTTTCTAATGTAAGTTCGCCCAAACAATTAAGGCTATAAATCCACTCTTGGTAAAGGGTGAAAATACAAGAAGGATGAAAATAACTCATAGGAGCTGAAGGTAGGAATTGATATTCCTCTTAAAACAGTCTAGATTGTAGGATGGAGGGAAACATGCACCATCACATGCAGACAAGGAGTTCCAAAGAGATGCGGTACGTGGAATAAAGCTGTTGGAATAGCTCTTTGTTCTACATCCCAGCAGATTTTAGCAAGAGTGTATATGGATGAGAAGCAGAAAGCCTGGTTTCACGCTTAAACATCCTGATATGAGGAACTATAGGTGGGATCCACTGGTGGCACATTATACCATGAAAATACCTGTAGAAAAGAAAGAGGCTGGCTACCCTTCACAAGATTAACAATTCGCTTCACTCTATCTAATAAAGATAAATGACAGGCAGAAGCTCCGGCCCAAATGTGACAACAGTATACTCGATCCATTAGCGGACGTATACATCAAGGTAAAGGGACATGTATAGTTGTCTTATACGGTATCCATAATGAGCTCTTGATAAACAAAGCACTCAAAGATCTGACTTATTATGGGAAGCAGACTATATCTAGGACGATAATATTTTTAGTAGATTCAGACGGCTCTCCGGCACACTTAAAGGCAGGGACAACGGATGCCACTTTCCAAGATGAAGGAAACATGGAGACAGCCAAGCACTTATTGAATAGCTTGGCACAAGAATAGGTGAAAAAATCTTGGGAACAGCTTTTCAAAACAATTGCAGGGATTCCATCAGGGCCATTAGCCTTGGAGGCATCTAAGGCATTAATAATACGGGCAGTCTTCTTTGGAGTGATAAGACCAAAAGATGCTGCATTTTATGTAAGAAATGTCTTCTCATTTCCATTCTGGTATATTGTTACTATAATCACAATTACAGACACTCGGTTAACGTGTTTTCATATGAACAATAATAAAAGTGTTCAGACACTTTTAGGTTGCATTGTAAATTAATTGTGGTAATCGCTGTAAAAACTGTCAAAGTCAGAATTAACCCGGTTCCTGGTCCCAGGGGGCCTGACCATTTCTGGGTCAGTGTGACTTGGAATCTGTCTCAAATTGACCCAGAAATGGGTCAAACTGACATGGAATGCGAGCCTAAGGTATAGACCCATTGCATATGACGTCACATTCTCAAAAAGGAGGCAGATCATTGGACGATAGCTGTTCTCTGTGCGTAAAAACGTGCGCGTGACCTCAGCGTATATGTAGCGTTTCGCGTTATGCAAGGGGGACCTATTGATTTCTATAGACCCCGGAACGCGCCTCCGACAATGCGCGTCATTTTGGGTGTCAAAACTCTCTTCTGTGCATGTTTTTATACGATTTTGACACCCAAAATGACACCCAGGATAGGCGCAGTGAGTACGCTGCGCGTTGTGCAATGGGTCTATTGTACACTTTCGGTAACAGCTCAAAATCAGTGTCCACATTTTGTGTGATTCAACATATGCATGAACAAACAAACCTGTGAAAGTTTGAGCTCAATTGGTCATCAAGATCACGAGAAAATAGTGAAAATAGACCTTAGTGTGTTTTCTGTTTTTTCAAACATCGAGTTTTTATCGCGCGTGATAAAAACTATTGTTTTACTCATGTTCAGAAACGATAGCATTTTAGGCAGAAATATTTTAAGCAACCCTTTCTACCATTTACTTTACTTTAAATCATGTAAGTTACGTGTGAATCTGTGAACATTTGTGTTTTTCGATCTTACTAATAGTGTATAGGGCCTTTAAAGGCAGTGGACACTATTGGTAATTACTCAAAATAATTGTTAGCATAAAAACTTTACTTGGTAATGAGCAATAGAGAGCTGTTGATAGTATAATAAACATTGTGAGAAACGGCTCCTTCTGAAGTAACGTAGTTTTTGAGAAAGAAGTTATTTTCCACGAATTAGATTTCGAGACCTCAGAATTAGATTTTGAAGTCCCGTAATCAAGCATCTGAAGCACACAACAAGGGTGTTTTTTCTTCCATTATTATCTCGCAACTTCGACGACCAATTGAGTTCAAATTTTCACAGGGTTGTTATTTTGTGCATATGTTGAGATACACCAAGTGAGAAGATAGTGTCTCGTGGCTTTAAATCACATTTTTGACCAGTTTCAGGGTCAGTCTGACCCAATAGTGTGTCAGACCCCCTGGGACCCGGAATCCGGGTTAATTCTGAAAAGGGAGTTTTTAGACTGTATTACACAAAATATATTTGATGCATTTTAGTCGATTTTCGCAGAATATATTCATGAGGTGAAATCTGGATTAATCCACAAGTTGGAAGCTGAGTGAATTATGGACCGTGAGATAGCGACAACTAATAAGCGCACCAAATTAATGAATTCAATACACTTTAAAAACTTCCGGTTCAGAATTGACCTGGATTCTGAGTTCCAGGGGGCCTGACTCATTTCCGGGTCAGGACTGACCCGGAAATGAGTCAGGCCCCCTTGATTTTAACTCGGATTCTGCGTCATTTTGACCCATTTCTTTGTCATTTTAAACTCTAAAACAACATTTTAAATATAATAAGTTCAATTATTCATTTTAATATTATTCTTTATGAAACAAGTTCAAACTATACTCATCAGTTACGATAAAATACTGAAAATATATATATATACCGAGTGTGAATCGTTTTGAGAAAAAGGGACTCACTAAAAAAAAACCTTCTTCTCAGAATTGTAAATATTTCATCACTTAAGGGTCTGTATACGTTTGGTAATGACTCTGAAAATTACTTGCAATAAAAACTTACTTGGTAAGAAGTACAGCATGCAGCTTTGCATTTTGAGAAACGTTTCACTTCGAAATACTGCGGTTATGGAAAAAGATATCACTTTTTATCCCCCAAAATTTGGATCTGAGATTGTGTATTAGATTATTCTTCCTGCGTGGACATAACCGCTCCAAATTTTCGGCAATGTCTCAAAAACGCTACCACCTTTTGAAATGAAATTTTCACAGGTTAGCTTTATGGTATACATCCTACAACTATGTAGGATTGAAACAAACAGTGGGTTCCAATTAACAAACGTATACAATCCCTTTAAAGTGACAAATATATGTTTATATATTATCTACAACGAGCAGGGGCCGATTTCACAAAGAGATAAGATTAATCTGAAGTGACTGCTATAGGCAAAGTATGATGTCAAATCACAACGATGATTAATTATGGTGTATAAACACATCGAGAGGGTAAACAAAAAAAATTATATGGTGATACTGAAAACTCATCTTAAGACGAGTCTTACTGCTTTGTGAAATCGAGACCGGGAAAATAATTAGTTTAGTTTCCGTGCTTATTAACTTGGCTGCTATATATCTGTAGCCTACACTTTCAGTAATTTTTCTTTTCTTTTTTGAAAGTATTTTTATTGCCAGTTTTTGTTGTGAGGCGCTTTGGGGTATTTTACATGAGGCGCCAAATAAATGCCTTTTTATTATTATTTTTGATCGGGCGGCCAGCTTGCACGTTCACATTAGATTTGCACTGTACGTGATTCATTTGCTTATATTATAGCACAGAGCTTTTACAAGGTACGAAGTATGACTTTGGACACTTCGTACCCTAGACTTGAAAAAGTTTGAGATCACGGCTATTACACGCTCTACCTCGCGATCGAAGAATAATGTAGGGGGTTCGTCCACAAGAGGGCACTAATTCAGGCAATACTGTATTGGCTATCAGGTAATCAGGTAGGCCTTCTGGGAAAAAACACACACAAACAACGATAACAAACTTGGAACCAAGTCTATTCGTACCCTGGAGGCGCGGTAGACTGGTCCCCTGTCTTTATCCGCAAGGCTAAAGACAGGTACTTTACAGACCCAATGATTTCATTGGATACAATGATTTCATTGGATAAACGGGCAGTGACGTAGTTTCCATATCTGTGTTATGATTGGACCGCTCCGAAGTGACGTGTTTGTCAGCTCCATACAGCATGAACTTTTCGATTGTCCGCTGCTCTGCGCACGTGTACATAATGTTTTCATGTCATGTTGTTTATACACAATGTAATGCATGTACACGTGTGTGTGACTATGAATCTCTGCCGTGTGAATGGATGGGAGGTCAAAGGTACATCTACATTCACGAGCCTCGAAGTGTGTCGTCAGATGTTCGGGCTAGAGGCGCGGGAGCTGGCTTCGTCGACGACGAACTCCCCATCCATGAGGGGGTAATCCTTGGAGACTTTTACGGGTCACACTATTATCGTACTTTTTAAAATCTGAATTCAATGGCAGGTTGTTGTATGACACACAGTCTAGCACCTCTACTATGTGTGGACACTGAGAAAAAGAGGTCCACATAATGTAGGGACTTGAAACAAAAATATGGATTTACACAAGTCCACAGTGTTTTTTTACAGTGTTGAAGAATATGTTTTCTGTGCACAGAACAAAGGAATGTCCACAGAGTGTATGTAACACAGAGCTGTGTGTTTTTGCTGAGTGCATGTGACTTATAATTTCCGCACGCAATAATACATTGTCCCACAGGTTTTGCGGAAAACGTTATTTTGTGTTTATTTGTTTACTTATTAATAACATACATGCAGTTCTCGAGTCAAGCTGATGACATTGCACATCTTTAAACAATTCTTGTCTACGTATTACAAAATTTAACATTAAAAACTATATATTTACATTTATTGTATAACTGTGTCCCGTTGTAATTTGATTTCACTTTCATTATTTCAACAATGTTGTTTCAGGGAAAAGTGATTCGTAGATTATGTCAGGGGAATCGCAAGACCCAAAACTAACTCTTTGAAACAATTTCGAATAGAAATGGGAACGGCTGTATGGTATGTTTATCATAGTTATTTTAATGATATTGTTCCCCTTTCATTTCACTGAAAACCAGAGGATTGACTAAAATTAATTCTTCTGAAAAACCGCAGATGTATCCACTGTCTTTTCATTTAGAACAGATACACATACTGATACCACACCTGTGCCGTTCGTTCATAATTATTACATGCGCCAATAGGTTAAAGTTACACTTCATCCTGTTTAAGTGTTTTGTTTTTTGTTTGTTTATCAAGCTATAACCCGCCCTCTCCAACTCCCTTTCACAACCCGCCCTACCGCATTCCATCCACGGCCCACCCTACCACAACCCCTCAACAGCCCATGTGCACCACAGCCCACTCCTTAAACAACCCACCCTACCCTATTCCTCCCACTGCCCACTTTGCACCAATCCTTCAACAACCCATAGGAACCCTGGCCCACTCCTTCAACAGCCCACCCTACCCCAATCCATCATCAGCAACTCACTCTACACCACTCCTTAAACAACCCACCCCACCCCACTCCTACAACCAACAGGGGTGTGGTGTACAATAGTGACCAATCCTGAAAAATGATGTCACCTCTCGGCCTGGATATGAAGCCTTCTAACTATACATGATATATCTCAAAAAGAAATCCAGAGATTTGGTTAAACAATGGCTTCGTCTTCATTGCCTGGAATGCAACTTCAAGAAAATCTAAACGATCATTATAAAATTCTTAAATCAGGGAGACTCCGGACAAATCTTAGTTCCTAGCCAACCATTACCTGTCTCCTCCCACATCCCATCTCACTCCTGCTGCCAAACCAACCTGAGTCCTTCACAATCCAATCCACCCGGTTTCCTTAAACTACCCATCCCACCCAACTCCTTAAACAGCCCATCCCAACCGGAATCCTTACACAACCCATCCCACCTGACTCCTTTCACAACCTATCCCACTCCTGCTCCTTCCACAGCTGCCACACTAACCCCAATCCTTCCACAATCCAACCCACCCGGAATCCTTACATAACCCATCCCACCCAACTCCTTAAACAGCCCATCCCAACCGGAATCCTTACACAACCCATCCCACCTGACTCCTCAACCCACCTATCCCACTCCTGCTCCTTCCACTGCTGCCACACTAACCCCAATCCTTCCACAATCCAACCCACCCGGAATCCTTACATAACCCATCCCACCCAACTCCTCAAACAGCCCATCCCAACCGGAATCCTTACACAACCTATCCCACCTGACTCCTCAACCCACCTATCCCACTCCTGCTCCTTCCACAGCTGCCACACTTACTCTAATCCTTCCACAATCCAACCTACCCACATTCCTTACACAACCCATCTCACCCAACTCCTTACACAAACCAGCCCAGCCCATCCCATCCCCATTTCTTCCACAACCCAACCCACCTGGACTCCTTCTCCCAACCCACCCAGCCCCAATTCTACGGAATTCCTTGCGGGACAATGAAGGATATTCTATCCGCAGTTGCACCCCAGCTGGAGCGATTGAGCTGGAACAACGTTATCCATGTGATTAGAGCGGCAGTCCATATCACAGACCCAATGCACGATCTGATTAAGTCTGGAGAAGATAGAGGAAACAATGAGATTAATTGAGTCTTTATTATTCACTCTGCAATTCAAAACTGCTTTACCTGTCCTTCTTTCCATATTATATGCCAAAAAGTTCACTCATTATTCAGAACCATTCAAATACACAAGTTATGTCTGGTAGATTAACTGCACACCACATGATTTCGTATCAAATAACCAACCCTGCTTACTACTGTACTTGGGTTGACATGTGAAGTGAGGCCAAATTAACAATTTCTTGAATTTATGCAACAGTCATTTTGGTGGGTAAGCAGAACTTTTGCAACAGCTAATTCTATTTTCTCCAATAAATATCACTTACATTACATGTAATGGCACACAATAAACACTAGGCCTAATAAACACAATCATTAAAAACCAAAGTGGATGATATTGAATGGTCAAATATATAGGACAGGGAACAAGAACTGCAACTTGTAAATGTACTTCATGCTAAACAGTGAAGCCTCTTCTTAGGTCACTGTCCCCGTAATACAAATAGTAATCAAGATTATTATAAACTTTACATATCAACATAGAAATATCAGTCAGATAAAAGTAATGGCAAATCATTGCAATAAACAAAGTCAATCATATAATATTCAAATACAAGCAAAGGGTAACATAAAGCAAAACGGATTCCAATATACATCATCAAGAAATAATGCAGTGTACAACAATGACAAATAAACGGAAAGGTAAGTAAGATAGTAATATTAAAACAAAATTTGCAATTAAAATATCAAACTTTATATGCAGTAAATACATTCAAGAAGGCTATGAAAATCAGTCAAAAAAATTACAATTAATTTCTGTAATCCACGAACAGGCCTGATACTTCAACAGAGGACCTTAGTCATTGCTTTGGTGCCCTTTGAAACTGTTCAAGGTGCAAATTTTCAATTCCTTCTAAGAGGCGCCCTTCATAAAAGGACATGGCTGAATGTAAACACAAATCACAGAGGAATGGCCCCTGGTTGTTAAATCATCAGGGTGTGTGGGTTCATATCCCGGTCATGACACTTGTGTTATTGAGCAAGACACTTAGCTATAATTGCTTCTATTCGCACAGGGGTAAATGGTTACCTGTGATGGCAGAGATGGTTCATGTGATTGAATGAGCTTGGTGCACTACATACTTGGCAGCACAAGCTGTATACCCCCCCCCCCCCAACTGAGCTGAGATGGTTTAAGGAATGCAATATATGGCCCAGTGAACAGGGGTAATAATGTTCGAAGCCCAATGATCATTTCTTTGGAATTACGCAAGTCGTTGCCATAATATTATTATTATACCAATATCAAAACAACAAAATTAAAAAGAGTGTCTCATCACGAAAATATTGAAAGATATCTTTAAACAAACCGAACGCATTCCCCAAAAATCCCACACCATACTAAGATTTTTGAATTTTTTTTTGTAATGCAAGTTCGCCCTAACAAGACTAAAAGCCACTCTCGGTAAGGGGCTCAAGAAGACAACAACTGAGATGAAAGTAACTAAAGAGAGCTGAAGGTAGGAATTGATATTCCTCTTCAAACAGTCTAGATTGTAGGATGGAGGGAAGCATGCACCAGGCAAGGAGTTCCAAAGAGATGCAGTACGTGGAATAAAGCTGATGGAATGGGTGTTTGTTCTACATCTCATCAATGCAATGAGTGTTTGGGTAAGAAACTGGGAAGAAGCAGAAAGTTTGGTTTCACGCTCAAACATCCTGATAGGAAGAAGGTTCAAATAAATGGCTTACATTTTTTCATCTGTTTCTGCTCATCGAATGCTGGTCTTATGAAAGCTTCCTTGAAGAACCAAACAAAGTTGATAAACCACAAGAATGGCAACAAGAAGAATCCACCTGAAAAAAATTCACAACGAAACGATATCACAGTCAAGCTGATGTACATGTACATGTAATTGAGACAGCAGCACAAATAGGGTAACATTTTAGGGGGGAGGGGTAGGGGCAGAGGGGGTGCACCATTTTGTCTCGGGGGCACCTCTGGCAAACTAAAACTGTAGCTTCTGTCATGTCTGTTTGCATTTTTCTAAAAACAGACACTTTTCAGCGCTCTTTTCAGCACTATTTACTATTTTTTGTAAGATAATCTGACGTGGATGTTAAAACAAATACATGTTCATTGTCCGGGTAACCTCGTTTAATAGAAACATTTTACACTAGTAATTTTTGTTCTTAAAGTTCCACACTTCAAAAGGGGGTCACCGACACCAGTTGGTTAGTTTTGACACGAGTTGCAATGATCACAACTCTGTGGTCCCTGCATTTTTAACATATGTCTAGTCTAGATGTTTATTATGAATGGTTTAATTCTTTAATTATATACAAAACTGACATGGCAGCATACATGGCATTTGGGCAGAGTTACATCAAAATTTTCAAACAATAATAGGACAGAAAAATGAAAAGATGGTTGATAAAACTGTTGATAAAAAGGTAAGATGATAAATGATTATCACTGCGAATAATACATGACTCATCGTGGCATTGTTTCCGAGTCTTGGAGACTAGGTGGCAGCAGACTTACCAGGTAAATCCATTGTTCTCGTAAGCTAACCCTAAGAACTACGTAAGCAATGAGAAATTACATGGTGGTGAGTCTGCTGCCAGCTACAGTGTCCCAAAGTCTCCCATTGAAATGTCAAAATCAGGGTCCAATTTCATAGAGGTGCTTATCAGCACAAAAAGTAGCTAAGCACATCAAAGGCTTTTAAAACAGAATAAGCTTACCAAGAATGGTATCCTGCTTAGTTTTGCTTAGCATAAAGTTGTTAAGTATAATTTTCTGCTCTCTGAAAGTGGACCCTGGCTGCTATTTCTTCATTCATTACCAAACATAGTATGTTATAAAACCAGATTTGATTAATAATTTTTGTTGTCATGATAAGTTACTCAATTGCCTTTTTGAAACTAAACATTTTTCATCGGGCACTTTTCAAGCCAAATTTCAAATTGGATGTTAATATACTCAGAAATAAAGTATTCACCGATGTAATATTTGCGAGACAACTCCAACTTGTCGACATCGGAAAGCTTTTCCAGATTCATCGCTGACTTGTTGTATATAAGGCCAGAGGACACAGTCTCGGAATCTGCTGTGTGGGAAAAAAAAAAAAAGGGTACATTGTTGTGTGATTTCAAAATAAAGTTTCAGAATAAAAATTTACGTCATTGTGCGATGTTCTGCGATATGCAAAGAAGCTTGGCGCACCACCACGCTTTCTGTGGCACCTGCCACATTAAAAAAGTCGCCCCCAGGGTTTCAAATCCGTCCGTCGTGCATTTCAGAGTTCAAATGCAATCTTTAAAACCTTTATTCAAAGAACTCAGGCGGAAGTGGCCATCAGGAATCAACTATGATCGCAGAGCATGATGTACAATCAAATTTTTTCGGGGCCCTAGGCAGGCCCCGACACCACACCATAAAGGCCTGCGCTTCATGCTCTCACAATAGTCCCCCCCCCATCAATAGCCAACCTTTAAATTTCAAAGTTGGAGAACACTGTTGTGTGATTTCAAACTGAACTTTCAGAATAAAAGTACACATAGGCCCTAGTTAATTTGATTTCAAATTGTATTTATTTTATTTTTTGTCCGAGTTTGCTTTTGAGTTTTGTTTTTGGTATTTTGTTACTTACTTTACTTACTTACTAAGTTAGGTTCGAATCGTGGGAATGGGATTAGGAACAAACCATGACCCCATTTTATGATATCCAATTTATTTCCAGTATGCATCAATTTGGTTCTTAAAAGTTAAACAGGTTGGTTGAGTTGAGACTGCGTTAACTATCCCCCCCATGACAATGACAACCTCCCTTCAAATAAGTGAAGGGAGGTTGTTCCATTAGGAAATATTACTCTGAATGACGGATAATTTTTCCTGCAGTTCAGCCCTTTCTAAAGTTTCTTTATTATACAAAATAAAAAAAGGTTTGTAAGTTGGTCCATTCATGGAGGAAGAAATAGATGGTCCATTAAAAAAATTAATGATTGTAAAACTTACCGAAACAAAGGACTAAAGAAACTTGCTGTACAATTTGTGGTTGTTCTAGTTTACCCAGAGCAGAATTTGTAGAACTTGTTCACAAAACTACACTTAATACAGCATTATAGCCATCATAATCGTCAGGATAAAGAAAGGAGCAAAGAAAGTCGACACTACAAAACCGGAATTGGAATGGAAATAATTAACGATTGACAACATAACTTTGTTATACAATCAGAACAATTTAGCTACAATTTTAATTATTAAAACAAATTATCTTTAACACAAATATACAAAGTGTCAAATTATTTATTGATGTAATGAAATAGTCAAATATATAATTTGATAACGTAATAATAACAAATTTAAAAAACAGTATAATGAACGAGGATAACATTGTGCTCCTATGGTTGTGCTTTGTCGATTCGCCCCCACGGATGTAGAGGATTACGCCCCATCGCAAGTTTCCTACAATTTATTAATTTATCAAATTCTTCAAAAGTTACAAAATCATACTGTTTTAAAACAAAATTATTTTAAGCTAAATCAATGTTTAAAGGCTATCACTTATTTGTGTCTTATAATGCACAGTGGTAATAAAGATATTTGGTATTTTACAAATCCTACTAACGCGTTTATTAAAGTGGGGCGAAAAGGTTTTGGGGCGAGAAACATTTTCTCACAAAACGTTGGTAATCCGTTAACGGAAGATCACAAATAAAAAAGGGCAAAATGGCGGAGTATCTGGCGTCTATTTTTGGAACAGAGAAAGACAAGTAAGTTTGGGTGTTTCCTCGTTAGAATTTCTGATTTGTATTATGTTGAGTACACGATATACGATTCGAGAATTTGTGTGATATTGTCTGCTTTCGTTTGGTTTATTTATTTGTAGTTGAACAAATAACAAAACCAATCAATTCAATGCCGCATGTGTGTATGGTGATTTGCCACACTAACATTTAACATTGTAGACGGCGGGACCTCAGCACCTGCAACCTACAGCCCAGTGCATGTTTTCCGAACCGCGTGTGAACCCTTTTAAATTCAGAAATTAGACTCTGTATCATGATGTAGAGTGCCCAGAGTAATTATGAGAATGCAGAATAGTCGTATTTTCCCGAGTTCAGTCTGAATAAATCTTGTATTTTTGTACTGTAGAAAGAATGTTTGAATATAAATGTAATTTGTATTTTAATTTTGATAAATAAATATTATGTTTTGTTTATTTATTAATTAAATTAAGATGGACCATATTTATTGGTAATTATTCATGTCGGAGTGTTCTCTTGACTCTTGTTCAAGTTAACTTTAAGAATTATGAAAGTAGACCTATCCATGAATTATAAATAAATTGAAGTTGCCGAACTGCTGGAGTGGGGGCAGAATAAACGCTTGCACTTTGCAGTAAAGCCAGTAGCACTCACAGCGAGCACCTTTACAATCAGACAATGTGCCATCTTGTTCAAAGGACAGATTCATTTATTTTTAACTCGTTGTCGCCTGGCCTGCGAGTCGACGCTACCTAGAACTTAAAAGTAGAACTTCACAGTCACACAATGCGTCTGGTGGAGGTGCGTGAACATTCAATCACTGAGTAGCAGACAGCAACGCATGTTCAACAAGAGTAAACACTGAACAAGCATTTTTTTCCTTTTTCAGAGTCAACTGTTCCTTCTACTTCAAGATTGGTGCATGTCGCCATGGCGACCGTTGCTCTCGACTTCACAACAAGCCAACGTTCAGTCAGACGATTGTTTTGTCCAACATTTACCAGAATCCACAGAATACTGCGCAGAGTGCAGATGGAGGAAATAGTAAGAAAGAAACTTGTATTTGTTAATTTTTTTAACCCGCTCTCAGTAATATTTACCAACGACCTCTCCAACCAACTGTTTAAAAGCTATTTATTCAACTGCATAGATTGTGTAAACAATTATGGCAGCACAACTGTGCACAGAACTAACTGTGTACATGTGTGTGCTGTGAGTGTGTAGATATAGATAGATGCATTGACACAAATTTCATATCGCAGGCTGGCGTAGTTTATCGATCGTTTAAAAATCACAGTTTATTGAATGGTCAGAAAGTAGAAGGGTTGAGATCACAAGACCATTTTTATTTTGGAAAAGGCACTTTCATTGGAAAATCTTAAAGTCTATGGGAAAGTTTTGAAGGGGCACCAATGCCAAGACCAGGACAACGGAGGCCATGGCTTTTGTTGCCTTTGTGTAAATGGGTCGATGTATACCACATTATATCATTTTGCAGGCTGGTACAGTTTATCTATCATTCAAAACCACAGTTAATGATTTATATTTAATGGTCAGACAGTAGAAAGTTAATAAGTTAAACCCTTAAACTTTCCATATCCCTTGCCAGTGTGTTGACCAACCTTTCGGAACCATTCAACTGGGAAGGTTGTGTATGGTGGCACAACCAGGCACAACAAAAAACTTTGTATTTACGTTCGTTTTCTTTTCTTTACAGTTTCCAATGTATCAGATGTAGAAATGCAGCAGCATTTTGACGATTTCTTCGAGGAGGTTTTCACAGAACTGGAGGAGAAGTATGGAGAAATTGAAGAAATGAACGTCTGCGACAATTTGGGAGACCATCTTGTGGGCAATGTCTATGTGAAGGTATTTCATCTGTTATAAACTAAAGTTTGCTTTTATAACGAAATTATTATTGATGTAATTACTGTGTATGGTGTACAACGGCTCAACTGCACAGTACTACGGCATGGACATGCATTCACAACATGATATCATATTGGTGGCTGGCATAGCCCGTACATGTATCATTCAAAACCACAGGGATGATATTGAAGGGTCAGACAGTAGGAGGGTTGATTGTGTACTGTGTGGATGCATTCACAACATGATATTATATGGCTGACTGGTATAGTTTATCTTTCATTCAAAAAACCACAGTGGATGATGTTGAATGTCAGACAGTAGGAGGGTTGATTGTGTACTGTGTATGCAGTGACGACATGATACCTTACTGCAGGCTGACTGAATAACAACAGCCTGGATGATATTAAATGGTCAGACAGTAGGAGGGTTGACTTTGTATGCAGTGACCACATGATACCTTACTGCAGGCTGGCTTAAAACCACAGCCTGGATGATTGAATGGTCAAACAGTAAAAAGGGGATACAAACAAACATTTATGTCCTTGAACTTTGCAGAGGAAGGACTGCCCTGCCCTGTCATGGCATGTTATCAATGCCTGTGCCTACCTGGCTGTGGTGTATTAAAGGCACTGAACACATTTGGTAAATGTCAAAGACCAGTGTTCTCACTTGGTGTATCCCAACATATGTATAAAATAACAAGCCTGTGAAAATTTGAGCTCAATTGGTCATCGAAGTTAAAATGATGAAAGAAAAAACACCCTTGTTTTACACCCTTGATGTTCAGATAGGAATAAAAGGCTTCTTGCAAGAAGTCATTTATTATTTTAGTGAGAAATTACCTCTTTCTCAAAAACTATGTTACTTCAGAGGGAGTCGTTTCTAACAATGTTTCATACCATCAACAGCTCTCTGTTGCTCGTTACCAAGTCAGTTTTTATGCTAACATATATTTTGAGTAATTACCAAACGTGTATGATGCCTTTAACTATATAAAGCATTGTATACTCGATACTTTCTGGAGTTCTGTGAACAAAATCCACAGGCATATTATTACTCGGGTGTGATTCGAACCCACTACCTTTGCAATCTTTATTCCCGGAGCAAAATTAACATCTATATTTACATGTATTGCTTCTGTAACATTTTCTTGTGTAGTATCGCCGCGAGGAAGACGCAGAGTCAGCAGTCACCAATTTGAACAATCGGTGGTTCAACGGTCAGCCAATCAGGGCCGAGCTGTCTCCGGTGACAGACTTCAGAGAGGCTTGCTGTCGCCAGTATGAGATGGGGTGAGTTGAAAGAATTGTACTTAACCTTTGACCTGGCTCTAGGCTTTAACGGAGTCGAACATCAGAACAGATATAACTCCTTTAGAGTGTTTCTGTTTGTATGAGGGTCACTACAAAAGGCCACTCAAGAAGGGGGGTTACAGTAAAAAAAGGGGGGGGGAACAATAACATAAATATGGAAAATAAAAAGCAGATTTACTATTATCTATTTCTTCAACCCTTTTTGGTATTGGTGCTCTCTCCGGCCCAACTGGCTCTTTTCACAAAATAACCACAGGAGACTGTGGATACCAAGTCCACAGTGCACAAGCCATGGGGTTTCCACAAAGTACCAGCTGTACAAACAGAAGAAAACCCATGCATCCAATGCTGGCCGAGAAGATATTGTAGTTTGTTAAAGGCTTTGGAACCTTCAGTATGTACGTGGATAGGGTGGTTATTCTGTGCCCGATTCTAGGTTGTAGGAAAGCCAGGGTACTGATCAGGAGTTGTGAGACGGTACGGTGGAGAAGTGCCTCGCTGTATTGGCTTTCGGGAGAGTTGTGCTATAAATCAATCCATTTTAGGGCATTTTGTAAAGCCCTTTACCAGTTTTTGCCACGACAGGGATTAAAGTGCTCGCTGAAGTGCTAGCTGATTTAAATCTCTCGTTACGCTGGTGTTGCTTTTCTAAATCCATCAAAAAATCAATGGCTAGTCTGGTGAAATGGATGGTTGACACTTATTTGTCTTTTTTGTAGGGAATGCACCCGAGGAGGTTTCTGTAACTTCATGCATCTGAAGCCGATCTCTCGTCAGCTTCGCCGAAAGCTGTACGGCCTCCGGAAGAAGAGACGTTCCCGCTCGCGCTCGACCTCTCCCAGTAAAGAGAGGAAGAGGTCACGCTCCCGAAGCCGAGACCGCCCCCGGCGACGAGGTAGATCCAGGGAACAAGAGCGCTCTGGTCGATTCTAAGGACAGACAACTTCATCACTGCGGGTCGTCAGCCCGTCAGAAAAATAGAGAAGTTTGTACTCAAAAAAACATTTCAACTGGTATACATGTAGCTCTTTACCCAGGCCTGGAATCACACGACGGCCGTGGCCTCTGTTGCCCCTTGTCTTGGCCTTGATAGATAGAAGACGGGCATTGTGACAAAGAGAACAAAAAAAAGATGAGTGTTGTTTCAGATAATTCCAGCACTGTGATTTTTTATCTTCCCCCAGTTCTTAGTTTATGCCCTGTAAATATAAAAAATCCAATGTTACTGGTCGCAGAAAACATGTTTGAGTACCAAAATATTATTCTAACCTTTGACCAAGCACCTAATATACACTTGCTAAAAGACTTCTCGTTCTGTTTTTGACTTGTCTGCTTTAGAAGATAGCACCTAATGCTTCAAAAATGTTTTTATTGTTTGTTTGTTTTTGTTTTTTTGTTCAAAGGGGGGGGGTTTGTTGGATCGACTTTTATTATCAAGTGATCTATAGCCCAATATGATAGAGCTGTTTAAGCAGATAGTTTTTGCTCAACAAATTGTTGTGCTAAGCAAAAACTTATCAGGGAACCGGTCATGCGTAATCTAAATTACACTGTACTTTGGCTGGTTACCCATTTCTGCTAAGCAATAATGTTCTGTGCTAAGCAGAAGTTTGAGCTGAACAGCTTTGTGAAATTGAGCCCAGGTCATGTTTGTAAAGAGGGGATTGCAGAAAAGTTGTATACCGTTTAAGAACCTTCGTGCACCGAGGAAATTGTTATTGTTGTTTTTTTAAAGTAACCATTAATACCCATTCAAAATGTTTCGATCAATTTAAGAGGAAGGGAAATGTCAAATTCAGTTTTTTGATGCACTCATTTTCAATAGATAGAGTCCTCATGTGAGACTCATTTTTCTCAGAATGATGTCATTGGATGTTTTAGATGTTGACAACTTTTGCCCCGAAAGGTTATCGAATACAATGCCAATTGTATATTTTATCCCCACTTACATGAGGACTTTATCTATTGAAAATGAGTACATGTACATGTATATCAACAAATTGAATTTGACATTTCCCTTGCTCTTTAACTAGAAGTATTGTATATTTATGTTGTGAAATATTCAGTAGAAAATGGAAGTAGGCCGTTTTTCTGCGACTTGCGAAAGACAGAGGGTGACCTGTTGTGCTGAACAGGTGATGGATGGCATGGCATAAACTTTTGTGGATGGCCCAGCCCCGTTCACAAAGTGTTAGACAGAGGGGTGTCTTTTTGACACCCTGTTTTAAATTTGGACACCCTGTCCTATCTGTCAGTTACATGTAAATTTGGTATTGTAAGTGAACGATTTGGTCACCCAGAATTTAAATTTCCAACAAGTTTGGACAACCTTTTACCAAATCCTCGATCTTGCCCGTGCATGAAACAGACTCCTTGTGTATGATGAAGTAAGAGCAAACAGCGCCCTCGATGATGTCAAAGGAAGTTTATTCCATAGTTTGACCTCAGCGATGATGTATGCATTGGGTCTAAGTGTCCATCGGGAAAACTTTTGCCGGATGGAGTCTTACGGTTTGGGACGTAGACTCGCAAGTTGCAGCAAAAATTCAAAATTCAAGTAGTTTATTGTTTTGATTAAGTTCATCTTTTTTGTTTAAGGCAAAGATACTGGCGCTTCTGGCAGCCACCATTTACCTCCATGATAAATTGTAATTGTTATGTCGTAGTGACAAAAATAATGATTAGAACACTTCTTTCAATAATGTGTGTTACAAACTTGTTAAAATTACAACACGTACACTAGAGCGGACTCCGCTAACAAAATTTGACAAGTTTAGCCATTTTAAAGCGTAAAATTGACAGCACATTTTTAAGCTAATTAACCGTTCTAAAGAATGTCCTTGTCTTTTCTGTTTCCATTAAATTTACTAGAAAGTTTATCAGTTTGGTCAATAGAGGGCGGTATTTATTCCCACAGTGGTTGATTTTTGTTAGATTTGTTTTTCCTATGGAACGCTAGTAAACAATTCTAAGCAATCTTAATACAGTACAGCTTTGTGTGAGACGGATATGTATCAGAAAAAATAGCTTGACAATTGTTGGTATTCCCATAAACTTTTAATTTGATTAATCCTTAATTTCGTTTTCGGTTGTAATTACATGTATCATTGTTTTGTCAGTTGTCATAATAGACTTTTTGGTTGACGGGATTTAAAGACACTGGACACCATTGGTAATTGTCAAAGACCAGTCTTCTCACTTGGCGTATCTCAACATATTATGCACAAAATAACAAACCTGTGAAAATTTTAACTCAATTGGTCATCGAAGTTGCGAGATAATAATGGAAGAAAAAACACCCTTGTCACACGAAGTTGTGTGCTTTTAGATGCTTGATTTCGAGACCTCACGCGTGAGGTCTCGAAATCAATTCAATATTTTACTGAGAAATCACTTTTTTTCTCAGAAAATACGTTACTTCAGAGGGAGCCGTTTCTCACAATGTTTTATACTATCAACAGCTCTCCATTGATCGTTACCAAGTAAGTTTTTATGCTAACAATTATTTTGAGTAATTACCAATAGTGTCCAGTGCCTTTAAACGAGTCTTAAACTACCATTGAGATGTGCGAAAACATACCACTTGTCCTTTCTTGTGCCGTTAATAAACAAATGCACCCCACGTTGGATAATTTATGCCTAGCTTGGATCTTGCATAGTTTCATGTTGGGCTTCGACCGGATGGACCATTTAATTTACTTGGCCCGAAACCAAACAGTTTTAGATTTAATGAGGAAGTCAAATCTGAGCCAGAAAAAAAGATCTCTGGATGATCAAAAACTTAAAATTGAACATTACGAGTCTTGTCTCTTGTTTTTATCCTTAAGGATAAAGACGGGCACTGGTCTTACAAACCCAATAGTTTCATTGGATAGACATTAAACGTGCGTAACTACCAGACTGATACTGCACAGTGGATGATATTACACACAGTATTATGCCATGCGAGGTCAAAGGTACATTTTGCAGGAACCGCTCAGTTCCAAAGGCTGATATCTGGCGCTTATTCACAAGCCTGGATTTGGTGACTGCTTCCTTGACTTGGTACACACTGAAAAATGCTCAAGTAGAGAACTTTAGTTTTCATTTCCACAGCAGCATACATTTGTATATGCTTCACAGCAATTCCACTCGCTTAGAAAAACATTAACAAGCTCAA